>CM034147.1:692650284-693320284 GCA_019776745.2 Taxus chinensis
GACATACCAGCTACTAGTAGTGACAAATCTATCTAGAAATGTTGATGATTTGTTTATGCATGAATAATCTGATTTCTGCAACATACACAAACAAAGGCATGAATTAGAATAAAAGTGCATGTATTATATTGTATTTCAAGTTTCATGCGGCTCTGTTAGGCCATAAAATCAAAACATCTGTCAAGCACATGTGTGGTGGATTCAAGTTGTGCATGAAAATAGGGACAGATAATTTGAAATTCCATGCCTGCTCGTACTCCACATCTGGTATTGATTTCCACATCCATCGACCTTAACAATCAGACAACATTACTAGTAGTCCATTGTTTCATAGATCTCACGTGCCATCTCAGTCATCTAAGGTAGGTTTCAAATATTTTTTCTTTATTTTGTCATTACTCCATTTCTTTTAGTCATTTTGGTTAATGTCGTTGATTTTTTCCACAAGTCATTCAAAAGTAATAAATGTATGTGATGATTTTTATTTGTTTTTAATAGTTGTTATGAGTCATTGTCTAGTTGGTAAAAGTCTATGTTTTTTTCATAATAGGTTTTATTATTCCTCTTTGATGGTCAAGTTTCTAAAGTATATATCACAATAGTGTCTTGTCCATTATAGTATAAACGTCAAAATAGGTGATTTTAGGATTTTTTATCTTTTTCCAATCTAGTGTCAATAGAGAAATTTTGTGTATAGTCAAATAGTCAAATTGTCAAAAACTGCAAAAAAAATTTCCTTACGGATGCATTTTCGGTGTTACCCAACGTCCGACATCCTTCATTTTTTCCTTTTTTCTATTTGTGTGTCAATTTTTATAAAAATGGAGAAGTTCAGTCTTGTTGAGAAGTTTAAAGGCAAAGATTTTCATACCTAGAGAATTTAGATGCAACTGAATTTGATTGAGAAGGATATGTGGGATGTCGTTAAACCTAATACTACACTACCAAAAAATGCAACGGATCTCGCAAAGTGGACTATCAAGGATCAAAAGGACTTGGGAACCATTGGTCTCGGTCTATCTAAAGCTTACCTACACCATGTGGACTTCACAAAGCCTGCAAAGGAAATTTTGGAAACTTTAAACAAGCTTTTTGGATCTGAAGCGAAAAGTGCCAAGATGACTCTGAAGAAAAAATTATATGGATTAAAGATGGACAAAGGTGTAAAAATGGCAGATCATATAAGAAAATTTCTCTCTCTACTTAATCAGCTCACCAACATTAATGAAAAGGTAAATGATGATGATGCCAAAGTAATTATTTTGAATAGTTTTCCTAAAAAAATGTCATGTATGATTGTTACTATGAGCAAGCTTAAAATTGTTTTAGGAGTAATTTCTACCCTTCTTGGTCATAATGAACCTTTTGAGCTAGAAGAGGAGGTTTTATATGTGCACAATAAATGTAGTACATCATCAAAAAAGTGGAAGTACACTTCAAAGCATGCTCCATCACAAGGAAAGGTTAAATGTTTTTATTACAAATAATTAGGACATGTAATTTTGAATTGTAAAATGAGGGCACAAGATCTACTTGATGACAAAATAAATCAAAATGATTTTTTGGTTGAAGAAGAAAATGACTGGGATGATTATTCTAAAAATGAAGAATTTTATTATCCTAGTAATAAGGAATACTTATGGTAAATAATTTCCACAAGTCATTCAAAAGTAATAAATGTATGTGATTATTGTTATTTCTTTGTAATAGTTCTTATGAGTCGTTGTCTAGTTAGTAAAAGCCTATGTTTTTTTCATAATAGGTTTTATTCTTCATCTTTCGGGGAGGCAGAAAAACCCGACACCACGGAAAATCACGGGAGTCGAGAGGATAGGGGGAAGAGCATGGCGCGGGACATGTTGCAGGGGCCGCAAAAACCCGACGCGAATGCAATAGGGAAAATGAATCGGAGGAGCAGGGTGCAGAAGCATGTCGGGTGGCTTTCAAAACCTGACAACAAAAGACATGCCGCGACGGTTGGAAAACCTGACAAAACAGCAAACGTGGGTTTAAGCGTCGGGAAAATAGGTCGGACAAACAGCAAAGGAGAACATGTCGGGGTTTCTTCCAAACCCGACAAAGGAGAAATGTGTCGGGGGGTCTCCAAAACCCGACGTGCCTAGCAAATAAGGTTTTCGGGTCGGAAACGCATGACGAAGGAGCATGTCAGGAGCCCACCAAAACCTGACACCAAAGGACATGCCGGAGGGGTTAAAAAATCTGACGCACAATGCAATTCGGGTTTCGGGGGCGGGAAAACATGCCGAGGAAGCATGGCAGAGAAACAACAAAGAAAATATGTTTTCGGGTCGCCAAAACCCGACGCACAAAGGAAATCGGGTTTCATAGTCGGGAAAACAGATCGGAAACACATGGATCAGAGGCATGTCAAGCATTCCTCTATACCCGATGAAAATGCACAAGGGAGTTCCGAACCCGACAGGCGTTGGGGATCTCACCTACCACCATGGTTGTTGAAGAATTAAGTGCAGTCTTGGAGGTGGTTGGGGCAGTTCGGATTCCTCTCTTCTCCCTCTCTTTTCTCCATATAAAATGTAAGGAAGGGGTTGTTTTTAAAGGGTTGGACATTTCTGCTTTGCACCCTCCCTTCTCTCCGATTCACAAGAAGATTTTTGGAGTTCCAAAACCTCCCATATGGACTGTAACGCTATTTTTTGCCTCTTGGCCATTGCAATATATTGAATCGATCCTTGAGCAATATATGTGTGTCTGTGGTTGCTTCTAAACCCTCTTACATATTTATTACTGTTATTTTTGATCTTTTATTGCATTTTGGATATCTGTGCATAGTGTGGCATTACATCTATGTGGTCTATGTTTAATCTTGCAAAACGGGTGTTCTTCATTCCTCGGTGCATCACCTCCGTAGCTTAGGTTTATTTTTATGCATTTCTCTTTCCCTGTCTCCTTGGTAGTTAGATTAGATTTTTTGGGTAAACCTCTACGTTTCATTGGTGCATCTGAACAGAGGAATAGGAGCCGGCCTTCATCCGGAGAGCTAATCTGATTTTGCGAGGTCCCACACTTGGGAAAAGCTCCATGTTGTGCAATCGCACTGGGAGTCTCAAACGATCGCGTTGCGGAGTCCCAGGGGTGCTGTGATTCGACACCAACAGTTTTGGCACGCCTAGTGGGACCAAGAGGTCATTCCACCAAAATTTGAAGGAGTTTTCGTGAATTTTTGGCTCAAGAAATTGCAGTGTTTAAATTTTGGATTTTTGCTTCTTCCAGGCTGAACTCCGAAATCATTTTTCAAGGTCTTAAAATTCTCAGAACAGGTCAAATTTTCACCAGTTGGTAGATCCGACTGTAATCTTCAAAAGGGTATTCTTAGATTTTTGAGATTTTTATTTTCAAAATTTCGGGTTTTTAGTGATTTTAGGATTTCGGGATCCGAGAGCATCAAAGCAGAAGCAAGTAGTGTTTTGGGTTTTAGGGGATGCATTGCATGGTCCTAGTCCCGACAGCAGAAAATCAGGTTTTGAGGGGTGTCGGACATGTTCCAAGTTCCGACACATAGTAATTCGGGTTTTGTGAGTTGCATCGCATGACCTGAGTTTTGACTGTGCTTTTCGGGAATCCACAGCTGCACAACATGACATGAGTTCCGAACTGAAGATTGCATTCCTCCAGGTCTTTCAAATTTTAAATCTCGATTTCGATATTGTCAAGTTTGGTGTGTAACTTGGCAACATCCAGCCTTTTAGAGGCATTTTCAAAAAACACATCTGGCGACTCCATCTGATCAACAACCCATTTCTCTGAGTTACAGACCTGTTCCCATCCATTTCCACCCATCTTTCTTTCCATCTCTTTCATTCTTTTCCATTCCATGAAGTTGTGCAACCATGACTTCATTTCCATCATGGAATCCACATCAACAGCAGCAATATATCACACCTCCAACATGTTTTACAAATCCTCCAAATCAGCATTTTGGTCAAGTTCAGGATCAACATGCATACCCATATGAGCAGCAATGCCAAAACCAGTCTGGCTATGAAGCATGTCAAGAGCAAGGGTACGCATGCAATGAAGACAATGAAGAAGAAAATGCAGATCTGCTGGAGAAAATCCAAAAGATGGAGGTGAACATGATGTAATCTAGGGCTCAGGCACAAATGAAAGCATTTGGAATTGGTTGCAGAGCACCTTGTCCATGGGTGGGACCTTTTCCAAGGCATTACAGCTCTCAAGAGAAGTTAGACTTCATGATTGCAACACTGCCATTACTTACAAGGTGGATTGAAGGAATAGAGGTGTATGAGAGCAGTATTCTGCAACCTTGTCAATGGGTAAGCACACCACCTCATACTCTTTCTTTTCCTCCTTCTCAATCTATATCATTTCAGCAGTGTCAAGTTTTAAACTCACCATCTGCTTCCCTAAATGTTGAATCCATCCCTCCATCCCCTAGTCTTCCACCCCATCTCGATTCTTCTTTCCTTTTCCCTTCCAAACAGTCATCCCCTCCACAAGAGCTAACAGAAATACCCCCTCCTCCAAAGAAACAAGAGGTTTCACCGCCTCCACCACCACGCAAAATTGTCAAATCAGTTGAGCTTCACCTATCCCTCCTATTGCATTCCCTAATCCATGTTGGGAGGATGAAAATCAGAATGCCAGCCAAGGAAAACCACAGCGAAAAGAGAGTGCCAACAAAGAGGAAGAAATTCAAAGTCTGAAGAGTTGGGCTCTTAGATTTGGGATGACAAAGATCCCCTTGATGGTTAAGCCTACAGAAGAGGCTGAGGTTGAACAAATGGTGGTGAGGACTAATTTTGTTGGAGAAGAAGATCTTGCAGTCCCAACTTGTCCTCTAGAGCAACAAATTGAAGAGTTTGACTTGACAAACTTCATGCTGGAGGAGGAGTTCAATCAAGAGAAAGATTATCTTCAAACATTGGAGGAAGGAGAAGCTGCTCCAAAGGCAAAAGAAGAGGAGCACATCCCAGTTGTGGAGGAGAAAATTGCGGATCCAATGGGTTTGAGCACAAAGCAGGTTACAGGAGAACCTTCAGTTCTTCTTTCTACTTCACCTCTCTCAAGTTCCAGTGCTGAAAGGGAGTTTGATCTCTCAAACTCAATGTTGGAGAGTGAAAGAAACCATGGTGGTCAAGTTACAGATCAAGAAGACACCATGGAGAAAGTTGAGCATTTGCAGCAGGACAGCCATGAGGCTGTTTATCTGTCAGATTTGGAAGATTGTTTTGATGGAGAGGAGCCGGTTGAGTTTCCACCACTCTCTCTTTCATCATCCCCATTCCAAACACTTGAGTCTACTGTCATGAAGGAGAGCATTCATTTACAGAAGCCTGCATCTTATAGCAGCTCTTTGGAACCAAGATTGGAAGATTTTAATCTTTCACAATCAGCCATGGAGGAAGAGAAAGGGAAGAGGAATTTCACCATTTCTTCCACGCCATCCATTCAAGGAGGTCTACAAGAGAACTCCATTCCTGGAGTTGAAAATCAGAGCAATGGGCATACTCAAAGGATCATGCCGTGCCCAATCAGATACTTGGCTTCATTCGAGCCAGGGGAGAAGCCAAAACCAGTCATGCTCGCTTCTGAGCATGAGGGTGAGATACAAAGTACCAAGGATCAGCTGCCATACCTCTTCAATCCAAATGCAGAGCAACTAAAAGAGGTATTGGATTTTTCAGTTGATACCTTGATGATTTGGGTGGAATATCAGCTTCTTTTTGATTTTCCACTCATCCAAACAGCCACGATCAGTGCCAAATCAATTGCATGGCTGCCAGTTTTGAAGAAAGGGAGCTATTTCTCACAACCAGTTGCAGGGTTTGTTTAGCTTGCCTTTGCTTCCAGTTACAGTAGAGTAGGTAGGTTTGCTTTCAGCAGAAGAAGTGCTTGTGCACACTCTGCATGTTCCATTTGGGGCATGTATGATTTCCAGATTTTTACATAGTTTTTGTGGTGTTGGTTTTGCTCTGGCATGGTTCATTGCAGCGGTTTATGGTGAGAACAACTCTTAAGTTCAGTGTGCTCTCAGAGGAGTTGCGGTATCAGGTTCGGGATCGGATATCAGACTAGTTCGGGCTATTGCTTATGACTCCATGCCCAATGGATTGCTGAAAGGCCACTGATCTTCTACCTAGCAGGCAGGTAATCCCGTTGAGTCGCAAAATTGTTGTATATATTTCCCCCCCCCCGCGCGACAGCATTAGAACGGACGGTGCGAAAGGAAGCGGTCGGGGAGGTAGAAAAACCCGACACCAGGGCAAATCGCGGGAGTCGAGAGGACAGGAGGAAGAGCATGGCGCGGGACATGTTGCAGGGGCTGCAAAAACCCGACGCGAATGCAATCGGGAAAATGAATCGGAGGAGCAGGGTGCAGAAGCATGTCGGGTGGCTTTCAAAACCCGACAACAAAAGACATGCCGCAACGGTTGGAAAACCCGATGAAACAGCAAACGCGGGTTTAAGCGTCGGGAAAATAGGTCGGACAAACAGCAAAGGAGAACATGTCGGGGTTTCTTCCAAATCTGACAAAGTAGAAATGTGTCGGGGGGTCTCCAAAACCCGACGCACCTAGCAAATCAGGTTTTCGGGTCGGAAACGCATGACGAAGGAGCATGTCAGGAGCCCACCAAAACCCGACACCAAAGGACATGCCGGAGGGGTTAAAAAATCCGACGCACAATGCAATTCGGGTTTCGGGGGCGGGAAAAACACGCCGAGGAAGCATGGCAGAGAAAAAACTAAGAAAATATGTTTTCGGGTCGTCAAAACCTGACGCACAAAGGAAATCGGGTTTCATAGTCGGGAAAATAGATCGGAAACACACGGATTAGAGGCATGTCGAGCAGTCCTCTATACCCGATGAAAATGCACAAGGGAGTTCCGAACCCGACAGGCGTTGGGGATCTCACCTACCACCATGGTTGTTGAAGAATTAAGTGCAGTCTTGGAGGTGGTTGGGGCAGTTCGGATTCCTCTCTTCTCCCTCTCTTTTCTCCATATAAAATGTAAGGAAGGGGCTGTTTTTAAAGGGTTGGACATTTCTGCTTTGCACCCTCCCTTCTCTCCTGTTCACAAGAAGATTTGTGGAGTTCCAAAACCTCCCATATGGACTGAAACGCTGTTTTTTGCCTCTTGGCCATTGCAATATATTGAATCGATCCTTGAGCAATATATGTGTGTCTGTGGTTGCTTCTAAACCCTCTTACATATTTATTACTGTTATTTTTGATCTTTTATTGCATTTTGGCTATCTGTGCATAGTGTGGCATTACATCTATGTGGTCTGTGTTTAATCTTGCAAAACGGGTGTTCTTCATTCCTCGGTGCATCACCTCCGTAGCTTAGGTTTATTTTTGTGCATTTCTCTTTCCCTGTCTCCTTGGTAGTTAGATTAGGTTTTTTGGGTAAACCTCTGCATTTCATTGGTGCATCTGAACAGAGGAATAGGAGCCGGCCTTCATCCAGAGAGCTTTTCTAATTTTGCGAGGTCCCACACTTGGGAAAAGCTTCATGTTGTGCAATCGCACTGGGAGTCTCAAACGATCGCGTTGCGGAGTCCCAGGGGTGCTGTGATTCGACACCAACAGCAATATGCAAAGGCATACGATTCTAATTTTTGGTTCTAGTTCTATGGTGCATTTTTTATGTGTTAACATTAAGGGTCGAAGATTAGCAATTAATAATGTTCACACTAATGGGGTGAAGGTTAGGAATGAATATTAGTGTTTACAATATTAATGTGTGTATAATTTATATTATCAAGGATAATATAAATGTCATTGTAATAATAACTCGTATTAAGAGTTGTTTAGTATTGGTTGTGTGAGTTTTGGTTGTTAAACCAAACTCACGTAAATAGGATTAGAGAGAGATTCAAGGAGTTAGCTCAAAAAATATAATCCTTAAACATAGGATCTATAATTCCTATATGTGTGTGTGTGTGTGTGTGTGTGTGTGTGTGTGTGTGTGTGTGTGTGTGTGTGTGTGTGTGTGTGTGTGTGTGTGTGTGTGTGTGTAACCAACCTTGAATGGAAAATAACGAAGATCTATGAATATTATCTCTTTAAAATTGTTTCTGGTTTTTCATTTGGTATTGGAACGAAGATGGTAAATTCAATTGGGGAAGTCCTCTGATTTTCATTACCTCAATATTGCATTTTCATTCCCGTGTATTCTAAGCCAGAGGCATAGAGGAAGAGGGGAGAGATGCATTAAATTATTTTGGACTTGGGTATATTAGATGTGAATGGATTGACTATTTATGCTAGTCTTATAATTTTTTATTGTGTGGGGATACCCAAATCTTCCACCATTCTAAATCCTATTACTTGGCTTGAATTTTCTTGGCTGGAGACTTGAAGAAGCATTTATTTGGCATGGAGATCATATGTCCTCTGTGTGATATGATATTTCCTGTCTAAGGGTTACAGTGTCCATATGAATGGATATGTTAATATTGGTGGGTGAATATATATATATATATATATATATATATATATATATGAAAGGGAAGTGAGATAAAAAAAACATTTTCAGGCATATTGGACCATCTTATTGCAAGAGAATTGGGATCGGACCTATTGTTTTAATAATTTTTTGGAACTTGGATCCTCCCCAAATCAATTTCATACCTCTCTACCTAGTTCATTTGATTGACATGTAGGAGGCAACTATGTGATTTCCCCTGATCGACCTCATCTTCCCAAGTTGGGGATTTCAGCCCTAGTTTTACCCTACAAATAGGTGACTTAGTGGTTTTTATTGTTGCGCCATATGATGATGGTGAGTTGTGTACTGTATGAAAAATGTGGCTTAAAGTAAGTGCTAGGATTGTGTAGAGATTTAACAACAAGGTATGGTATGGAAGTAAAAACATAATGGGCAACATATTATGTTGGAAAATTTCAATGGAGGTTAGCTCCACACTCCTGAACCTTTTGAGGAAATGCCTAAGTGAGATGCTGAACTGAATCCTGCAAATTTAACTGGCTTGATTCCTCCATGCATGATTCTTCTCTCATTATCTTTCATAAATATGGTCATTTAGTTTTTCATTTGTAATATTTTAAAATTTAAAACCTTTATAATTATCATAGATCTGATTGTTTAAATAATCATGTTTTGAAAAGAATAAGATGTTATAACGTAACTTACAGGATCCAATATTCCTTGGTTAATATTGGACTTAAACCATCACTTCGTGATGATCTAGCAAACATCTCAAACCAAAATAGATTACTTAAGGTTTAATTTTGTTGACAAGTTGAAGTTGAGCCCCTATAAAAAAGTTGACCACTCCATTGTTACAATAAATAAATAACGATTTCAGAGACTTACATATTAACCTTCGTAACTCCGGAAAGGAGAAATTAAGTTTCTTATGTGTACCTTGTCATGTGAGGAGTTACATTAATCCTTGAATTGACCTAGAATGCTCGTCTGTGATATTTTTGACGCCCTTTAAGGAGACATGTTACATCGTTTTGGAGTAGTAGGAAGCTGTAAAATTTAAAATGTTGGATTTCGTATCGTCTCACCGTTTGAATTCTGGAAAACAAAATGCCTATCCACATTTACAAACCTCTAGTATTTTTAATAGATAATTACCTGGAACCATCAGTTTGGGGAAAACACTCTTCTTTATTTTTTATCAAAGGAATTTTTATAGGCCCCTGGTCATAGTTTCAATAGGTCAAAACCAATGGCTCCCGAAAAACCTGTCGCCGTTTGAATACCATGTTCTTGTTCTCAGTCCCATCAACTCTCGTGAATTATCCATTTATAGGGGAACTTGTAGGAGGTTTCTCATTGTAATTTCCTCCATCGAACGGTAGATTTTGACGTGGTTTTCTGAGCCCTCGAGTTATGTTTTGATCATTTGTAACGAGACCAATTTTGACCAATGGCCTCAGAAAACTAGCCACCAATTGTAAATCATTTGCCAGTTCTTAATTCTGTCTGTTCCTTTGGATACTTAGTGTATAGGAGGACTCATAGTATCTCAATAGATGTATGTTTTCTGATCAGAATACAATGATTAGAAGTTGTTTCTTAGCCTTTAAGCCTAAAATGGGCGTTTTTGATAACCAACAGGAAAATGTAAAAAGGAAGTTGTAGGAACCTATTGGGTTACGTAACTACCATTGAAACTTGTTGACACTTGTAAATAATAGTTTTTAACTCTATCTTGTGGCTTGTTCTTTTAAATTTGACTTTTGAGAAAATACTGTTTCTCTCTCTTTCCTTTCTCTTTCTCTCTCCTTGGTTATGAAATGAAGTGAAACGAAATGAAATGAATACATGTATCTAAACCTTTTATTTCAAATGCTAATTATAATTATTATTATATGTAAATGGGAAACTAAAAACATTAATTATGCTAGATGTAGGAAAATGCCATGCCAATGATTTATTGTTGATTTCATGCTCACATGTTTTTGCAGGATGCAAGTAAGATGGTGAAACAACGTGCGTGTGATTAATTGTATATAGTCAAAAATTATGTATGGTAATAGAAGGAAATTTTTATGTATTGTAATGGTACAGTAAAGTTATTTATTGAGATTTGGAAATATGAATGAGATGCTAGTTTTAGGGGTGCTTTGGGAAATGTGCATGTAACTAAAGTTGTTCTTTCAATTCATATTTACATATGGGAAAAAGAGGGTTGGATATATATATGTTAAATGAAACTATAGATTAAACTCCAAAATTGTTGAACTATGAAAAAATTTACAATTGAAGTACTGTAATATTTTAGATGTCATGGTTTAAGGGTATGTTCATCCACACATGAGTGTTATTTTGACCCTCAAATTTGTATTGTAAAATTTTGATATGTACGTTAAATGAATATGAATTTAAAATATTGTAGTCTATTTCTAGTGTTCACTAGACCATTAATTATTATTTTTGTTGTATTCTTACCTTGTAAATGTAATAAAGAGATCTAAATGAAACACTCAACCCTAGTATAAGACTTGTGTATAACTACATTTCCCACATGAATCCTTTTAGTGTGGAAAACTAAAACCTTAGGATAAAATTCAATCTCTACACTTGATGTCACCTTTTGGCTTGAGTAAAAAAAATCCCTAGTTTTAATTATCATCATAGTCAATATGCTTAGTCACATCTCCGTGAACCCGATGGATAGGAACGACATGGTCCAAAATTATTAAGATTATGTGTTTTCCCTTCTAAGTTTGGAAATCGGGTGTGTAATAAGAAGAATATGATTTTCTTAAGGTAGAAATCTAATGTGAACCTTAACAACCCCTTAAAATGATTAAATGCTCCATCTTTCTCTCTCAATTGTTCTATTATGTATTGGATGTATGATGTGAAACTATGTGATCACTTCTTAGAGATAAATCCCTTAAGATAGGGACTGATGGTCTTATTGAGGATTCAAATTCCCCATTACAAAAAGGTTATTAAATTTTAGAAGTAGAAGGCATACAAACCTAGAAAGGGAAAAACCTCTTGAGTTGGAAGAAAACATTACTCAGGAAACCTAACCTATAAATATTGTAAGGAATTATGTTACCATGTTGAGTTCCTTCGAATTGGTAACTAACTATAAGAACATAACTATAATAAAACCATAATTGATGTTTGTCCTTAGGAAGTGTTATCGGGTGAGGTTATTCCATAGGTTATATGAAATGTGATCTTCATTGTAATGTGAATAAATATTTTCACTTTGGATAAAGAACCTAATTTCATAGAATACTTATTGTGTACTAACTCAATTATAAATTTATAAATGAATGAAAGAAACTTGACCTAAATCCTTTAAAAAAAGTAAACTTGACATCCTTTGTAATTACACTTGTTCTGTTGTGTAACGATGGTATGATATAAGATCAAGATGTATGCCATTAGGAGAGAATCCTAGTGATAAGACCTAATAGCCATGTGTGTGTGTGATATTAGCCTTATGTGGAACTAATTACCTTATTAGCAAATGAGTGAATTAAATAAGTAATGGAAATAAGGTAGATGAACCTTATTTAATGTGATATACCATAAGTTAAATGTTTGAAATATAAAGGATATCTAGAAAAAGGAAAATGTACTTTATGATTCTCACATTATGAGCCTTCCTAAAACTTATATCAAAGAGAGAAACATGATTTTATTAAATGTGTAACCCTAAAATATTGTGTCGTGGGACCTTATCTGTAAATGTATGTTGTTGTTGAATTGTTATGTTGTGCCTTGTTATGATGTGTGTCACGTGTTTTCATGTTATCTTTGTGAGTTAATTTTTTGTAAACATAGAATGTGTTGCACGTAGTCTTAAGTGATATCTTGTAGTGTCATGTGTACTGACATGTATGTCAAAATACATTATGTGGGTATTTGTCAGTTGTAATTGTGTGTGTAAAATGTGGGTGTTACATTTGGTACAAGAGCGAAGGTTCATGCTCTCGAACCTATGGGACAGATTGAAGTAGTGATGATTTTGCATTGTGGTGGTGAATATTGGAAGAGTAATTTGATATATGTTGTAAAGTGAACATTGTTGTAATTGTGGCCTTATGAAAGAACTTGTGGTGCATATCACTCTATGCGTATTTTTTATGATGTTGATGTGCTTATGATGAGAGTATTGACTCTCCTTTTTGTTGACTCAATAAGGATTTAATGTGTGATGTACTTCCTCAGTGTGTGTGAAAATAATGTTGTTGTGGATTACAGAGTGTTGGAGTTTCTTGTTATTATGTGGTATATAGGTGTGTTGATGTGTTGAATTACATAATTGGTGTATAGTGAATTAGATTATATCGTGATGTTGCCACCATGTTGTGATGAATTATGTGTGTCACCTTGTTGTAATTGCAATTGAGTATATGTTGTAATATTAGACATTGTGTTCCTCATATATATAATTTGTGTAATATATGAGGGTTCATGTCATGATTTAGGGGCATATGATCCTTATTTACAGTGATTGCACTTTGGGTGCAATATGTGGTAATGTGATGTATAATAACCCATAAAAGCAATGATAGTGTTATAACCTATATATTTACCATACGTAAGATGCTATGGTTAATTTGTGTAAATCACCTTTGTGTTAGTGATGTAGTTTTGTGTTATGTTGTGAACCCTACACTAACCGACCCTAAGGGAAATCCAAAATTTTTTTATGTTTAGAGTGAGAAAATGGGTACAGTTGACCAGTCACTCAATCCAAGTATGAGATAGGAAGTGGAGTCTTACATAGGATGAAAACTAACTTTTGTTCATTTGGTATGTATGACAAAATCTCAACGGGTGTCATGCATATTGTGTTTTTCTGACACCTTTGGCTCAGTAGATGGAAAATTGTAATCCTTTCCCTCTCCCTATATGGTTATCATATGGATTCAACCTAAGTGTAGTTATGACTACGTTGAGCATTATGGAAGTGGTGGAGGGTTAATTCAGATAGAGATGATGACAATTATATTATTTGATATGTTATTTTATGATCCCAGGATCGATCTCTGAGTTTTAGTAACTCACTGAGTACTCCTTTGGTGGCCGTATAAGGCCACATAGTTATTCACTACACATATTTTATTCATAAATTCAACACCTTGCCTTTTCTTGCTAGAACCAACAATTTTCTTGATTGATATGTTCTTATATTTTAGGAATTTTATTTGGTTTTTTTAGTAACATGTAGGTTTTTACACTTACTATGACTATCTAGCCATTTGATTTGCTTAGATTTTAATAATATTTTTAAGTTTAAAAGTTTTATAGCCTAGCCCAAGGCTTATGATTTTTACCACTTGGAATTTGAAATGTAATCTTATGTTGGTTCTAATGCCGTAATGTGTTGGAATAGGGTCATGGGATTCACCATGGAGTGGTGGAACCTATGGGCCCGCTTCTTTGTATGGCAGTACGCCCCAAGGAGTTACATATAACTAGTAGGTTGTTAAACCATGAGGTATTATGTCACATGGGTAAGAGGTGTTTGAAATTTATGTTCCTTGGGCCATATGGTGACCAACCTCTTTTGGGGAGCAAAAAGGAAACACTTATCTTTATTTTATTGCTTGGGAGGTATATGGAGTTATTTTATGATGCCTTGAGGGAGCTATAAGAGACTTGAGGGAGGCATAGTATACTTTAGGGAGACATAAGATACTTGAGGGAGGCACAAGAAACATGTGGGATACATAAGAGACTTGTGTGTGTGTGTGTGATTAGTGCACTTGGATTTTTAATTTAATGTTTGTGATGCTTTGGGAGGCATATATATCTGTTGGTGATGCTTTAGGAGGTATATGGAGTTGTATTGTAATGTTTTGGTAGGTGTATGGTGTTGGTGTTATGATTTATGTGTACTCTTGTGAGTCCAGTTGTGTTTTGTGATGTTGAGGATTGATGATCCTCATTTTTGGTATGATGTTGTTTCCGTTTTGACCCTATATAACTACATTTATATAATTTGGAGTTACGTGAAACCGTTGTATATGTACATTTTCAAAATTCTATATTGTTGTAGTTTTCTTATTACGAGTACCTTTGTGTTAGAAGCATGTGTGATAAGTATTGTGTTGTTAGGGATATGTATGTTCTTCCCATGGGTTAGTTGAGTTCTTTCTAATCTGATATAGCTATGGAAGTATGTAGAAATATGTCTTGTGAACCATTAGCGTTGTGTTGTCCTTGATGTAGTATTCTGATGTAAGTTTTATTAGGCACCTATGAACATAAGACAACTAAAATCCTAAGATTTAAAATACTAAGAGTTTGAGACTAAAAAAAATCTTTAAAGGAAAAGAATAACTAAGTAATAAAGTCAAAGTGAAATTCCAGACTTCACAAAACATTAAAATTTATGATATTACAAAATTTAATTTATCTCTTTATGGTCGTGTTATACTGAATAGATGTTTGTTTAAACGATATGTGTCATTATTGACTTACTTTCCTACCTATCCTTAGAGCTTTGATTTTTGTCGCATCGAGGACAATGCTCTTATAAGGGGAGGTAATGCAATGCATGAAAAAGGGATATATTATTAAAAAAAGGTGCGTAAACATGTGGGAAAGTGGGTGAGTGGTGTAGGTGATGCCCCCCCATGTGAAGACAGATGGGCACCCATTATAACCAGTCATCCCTCTCATTCCCTGACATAAAAATAGTTAGATTTTATTTGAGGGCCGGAGGCTTAGACCATGCACAAACCCAAGGAATTTTTGTAAATTTGGTAGTTTGGATAGTTGCAGTGATGGAAAAATGCAAGGGGGCATGGATTTCCCCATGGATGGTTTCATTGTTTCAACGATGTAGCAAACATGTCTCGACCCTAATAAATTTACATTTACTTTTATATCCCATTCTGTGTCAAAATGTGAGCCTGAAACAGGTTATGGATGTCCATCAAAGTAGAAAAGACAAACAATTTTTATTAGATGTTGTAGCTACAAGTGCGCTACTAGGTATGTATGCAAAATTAGGAAGCATGTGATTGGCATGTGGAATGTTCGACTAAATTTATGAAATGTGGCCTCATCAATGGAAATGATAGCAAGATATTTAAAAATTGGGTTTGTTGAAAAGTCTTAGAAATTTTCAAGAAAATGCTATTGAAAGGTGTAAATCCAAATCCCAATACATTTTCCAGCCTCCTCCCTACATGTGTGCCAGTGGGAACCTTGGAGTAGGGAAGGGTTGTCTTCCAAATCTATTAGGTGGAACAAAGGATGAAATTTTTGTAGTTATAGGAATAGGCTCCCTTAGATTTACACGACATCATGGACTTAGAGTCTGCGTGCAATCGAGAAAGTGATCAAAAATCAGATTTTCTACATTTCATTATCGAGAAGAATATTGTTGGCTTTATCTATCTATCAACAATTAAAACCATTGGCCATAGCATTTGGAGTAGAGATATTGTTTTCGTTGGAACCCATGGATGTTCCATAATTTGGTGCCAAGGGAAACCATTAGTCAATTGTGAAGTTCCTTAAAATGAAATTTTCTTAGCTAGACACTTCAACAAGCATTTAATTTACATGGAGATCATATGTCCTCTATGTGATTTGATGTTTCTTGTATAAGGGTTATGGTTTCCATATGAATGGATATGTTAATATTGGTGGGTGAAGAAAACAATCTATGGATATGGAAGTGAAGTAAGATGAAACCAACATTTTCAATAATGTTAAACCATCTTATTGCAAGAGAATTGTGATCATCCCTATTGGTTTCATTTTTTTTGGAACTTAGATCCTCCCCAACTACATTTCATACCTCTCTACCTAGTTCAGTGGATTGAAATGTATGAGGCAACTATGTGATTTCCCCTGATTAGCCTCATCTCTATAAGTTGGAGAATTTTGACCTAGTTTTACCATCCAGGGAGGTGACTTGGTGGTTTTGATTGTTGATCCATATGATGATGGTGAGTTGTGTACTCCGTGAACAATGTGGCTTAATGTAAGTGCCAGGATGGTGTAGAGATGTAATAACAAGGTATGGTAAGGAATGCAAAACATAATGGGAAACATATTATGTTGAAAATTTTCATGTTATCAAGAAGATATGTTTATTATCATGGAGGTTAGCACAACACTCATGAACTTTTTGACGAAATGCCTAAGTGAGATGTTTCAAACCAAATCCTATAATTTTGACCAGATTTGTTCCTCAAAGCACGATTCTTCTCTCCTTATCTTTAATAATTAGTCATTTAGTTTTTCATTTGTAATAAAATAAAGTTTTAAACCAAAAGAATTATCATAGATTTGATTGTTTAAATAATCGCGCTTTCAAAACAATAAGATGTTATAACGTAACTTACAGGATCTAATATTCCCTAGTAAATAATGGACTTAAACCCTCACATCATGATGATCTAGCAAATGTCCCCAACCAAACCAAATCACTTTAGTACCCATTTTTTTGACAAGATGAAGTGCAGCCCCTGTAAATATGTTGATCACTCCCTTGTTGAAATAGATAAATAAAATTTTTTCGATACTTGCATATTAACCTTTGTAAATTCAGAAAGGAGTTGTTAAATTTCCTACGTGTACCTTGTCATGTGAGGATTCACTTTATTCCTTGAACCAAACTTGAATGATCATCTATGATATTTTTTACGCTCTTATATAAGCCCTGTTACACTGTTTTGCCACAGTAGGAAGCTGCTAAATTTGAAAAGTTGGATTTCGTATCAACTCACTGGTTGAATCTAGGAAAACAAAAAGCCTGTCCGCCTTCGCAAACCTCTAGATTTTTTTCTATATGATTTCTTGGAACCATCAATTTGGTGAAAAAAAATATTCTTGATAGTTTGGCAAAGGAATTTTACAGGCCTTTGATTGCAGTTTGACTAGGTCAAAATTGGACCAATTATGACTGGTGGGTCAAAAAAACCTATCGTCATTGGAAAACCGTTTGCTAGTTCTCAGTGCCATCGAATCTCAGGAATTATCCATATATAGGGAAACTTGTAGGAATTTTTTTAGTACATGTTCATCCATCGAAAGGTAGTTTGTGACATGGTTTTTTGAGCACTCAAGCTAACTCTTGATCAATTGCACCTAGGCTAATTTCAATCAATGGCCTTAGAAAACTAGCTGCCACTCATAAATCAATTTCTAGTTCTCAATTTTGTCAATTCCTATGAGATCTAGGTGTATAGGAGGAGTCCTATTTTCTTAATCGTTGTATGTTTTCTCATCAGAAGAAAACGATTGGAAGTGGTTTTCTTATCCTTTGAGCCTAAAATGGGCATTTTTTGACAACCCATAGGAAAATGTAAAAAGGATGTTGTAGGACCCCGTCAGGTTACCTAACCCCTGTGGAAACTTGTTGATACTTGTAAATAACTGTTTGGAACTCTATGTTGTGGCTTTTTGTGTGAAATTGGACTTTTGTGAAGTTAATGTTTCTCTTTCTTTCCTTTTTCTTTCTCTCTCCTTGGTTATGAAATGAATACGTGTCTCTAAATTTTTTCTTTCGAATGCTAATTATAATCATCTATTATTGTATGTAAATGGGAAAATAAAAAACATTAATTACGCTAGATATATACGGATGCCATGCCAGCGATTTACCATTGATTTCATGCTCACATGTTTTTGCAGGATGCAAATAAGATGGCGAAACAATGTGGGTGTGATTCATTGTATGTTTTAAGAATTTATGCATGTTAATAGAAGGAAATTTATTATGTATTTTTTTAATTGTAAATTTATGTATTTATAATTTGCAATATGAATGAGATGCTAGTTTTATGGGTTCTTTGGGAAATGTGCATGTAACTAAAGTTGTTATTTCAATTCATATTTACATATGGGAAAAAGAGGGTTGGATAAATATATATATATATATATATATATATATATATATATATATATATATATAATGAAACTGTAGAGGAAATTCCAACATTACGAAAGTATGAAACAAAATTATAATTGAATTTCAATAATATTTTAGATATTAGGTTTTTAAGGGGATGTTCATCCACACATGAGTGTTATTATGACACTCAAATTTGTATTATAAAAGTTGTATATGTAAAATGAATTTGAATTTAAAATATTGTAGTGCATTTCAAGTATTCAATAGACCATTAATTAAGTTGTGTGTTGTATTCTAACCTTGTAAATGTAATAAAGAGATCTAAAAAAAAGCACTCAACCCTACTTTAAGACACGTGTATAACTACATTTACTGTACGAATCCTATTAGTGTGGAAAATGAAAACCTTAGGATAAAATTCAATCTCTACACTCGATGTCACCTTCTGGATTAAGTAAATAAGATCTCTAGTTTGAGTTTTCATCATAGTCAATATGCTTAGCGGCATTGCCATGAACCTGATGGATAGGAACAACATGATCAAAAATTATTTATAGTATGTGTTTCCCCTCCTAAGTTTGGAAATCGGTTTGTGTAGTAAAGAGAATGTTATTTTGTAGGGTATAACTGTAATGTGAACCTTAACCCCCCCCTTTAAAATGATGAAATGCTCCATTTGTCTCTCTCAATTGTCATATTATGTATTGGATGTATGATGTAAACTGTGTGATCAATTATTAGAGTTAAAGCCCCTGAGATAGGTACTAGTGGTCTTATTGAGGATTCAAATTCCTCATTAACAGAAAGTTTATAGAATTTTAGAAATAGAAGGCATATGAACCTAGAGAGGGAAAACCCTCTTGAGTTGGAAGAAAAACAATACTCAGGGAACATAACCTAAAAATACAAGAAATGAAGTATGGTTCCATGTTAAGTTCCTTTGAATCAGTAACCAACTATCAGAACATACCTATAATAAAACCATAATTGTTATTTTTTCCTTTGGAAGTGTTATCGGGTGAGGTTATACCATGGGTTAAGTAAAACATGATCTTCATTGTAATGTGAATAAACCCTCTCGCTTTGGATAAATAACATAATTTCTTACAATACTTATTGTGTACTAACTCAATTATAAATTTATAAATGAATGAAATAAAATTGAGATAAATCCTTCAAAAAAGGAAAAAAAAAAACTTCACATCCTTTGGACTTACACTTGTTCCATTGTGTAACAAAGGTATGATATAAGATCAAAATGCATGCCCTAAGGAGTGAATCCTAGTGATAAGACATAGTATCTGTGTGTGTGTGTGTGTGTGTGTGTGTTGTGTGTGTGTGTGTGTGTGTGTGTGTGTGTGTGTGTGTGTGTGTGTGTGGATGTGTGTGTGTGTGTGTGTGTGTGTGTGTGTGTGTGTGTGTGTGTGTGTGTGTGTGTGTGTGTGTGTGTGTGTGTGTGCTATTAGCCTTGTGTGAAACTAATTACCCTATTATAAAATGAAAGAATTAATCAAGTAATGGAAATAAGGTAGATGAACCTTATTTAACATGATATACCATAATTTTAAATGTTAAGCAATATAAATGAAATCTACCAAAAGGAAAAAGTATTGTATGATTCTCATATTATGAGCCTTCCTAAAACTTAATTCAGAGAGAGAAACATTATTTCATTAAATGTGTAACCCTAAAATATCGTGATATGGGGACCTAATCTGTAAGTGTATATTGTAGTTGAATTGCTATGTTATTCCTTGTAAGAAAAAGGATACGGGTTGCTCTATATGTTATTGATGTTTTTTTCATGTTATCTATGTGAGTGAATGTTTTGTAAACATAGAATTTTTTGTGCATATTCCTAAGTGATCTCCTGCAGTGTTATGTTTACTGTAATCTATGTCAAAAAAAATTATTTTGGTATTTGACGGTTGTAATTGTGTACGTAAAATGTAGGTGTTATATATATATATATATATATATATATATATTGCAACTTTGAATAACATACGAATTTAGGAGAGTTTCATTTCCAACAACTATACAACTAAAAGTTTCTTATTTCACTATAACATTACAAATTTGAATAAATGAAATATGCAAATATTTATTTTAATAATATAAGATTTACAAAATTCCACTCTAAGATAGAACAATATGGTCGAATACAACATAGATAGTCTTCCAATTATTCAAACATAAATCTTTATTTCCATGTCTTCTTCCAGCTTCATGGCTTCAATCTTGCACCTCTTCAACTCTTCAAATCTTGAATAAAAAAACAAAGAAAGGTGGATAGGCAACAATCTCCACCTAACCTATAATCCAATAAGAGGAGAAGACATCCTCATTATTGGCTCTAAATCCCCAACAAAAGAAAAATGGGGAGTGTTATGCAACTGTTGACAATTTTTACACTTCTGCAAAAATGGGAAACTTGAAAATTTGTTACAATGGATAGCTTTGGTGAAGTATACCTAAGCCAAGGAAATTTATATCAAATTATTTTGTTATTGCTGATTTTTGAAAGAGATTAAGTGAAATTTGTATCTATGTGTGTTGTTACAAAAAGTAACAACTCAAATAGTTTGCAATTTCACAAAGATCCTCAGCAACATAACACAAGCCCCGAAGGACAATCATATTATCTTGATGAAGACACCGGATTGCAGAGTATGTAAGGTGTATAGTTTTGGAATAGTAGACATAGTGGCAGTTTTCAGATAATTAGATTCACAGTTATTATCTTTGTGCTTATCAGATTTATTGCTCTATGTTCATTAAAGTTATTGTGATTAATAAATTTTCATTTATCTATGCTGCCATAAAAGATTACAATTGACTTCTTTACTACTACTTCCATCAAGAAAATATTGAAAAATAAACAGTGACAATAATGTCAAAATGGAGATAGCACGAAGGAGTCAAAATGAAGAACGAATGCCAAGGCAGTCAAACAACATACAAGGAGACATATCTCATTCAAAGGTTGCTTACTGAAGTTACAGGTATTCATTTTAGTTATCCCTTATGTTAATTAATTTTATTGAGATATTGAGTTGTCTACATCATGGTACAATCAACGAAAAACTGAATGCAGAAAGAGACAATCAACTCATTATTACAATTTAATGCATTATTCAAAAGAGATCATAAGTTTTCCCACACAAGCCATGGGATATAAATAAGTGACTCATCATATACATGGAAATGATAATACTGCATGTGCTAAAGACAAAGAGTAGAGGAGTAAAAAGAAACCCATCATTGCCTTTCCATCTTCTATCCCCACTTCGCATCCTTTCCATCTCCATCTCAACTCTCTCATCTTTCACTTCCATCTCCATCTCCTAATACTTGCAAAATCAAGAGAGGTATCTGTCAAATTGAGCTCAAGGTACAATGTTATTCCAATGCTCATGATCTAAAGCAAATACATATTCTAAGTTCAATCCATCTAATGGTACTTGTAGGAAAGAAAGGTAGAATTTGAAGCAACTTGCAAAAGAAATAGATGTGGAAAAGGACACTAGAAAGAATTTGGAAAGAGTTTGCAGAAGAAGGAAAGAAGGAGAAATAAAACACATGGATACAAGAGAGGCCAAAATCCTATTTATTTCTAACTCATTTCTAAATTTTGCAGGAGCAGGTTGCAACATTAAATGAAAATCAATTTAACTGTTTAAGAAGGAAACATGTATTGAATGAAGATAAATATCATTTTCAGATGGTTTACAAAAGAAAGAAGCATCAAAATGAGTCAAGAAAGAGGTATCTTTGCAAATCAGGATCAAAAATCTAGAAGGGGATAGAGAAAATTATGATTCTCAATTTTTTTTACCAATCTCCCTTTGTAAAATTGACTTTTGATTTAAAAAAAAATTGAAACACATGCTTTTAAGCTACTACATTGCTTTCTAAGCTATTTGATCTTCAAAAGAAATTAAAAAAATCAAGAAAAGTACATGTTTCATCACTTCTAAGTTGATAATATCATTAAATGAAACATACAGGTATTCCATATTTTCATCATGCTACAGATATAAAAATTTCCTTTTAATTTCTAAATTCAAGTGTGAATCAAAGGGAAACTACTTTATAGATTTTCAGAAGTTGCAAATGAATCAAGTAAAACCCACATGCATAGCTCATTCAAGTAATTAGACAAGCATGAGAGATGTTTATATGTTTTCAGAAAGGTCAAATCATAAGAATTTGGAGAGAGAAGGATTCTGAAAAAAATTCACAAGAGTTTCCCCTTTTAAAATGGAAATTTTCCAGATAAACAGAATTGAGAAATAATGTAAAAATGGAAATATAATTGCTATTATGACTTCTAGAAAGTGAAGCGCCATCACAGAAAAGGAAATTAAGTATTTTCTTTATTTTTATCAGAAAAGGAGTATCTATTTCATTATTCAGGATGGAAGGCAACCAGGTTGCGACAAAGAAACAACATACAACTTCCAAAGAGTCATTAGTCTAAAAGCAAATGTCATGCTACAAAATTCACAAGATGGCATTCATCTTCCAACTGAAGGAATAAACTACAAAGCTTAGCAAGTGCTCAAAATAAAGCATGCCTTCCTAGAAAATAAGATCAATAAGGAAAAGATGCATTCATATAGCACAAAAGAAAGCTAAGTATACATTTACAGAAAGAAGGAACTGTATTTGTATGAAGGAAGAAATATTGAGAATATATGTCTCAAAAAGAAAACAGTTTACATTTCCAAGTACCAAGGCAAGCTTTATTTAAACATCTCATCAAAAAATCACATAATGGAACATAACAAATTTCGAATGACAAGTCAGAGTTTAAAAGTCCATTTCAGAAAGGAGAAACAATTCACATGCAAATAAGTTCATTCTAAACATGAATATTTTAACTGAGTTCCAAGATTTAGAGTTACAGAACGAAAATTGAGCTCGAAAGGAAAATAAAAACAATGTTCGAACTCATCGTGCCCAATGATGAAATGAGTAGACAAGTAGAACAATGGTGATCATTGCCTTCTGCAGGCTTGAGCCGAGCTCAACAACTACCAAGAGTATGAAAACCAGAGAGAAACAAAGATTTATCATTCCATGCAGAAGCCAGTAGAGTAGAATGAAAGATCTAAAATGATTTTTAGATCGTATATGAAAGATAAGCCTAGCTACAAAAATAAATAAATTAAATAAATACCTCTAGGTTCATGAAAAACACAGAAACAGTCAAGTAACAATGGCGTCGAAGTCTAAATAACAAGTATACAGGCTTAAAGAATTCCATATATCCCAGTTCCCCATGCATTCCATCAAAAAAAATGAAAAGTGAGCAAAAAATTTGACAAGGATTCACTCGTAAAATGAAAACCAAATTAAATTACTAAGTAAAGCTTGCACAAGTCTATTAACTTGCATTCAAAACTAGGGTTTGAAAACCCCAACGCACGGTTAATGATAATTGACTCATTGAATGCAAATGCCAAATCGAACGGCCATCAAAAAATGTAGATTACGAAGTGATAAGCCCAGATTAACTCCACCGACCGTAATCAATGCCAAGTAACAGACCCTAACCCATACGGTAATTAAGATGAAAAGTGGCAGAGAAAAAAATGCAAAGATACAAGGGCTAGTAGAGCTCGTAAAAAAAACCAAGCTAACAGATCCCAGTTAGGGTTTCCACCACCTACAACCGGAAGGGTCGAGTCACCATGGACAGGGGTCAGCCCATGTGGATCAAATAATCATTCACCAAGACTTTACAAAGTCTAAAGTGTGCATGCCCACAAAATTAAAACATATTATATGCCATGATCACCGAAAAGGTGATAATTGTATTATGTGCCAAGGCTCAAAGGTGGCAGAACTAATGCATGGTGGGGTAGCCCAAGGGTGACCCCCTTTAAATATTATATACATGCTAATGCCTGAGTCCATAATGTGGGCAGCATCTAAAACCAAAGGTGGTCCCCACTTGTGGTTTCAACCAAAATTTGTAAGTGTCACTTATGTGACCATCCATAAAAGTGAAGAAAATCATAACATGTGCACATAGGAGGTGGTCCCCACTTCATCTTAATTTTGCAACTATGGCTAAGGTTGCATCTTTTTGCCTACACACAGGAAATGATTTTTACATGCCTTTACAACATGATAGAACAAAGAAGATGATGAGCTTGCATGTGTAAAGAGAGAAGACTTGCATTACAAGCAATTTATAATTTTAGCAAAATTTTCACCTTTCTTTCTTAAAAATAGAACAGTTAACTTCAATTCGACTGAATTGTCATCTAAGGCTGATAATACCTATTTTTATTGCATGCTTTTGTTATATTATTTTATTCCTTTATTTATTATTAAATTAAAGGATAAAATTAGGATGCATGGGTGAGTACATCCTTTATGATATTTTTCGGAAGGGGTGTGAAATTTTGCTATATGTTATGTGCTCTTGCAAAGCACAAATGGGGGGGGGATTTTTCAGAGAACTTTCCTAGAGAACTATTGATATGAGTACCGAAGAAATTTCCTCTAGTTTTTCCCTCTGAGTGTGAATTATTATTTGCCTTTCCAAGTTATTCTATAATCTTGTGTATCCTAGTATTAGTCTTGTGAATCAATATTCCCTAATTAATCACTTTTTCCCTGCTACAAATCTACTATTTTCTGCTAAATTTCATTATACATGTTAGCTTACTACTACTGTTGTGAACTTCCCTCAGTAAAAAATAAGTACTTTGCCCTTATTTTCTATAGAAAGTACAAATTGGTTCATGCACATAAATAATTGTTCACAAATCAGTTGTGTATTCCACTCAAGTCAAGTTTTCATCCAAATTTGGTGTATCACCTTAGTATTTATTTCATTTTTAGTCACCTCTTAACCTTAAAACTCCCAAAAATAGTTTTAGTGAACACCAATAAGGAACCGACCTTTTAACCCTGAAGGGTTCACCTCAAAATAGGTATATCCATAGACCTGAGGAGTCCCCCATTGTATCTACGAGAGAGAGAGAGATATTTGCATACTTAAAGAACCTATTGCCATCTCTCTACCAGGTGCATTTTCAAGAGATAATGTTTAGTTTTTGGCACTCCTGGTGGGACCGCTAATTAGATCTACACACAAATTCCATATTCTAGATCAGATCAAAAGTAGATTTACAACAAATAAAAGTTACTTTCGGGAGCAGAGCTGCAACAAATTAATTCTAAATATTCTACGATCTTTTGGCGACTCCATAAAGTTCATTTCAGACTGGTCAGTATTGCAGAATGTTCCATGCCTAAAGTGACTACAAGATCATTGGTAAGAGGAATTTCTCTTGATTTTGCTTCTTTACCTTTGAATTCTTCTATAAAGGAGAAGGTTTGATAATACATTACCTTATAACAAACCTAGTTTTGAAAATCCTCCTGATATTCTTTCACCACGTATAAATTTTTCAATTAATGTCATAGTTTTTCAAATGGTTAATTCAACCACCCAGTAATTTTGTGGCCTTCAGTAATGGCATCCCATTAGTAATTCCAAGTGTACCATGATATTCCCAACACTGCTTTGAAAATTTTGTCATCATTTACTGGTGAAAATCAGGTTACACCTACTGAACATATTAAATATGTTGTTGCTATATGTGTAGTCCATAATATTACTCATGAACACATAGCTTTAAGACTTTTAGCTACATATTTTAAAGGACAATCCTTGCAATGGTATAGGAACCTAGAGATTAAAAGCATAAGAACTTGGGATGAATTAGGAGAGAAATTGTTGGAATAGTTCCAAGACAATTCAGATCATTTTTCCCTGATAGAAAAACTATCTACTATCAAGAGAGCCCCTCATGAATATTTGTCTAGTTTCAACATTCATTTTCCTAGAACTTGGGAAAGAATCCCAGCAAGTGTTAAGCCTCAAGCTGACCACACTTTCCTATATTAGCTCAGAGCATTGAATAGTTATATTGCAACTATGATCCAATCCATGGGAGATTTTACTCTTCCAGGGGCCTATGACACTTCTATAAAAGATGAAAATAGCCTTATTCAGGCTGGAAAATTACCACCAAGGCCTACAATGCCATTTTTGGAAGATTTAGCTCATATCCCACAGCCTATTACAATCGTAGAGCCTACTATTGCAGCCCCATCCCCAGATATGTTTAAAGCCTTGTAAACCATGGGGAATAAGCTGACATCAATTGAAAATAAGCTTACATCACCTAATAGGCCATATCAAGCTCCTTATCAGCAAAACCAGTAGAATAGGCATCCTTACCAACAGAATCAGAATTACAGGTAGCCTTATCAGCAAAGGTAGTTTGATTCTAATGTTCCTAGTGCATCTAATGCTTTGGTTCCAGTTAATATGGCTACAAAGAGTGGTGCCAACCTTGTAATCAACCTCATCAAACTGTAAATTTCCCAAATGCATTCCTGAACCTGAACCTTGTTGCGCAACCTCAATCTAAAGCATTGTTCATACCTCAAATGGAGGGTGGGCAGCAAGAAATTCATGTTCAGAAAACCTTGAATAGAATTTGGTCAGCTTTAATGAGGAGGATTTCATTGTTTGTTACCACTAGAGCTCAAGAGAAAGCTACCAAAAATAAAAAAAACAACAAAACAGACCTATGTTGCCCACTATTATTTATATATCAACATCTACAGCCTTGAAACTAGCCAACAATCCTAATGTCCCTCAGAAAATAGCAAGTGTTGCAGCTGGTAAAGAGCAACAAAAATAGCTTCATCCTGATCCAAGAAGATTGTTTATCCCTCAGATATCCAAGGCTGCCGAAGCAGAATCAGTTTTTGCTAAAGCTTATGCTAAAACGGTTGAGTCTATCTCTAAGACTATTACTTTTTTAATATTGTTGATGTGAAGAAGAAGAAGAATGTTAACATCTTGATGTGGGATGCCTTAAGCATTTACCCTATCATGAACTAGGACAACAAGATTTACCCTCTCATGAACTAGCTAAACTACAGGTTTCTTCAAAAACAACAGTAAAGGAAGTCCAAAATACATATATGGTCCTTGGAACTCTTGATCAAGATCACGTAAAGGATGTTAGATGGATGGTTCAAAAGGTCTTGAATGCTCATGACATAAAAAATCCACCACATTTTTATCTATCCCTGATTATTGGAGAAAATTTAGTTCATAACTGCATGGTGGATAGCAGTGCCAGTAGCACAGTTATGCCAAAGCCAATTGCTAAAAAAATTAGGCCTGCAATATGAGCCAATAGAAAAAGGTGTTCTACAGCTTGATGGAACTAAAACTAATACAATTGGTATAATCAGAAATTTGGAGGTAACGTTACATGCTTTCCCAAATGTTTCCATTTTGCAAGATATTACTGTTGTGGATTTACCTCCATATTTTGTTTTTTTTCCTATCTAGAGACTTCATGGCAAAAATAGGAGGTTACCTCTCTTCTGATTGGTCTTTCTTATTTGTCATGACACGTTATGGCACTAAAGTTACCATCAATTCAGAGCCATTAGCTAGATTTCATATTGAGCCTCATTCACCAAATGCTTTGGCAAATTATTCCACTCTAGATCAATCTGATTTTGATGATGTAGCTCTGATTACAACACTAGAGGGTATGTCTAACATGTTTATGGATGAGAAAACAAGTTGAATAACATGCTCATGATCCTTTTAAAGAGGTTGAAGAACATATTTTTTGTGTATATTACATGCACGAAGAAAATGCAACAATTCCCTTGCTGTCCAAAACAGAAAATTCAACAGAAGGGATTTGGAAGCTTCATTTTGATGGAGCTAAGAATAAGAATGGGTAGGGAGTAGGTCTGATGCTCACTTCCCCAACAAATGAAAGGTATTTTATAGCTCTAAGTCTTCAATTTTTGTGCACTTGTAATGTAGCTAAGTACGAAGCGTTAATTCATGGCTTACTTTGGGCCTGAAAAAGAGGAATTAGCACATTACAAGTCTTTGGCAAATTTGAGTTAGTAATCAATCAAGTAAAAAAATTCAATGTATGTAAGAATCCATTACTGAAGTCTTACAGGCATAGAGTTTCAGACTTAATGGAATATTTTGATGCCATTAATATTCAGTCTGTTCCTAGAACTGAAAATAATCATGTTGATAGACTTGCAGTAGTTGGTGCTAGTTTCGAGGTGCTGGAACAAATAGAAAACAACAAAGTTCAGCGTCATGTTAAGTTGATTTTCAGGCCTTCTATACCTGATAATGAATCTAATTGGTAGGTGTTTGAAAGTGATAATCAAATCTGCAGGTTTTTACACCAAGAAGCTGATTTTTTTGCAGTAAATTAGGATAAATTACAAACATCTATATGGTGACCAAATTGTTCAGTTAAAGACAAACAAGTTTCCTCGAGGACTCGTCACATTGGAAGACATCTTCAACACTGATGACCAGTTAAGAAAGGACAAAGCTAAGATGTCTACTCATGCTGATAATTACGAAGAGGTTTCAGTTGATGAAGGAAATAACTTATTTCTTAGAAAGGTATGTTCCTTATCCGAAAAATAGTCTTTTATTAAGCTTTGCACTAAATTTAAAGATGTTTTCACTTGGAGATACCAAGACTTGAAAGGGTTTGACCCCAGTCTAGCACAACATATGATTGAATTATAGCCAAATTCTAAACCAGTTAGGCAGAAACAAAGGCCTATAAATCCTAGAATAGAACCTCTTATGAGGAAAGAATTATCAAAATTGATTGAATCAGGAATTATTTTCCCGGTTAAGCATTCAAGTTGGGTAGCAAATATTATTTCAGTTAGGAAGAAGAATGGAGAAATCAGATTATGTGTGGATTTTATATATCTTAACAAAGAATCATTAAAAGATCATTATCCACTACCGAACATGGATCAGATTTTGAGAACAATTTCAGGATCAGATATACTATCCCTTCTAGATGGTTATAGTGGATATAACCAGATTTTATTCTGAGGAGAAGATAGATATAAAATAGCGTTTACCACCAAATGGGGTACTTACGCTTATAAAAGAATGCCTTTTGGTCTTTCAAATGCCGGTGTGCAACGTTTCAACGTGCAATGGACATGGATTTTAGTAGCCTACTAAATAAATGCATACTTGTTTATTTAGATGATGTCATTATATTCTCAAAAAATTCTGATGAACATCTAATGCATTTGAGACAGACCTTTCAGATTTGCAGGTAGTTTGGAATATCCTTGAATCCCAAAAAGTCTATCTTTTCAGTACATGAAGGTATGATACTTGGCCATATTGTTTCTAAATAGGGTTTAGTAATTGATCCTTTCAGAATTGAAGCCATATCACAGCTATCATTTCCTCATCACAAGAAGGCATTACAAAGCTTTCTGGGAAAAAATTAACTTTGTCAGAAGATTTGTTCTAGATTTTGCAACATTGGTTAAGCCATTGAAAGCTATGCTAAAGAAAGAGAAAATATTCTCTTGGACCAGCGAAGGGAGAGAAGGTTTTGAAGCTATTAAAACAGCTATTTCTCAGGCTCCTACTCTTGCAAATCCAAATTTTGATAAGGATTTTACAATGTATGCACTTGCAGGAGCTGAAATAATCTCAGCTATTCTTACTCAGGTCAATGATGAGAATATCGAACAACCAATTGCTTTCTTTAGACAGAGCCTCCATGATTACGAAACAAGGTACACATTCCTTGAAAAACAAGTACTTTCCATAGTCAGAGGACTAAATAATTTTAAGTACATGCTTACAAACAGTATAATTCATGTTCTTGTTTCTCATCCAAATGTGAAAGCTTTCTTATTGAACAAAGAGTTGAATGAGAAAAGAGCAGGATGGATAACGAATATTATGGAATATGATGTTGATATCTGATTTGCCAAGACAGTTCGAGGTAAAGGTTTACGTGAGCATCTAATTGCTGATATGGAGAAATAACATGATGCAAAACCTGAAGTTTCAGAACACCATGCTGAAACCACTTATCAGAAATCAAATGTTATGTTGTAACCAAAAAATCAACAACCTGAACCTTCTTATGAAATTCAGGAATCAAGATGGATGAATGATTTGGTTGACTCTTTATAACATGGCACTTATCCAGAAGGTATAGATAAGAATACATGACGATATTTCAGGTTACAGGTTATTCCTTATCTCTTCATTGATGGTGTATTGTTCAAAAGAGATATAAATGAAATCTTGCTGTAATGTGTTGATTATGACAAGATTTAGAAGATATTATCATAATTTCATGAAGAACCTACAGGAGGTCACTTCTCAGCATGTACTATAACTTTGAAGATCATGAAAGCAGGTTACTATTAGCCTAGCATATTTAAGGATTGTTTCGAATGGATCAAAAAGTGCAAGAAATGTGCTTTCTTTGTTGGAAAAGAACGTTTAGCTTCGCTGCCTTTGCAGCCTATTTCAGTTGATCAACCTTTTATGCAGTGGTGTCTTAAATTTATTGGAATGATTAACCCGCCTTCTTCACAAGGACACAAATGGATTCTAACTGCTACATATTACTTTACATGATGGACTGAAGCAGTAGCCTTGAAGGATGCTAACGAAGCTTCAATACTAGCTTTCTATGAAGGTATAGTCTGCAGATTTGGTGTTCCAACAACTATCATATCAGATAATGCTTTAGCATTTCTCGGTGCTAAAATAATAGATTGGGCTGTTAGCCATGGAATCTACTTGAGCTCTTCATCTAATTATAACCCACAAGGTAATGGATTAGCTGAAAGCACTAACAAGAATCTGTTAAGAATCATCAGAAGAACACTCAAGGATAATCAAAGAGCTTGGCATGTAATGCTGAATTCAACACTTTGGGCTGATAGGGTGACCCCTTAAAGATTAGTTGGAAACTCACCATACAAGCTTGTGTATGGAAAAGAAGTGAGGATGCCAATTTAAGTTGAGTTACCTGCATTGGATTTACTGCATCAAATGGAATTACTTGAGAATGAACCATTGCAGGTCCGTTATGTAGAATTGATGGAGCTACAAGAGCTAAGAGATCAAGCTCATTTAATTATGGAGAAGAATCAGAAACAGATGAAGAATACTTTTGACAAGAAAGCCAAATTCAGAATCTTTAATGAAGGAGATATTATGTTGAAATGGGATGTTGATCGTGCTAATCCAGGAAGACGCTCAAAGTTTCATACACTATAGAGTGGTCCTTACATGATTTCAGCTTGCAAAGAACACAATGCTTTTCAACTTTCTAAGATGAATGGAGAGGACCTTCCCATTCCTGTGAATGGTATGTTTCTCAAACACTATTATTAAAAATCTTATACTGATTTGTTAGAGTAGGATTTCCCATTTAATAAGTGTAGTTTCTGCACATTGCATCATTCTTTATTTTCAATAAGTGCATTCATGCATGTGGTCTGGTTTACCAGATTTTTTCAGCTTTAGTTGTTATGAAAGGGTTGGACCTTTCGGAAAAGGGAAAATTTTGGTCACATATTTTCGACTCCATACCCAATGGACAAGAGTAAGACACTAGTCTATAAGCTAGCAGGCAGCTTTCCCGGTAGGATCGCCAAAAATGTTGACAATTTTTGCACTTCTGCAAAAATGGGCAACTCGAAACTTTGTTATGATGGATAGCTTTGGTGAAGTATACCTAAGCCAAGGGAATTTATATCATATTATTTTGTTATTGTTGATTTGTGAAAAAGATTAAGTGAAATCTAGTAGCGATGTGTGCTGTTACAAAACGTAACAATTCACATAGTCTGTAATTTCACGAATATCCTTAGCAAAAGAACACAAGCCCCGAAGGATAGCCGTGTTATGTTTATGAAGAAACCGGATTGCAAAGTATGTAAGGAGTATAGTTCTGGAACAACAGACATAGTGGCAGTTTTTCAAATAATCAGATTCATGGTTATTATCTTTGTGCTTATCAAATTTATTGCTCTATGTTCATTAAAGTTATTGTGATTAATGAGTTTGCATTTATCTATGTTTCCATAAAATATTACAATTGACTCCTTTCCTGCTACTTCCATCAAGAAAATATTGACAAACAAACAGTGACAATAATGTCCAAATGGAGATAGCAAAAAGGAGTCAAAATGAAGAATTGATGCCAAGGTAGTTAAACAACAAACAAGGAGACATATCTCATTCAAAGGTTGCTTCTTGAAGTTATAGGTATTCATTTTAGTTATCCCTTATGTTAATTCATTTTAATGAGATATTGAGTTGTCTACATCATGGTACAATTAAAGGAAAATTGAATGTAGAAAGAGACAATCAACTCATTGTTTCAATTTAATTATTTATTCAAAAGAGATCATAAGTTTTCCCACACAAGCCATGGGATATGACTAAGTGACTCATCATATTCATGGAAATGAGAATACAACATGCGCTAAAGAACAAGAGTAGAGGAGTAAAAAGGAACCCATCATTGCCTTTCCATCTTCTATCCCCGCTCCACATCCTTTCCATCTCCATTTCAACTCTCTCATCTTTCGCTTCCATATCCATCTCCTAATACCTATAAAATCAAGAGAAGTATTTGTCAAATTGAGCTCAAGGTACAATGTTATTCCAATGCTCTTGTTCTAAAGCAAATACATATTCTAAGTTCAATGCATCTAATGATACTTGAAGGAAATAAATATAGATGAGCTAGCAGTAAAAGAAGATACATAACACATAAAGTGAAATGAGAAGCAAGAGAGATCAAAGAAGCTAAGGATTGGGTTAGAAAGGTAGAATCTGAAGTAGCTTGCAAAAGAAACAGATGTGGAAAATGACACTTGAAAGAAGTTGGAAACAGTTTGTAGAAGAAGGAAAGAAGGAGAAATAAAACACATGGATACAAGAGATGCCAAAAGCCTATTTATTTCTAACTCATTTTTGAATTTTGCAGGAACAGGTTGCAACATTAAATGAAAATCAATTTAACTGTTTAAGAAGGAAACATCTACTAAATGAAGATAAATATCATTTTCAGATGGTTTACAGAAGAAATAAGCATCAGAATGAGTCAAGAAAGAGATATCTTTGCAAATCAGGATCAAAAATCTGGAAGGGGAGAGAGAAAAATAGGAATCTCAAAAATTTTTGCCAGAGTCTCCCCTTGTAAAATTGACTTTTGATTTAAAACAGAATTGGAACACATGCTTTTAAGCTACTACATTGCTTTCTAAGCTATATGAGCTTCAAAAGAAATAAAAACAGTCAAGAAAAGTACATGTTTCATCACTTCTAAGTTGATAACATGATCAACTGAAACATACAGATATTCCATATTTTCATCATGCTACAGCTATCAAAAGTTCCTTTTAATTTACAAATTCAAGTGTGAATCAAAGGGCAACTACTTTATAGATTTTCAACAGTTGCAAACGAATCAAGTAAAACCAGCATGGACAACTCATTCAAGTAATCAGACAAGCATGAGAGATGTTTATATGTTTTCAGAAAGGTCAAATCATAAGAATCTGTAGAGAGAAGGATTTTGGTAAAATTTCACTAGAGTTTCCCCTTGCAAAATGGACTTTTCCATAAAAAAAAATTTGAGAAATAATGTAAAAATTGAAATATAATTACTACTATGACTTCTTGAAAGTGAAGTGCCATTATAGAAAAGGAAATTAAGTATTTTCTTTATTTTTTCATAAAAGGAGTATCTATTTCATTATTCAGGATGGAATACAAAGAAACAACATACAACTTCCAAAGAGTCATTATTTTGAATGCAAATGTCAAGCTACAAAATTTACAAGATGACATTCATCTTCTAACTGAAGGAATAAACTACAAAGCTTAGCAAGTGTTCAAACCAAATCATGCCTTCTAGAAAATAAAATCAACAAGTCAAAGATGCATTCACAGAGCACAAAAGAAAGCTAAGTATACATTTATAGAAAGAAGGAACTGCATTTGTATGAAGGAAGAAATATTGAGATATATGTCTCAAAAAGAAAATAGTTAACATTTCCAAGTACCGAGCCAAGCTTATAAACAACTCATAAAAAAAGCACAGAATGGAACTTAACAAATTTCGAATGACAAGTCAGAGTCTAAAAGTCCATTTCAGAAAGGAGAAACACTTTGAATGCAGATAAGTTTTTTCTACATGAATATTTTAACCGAGTTCCAAGATTTAGAGTTGCAGAACGAAACTCGAGCTCGAAAGGAAAATAAAAACAATGTTGGAACTCACTGTGCCCAATGACGAAATGAGCAGACAAGAAAAATAATGGCGGCATTCCCCTTTGTAGGCTTGAGCCAAGCTCAACAACTACCGTGAGTATGAAAACCAAAGAGAAACAAAGATTTATCATTCCATGCAAAAGCCAACAGAGCAGAATGAAAGATCTAAATGATTTTTAGATCATATATGAAAGATAAGCCTAGCTACCAAAAAAAAATGAAAGAAATACCTCCAGGTTCATGAAAAACGTAGAAACAGTCAAGTAACTATGGCGTCGAAGGCTAAATAACAAGTATGCAGGATTAAAGAAGTCCAGATCTCCAAGTTCCCATGCATTTCATTGAAAAAAAGTAGAGCGAGCAAAATGAAAACCAAATGAAATGACCAAGTAGAGCTCACAAGTCTATCAACTTGCATTCGAAACTGGGGTTCCAAAACCCTAACCCACGGTTAATGATCAATGACTCATCGAATGCCAAGTGCCAAATTAAACGGCCATCAAAAAATGTATATTACGAAGTGATAAGTGTAGATTAACTCCAACAATCGTAATTAATTCCAGGAACAGACCCTAACCTGTGGTAACAAGATTAACGGTGGCAGAGAAACCAAGGAAAAGATCAAGGGACACAGAGCTCACAAAAAACCAAGCTAACCGAGCCCAGTTAGGGTTTCCACTGCCTACAACTAGAAGGGTCAAGTCATCATGGAGAGGGGCCAGCCCACGTGGATCAAATAATCATTCACCAAGACTTTACAAAGTCTAAAGTGTGCATGCCCACAAAATTAAAACATATTATATGCCATGATCACCGAAAAGGTGATAATTGTATTATGTGCCAAGGCTCAAAGGTGGAAGAACTAATGCATGGTGGGGTAGCCCAAGGGTGACCCCCTTTAAATATTATATACATGCTAATGCCTAAGTCCACAATGTGGCAGCATCTAAAACCAAAGGTGGTCCCCACTTGTGGGTTTAAACCGAAATTTGCAAGTGTCACTCATGTGACCATCCAGAAAAGTGAAGAAAATCATAACATGTGCACATAGGAGGTGGTCCCCACTTCATCTTAATTTTGCAAGTATGGCTAAGGTTGCATCTTTTTGCCTACACACAAGAGATGATTTTTACATGCCTTCACAACATGACAGAACAGAGAATATGACGAGCTTTCATGTGCAAAGAGAGAAGACTTGCCTAACAAGTAATTTATAATTTTAGCAAAATTTTCACCTTTTTTTCTTAAAAATAGAATAGTCAACTTCAGTTTGACTAAATTGTATCTAAGGTTGATAATGCCTATTTTTACCGCATGCTTTAGTTGTATTATTTTATTCCTTTATTTAATAAAATTAGGATGCATGGGCGAGTACAACCTTTAGGCTATTTTAGGAAGGGGGTGAACTTTTGCTATATGTTGTGTGCTCTTGCAAAGCACAAAGGGGGGCAGATTTTTCAGAGAAAATTTCCCAGAGAACTTTTGATATGAGTACTGAAGAAATTTCTGCTAGTTTTTCCCTCTGAGTGTGAAGTATTCTTTCCTTTCCAAGTTATTCTGTAGTCTTGTGTATGCCATTATTAGTCTTGTGAATCAATATTCCCTGATTAATCACTTTACCTTACTGCAAATCTACTATTTTCTGCTAAATTTCATTATGCATGTTAGCTTACTAGTGCTGTTGTGAACTTCCCTCAATACAAAATAAGTACTTTTCCCTTATTTTCTACAGAAAGTACAAATTGGTTCGTGCACATAAAGAATTCTTCACAAATCAGTTGTGTATTCCACTCAAGTCAAGTTTTCATCCAAATTTGGTGTATCACCTTAGTATTTATTTCATTTTTAGTCACCTCTTAACCTTAAAACTCCAAAAAATAGTTTAGTGAACACCAATAAGGAACCGACATTTTATCCCCAGAGGTTCACCTCAAAATAGGTATACCCACAGAACTGAGGTGTCCCCATTATATCTACGATAGACAAAGAGATCTTTTCAGACTTAGAGAACCTACTGCCATCTCTTTGTCGGGTGCACTTTCAAGAGATAACAGCAACTTTGACAACTTTCACCTTAATGGCTTGCAAAAAACATGCATTCAACAATACACAACACATTCAAATAAACACATAGAGCAAGATTTACAAAATTTCCAACAACAAATATGCTTGAAAACAAGCTAAAATGACTAAGGAATATGTGAAACACCTCCTTTTCCCTCCCAAGTGAAGTGGGAGTTTCACTGAAAAGCCTCAATGTGCACAATACAAAACATTTAAATACATCTTGATCTCTCCCCTTACAAATATGGAAACATGTGTCCATGTTTTCCTTTTCACTCCCCATAGGTGAAACTCCTAATAAAAATGCCTCCAAAATTCATGCCTCACCTATCCCTTTACCCTCCCTAATGGTCCCATAATTACATATCCCACACCCTTCTTACGGAAATCTACATAACCACAATAATTCACATTCACAACAATCATACAATATTCAAACAAACACAAATTTTACATCTAAATTCATAAAATAAAGAATGAAAAGTAGTGGAGATCCTACCTATCCATAAATAATCCAAAAGTGTTCACTCCAATGAGATTTCAACACCTTCAAACCAAGCACAATTCAAAATACAATTGCAAAAAGGATCCAAGAATGTAATGCAAACCAAACGTTTAAAACTGCAAGCGAAAAAATAAGACAAGTAACCCAAATATCCTTTAAATTCATTCAATAAATAGAAAAGGGAGATGAGGATGATGAGGTGGTTCCATATAGAATATCACTTCATCATCCCTCCATTCCAACTCATAATTCAACACACTAATCCTAATGCAATAGATTAACATGTAAGACTGATGAGATGCACTCCATGCCTCTCAAGAACAAATTATTTTTTTATCACTATAAAGGTGCAATTATTTTCTCTTTTACATTGAATGGATGCATTAAAAAGGTATGAATAATCTCAATACTTCATAAATATGGTTGGTAGAAGAGTTTGAGATGTAAGAGACAAGGTTAACTTGTCCCACAAGTCTTAAAAAGTGGCCTACAAGGAGAAGCTCAAGTTTGGGAATGGATGAAGAGTACACACCATCTAAAAGTAATTAATTCATTCCACATCAAGTAAAAATCAAGGAATATCTATGCTATTTATTACCCAAATGTCACCTCTTCCTTTTAGTTTAAATTTTAAGTTAAATTATATAATTAAGACACATTAACAACTTGTTCTAATAAAGTGACTAAATTTTCTCAATAATGAACTACATGCGCAAAAAAATAAAACACATAAAATTAAAATAATGGAAAAACATTACACCCAATGGCCACACATGTGAGGTTAACCCCCATGGGAAACTTCCTAACTAAGCATGTAATAACACAACATATACATTAGACACAAATTGTCAGATTTGGCCATGTTTGAAAACACTAAACATTCTTTTGTGGTTCGTCCCTGTACGTACCCAAAATTGTAAGGTATTGTACTGCCAGAACAGTGCAACAAGTGCCCCAATGATGATACAGGTCTCCTCGCAAGGTGTTCGGGATCCAGAAAAGCTCTCCGAGTGTGCGTTAACATGCCGCATGCCCCGCTTAGCCCCCACGTCCTTTGTTTTTCCTTTTTCCTCTCTTTTCTTGGCCTTTTTGCTCTATGTATAGTGATATAATGTCTTTACAAACACAAATAGAAATACCTCACTAGCCTTATAGCCACATCAACAACATCAAGAACTAATATATACATAGAAATCAATAATCATCATAAAAAATAAAGCAATTATATATTCCATCAACATATTAAATAATTTGATTCTAACGTCTATTAGATCATAATTCTATGTTGAACATCCAAACATAAGAAATGCATCCAAAATATAATGTGTAAGTATAAAATCCAAATAGTAAAAATTAAGATATATCAAATTATCTACCATTTTCATATAGTGTATCATAATCAAAATGTGAATCAAAACATATCAATAGTCTCAATGTCCATATAGTCTTTCATCTGCTAATATAGATATAGTAATCAAAATGGCACTGTATCTAACCAACAGTAACAAAATCATAGTAAAATTGTGTCAAAGGGACGTGAGCACTACATCCCCCTCCCCTTAGAGTCAAATTTCTCCCACAAGTCACTAGAATAGGTGTTGAAATTGGTCCCATAACAAATTATCAACCTTCCATGTGGTTGTAGTCTCATCTTACCTATCCCACTGAACTCACACCTGATAAATCTCGTCCCCACCGGCCTTGGAGGCCTAGGATCTTGCACTCTATGATGCACATGGGCTCCATAGTAAACTACATTCCTTTAGCACCTACAATGCGGTCCAATCCAATACATGAGAAGGTTCTAGAATTTATCTCCTAGGAATTGAAGCATTTAATACATCATGGAAACAAGACAAGATGGGTGGAAAGGCTAGATGTTAGGCTAAGGGTCCAATCCACTTCAAGATCTCAAATGAACCAATAAATCTAGGAGCTAATTTAGAGCGTTTTCCGTAACATATAAGACTCTTATAAAGTTTGAAATGAAGAAACACCTTCGTGCCCACTTCATAACTGCGGTCAAATCTCCTCTGATCTGCATACTTATTCTTTCTATCATGTGTCTCATGTAACTTCTGTTGAATTAAAACAACCTATCATTCCATGTTCTCTAACAAAGCTTGCCTAAGAGATACTCTATCCTCTATCACTTCCCAACTCAGTGGAGTCCTACACTTCCTTCCATATAAAACCTGAACTAGAGCCATACCAATATAACTCTAAAAGTTGTTGTTGTAGGAAAACTCAAACAAATAAAAATACTCCTCCCAATGGGACTGATTATCCATGATGTACATCCGAAGCATGTCCTCTAAAATTTGGTTCACCCACTCCATTTAACCATTTCTCTCTAGCATATAGAATGTACTTAAATTAATGATTATGTTAAGGGCATGCTACATGGTAATCCACAAATGGGAGGTATAGAAGGGATCGCGGCCACAAATAATCTTCCGTAGAATCCCCTACAGTCCAACAATCTCATACAAGTACACTCGCACCACTGCACTGGCTGTATAAGTGGTTTTCACCAGAGAAAAAAGAGTCCCTTTCATCAATCTATCCATCCTGACCACAATGGAATCATGTTGATATCTTGATGTGGGTAGCCCTACTATAAGATCCATAGAAATGGTGTCCCATTTCCACTCCAGTATAACATGTGGGTAAAGAAGGCTGGCTAGATGTTGATGCTCTACCTTCACCCTATGACACTCAAACAAATGAGACACAAAGCGAGATACATCTCTCTAAATTCCTCTCTAATGGTACAACCTTCTCAATGTGGCATGCATCTTCTTCACCCCCTGGATGGGTTGAATAAGGTGCACAATGAACTTGTGCCAATATATCCTATCTCAAACCTCCATCCCTAGGTACATAGATCTAAACTCTATGTCAGAGAAGTCCTTCTAGATCCACTATAAATCCATCAAAATTCCCTTCAAGGGGTCTCTGAGACTCAATATCTGCTCTAACTAAGAGGTAGAAGATTTCATGAGGAATTTGTCACAAGATCCTACTCCGTAAGTTTATACCCACTGAAGTAGCCATAACCAAATTCCTCCGAAGACTCAAAACGTCTACAAACACATTCTCCTTCCCCTTCACATGCTCTATTCCCAAGTTGTACTAACATAGCAGCTTCATTTAATGTCATTGTCAGGTGTTGAGATTGGGTTGCGTGAAGAGTTTTCGTAGGCTCAAATGATATGTCCTAAGAATAATCCTCCTTCCTAATAGGAAGTGTTTTCAACGTACTAATGCATAGACCACTACCGCAAGCTCTAAGTCATGAGTTTGATAATTCATCTCATAATCCTTGAGTTTGTGAGACCCAAAAGCTAGTACTCGGCCATCCTACATCATAACACCTCCTAACCTTACCAAAGAACCATATGTACACACAAAGAAATCCCTCTGAGGGTTTCAAACTACAAGAATTAGTATTTTAGTAAGGCATTCCTTCAGTGTCCTGAAGGCCTACTCACAACTATCTGAAAAAAGAAACTTTTTTCCTTTTCGCTATAGGGAAGTGATTGGATGAAAAATACTGAAAAAACCTCATGTAATAACCTATTAATCCCATGAATTTGCACACGTCAGTCACATTGGTCAGATTTGGCCAATCCATGAGAGGTATAATCTTGGAAGAATCGACTGCAATACCTTCCCTAGAAATAATGTTACTTAAATACATAACCTTTGTTTGGAAAATGTAAACTTCTCTAGGTTCCAGTATATTTGTTTCTCTCGAAGACACTGCAAAACATTTCAAAGGTTCTCCCCATGCATGCTTAAGTATATAAATATGTGATCTAGAAACATAAGCATGAAGAGGTCCAATAATGTCCTAAATACCCCATTAATTGAACTCATAAATACTGCAAGGGCGTTCGTTAGACAAAATGGCATGATGGTGAAATCATAATGGCCATATCTCGTGTAAAAAGATATGTTGTGGATATCTACCTACGTAATCCTCAGCTGATGGTAACCATAATTAACATATATCTTAGAAAACACATTATCCCCCTTCATCTGAAAAAATAAATCATCTATGCGAGGAAGGGGGTAATGATTCTTGATCATTAGATTGTTCAGATATGTGTAGTCTACACATAAATGCAAGGATGCATCCTTCTTCTTCACAAAAATCACTAGTGGACCCTAAGGAGATACACTAGGATGGATTAATAAGTTCTCAAAAATTACCTCTAACTACAACTTGAGCTTACATATCTCAGGGGTGGCAGTCCTAGATAGTGTGCATGAGATAAGCTCCGCTCTTGGAACCAAATCAATATGAAATTATATCTCACATGGTGGAGGTAAGCCTAAAAATTCACTAGGAAAAACATGTGAAAAATACCTCAAAATATGATGACCACCAAGTGACAGTCCATGATTCTCATCCTCTAATCGGTCTCTAACTGTGATGGCATACAACTAATAACCCCATCACACACACTGCATCAACTGAATAGTGGATATTGTGTAAATAAATATGGGTCTCGTAAATCCAAATATCACTGAATCAATTCCAAATCGTCTACACAAGATATAACCTTGTTGTAACAATCAACTCTACCTATGTGTGTAGATAACCAATCTGTCCATAAGATAACTCCATATGAACCCAAGGGAAATATACGAAGATCAAAATTCATGGTGAAGGGTCCTAGGTCAACTACACACTCCTTACCTAAGGAGTCCACCGATATTTTGGCACCATAATCTATCTCAACATCAAAACTAAGGCCCTTCCTAATTTGCACCATCCTACATCACTCTAATAATGATGGAAATATTAAATAATATAAAGATACAGAATCAAATAAGATAAGGGTATAAATACCACCAATTCCACATGCGGTCTCAATCACCGTGCCTTGGTTCTTTTCCTGGAGGTTCTCAAACTCTGCATAAATCTGATGGTTACGTCCCATATCCCAAACTATAGGCTCTAAAATAGGTGTCTTACCTTGATTAACATGGTTCTAAGGGAACTCTCTCTAGTGATGTCGATGTACACCATACCCAAGACAACTACCTAGTCCCCTCAAATGAATATATACTTCTCCTCGTGCTTAGGTAGTCCATGTGGTATATCTTGATGAACCTATCATGGATCTCTATGGGTGTTGTGGTGGACATACTCCTGCTAAATGAGCTTGGGGTGGATTATGCATCCTATTCAATCCCCTAGCTAGAGGCTCCATAATACTCCCTCTATGTGCATCATGGTGTTGTGGAGGTCTGAAAGGTGGTTGAATCTAATGTCGATGCCTAAAAGAGGACATTGTTGAGTGGTGTCTACTATGAGGAGGAATATTTGACTCCCTTGACCTACTATCTTGCATCTGTTTAATACGGCTCCTCACTTTATCTCTAGCCTGCCGAGTGTTCCCACAATTTTCCATTGTAATGTAGGCCTTTTGAACAACCTTTATTAAAGTATGTGGACAATGCATATGCACTACCCATCTCAAATAAATTTTTAGGATCATGATGAACCTATGTACCTAAACCTTCTCTTACTACATGTACTCAACATACTGCAACATGTCAAAAAATTGACTCTCATACTCATCTACTATCTTGGATACTTGTCGCATATCATGAAACTCATCGATAAGCTTCTAGATAAACCTCTTAGATATGTACCTAATACTAAAATGCTCTTTGAATATTCCCAAGTAATCATCTTTGAATCATCATGGATAATTTACTCCTCTGTCCTTCACCAAACATTGGCTCTATCTCTCAGAATGTGGATGGAAACAAGAGATTTTGTGTTGCTGGTATAAGGACATAGCTTTAAGCACCCATTCAAGCTAACCATCAATGCGTCATCCTAAAATCCTCCTATATTCACAAGTAAAATGGGGTGGGTGTAGCTTCAGTATCTCTCTAATGTTATCTACTACTGTTGATTGTCGGCCCATATGTCTCTCCACATGATCATCCCTTGGCCTAGTGCTCCTAGATCTATTTTTGTGCCCTATAGCCCTCTCTCAATGTCCCCACTAAGGTGAATCTCATCTAGATGACTCCGTATGGGATTTCTCCACCCTATACTAATCACTGATGGCTCTCTATCATGTTGACTAGATTGTCCCCCTACTGTTCCACCTCATATAACTACATTGACATCATGTAATGTCTATAGGAGCTACAGGAGCTACAGAAATATAGCGTAAACTTCCTACTCCAGGGGTCGTAGGTCTAAATCCACCCATAAGAACCCATCATCTGGTATGCAACTCCTACACAGACCAAGGTGAGAGTTAGTCCATCATCATTTAGGTTTTGTTTTAGTTTTCTAAGTTTTCTACGTTTTGAAATATTATTCAATGTTGTGTGTTCTAGGTTTAAACTTGTGCTTGGTTTACTTGTTGTGTTTCATGTTGGCCCACAGATCAAGTGTTGAACCCACAACTCTAATACCAAGTGTGATGCCCATAATTTTTTATGTTCAAAACCATAATTAAACCTACTACTTTATTAGGGAAAAATTTTACTCATTTTTTTTTTTTTAGAAAGTTACAAGGGTAAACATTAGTTGTGATTTAAATGATTTCTTGATTTAAGATTTCTACACAATCTTACGGAAGCCGAAATTAGATTAAAAATTAAATATTATTAATTAATGGTTAAAAAGTCTCCCATTAAATTCATTTACTTTATTAGAGTATTTTTCAATTATTTAATAGTCATGATGCATTTTATTTATTTAACTAACCGTTACTAACATATTTTTAAAAATCTCTTTTAATTCATTATTAAGTTACCATGCACCATGTTTAATTTATTTCCTACCACAAATTTTAACAACTTTGCCTAGCCACTAAGTGGCCCCATTCAACCAATTACCCATACCCTTTTTAATTAATTCCATTCCCAAAAAATCCCCATCACTTAAGTGATGTAGGGTTTATTTTCAACCATTAGATTTGATCCATTCGGCCATTGGATCTAGATTTTCCTAAGTTTCCTTATAAGTTCTTGTATTTCCATTTCCCCTAATTTTACCTCATTTTCACTTTTTCAAGTTTAGAGATAGCGAAGGAGGAGAAGCTATCAATACCATTGAAGCTTCGGAGGGTTTTTACATCCCCATTTTGAAGTAGTTTGTGCTAAAATAGTACATATACCCTCTTCCCAATGTGGGTATTATCTACCCTTTTTATTTATGTTTATTTTTAAAAAACAACTTAGCGATTTGATGTATATACATTATGTATATACCTATTTTGGGTGGATGATATAAAACCCCAAGTGTATATTTATTTATTTATATATAGATATAAAAGTATATAAATTATTATGTATATATATAATATATATATATATATACACAATATATTTTCATTTTTATTTAATAGGTTTGTCTTGTGCAAGTGCAATGGCCTATGTTTATATGGTTGAAATCGTTTCAAATTATTTTGGCTTGTGTACAATGGTTTAGGGTTTTTTAAATAGGGGGAGTGCCGCACCCCAGCCCCACCAATGTTTATATAAAACAGTGGGTGGGGGGTGGGGTGCGGCACCATCCGCCCTACTCCACCAATAAAACTACACAGGGGTTGGGCCGTGGCCTACCCCCATCAAAAATATTTTTTAATTTCTTGGCCATCTAGCCATATACATGGCACCCCCTAACAAAAAATAAAACTTTTTTTATTTTGTTTTATTTTTTTCAAACAACTTTATTTCACAAGTAAGACATTCAGTTATGGTTAATAGTATTTAGAACATTATAATGTATTTGTTAATATAACATGTGTGTGTGTGTGTGTGTGTGTGTGTGTGTGTGTGTGTGTGTGTGTGTGTGTGTGTGTGTGTGTGTGTAACAATTTTATTTAAAATATATATAAATAATTATAATATATATAGAAATAGAAATTTATATAATAAATATATAAATTTAAATAATAGTTTTATATAGTTATATATAATTATAATTATTATATATATATTTACAATATTTTAATCAATTAATTAAAGTTTGTTTGCATAAAGAAGTAGAAGGGAAAGAGTAATTGAAGTTTTCTATCTATTCCCATGAGTAAAATAGTTGAATCTAATAGTATTTGTAATCAACCAAAAACAAGCAAAGAAGAGGAAATATTTACTTCATTTTAAATACTAAATATACAATCTTCCCCCTTATAACATTGTAAAATTTGGCTATAATTTCAGCTCAAGTAGTTCTCTTTTTCTTTCAATTTATTTGGAGAGAATTAAAAGAAATAAAAAACTTAATTAAACTCATTTCTCTATTCTTTCTTTTGCAATGAAATGTAAAATTTGAGTATAGCATCAACTACAATTCATCCTCATTCACATATTCAATCTCACCAACAAAACAACAAAGGACTCAACAACTCTTCCTTTCAATAACATCTTTATTTTCCAAATATGTATATGTATGGATATATTGCAACTTTAAATATCATAAAATTTTAGGAGAGTTTCATTTCCACCAACTATACAACTAAAGCTTTCTCCTTTCACTATAACATTACAAATTTGAATGAATGAAATATGTAAATCCTTCTTTTGATAATACAAGATTTACAAAACTTCCATTGTAAGTGAGAAAAATATGGTAAAATTACAACATATAGATTCTTCCAATGGTTCAAACAAAAATCTTCATTTCAATGTCTTCTCCCAACTTCATAGCTTCAATCTTGCACCTCTTCAACTCTTCAAATATTGAATCATAATACAAAAAATGGGGGATAGGAGACACTCTCCACCCAACTTATAATCCAATAATAGGATAATCCATCCTCCTTATTGGCCCCTAAGCCCCAACTAAAGAACAATGGGGAGTGTTATACAACTTGGATAACTTTCAGCAAATGGCTTCCACAAAACATGCATGCCACAATGTACAAAACATTCAAATAAACACAAAAAGTAAGATTTACAAAATTTCTAACAACACATTGGCTTACAAAAAGCCAAAATGAGCAATGAGTATAGAAGCCAGCTCATTTTTTCTCCCAAGTGAAGCAGGAGTTTCACCTAAAATCCTTCATGTACACAATACAAAATGTTCAAATACATATATCTCCTCTTGAAAATATGAAAAAATATGTCCATGTTTCCCTTTTCACTCCCCATAGGACAAACTCCTAATCAAACTTCCTCAAAAATTCATTCATAAAATCTTCTTTTTCCCACCATAATGGTGCCATACTTCCATCTCGCACACCTTCTTAAAGAAAGATACCTAACCATAATAATTCACATAATTCGTACAATATTCAAACAAGCACAAATTTTACATATACATGCATAAATAAAATAATGACAACAAGTGGAGATCCTAAGTCTACATCAAGCTTCCAAACTTCTTCAGTCCAACAAACTTATAACACAATCAAACTAAGCAAAATCCAAAATGCATCTCCAAAAACGCTCCAAGCATGTAACTCAAGACCAAAATTTCAAAAGTGTAAGAGAATAAAATAAGACAAGTAACACAAATATCCTTCAAATTCATTCAATAAACAGAAAAGGGAGGTGAGAACGATGAGGTGGCTTCATGCAGGATGCCTCTTCATCATCCCTCCATTCCAACTCACAAGTCAACACACCAAACCCAATGCAATAAATGAACATGTAATACTTATGACATGCACGTACATGACACTCCAACATGCACTCCATGCCTTTTAAGGAGAAATTAGTTATAGTGAGTAGAAAGGTGTAATTATTTTCTCTTTTACATTCAATAAATGCATTAAAATGGTCAAAATAAGCTCCATACTTCATAAGTATTTTTGGTAGAAGAGTTTTAGATTCAAGGGACAAGGTTAACTTGTCCCACAAGTCTCAAAAATTTTCCTACAAAATAAAATTCGAGTTTCGGAAGGGATGAAGAGTAAACCCCACCTACAAGAAATTAATTCATCATACATCAAGTACAAATCAAAGACTATCTACTCTATTTATTACCCAAATGTCACCTCTTCCTTTTAGTTTAAAATTTAACTTAAATTAGGTAATTAAGACACATTAACAAGTGCTAATAAAGTGAATAAATTTTCTCAATAATTAAATACATGCAAACAAAATTAAGACACACAAAATTAAAAGAAAGAAAAAAAATTACACCCCATGGCCACACATGTGATGTCACCCCCATGGGAAACCTCCTAACTAAGCACGCAATAACACAACATATACATTAGAGATAAGTTGTCAAAAATTTCCATGTTGAAAAAAACTCAATATTCTTCTTTGGTATGTCCCCTATCCCCTTTCGATGTATAGTGATATAATTGTTGATGGCGAATCACAACACCCCTAAATGTCTACAACTCGATGGGTTGAGACTCTCAGTGCTATTGCATAACATGGAGCTTTTCCCAATTGTGGGACCTTACGAATTGGGAAAGCTCTCCGGATGAAGGCTGGTTCCTATTCCTATGTTCAGACGCACACATAAAAATGCAGAGGGTTTACTCAAAAAACCTAATCTAACTTACCAATGAGACAGGGTAAGAAGATGCATAAAAATAAACCTAGACTAACAAAGGTGATGTACCGAGAAATGAAGAACACCTGTCTTGTAAATAAACACAAACCATTAGAAATGAAATGCAAGATCATGCACAGATAACCAAATTTGTAGTGAAAGATTCCAGTCGGGAGGATGCAAAATGAACATGGCCATTTGAATAGAGAGGGTTGAGAATCATCCACAGACATGCATTATTTTCTCTAAAGATTGATACAATACATGTTGGTGCCTCAAAATGCCAAGAGGCAAACTTGCATTACAGTTTGTAGATGGGAAGTTTGAACTCTGCATAACATGGAGCTTTTCCCAATTGTGGGACCTTACGAATTGGGAAAGCTCTCCGGATTGCACAAATTTTGCCAACCAAAGAGAAGAAGGGAGGGGCAAAACAAGAATGTCCCACCTTTAGAAAGAATCCCCTCCTTACAATTTATAGCAAGAATGAGAGATGGAAGAGATAGGAATTCCAAATCTACCCCAACCACCTCGAGGTTGTATTTAATTTATCTTATTATGGCAGTAGGTGAGAACCCTAGCAAACCCAAAAAATGGTGAACTATATTTTTCATTTTTGAAGAAAATTTTCTCACCCAATTAAATATTTCCAGTCGTATTTGGATAAAGGACCTTGTAATATTTCCAAAAATCCCAACCTTGCGTGAATTCGAGATCCCTGTGAAAATTTATGGCCATTTGAATATTTGGGTCAGGGTTTGCTTCCTATTGGGTTCGGGGGTGTCAACGCTCAAAATGTTGCGTCTCTTGAAGGTGCACCTTGGCGCATCCATCCTCATGTCAATATACTTTTAAGTGTGTCATAGGAACTTAAAATGTGGTGTCGACGCCTTCTAATCTGCGCTAGGGGCAGAAATTTTTCCATGTCGGCACCTTCTAATTTGCACCAGGGGTGCAAATTTTTCCATGTTGGTGCCTTGTAATCTGTGCCAAGGGCACAACTTTTTCCATGTTGGTGCCTTCTAATCTGTGCCAAGGGCACAACTTTTTCCATGTTGGTGCCTTCTAATCTGTACCAGGGGCACAAATTTTTCCATGTCGGTACCTTCTAATCTTCGCCAGGGGCGCAACTTTTTCCATGTCGGCACCTTCTAATCTGTGCCAAGGACATAACTTGTGGTGCAAATAAATGTCAAGTTTTGAGTTTCTTTTATTTCCATATTCTTTTTTTTGTCTATATTTACCCAGGGGGAGATATATACAATAATAATGTCCCTGAAAAGAAAAGAAATACCTCTCTTGCCTTACAACATAAACAACATCAAGAACTAATATATACATAGAAATCAATAATCATCATAAAAAATAAAGATATTATATCATTCATCAACATATTAAATAATTTGATTCTAACATCTATCAGATCATAATTCTACTTAGAATATCAAGACATAAGCAATGCATCTAGAATATAACGTGTTAGTATAAAATATGAATAATGCAAATCAACATATATCGAACTTTCTACCAGTGTCATCTAGTGTATCATAATCAAAATTATAATCACAATATATAAATATTCCAAATTTCCATATAATCTGTCATCTTCTAATCAAGATATAGTAATCAAAATGTCAATGTATCTAATCAACTATAACAAAATCATAGTGAAATAGTGTCGAAGGGAAGTGGGAACTACAGTGGGAAATGGTAATCGGCTGAATAACCACATGACATGTCTAACATAACCACCCTTGAAATAGAACAACATATATAATAATAAACAATCCACATCAACCAAACTTTAAGTGTCAAATCCAACAACCATGACCAAAAAAAACAAACATTTAATGTTAAATCCGCCTCTGGTGTTTATGACATCATCAAATAGCTAGAGAGGATGCCCACATAAATCTCTGTCATGGAGTTACTTTAAACATCATCTACACTTTAATAAATCATTACTATTTATATCCATGAGGAATATGTTCCTAAGGATATCAACACACATTATTTTCAAGAATGCTTCACCAATATTTCACCTAGAAGTCCCATATTTTCATTTTCTTGTCATGACCTCTTAAACCATAATATTTAAAATAATAGCTCATTGTACATTGAATATTTTATCACCAATCAAAAAAATAATAGAGTTCATATTGACAATGGAGATATTATATATATTTTCTATATGAAGTTACTAGGATTCCTTTATCATATCGAAGATATTTTGGGAGCTAGTGTTATATATATTCATGGTTATGATAATAGGGAATAAAAATATTCCACCAAAATGAATTTATCTATACAAGTTGGACCGCGGATGATAGACATCCTTTGTCATGTTGTATATTTGGAAACCTCACAACATCCTTCTAGGTCTCCCATGGTTACATGTCATGTAGGTTATTCCTTAAACCATTCATCATTGTATAAAATCCCTTCAAAGTGACAAAGAATTCACCTTACTTGCAGATTCCAACCCATTTCAATATTTTAATCTCTAAGAGGAAAAATATAATCATAAAAATTATCGTCTTTCTGCAGACTAATTTGCAACTTCTTGTGTTAAACCCATCAAATCTGAAAATCATATATATCCTAACACAATATTCATATCTCATCCTTCCACATCTTCCTCACCACCTAAATTAAAAATTATTGATAAGGGTATTATTGAGTACAAGCTCAAAAATATTTTTCATGTTAGTAAATTACAATTGTATCCACATAGTTACGGAAACCCCAATGCTCCCCATCTTCAAGTAGATCATATCTACATTCTTTGAAACAATCCATAGAAATTGTTTGGGTATTTAGAAGATGAAAACACTCAACACTCTTCAAATACTTAGTTATATGATAATCAGATTGTGATTTAACAACAATAGAATTTTATATAAACCCTAATATTATAGATTCCTTTATGATAAATAAATGTTAAAGTACAAATTTTACACAAGAAATAAGGTATATAAATATGAAACCCCAAGTACAAGAGAGAGAGAGAAAAAATCACTTATATTATTTATGCGTGAGTCTAGAATTGATTTGGATTGGAAATCAAATGAACAATAAGGTTAGACTGTCAAAATTGTGCACAATAAATTTTGTAAGTGTTAAATAATCCTTAACAGGGTGCTTGTACTGGGTCAAGGATGCCTAAGCACTAGAGACCTCTACTAGGATCTTGTGACTATGCAAGAGTTTATAAACTAGTTTTTCTAGTGTTTTAAGATGGTCACTCGTACTCTTTATTGGTCACTTGTATGTTGCACTATGTTTGCAAAATTTTCCTCTAACCTGCAAAAAAGATGACGACCTGCAAAAACCTAAATCTACATCAAATCCCAAAAATAAAACATACAATATGGGGAGTCAAAATGATTTTGGTGGTTACCTGATTGAGTGAACTTATGACCGATCACTACACTACATCTCATACTCCATGTAGTTATTGTGCATGTGTGATAAAATTGTTCCCTAGTAATCCCTTGTGCAAGTGCACATGATAGTGGGAGATAGCTAGATGTACCATTGTAAATAGATGCATGGATGGAAAAATGAACTTCCCTTTCCTATGAAGTCTATGTAGAAAATGTGGTCCCCTGTCCCTTATATGAGTTCTAGATGGATGCCTTTGATACTTTTATATGCCTTTAGATGCTACCTTAGGTGATGATAAAATATTATTAGAACTTCATCCTTTATTTTTGTCACATAGATTTGTATTTAGATGATTCCCTTTGTTGAATTTCATAATTGACAACTAGAAGGCTAACCTATAATAAAATAAGATGCCCAAAAGATAAAAGAGACACAAAAAGAGTGAGTAAGATAGAAAGAGGTTGGAGGTGACAAGAGGGCTTGAGGATGCATGGGCACTGGTGTCCATAGCCATAAAAGATAAGAAAGTTAAATATTGAATGGGTTGTAGGTTGTGTAAGACCAAATGGAAAATAAGAAACACATAAAAAAGTCCAAACATAACTGTAAATTACTAGTTTTCTCGTTAAGCAATACTATGAATGCAAGTATGCTTTTAGGACCTATAAATGTACCCAAGTGCATGATTTTATGTCTACATTTTCTCCCACTTTATGTTGTTGAGTGAATACTCGATAACATAAACTAGATAAGAGATGTGTACCTAATAACCATGTAGAGTGTGACAGCGATAACATGCCAAGGAGACAAGTGAAAGTGTGGAAGCTAAGAAAGAGAAAGTAACCCTAGGGTTAGAATGTATAGTGTTATACCATGATCTACATGTTGTTGTGCTTGATGTAGGGTTTCTTCGTGTTGTTTACTAAGGACTAACCTCCAAAAGAAGCAAGAAAGAGTAGTCAAATTCATGTATTATGAAAACTCTTGTAAAAGTATGTAAATGTGTATAAAAATTAGTAAAAGGAAAGTCTGCATGTGATCCATGAAGATTAAAAATGATATAAAATGTCCTGGAATTTTGTAGAAGAGTGAGTTTTTTGGGTGATCTCATGTCAGGAAAACATTTTTCGGGAAATCTCATGCAAAGAATTTTTTTTTTATGATCTCATGCCATGATAGAAGAGTATTGGGGAAAAAAGTCTACTGTTACTCTTCTTCCATGACTACTTCTCAAATTTATACACTACTGCAGAAGGTGTGATTCATGTTTAGTTCTAAGTTGTACTATATTAGTTTTTTATTTTTTCCATATTGAAATGGAGAAACAATGCATTCTGTTTGCTTGAGGAATGTGCTTGTACTATGAAAATAGATATGTGAAATGCTCAAAATTGTGCAGATATGAGAAAGTTGTATCTTCCCCCAGGAAATAGGCACCCAAGGGAGGTCAGGAGTGCCCAGGAACTAGTGTCATTATCTGGGCACTAGTGTCTATGCTAAATTGAGGACCAAAGTCATATTTTGGTCCTTTTATGTAACTATCACCTGTGGTGATTCTATTTTGAAATGTTTTGTGTTTTATATCTGAGACATTGTATGGGATGACTAATTCACCCAATGTATTTCCCCCTCATTTGGGGTGCACAGAATGTAGCTGAAAGGAGAGGACCTAAAAATTAGTTGAAGTGTGTACCCTACAAGGGTAGGGGAATGTGCATGGTGGAAACTAACACACATGCAAACAAGATGACTAGATACATGTGTTAGTAGAAAGATCTAGCAAACATGTCATAGAGAAGTAATGTAACAATATAAGATACATAAAAAATGGAATGCAAAGAGTGGGTTTCAAACATGGGACATCACTCTTAATGTCATTAGACAATTAGAGCTGAAGTGGCCAAAATAATAAAAGAAATGATTAGACAAGACACAGGGCATAGCCCGCAAAAAATAGAGTACAATAGTAATCAACCGAAAATAGTAGCAAGACAATTATCAGACAACCATGGCGGAAAATATTTCCTTCAAGACAAATTTTTCACGTGAAGCACCCATTAGCATGTTATCAAGTTAAAGAGTTTGTAAAAGTGTGTATATATCTATGGAAAATAGTGTCCTAGTAAAAGTAGGAAGTAGTAAAGAGTGGAACAATAACACATGTGATGTGTAAGAGTAGAAATGTATATGCCCCAAGGCGCCTCGATGGAAATGGTAAGAGGTAAAGTGTCAAGCATTATTATTTTCCATAAATATATGTAGAAAGTATGCATACATAACTAAATAAAAAGTTAACATGCATGTGTATATAGAAAAGATATTACATACTGGATATCCATCTAACAGAGTAGGAAAAGTGTACATCTAAGTAAAATCAAGAAATAATAAGCACAACCAATATATGAAATATGCTATGAATGTGAATGGGATGAATCGGTATACAATGTGAATGTGATAGGAGTAGCATTCCCCCCAACAGATGTGTATGAGTATGAGATGAGGTTTATTTATAAAAAAACCCTCAACAGTCAAGAATGAACCATTGAATAAGAGTGTGTCATTGGTAAATAGTGTGAATTGTGTGTGCTAGAGAGATATATTAATGAAGCATAGAGTGTAGAGTGTAGAAGACAATAATATGATGTGTGAAAATGGGGTGCTAGAAAGATGTATCATGAAGTGTAGAGCATTAAATGTGTAATGTGTGAGGTTCATGGATGGGTAAGTGCATGAATTTTGGGGTCCAAAAAGTGGACAAAAACCATAAAAAAGATGAAACACGTACGTGTTTTAATTTTTTTGGCTTGGTAATTACCAAACCTATTAGGAAAAATTATATATTATTTTTATTAGTGTGAGCATTAGTGAGTTTTTATTATTTGTCTAATAAACAAATCAGAGTGATTTGTGGGATTGTGTGTGAGTTGTCTCTAATAATCTTTAACTCCTAGATTATATGATCAAACATTTGTATAAGAAGCTATCTCTAGATGAATAGCATATCCTGGATGGAATAGAAGAAATAATTTTAATATTATTTCTGGTGTTATTTGATTAAATCTGTGTGTTCATTTGGTATGTAATTTTAACCAAAATAATATTTTGTAGTAGAGAAGGGAGATATATGAGATTCAGTTGGGAGAAATTGAACTTTTTTAAAAACCTGCATTGTCTTTTTCCTGGGCGTGATTATCATTAGTTCTGAGTTTTTTTACGTGAAAGTGGAACATATTCATTCATCTTGATCAACACATGACCAACGCCTTCTCATATGTGTGTGCAGTTAGACCAATAAACTACCGTGTGTGTAGAGCCTCATCACACCTCTTTTGGTGCCTAAAAAGAAACCAGCAGTTCCTTAGATGAAATCAGATTCTTAGATCCATCTGTAACATTCATAAGATCATTTCATATACATGTGTGTATCTGTGTGTGTACAATATCACCAAATCCACCTCTATCATATGTGTACGACATTTTAAAATTGCATATAACTGATCTATTTGGCAGCAAACTTCACCCACATCCATTGCCATTAGATCAGACTGTGATGTTATAAGTAAAAGTCATATTATATTTTCTTAGTATTAGTTTATTTCCTATAGTAGTCGGTCATTTTTTTATAATTTTTTAATATTTTTTAAGATAAAATTAATTATATGTTACTTTAGTTCATTCCCATGGTATATGGTTAAGGTTTGAAGTTTTTAGAAAAATATTAATATTTGTGCCACACTTTTATTTTTTGAACTTTTGTTTTAATTCGTGTTTTTTAAAAGTATTTTTTCTTATATTTTGGTTTATAATTTTAGTTTTAGTTTTAATTTTGTTTAATAAGTTTAAGTCTTTTTTTAATTTTGTTTTTATGTTTAAGACTAATTTTTTTAGTTAAAATAAATCAATGTGTTGATGTCAAGATTTATAGTAAGCATTGGTTTTGTTAATTTATTTTTTGTGTCTCAGTATTATTTTCTTATTTGTCGTTATTTGTTTAAAGTTTAGTTAAATCTTATTTAAGTCATTTTGTGTCATAAAAAGTCTTAAAATATTAAAAAATGCCTTAAGAATGCATATTTGGTGTAACTTGACATTCGATTTTGTAAAATAATGAAATTTAAACTTCAATTCACATTACATTGAGTTAGTAGTAGAGATGTCGGAGGCTGGAGGAAAAGGAGGAGGAAACTACATATCTTGTTAGTCACCAACAAAGAGAATGCTGCATTGTATTGGTGATATTTTATTTTTGGTTGTGTGTTTCAATCTGCAAATAAAACTTGTTAAAACAAGTACATGATTGTATCACCTGCATTAGTCAAGATGTGATGGGGATTAAAGAGATATTGGCATATAATGACATGGTTTTTGGTAAACCAGAAAAACCTATTAGTTATAGGTAAACCATGGACAAACCTTCATTGATTTTATGGTAACCATGGAAAAACCATTTCTCAGGTTTGTGAATCCTTGGAAAATCACACAATCATTGTTAGATGCAGTATAGGATGATGCCTTCCCCATGTTCACACTAAGGGGTGATTGTTAGGAAAAATATATATTATTATTATTAGTGTGATAATTAGTGAGTGTTTATTAGTTGTCTAATAAACAACTCAGAGTGATTTGTGGGATTGTGTGTGAGTTGTTTCCGACAATATTTGACTCCTAGATTATAGGATCAAGCATTTGTATAAGAAGCTATCTCTAGATGAATACCATATCCCAGATGGAATAGAAGAAATATTTTTAATATTATTTCCTTTTTTATTTGATTAAATGTTTTTTTTATTTTTTTATGCGATTTGGACCAAAATAATAGAACCTATAGCACGTACACATTTTAAAGAAGGAAAAATGGGTACATGGTTAAGAGAAGAAAAACTGTGTACAGGTTTTAGAGGATTCGAAATGTGTACGAATTTTGTATAGTATGGACTATGCATGTGTTTTTTGGTTTCTTATACTTAAAAAAATAAATGTTTAAGTATAAGAAATAATAACTTTAAATTTATTTTAGTAAATATAAGAAATTAGGGTTACTCTATAGCCAATGGAAGTGGTCCCATAGCTCCTACACTTATAATCTAGAAGATAGTTTTTCAAAATCTAATCTCGTCCATACTTACTCATTTTAAAAATTTCAACAAAGGACCTACAACTTTTAGGGAATATATATATAGTAGTTGGTCTTTGTTTCAGGAAATAATATAGTCATTTTTTAGGTTTTTTTGACCTTCTAAATTAGATTTTTTCCCTATCACTGCTTGAATTGGTACCAAATTTTTAAATTTTATCCATACTTCACTTTAGTGACCATGAATCAACTCTATAATACTTGTCTACTTCTTACTAAAAAGATATCCTCACTTTATAGAAAAGAGGATTCTTCCCTGAATAGGATTCCTTTCCTATGTATGAAAATGAGGTGATTGTAATGTTCCTCCTCCTGAAGGTGTGATAACACTACTAGGTGTTGAATGAGTTGTTACGAATAGTACCAAGTGAATTTGCATCAAGCGAACTCGGATTATTGCTCATTATTAGAAACATGGTGCTCCATATAAAGATTATCCCCTCACCTTTCCTAGCTCTAAAATCATTCTTCCATGGAATCAAATTCATGATTCTCATACATGTTTTTGCTCATATGTCTCTTATGGAGAAAAAATGATGCCTGAATACTTTACACATGTTGGTCCTTGATAGCTTGGTGACATGACTAGCTCATTTTAGATTTCTCTGAAGGGTGTTCAATTGAATACGAAATTGCGAAAATTAACTTTTTAGGCCTTTAGAGGAAGTAGTCTCTCATCAAAACTAAATGAATCGATCGATCGCCTTAGACACTATTACCTACACACTGAAACATGTTTAATGATCTTAATATAACTTTCCTTTGGGTAAGGGATTATGATTTAGGGTTTAAGGTTTACAACTCAAGGTTTAGGGTTTATGGCTCAAGGTTTAGGACTCAAGGTTTAGTGTTCAGGGTTTAATGTTTAGCGGTTAAGGCTCATAGTTCATATTTTAGGGTTTAGGGTTTAGGGTTCAAGGTTAATGGTTCATGGTTTAGGATTTATATTTTAGGGTTTATGATTAAGGGTTAAGGGTTGAAGGTTTAGGAATGAAGGTTTGGGTTTTACGGCTCCAGGTTCAAGGTTTAGGGTTTAAGGTTTAGGAATCAATGTTGATGTTTTTATGGTTATAGGCTCAAGGTTCAGGGTTTAGGGTTTAGGGATTAGGGTTTAGGGAATTAGTGCAGCAACAGATTTACATTGAAAACTAACACATAATAATAATTCTCCAATTCATTTTCATGCAGAGCAGGTTACACCTATATAGGAATATGTATTCCTAAAAACAATGAGGTTGTTCAACAACACTCCCACAAATCTCTCTACAAACTACTATGTACATGAGTTGTTAAAACAACTCACAACAATAATATTCTCCTGATATTATTTTCCACCTGTTACAAATAATCTTAATGGAGCACTAATATTATAATTTCCTAACATTCCCCCCATTAGTGCGAACATGGGGAAAACCTACCTTATACTTGCACCTACTCATGATCTGGTGATTTTCATAGGATGATCACAAACCTCAAGGATGGTTTTGCAAACGGTTGACCACAAACCGAGAATGGTGGTTTTGCGATTGGTTTACCACAAACCACAAAGTGATGGTTTTGCAAATGGATTACCAACAACCAAGAATGGTGGTTTTGCTATTGGTTTACCACAAACCACAAATGAAGGTTTTCAAGTGGTTTACCTACAACCACATCATGATATGAAAAGTACTATTCTCAGCCCTCATCACATCTCACTGTAGGGAATAACATAGGAAATTCTGCTGAAATCTGTTACTCATACATACATAGAAAAAGCTGACATACTAGAAATGGAACATTGGAATCATGTTCCCCCCCTCAATGTGAAATTTCTACTTATTGAAAATAGGATCACTGCAAACTGAAGCAAACACACAACTGAAAACAAATGCCACTAAATCATCTGTGTGGCCCTGTCGTTGGTGACTGACGAGAGGTCGCTGAATGACCTCCAACCTCCGTTTGCCTCCTGCCTCCGGTTTCATGTTGCTAGCTCAGCTGGATTTGGATATGAAGCTCAACTGTTCCACATTGTTTATTATTTTCTTCCCTCCTGCAATGTGAAACACTTTATTTTTTCTGGACGTCGGGTAACACCGAAAATGCGTTCGTGAGGCAAAAAAAAATTTATTTTTATTTTTACAATTTCTGACTCTTGACTATTTGGACTAGACAATAAACAAATATTCTAAAATCACCTATTTGATTAACTTGACAATACAATGACATTTTTTCCACATTGATAACGGAAAATAACTTTACGGAAAATAATTGTTGTTACATGACTTTGACAATACTTAACAACTTGAAATTAAATCACACTATGGACACATAATGTATATATACACCAATAGACTCTTTTACCATGAGACTTGACTTGGACTCAACAAAATAACCAAACTGTTATTATATTTAATCTAACTATAGATTAAATAGACTCTCTCTTTTTATTTTGAAATAAAAATCAACTATGGACCGACTATAAATAGTAAAAGCATCTAATAAATTAAACTTAAGAACTCAATGACAAAAACATAAAAAGGCACGACTTTGGTTTTTTAAGGAAGATATCTGTTATAGAGCATATGGAAATTTTGGAAGGGTCTTGAAAGAATATACTTGTGCGCATAGACAGATGCAGGTGGAGATGGATAAATGCACATGAATGAAGATGGAATGGTCACTCCATACGAAAGTAGAGTCAATGGTGCATGTAGATAGGAGATCCTGGTCGATCTAGGTCTATCAACAATGTAAAAATATGAGCAGAATCAATTTTGATTCTCTAGGTCCATACGATCAAATGGTGCATGTAGATAGGAGATCCTGGTCGATCTAGGTCTATCAACAATGAAAGTAAAAATATGAGCAAATCAATTTTGATTCTCCACAATTTTTTTCCAACTGTGACCCTAAAATCCGTAACCCAAAGAAGACTGTATGTGAATTACTTAGTAGACAGATCCAAGTGACTGAAAAGTAATGCTTGGCATGTAAGAACAGTTGTCATTGAATGAAAGGAATACTTCTATGCAATACTGTTATGAAGCCACTCGGATCAAGGCAAAAAAAAATTATGAACTCTTGTATTGGCTATGGTTTGCTCAGATCACAATGCCTAAGTGCTCCATGAACTAGCTGTCGAGTGAGTTAGAATGAGCTCAGGTTGCGGCTCTGTCTCCATGGGGCTAAGCATCAGACGTGTTGGGCACATGTATCTATGCGACCTGATATTGATATTGTCACGAATATGTGCCAAGACTGTAGGTAGGTTGACAACGGGTGCATGGATGCAATGCACGTCTGGAAATAAGAGTTTACCAGTGGATCGAATCCTATTGTCTTCCCATTAATGAAAACACATATATTATTATTCATATTGTAAACTTCCACAAGGTATCTCCAATTCTGCTAGAATGAAAGCGAGAGACTATAAGATAATTATTCGATATAGAATGTTGAACCCACACAGTCAGAGGAAGGATCCCAATCAAGCCCTTGTAATACCAAAAATGTCGATCAGATGGAGATCAATGCAAAGCTTGTTGAGTTAAATGTAATAGTCCTTTCCTACAAAATCTGATTTTTTCATTCCAAGGGTGAAGCATAATGCAACATCCCCTCACATGCGCTTACAGGCCCATATTCTTCCCTCCCCAGCTCTGATACCAAATCTTAGCTGTTTTATTTATTATACGAGATTTTTATCCAATACCTTGGCATGTGGTAATGGTAGATAATGTAATGGTCTCTTGAATACATTGTACATGTATACTAAGTCCTTTCCCATTGAATTCATGTTTGTGTAAATACTTATAGATAAAACCATATTAGTGGAATGGAGTATGTGTAGGATGAGGTATGGATATTTGAGTGGAAGAAATAGACTTTGGATGTGTGTAAGGAATATATGTTTCTATGATACATATGGAAACATAATAACTGGAAGGTTCAAGATCAGTACAAGTAGTATATATAACTCCTTGGTAAGTGAATTTAATACAATAACGTATGGTGGAAGGAGAAACATCCATGAAATGTATCCAAAGATTCCCTATAAGGAAGTTGTAATTAATATCATTATGAATTAATTGAAAAACAATATCAATCATACAAACTCCCATGGATTTGTCCAAGTGCCTAATGTAGTGCTTTATAAAAGACACAAATACACATATTATAATTGGTAAGGTCCTTGGCATAAATACCTAAATTATTAACGAAGGATATGATAAAATATTTACACCCCATCAATTGTTGAAAAGTACACACTTAGCAAATTTATTATGTAGTACCACCAGAATATATAGTGGGAGACCATGGAATGTTGTTTATTGGTAATGTCCTTGGGGATGAAAATTCTTCATATCAAAGGATATACATTCCTTAGTGGGATTCAGAGTATTGAGAATATATGTCACATAGTTAGTAGTTGTATCAGGATAGATTTTGGTGGACCAAAATATCTTACAAGTAATATCATTACATGTAGGGTTGAGGTGAGGTAGTCATTGAAAGATAAGGTGTGATCACATTTCTTCTTAGTAGCCTTAGAATTAGATTTATCATGATGTATAGAGACATTATTGACATGAGAACTAGAGGATCCTTTATACATGTTATCTCATTCCTGAGATATTTGATCTCAATATGCATAGCTTGAAAGTGGACTTGAAAACCATAATGTAATCATTGAATAAACTTAGGATAGCCCTATGAGGTATGTATTCATATAAGGAAAGGTGGGAATTTGTATCATGGGCCATGGTGACAAAACATTATATAAGATCCTCATAGATAATAAATATTAAAAAAGCACATGGAAGGCCAACAATATGAAAAGATCATTGAATAAACTTAGGATAGCCCTATGAGGTATGTATTCATATAGAGGTGGGAATTTGTATCATGGGCCATGGTGACAAAAAATTATATAAGATCCTCTAATTAGATAATAAATATTAAAAATCAGCACATGGAAGGCCAACAATCAAGATACCATAGAGGATAAGACCCAAAAGTGATGTTTAGCAAAAAGTGATCATGTTCAAATTATTAAAAAAACATATAGGAAACTAAACAATGAATTGAATGAAAAAAAAGATTTGTTTTTTAATATGATAATTTGGAATAAAACCTCCAAGAAATTTTCAAAAGAGTGTATTTTTTTATAATGCCTTAATTACTAAGAATAGTTATTATGAATTTCTAGAAATTATACTACAAATTATGCCAAATAAAAGAGGCTTTCATTAAATACATAAAACTTAATAAAACCTCATAGTAATTTGAAAATAGAATCATTATATTTAAAATATGTAACTAAAGGTGATTTGGAAATCAAGAAGCCCTAAAAAGAGACCCGAAGGGCGGGACTGGCCATGAGACTCTAGGGAAAATTTTGAAAACTAAATTTATGGCATGTGATAGATGAAAATTAGGTTTGGATATAGAAATAAAACATAGAAATGGAACCCTGGAAAATCAATGCCCTAAAAAGAGACCTAGGGCGGGACTGGCCATGAGACTCTAGGGAATGGCATGTGATAGATGAAAATTAGGTTTGGATATAGAAATAAAACATAGAAATGGAACCCTATGGAAACTAGGATTTGGAAGAATGTGGAGATACCTTCCTTATTTTCCAAGAATAGGTTTCCTAGCACTATATATGCTCCTACGTACTCTGATAAGGGTGATTATTCCAATACTACTAGTAATATACCTAATAATCAAATGTTATATCACATCTCTTCAATCACAATGGGTTTCACTGCATGAATAAAATTCAATTGCAATCTCTTCAAACATGGTACTATAATCACAAATCTTAATTCAAAGTCTTCTACTCATATTATTTCTAATGGACTTATCCATCTTCAGCTTTACATCATACTATGACTCTTACATAGTTTTTACATGATTATTATTTTTCTACTATGACATATTTAAATTCTACACATCCTTCTCCATTTTCGGTTTGTATATACCCCTGATGACAATTTTACTGGATATCTCTTTTGTCATCCCCTTTATGGTACATTTTTTTTATCATAACTATAAAAACAATCAAGACTCCATTTTCGGTTTGTATATACCCCTGATGACAATTTTACTGGATATTCATGTAATAAAAAAACATTAAAATATAAAAATTAGGACATGTTCTAGATTTCTTAGCTAGTTTGTGCCTTTATACACGATATTATCAGAATGATTTAATAGATAACATATTTATTTTTTACACACATGCATTCACAAGGTATCTTGAGCTTGATGTAGGACATTCACTAGATTGTTACATGATGATAAGATCTCATTTGGTTCCTTATACTACTTTCTTAGGGGAATCCCTCCACATTGTACATGTGCTTTTGTTTCATTATTTGGTACTTTACACCTTTCTCATCATACTTTATTGCATACATAGTAATTATTACTACCTATTTAATTGATAGGACTAAAACATGTGTCTTGTGTAGTGCTAATTGATCTTTCTATCTCTACTATTACTACTATTGTTTGTTACACTTAATTTTCATATTGATTGTCACTAACTTATTTTATCTCAATTCATTCCTTAGATTGTTTACTTTTTGGATTCACCTGCAATTGTACTTGCACCTGATTACAATGATTATGACTGATTTTTTCATCTTAGGATGCCTTTCTTATCTCAGGGATGGTTGTGCAAACGGTGTGACCACAAACCGTGTATTCATGACTGGTTTTAAGTATATATACTTGTTTCTCTTACCACAAACCACAAAGTGATGGTTTTGCAAATGGATTACCAACAACCAAGAATGGTGGTTTTGCTATTGGTTTACCACAAACCAAAAATGAAGGTTTTCAAGTGGTTTACCTACAACCACATCATGATGTGTCAAGTACTATCATCGGCCCTCATCACATTTCACTGTAGGGAATAACATAGGAAATTCTGCTGACATCTGTTGCTCATACATACATAGAAAAAAGCTAACATACTGGAAATGGAACATTGAAATCATGTTCCCCCCCTCAATGTGAAATTTCCACTTATTCAATCACGAACACTGCAAACAGGAACACTGATACCAGAACTATGCCAAGAAGCACATGACACAAGCTGAAAGCAAATACACCATAAAAATGTCACCAAACCATCTGTGCGGCCCCGTCGTTGGCGAACTGACGAGAGGCGCTGAATGCCCTCCAACCTCCGATGCCTCCTGCCTCCTGGTATTCTGCTACTTACTTAGCGGATATGGAAATGAGGCTCATTTACAAACTACTAGGTGTCGTTCCTTCCACCAAAAATGCACCCCCCCACTTGGCCGTCGGGTACAAGCGATAATGCGTCCAATAGTTGAAACGTGAGGCAAATTTATTTTTTTTTTTCCAATATTTTTTGACAATTTTACGACCTGACTAATAACCTAAACTGACAAAATGAAGTAAACAAACTGACTAACAATCATATTTTTGACTAACTTTGACTCAACACTATTTTGACAGACTAATGAATCAATTTTTGACTAGATTTTTATAAAATCTAACAATGACTCAACAATACTTGTCTTACAAATATTTGACATTGAATCTCAAAATGACTAATTACAAAGACAACTTTGACTTTATTGAGAACATACAAAATCTTGAAACTTTTACTCCACAAAAATAAAATACAAGACTCTTCACTTGACTCATTTGAATACCCACACGATGACAATACTACTTATTCTCAGACCACCTAATCGAGTTTGTAGATATTTGACCGACTTTTACTTGATGACACACTATTAGAGAGACTCAGACTATAATACAACACTTTGTATCATATAATTACGAATACCATCAACTTTAGTGGTACCAACCACATATCAAATTAAAAAGAAACTTACAAAAATTTAACAAGAATAGACCCATGCAACTTGACTTATATTGATCTGATGAGATACTAGCTGAGTATGCACGAACAACTTAGTATGGCAATTTAACACTGAGCATAGATGTTTGACTAAACACTTAATAAAACATTAAACAATACCACGAATATTTTAATGCCACAACACACCATGCATCAATTTCAGCAGACCAGAACTGTTGAATGACCCGTGGTTATATCTAGATGCCGACAATGAAGATGGATCAGCTGTACAAATCCGCTTCCCAAGGTTCTTTGGTATGTTGAATGCAACGTGAGAGTTCGTTCAACACATTACATCTAATCTCGCTAATAGAGGTGTCATTGTTGAAACCACGACTCAGTTGGATGTGGTAGAATTGAGGATGACCGAGATGGAATTCCAAATAGATAGTGTACACATTATCAAATCATTTTTATCAATACCTTTTATCAAGTCCATTGCATGCGTCAGCAAATGAATGTTCACGTATTTTTATCAATGTGCAATGTACTTCACTGATGGTCTGACCAAACGTGTTAGACAACCATGTTCATCTTCCAACCGAAATCAGCGGGCGGTTTGTAGGAATAGATGGAGAGCAGATCACTCAAGTTTTTATTCGAATGGATCCCATAAAAATACGTCAAATTCCATAATACTATTAAAAACCATCGCGCAATCTGTGCCAAGATACTCTTTTATGAACATCTCCAAGATTCAAGCCTGGCTTGCATGGACTGCACATGACGTCTAACGTTAGTACACGCCAATCTACCTGATCTGAATTTTATGTCATTGCAATGAACTCTGTATAATCCGAAAGCAGGAAGCTGTTAACGAACTTGCAAAATATTGGAACCTCCAATGTACATACGAGATAGATGCCATGAAGGAGATGCTATTGATAAGTCATGGAGCAGTCCATTGGATGCAAGTTCACCTCTTAGATATCTTCATTCCACAACTATGATCTTTTATCACTCGAGCAGCAATTCAAATAGGAAATGTCAATTGAAGTCCTTTTTAATTCTCAAACTCAACCAATCATCTCTCCAGGATAGAATGATCAGTAATCACTCTAGTACCAAATGAAAGGAGCAGATGCTGATACACATAGGAAATAAACACACAAATCATATATATTCTCTCTTGATATTTCATTATTCGGGAACATACAAATATATAGGAAATATACTTCCTAAATAATAGGAAGTAGCTATAACAACTCACTAACTTACGTGAGTTGTTTCTAACACACTAACCAAATATAATTGTTATTGTTGTTTTATATAACATTTCCCAACAGGTTTAGGGGTTAGTTATGGGTTTAAGGTTCAGGGCTCTACATTTAGGGTTTAGGGCTTAGGGCTCAAGGTTTAAGGTTTAGGGATTATGGATAAAGGATTAGGGTGTAGGGTTCAAGGTTTAAGGTTTAGGGATTAGGGTTTAGGGTCTAGGGTTCATGTTTCACGTTTTATGGCTTATGGTTCAAGGTTCAGAGTTTCTAGTTTAAGTTTTAGGGGTTAGAGCTTGGGGCTCTAGATTTAGTGTTTAGGGTTTAGGGATTAGGACTAAGGGTTTAGAGTCTAGGTTCTAGGGTTGAGGTTCTAGGGTTAAGGGTTTAGGGTTTAAAATTTAATGTTTAAGGTTTAGGATTTATTATTTTTGTTTTAGGGTTTAGGGTTTATAGTTTAGGGTTTATGTCTCATGGTTGAGGGTTAAGGTTTTAGGTCACAAAGTTCATGGTTTACAATTTATTTTTTAGGATTTAGGGCTTATGGTTTAGATTTTAGGGTTCACGATTTAGGGTTTAGGATTCAATGTTTAGGGTTTAAGGTTTAAGGTTTATGGGTTAGGGTTTAGGGTCTAGGATTTAGTTTTCAGGGTTTAGGGTTTAACATTTAAGGCTTATGGTTCATGGTTTGGGGTTTAGGGTTTAGGGATTAAGGCTCAAGGTTTAGGGTTTAGGGCTCATGGGTAAGGGCTAAATATTTAAGGATTAGGGTTTAGGGATTAGGATTTAGGGTTTTAGGTTTATGGTTTAGGTTTTAGGGTTTAGGGATCATGGTTTAGGGTTAAGGGTTTAGGTTTAGGGCCTCATGTTTAGGGTTTAAGGTTTTGATTGTATAATTTAAATGCTAAAATATTTATGCTAAATACTGAAATCTTGAAAACTACCTATGTACTGACTAGATTAGACTATAAAAAACTATATCCTAAACTGTGACTAATGGAGCTATGAGACTAGTTTCATAAGGTGCAGAGTGACACTAATTTCTTATATTTACATAAATAAATTTGAAGTATAAGATTTTCATTTATTATTCTTTATATTTGTATAAGAAATAATAAAATATAAATAATAATAAATGAAAATATTATACTTAAACATTTATTTTTGTAAATAGAATCATGTCAAAAGCATATGTAATGTTTACACTATACAAAACATGTACGCGTTATAACATGTATGTATACTATAAAAAACACGTACGCGTTATAGCTCGTGCACGTTTTCTCTTTTTCCAAGCCATGCCTTAAGGCTTGGGATCTGGTTTGGATCCCCAAGCCCAAGGCATGGACCTGCACAAACACAAAAAATAACACATTTTTTAAGGAAAATGAAAAAATGTCACTTCCTCTATGATAAATCAAAATAAAACAATTGATCCATTTTTAAAAAATTATACCATGACGTAGAGTAGAGTTTCTTCTTTCTAAAAATATAATTTTTCAAAATATCTGACTAATCTAAGGTTTCTATATTATTTATTTTCTAACTATGCCTTTATATAGCTATTTTTTGAAGTTTAAATATGTCTATCTTTCATCGCGTATCTTTCTTTTGGGTCATCAAAATTGAAAATAAATTACTAGCACAAACTAGGCTTAATTCTATACATATTAAAAAAAATCTAATTTTTGATATTTTTTGAGGTAGTTAGGGGGGGGGGCGCATGATCGGAACTCCGTTAATTTTCAAAACATAATTTTTTTATAATAAACAAATAAAAAATATAAAAAATAATCGCTAAAAAAATCTAAAAAATATTCTACACAAACTTATTGCTCCTAGCTATATTTGTACCAAAGGGTTCTCAAAAGTACTAAATGGTGCTCAAAAAATGGTGGGGGGCATGAAAGTCACTCTATTATGTTTTTTAACAAAAATAGGAGCACCTGTTAGTATTGTAGTTATTTGACCCACTTAAACTTATCCATTTTCAATAAAATTTAGTATCTTCGAAACTAGACACAAAATTCTCCAATTCATATTTCTAGAACATCTTCCAATTTTGAGTGTAACTATTTCGAAAAACTCGTACAAGTTGAATTTTTTTATTTTTCATAAAAATGAGTCCACTTAAGACCACTTTTTGGCCCCCCAACTTGGTGCACTTACCCAGATATAGTATGCCCTGAACAATCAAGTCTAAACCTTAGTACAAAAGTACGTCATAGGGTAGTGACGATACAATATGTGAATAATGTTCTGTAATGATGCTTAGAAATATGAAGTATGAAGCACAAAGCATATGAGTAGATATGATACACACATAATGATGTTGTAAAGGGCGAGAAGCAAACATGATTCCCCTCAATGTAACATGATAAGGAATTTATCCAACGAAACTGAATGGAAAGGATCCTCCAACTGATGTATGAGGAGATAAAGGAATCTTTCCATACTCAGAGATCGAAGATGTATGAAAGTGACAATGTATTGGTGAGTGTAACCTGTGTTGAAGGAGGTGTGAACAATAATGTGAAGAAGACTGAGGAGGTGATGAACACCGATGTTGAGTAGACCTAGGGACATGCTGAGAACCTATGTGAAGTAGACATATGAGGTAATGAGAAATTATATGAAGAGGCTTCCCGAGGAAGGGACTTAGGCTGATGAGGTGGACTAGTGGACCAAATAGAACAAGTAGGCCATGTGCTAATGAGAGAACTAGGTGTAGAATGTGCCTTAGATTTGAGAGACCAAGGTGGCTGAGATGTTGCAGCTAGTGAAAGGACATACTCAAGAGGAAGTTGAGGTAACGTAGTGGATGGTGGAATTCCTTTTATAGTGACAACTTGCTTATTGTGAATGAATTTGAGACATAGGTGGGGCAAGGAAAATATATCCTTAGCAACACGGAGCCACAAAATACCTAAGATCATTTTACATCCTTCAACTGAAGGTTCTATTGGTACCAAAATTTAACCTCCTTCAAAGACTCAGTAGCATCGTGGATTAGATAAGACACTCAAAGGAAGATAGACAATCATGTATGTCATTTTGTATCTGGGGAAGCAATCTATCTGAATTGTGGGCACTCAAGCCTTGAAGGGAGAGGGTGGCACATTAAAAAGGATGTGATCTGATCCTAAATATTTTAGGTTGTGCCTTTGAACCAAGGTAAGAGAACCTATTTTGTAACCTCTGTTATATGAAAGGAGATACATGTACCTTTCTTTTGCATAAAATTTATAGAGAAGAACTTGGGGAAAATATCATCAATACACCAGATTTGACTCTCACGAGTTGTCACTTCTAGATCATGGAGATACTTTCACATCAAGGCAAAGGTTACTAAATACATTTGAGACCCTACTTTCTTTTGCATGTTTAGGTGATGAGGATTGTACATTGGCATACACACATGACAAACAAGGGTAGTAGGGATATGGTTAGTTGATATCAAATGAATTTTTTTGGTGGGAGGTGGGGCAGGGTGAACTTGATTCACCAGGTCTTTGAGGAATCTTATAAAATTGAAGGTTAAACTAACAAAATGCCACAAATAGCTAAAATGTCTCTTTAACTAGAATTTGTGCTTCAATGGAGGCCCATATTAGCACTCTTTCACACAATCTATGAGATTATATCATGAAGGATTGAGTTAGAAAACCTAAAAAATAATCAAGATCTAAGCCAAATCATGCCTAAGGTACACCCAAAGGATTAGATACAATCTCTATCAATAGATGAGAGAAAAGTGATTTTAAATCATTTATTCCAATCCCAAATGAAATATCTTCTAAGAAATGAAATTGTAGATGCAACTAAACTGTAAAAATGATTGAGGCATGTGTGATGGAACCAAATTTGATACAAGATTGCAATAGAAACAAGAAAAAATATGTGCATACATCCAGGAATAAAATAAACACATTTTTCTCAAGACAACACAGGAAAACTCGAATTTAATTAAATCTATTAGCAGAGGAAATTTTCTAGAATAGTCTCAGATATTTTCAATGGTTGTACACTTGCAAGCACATTGACACAATAAATCCTAATACAAAAAGACATAACCTAGTTTCTCAGATGGATTCTCAAAAGATAGGCTTAATCAAATTTTCCTCTTGGGAATTTTCTTCGACCTATAGCACTTTGACCTCCAACTTCCAACCATTTGCATGAAAAATTTGTGCCATTTATAACCTTTACAATAGAACCCATTCCTCCTAAAAGACAAAAAACATTTAATGCACCATTGTTCACCATAATTCTTTCGTGATTCACAAAATCAAATCTACAAGAAGTCTTCAAGTGCTCGAGGGGGCAGATCTCATCGAATACCTCTCGTATTCAACTCCTTCCTCTCGTAGATCATCCCTTCTTCAATTTTGCAACCACTTCCGCCCTAATCTATAAATTATGGCCCCTTGCATGCTTGGGAGAAGAAAAACAGAAAATCTGATAGGGCATGAAAGTCAGACCATTTTAATGGCAAAAGATGTCTTCGAGATATTCCCACCAAACTTCAGATATCAACATTAACTTCCTTCTCTTCTTGGCGTGTATAAAATACAAACAAATCATGGAGACTCACACTTACAGACATGTTTTAGAGAAATGGTGGGGAAAATCAGATTTAGACTCATAGCCGTCTTTGATCTTTACTTTGAATTTGGGTCGTCCACGTTGCAGATTCAAACTTCAGAATAGATCTGGGGCCTTCCTCTGAATTTTTACAACTTCTTTGGAAAAATGGAAAAAAAATCCATTTTTTTTCCACACATCTGCCCTTGGAAAACAAGCCTTAACAGGTGCCCAAATATGATTGGAGTGGAATCGGGCTCAAATTCTGCCATTTGACTCTCTGTTTGGAAAAGGAAAAATTTACCAAATTTTGCCCATATCTCCTCCACCAGGAACTGAGCCTAACATGTGTCCAAATGTGATTGGAGCAGGTCGTACTTCCTTTTTTTACTATTGACTCTTTTTTCTCAAAAAGGAAATTTTTCCAAATTTCCCCCAAGAGCCCACACCTCCACCATTGACAAAGGCGGAGCATTGACTATTTCCCTTATTGGGCTTGCATGCCATTTTTAAATTTTAATCCTTAAGGGGAAAAAAATCCAAGTTGCTTCTGATGGCCCACCTCTCAACCTCTTTGACCTTTCAAACTACCATGTGTCACCATGGCATACCTTGAGGCAGTCCCAAAATTTTGATACCTTGAACGAGCATGGTCTCACCACGTGTCCTATTCTAGAAAGCTATTTGAATGCTTGAAGCTTAGTGGAAGGTGCCATGTGTCATGCTCCGAGGCATTCTTCTTTTGGTTGTTGAAAATTCTAAGTAAAATGTGAAGCAAGCAGAGGCCTCCACCTGTCTCCATGGAGTAACTCCAAAATGGTGACCAAGTGTCCCCAGGGAGACCTTTGAATGAAGACCCAGCAAGCTCACCATGTCTGTTTCACCAAACTACTCCATCAAATATTACATAAAAAAATTTCTAAGTCCAGGAAAAGCAGTGGAAAACCTCCACTTGTCCTCCTGGCGCAACTCCAAGGAAAAACCTAAAAAAGTAGAACTTTAAAATGAGCATTGTCATTCCTCCACGTGCACAAAATTTTTGGGTTAAGGATTTGCATGAGTTTTTATAGATTACCCAGCTGAGTCACATCCAACCGAAAGGTGCCATGTTTCCTGTTGATGCAAGAGATGTAAATTTGACCGAGAAAAACACCCATCAAATCGTAAAACACAGGAAAACATTACCATTTGAGCATAGGAAATGAAATTTTCTTCAAGGATAGAAGAATTTAGAAATGTTACAAGGCTAAAATACATTCCTTCAGGCATAAATCCATTCATTTTCTTCAATTACTTAGGGGAACAAAACGACAAGGAATACCATTCCTGACCTTGGAAAACAAAAAACATTGGCCCAAGTTTGACACCCAATTTAAGATTTTTTTTGGATGAATATAGAAACAGGGGAACCAAATATACAGACCCATAATTTATTTATAACCTAGGAAAAGGATTGATTACGGAAAAAAAAGGAAGACAAAGTATTTTCAACCAGGAACAATATGGGGAAGGAGAATGTGACAGAGGCCGTAAAATGAGATAAGTTTAAATAGGCACAAATGGGGCAAGATTAATTTTGAGCACTAACAGGTTCCATAGTGAATGGAACAAGCATGTTGAGAACCCAACATAGTATAGTTTATGAAACTTACTAGAGAAGCCATAAGATTCTAGAATTGGATATGTAAATTTGAGATAGTGGATATTTGATAAAAACTAAGGAGTTTGATAGAGCACACACAAAATTTATGATACTATGGACTAAGCCACTGGTGGTCATTGATAATATGAATTCCAACATGAGGGAGACGTTGATTTTGTAGTATATTAGACATAAAAAGTAGCATGCATAAATAGTTGATAAACAAAATGTGATGAGTGGTCGAGATGCTTCTGTAGGTGTAACTAGAAAATCAAGATACACCGTTGTGTTGGGCGGAGGGATTCAACATGATATGTATGTATTAGATGAAGAATCAACAACAACTTTGTCATTGTTTGCGAAATGGATCATACAGTATACCTAGAATATTTTTTTCATTTGAAAGCTTAGATGTTGATAGGCTCAAGGATATTGACAGAGATTCAGTGTCGATGAAAATTTGAATGAGATAACTGATGCTTGAAACATCGATCAGTTGAATGCTCAACACATTTATGATAGTCACATCTCAGGATTTTTTTAAAAGTATGGCCTTTGGGGTGAAATGAATCAAGAGGTAGAGGTGAGATATATAAATATCAGAAGAATAATTCTCCATCATAAGAGTAGTGAACCCATTGATGGCATGGAGACTTAAAGGAATTTTTTTAAATCATATGCTTTGGAGGTCATGTCAAAACAAGTTTTTTTATGAGTAGAAATAGAATGAATAGTATATTTTTCTTCAGTGGGATTAAGTTATGGCTTATCAATATATTAAGGGTTTAAAATGATTAGAAGATGAAACCTCATCATGATTTTTGTGCTTTCCCATAGAAAAGAGTTTACGGTGCTTTCACGTAACTTAAGATTATGAAATAACTGATCAAATGATGGAGAGGTCTCAAAGATGACACTCTCTTGCAATGGAGAAAAAAGAATTACAATTCAGATTCCCCGAATACACAATAAATAGACATCTTAGCTAAATTTTTCTTATATCATAACACATAATCCACTAGATGCACATTATATCCTTGTTTAATTTGTGAAAGTTGAGCATAGGATATTTTAGAACCGATATTGATTGAAAAATTTGTGAGAAAGTCATCGTCTAAATTCTTAAATTATGTTACCAATTGAACAAGTAGATCATAGTGAAAAAAATAACATAATCTTAGAGACTTTGTGGAAATAACGTAGCTAATAATGCATGATCATTTGTATAATCTAGACATGCAACATGAAAATCTTAGATATTCTCCTGAGGGTCACCATGGCCATTTAAGCTGGGAAACTTAGGAGTGAAGAAGTTTTAGGGAAGTGAAAAAGTTGAAATGGCAGGTGCAAAAGGAGTATAAAGGAGTAAGGTGAAACAAAGTGATGGAGATACACAAGAAGTAGCAATTTCAAGTTAAAATTTTTAATTTTTCATATCATCACATAAGAAGTTTAATCAGAAGTGTTTAAAGAAGAACCTAGTTTGGAAAAATAAATATTGGGTTGAATGATATTAGTGGTAGTAGTAGGAATGGAAGTAGGAATATGAAGGGGTTGAGTGGAGGCCATAACAGCCAAGAAAAAACCTCTAAGGTGTAGTGCCCACTTCCCTTCGACACTTTTATTACTGACGATGATACTACTGACTATATTATGGACATTATTATAGTTTTTATTTAGTATGGTGTTAGATGTCAGATTATGGATTATTGTTGACTCTGATTCATATATGATGCATGATGATGACTAGAGACATTTCATATATTGAGGATGATATATTGTCTGACCTGGTTATATGTATGGATGTTGTTTAGACATGTGATATTTAGACATATTGAGTAGAATTATAAAATAGAATTAATTTGATGATCATATATTTGTTGATAAAATGGTAAATGATATTGTTGGTTGCATTGATGTTGTTGTGATTCATATATATATATATGATATTGATTTTTGTAATTATATCTATATGTATTTTGGATGTTCTGATGTGGTCACGAGGCCGAAGGAGGTATTTGTGTTTTGTAGGTTAAAATATATCACAACAAACATTAGGGGGTTGGAGATCAACCACATTGGAATTCTAGATGAATTCAATAAGGTCACAATGGAAAATTTTAGTGTCCGTGTGTGTTTGATTGTTGTTATGGATTCCCATGGGGGGGTCACCTTTAAATGTGACCAAGGGTTATGTGTAATTATTTATTTATTTGGTTCCTTTTTATTGATGTTTGTATGTGTTTTTTAAGTGATGTGTTTACCCCTTTCATGATTTATTAATTTTGGTAAAATAATGCGGGTAATCATATTGTTAAAATTAATTAATTAAATTGGGCCTTAAGAAAGTCATTAATAGAGTTGTTGTCCTAGAATTAAAGTGTTGTACAAAATGTGTAAGTGATGTGTAAGAGATGTGTAAGTTGATTGTAGAGTATGAAACATTCCACCTTCTTTGAAATTCAAATTTTTCCTTGGAGGATCATTTTGGAGGCTTGTGGGACAAGTTAAACTTGTCCCATACCTCTTAAATTTTCATACCAACCTTACCTAGGGTTGGAGAGTTAATATCTAGCCTTCATTATGCATTTTTGTACGTCAAGTTCTATGTTTTAATTGCACTTTCGTACATTTTATTAATTTTAGTCCTTATGGGGTGTAGGCTTGATTTGAGTATGTAAATAAAATTGTCATTTATTCACCTACTTATTTATTGTGCCTTGGAGATTGAAGTTGACCTTGGGTGTTAGAGTTGAGGATGTGTGAAGTGGAATCCTACATGGATCCACCTCATCCTCTTCTATATATTTGAATTCCTCAACTTTTTTTTGGGTTTCTTCTCTTTTGCATACTTCATTTGGGGGTGAATTATTTTGTTGTTTTGAGCTCTTGCTCAAGGAGAAGATTGGAGACTGTTGCATGCTTGTAGATTGTTGATCTTGGACTGTTTTTTTTCATTAGAAAGCTTGTTGTTTTGGAACCTTGGAACAAAAATCCATCGTAGAGAGGTAGGATCTTGGCTCTTGAAATTATATCATATCTTTTTAATGCACTTAGGAATATATGAATGTTTGAATGTGTTGTTTTATTGTTGACTGGTTGGGTAGACTGCCTAGGGATGGTGTAGGAGAAGACTATGGGGTATTTTGGGGGAGGCATAATTGTTTTTGGGAGGTATAAGTGTGGAGGGAGTTGGGATTTTGGTTCCACCTTACAAAGAAATATATTTCATTTCTTTACTCGTTATGGGGTGCCATAAGAGGTTGGGGAGGCATAAGGAAATATGAGGAATAAGGGGTACTTGGGGGAGGCATAAGGGCATGTCAGGGATTTGAAATGATATATATTTGGTGGTTAGTTCTCAGGTGGTGATACCCATTTCCCGTTTGGGAGGTATAAGCATCACCCTCCATAGTTTCTTGCTCCTTTGGCTTGCATGATGAATCCTGAGTGTTGTTTGTTGTCTTTATTTTATGGTTGTAAACTGTAGTTTGGTTTTGGAATGTGTTTTAAATATGAATTTTTCATGTGTGTTGTGGACGCCTATTGTTTCCATGAGTTGAAACACATTTCTTATTGCATTGTGGTTGGGGCTTGGGGGAAAATGAAGAGGGCGGCTTCCCCTTGTCATTGGATGTCCTAGTTGGGTGGAGAGTGGTTCCTTTCCCCTGTTATGTTGTGACCAAATTGGAGAATGATGAAAATTCATACTACTGTTCTGGAGCTGAGAAAGAGGATAGTTTGACAGTCCCTTGTGAAATTTCTATTTGTAAAACCATTTCCCACTTCAAGTAGATGAAAATGTAATATCTTTTGTGTTGAAGAGTTACTACATTTTGGAAATGAAATCTCATTTGAATGTGAAAGGACATACTCTATAATTTTACTATGTGAAAGGAAAAGAAATATTGTTTGATGTCTTTTGAAATGGATTGGAAAAAGACAGACTTTTGACAGTTCCTTGTGAAACTTATTTTTGTAACCTTTCCCACTTGGAAGTGGATGACTTTGTACATTATTTGTGATGGAAAGATGTTTTGTATTGGCTATGAAAGTTTTAATTCAAAATGTGAAAGATATACTCTATATTTTGTATTTTGAAAGAGATGTGAAAGATGTTGTAAGGATATTATTTAAAATTAATAAAATATGTTTACCTTGTTCAAAATATATTGTTTTCATTGGAAATCTGTGTTTGAAATATAATATGAAATCTCAGTTGGAAAATTGAAAAAATGAAACATGTATGAAGAAAACATATTACTCTGCTTCATTTGAAATGTTTGATTTCAGAAAGTGGTATTGCATTCTCTTTTCACGTTGTTGAATTGAAGGAAAAATAACATTGTAATATCGGTTTAGAATGTATTCATTTTTTATAGTTTGATGAATGTAAATGGATCAATTCGAGTTAGAAGCTTTAGAGATTTGTTAGATAATTTTCAAACTGACAAATATTTTTTATCAAAAATGTACAAAATGACCCTGTAACCTTGGAAAATCAAATGAAATGTTAAATTGAACTTGTATGATCAAAACGATCCTAAATAGACATTACAACTTAAGAAAAATTTATAAAACTTTTCAAAATCAGGCATAGTCAAAATTTATAGTCGTTGTGGTCTCGATTTGGGGAATTTCAAATTGATAATCAATCAAACAATTTAACCCTTGCAATCCATCCTAAATTCTCCCAAGTGAAATTCTCCATTTCTGTTTGACATGTTGAGAAAGAAAGAATGTCTTATTTGAAAAAAAATTATAGGTTAAAAGTCCAGTTCACATTTTAGAAGCTTGCGAAACATTTTTTCAAAATTGACCCTTTAATTTATCAAAATTAAAATTTTAAGATTTCTGTACAAAGAGGAGGTTGATACCTCTCCAAAAATTCCTAGTTAGCGAAAAACTGAGTTCCCAATCAAAATTTATGGCCTTATGAAGTTTTTACTTCATTTGGCTTCAAAAATAATCTAACTGTCAAATTTTAAATGAATAAAATATTCCGTGGCAGACCCACAGGATTAATTTTTCCCTTTACGCTTTTTTCCCAAAAATTGCTAAAGGCATGAAGCCTCCCACCGCTCCACCCCAAAAAACATATTTTTTTGTAAAAAATAACCTAAGTTCGAAAAACAAAAATTTGGCAACTTCTCCCCGCAACCTTGCCACTTCTCCCTTGACATGTGGAAAGCATTTCCGCAAGTGCATGGGCCTACACTTTCAACTTAGCCTTTTAGAACCTTTTTGGCAAAATTTCCTGAATATTTCCGCCAGCCCACCTCCCCATAGCCAATGATTGGATGATATGTGGCTTCATGAGGTGACAAAGGAGGAGTGGAGGTTTTCTTAACTTTAACATTTAAAAACTTATTTTGGAAAAAATTCTAAAGTTTCTCCGCTGCCCCACCACCCATACCCAATGGTTGGCTAACACGTGGCAGCCTTAGGCGTCGGTAGAGGTGCGAAGCGTTTTAAAACTTTGAACAATTTTTATTTTTAAACCTAATTTTTCTAAGTTTCTCCGATGGCCCGCTAACCTACAGCCAATAATCTAGCCTGACAAATGGCACTATTTTGGCATCAGTGGAGGCGCAAATTAATTTTTTTACACTTTCTCTTTTTAACTCAAAAGTCTTAAATTCTTAAGTTTCCCCGCAAGTCCATTTTCCTTGTGTGAATTAGGGTGTGACACGTGGCACCCTTGGCATCGGTGGAGGTGTGGATCGTTTTGATTCCTTATCACTTTTCAGTAAAAAAAAATCTTAATGCCTTAAATTTCTCCAGAGACCCGACTTCCCGATGGAGCTCAAAAATGCTGGCATGTGTCCCCTTACAGGGTCATGGGTGTGCGGAGGTAAACTGCACCTTTGTCCCAAAGGGTAAGGTGATAAAGTCCTCCCCTGCTCTGCTGGCCCATGCCTAGGAAATTTTTTCTTCCCCACTCCGTGATTCCTTCTCCAAGCGAAAATTTTCCTCCCCAGGGCTGCAAGCCTATTCTTGAGAAAAAATTCATCCCAATGCCTGTTGGCCCATAACTTGAAGAACATGAGGAGTTAGGAGGAATTCTTTATATCACTGGAAAGGTGGGGAAATTTCCTATCTAATGTGATTTTTTTTAGTGATTTTTGAGTGCGTAAAATGTGAGAAAAATAAATTTGAATATTTGAAGTTAGTTTTGGGAGTGAGTAAGTGAGAATTTACCCTTTTAATTTTTAATGTATAATCTAATCCTATGTTTTGACCTTGTAAATTAATACCCTAGGGAAATTTGAGCAAGGTATGAATTTATCATACTTAATATTTTTTTAGTGTAGTTTTATAATGGAAATGTAAATTGTTGAGTTTAATTATCCTTGAAGCCTTGTGAACACTTTAAAAAAAGACATTATTCCATAATTTTCTAACTAAACCTAGGATGTTCATGGTTCTCAAGTGGGTTGTTTCACGGGTGTTACATAAGGTGTATAGAAGAAACATGTCATGAGTTTTTTAGTGGTTGTCAAAGCATTGAGAATATGAAGAAGATGTGTAGGATTGTCACTCAAAGATTGCAAAAAATAGGTAATCTTTTCTTGTTGTTCTTGATCAATGTTGGTGTCCTCATCATAGGATTGCTCACTACCATATGATTCAATATTTTCAAGAGGAACTTTTTGAGAGTTGGAAAATGGATTATTAGATTCAACCATTGATTTAGGAACCCTACGAGAAGATGGAGGGAGCTCAATTTTATCAAAAGACCCAAAATGACCACTACGCGTAAAGGGCATAAGAAGAAAACCATAGAAAGAAGGTTGAATTTGAGCGATGAGTTCACCAAATGATTTACCAAAAATAGAATTTTATGTAAACCCCAATATTGTAGAGTCACGTATGATAAATAAATTGTAAATTATAGATTTGATGCAAACAAAAAGCTAGAGAAATATGAAACCCTAAGTGTAAGAGAGATAAATAATGACCTATCATATTTAAGTGTAATTATGGAACTGATCTAAAGTAGAAAAATTATTAACAAGAAGGGAATACTATCGCAAATATGCACAGTAAATTATGGAAATGTCATATAAGCATAGACGAGGGCACTTAGATTGGGTAAGAGGCACATAAGCACTAGATACCTCTTATAGGTGCATCTGACCATGTATGAGCTTGAAAATAGTTTTCTAGTGTCACAAGATGGTCTTTGGTTGTCTATGTTGGTTGCATGTATATCACTCTATAATCATAGAATTCAACTGTAGCATGTAAAAATATGATAACCTGTAAAACCCTCAAACTACATCAAATCCCAAAAAGAAAAGATGCAATATGGGGAGTTAAACTGACCCTGGTTGTTACCCAAATGAGTGAAATTACAACTGAGCATTGCACTACATCACAGAATCCATATAGTTATTATGTGTGTGTGATAGAATTGTTCCCTAGGAAGCCCTTTTTCAAGTGCATGTGATAGCGAGTGATAGTTATATTTACCAATGTAAATAGATGTGTGGATTGAAAAATGAACTTCCCCTTCCTATGAAGTGTATGCAAAAAAATGTGGTTCATTTTCCCTTGTATGAGTGCTAAATGTATGCCTTTAGTGCTCTTAGATGCCTTTGGATGCAACATTATTTGATTATAATAGATGCTTAGAGCTTAGTCCTTTATTTCGGTCACATATCTATATATTTTTATGATTCCCCTTGGTTGAATTTCGTAATTGAAAATGAGAAGGCCAACCCATAAGAAAATAAGATGCCCAAAATTTAAAAGAGGCCCAAAAATGGAGAGTAAGATAGAAAGGGTTTGGGGGCACCCAAAGGAGACACAGGTGCCTAGGTGCTAGTGTCCAAATCCATAAAAGATAAGAAAGTGAAATAGCGATTTGGGCTGTAGGGTTTCCAAGACTAAATGGAAAACCAAAAACATAGACAAAAATCCAAATATAGATGTCAATTACTAGTTTTCTCACTTAGGGGTCCTATAAATGTACCCAAGTGTGTAATATTGGGTCTACATATTCCTAGTTACTATGAATCTTCTTAATATAGTAAGGAAAATAAAATGATCAAGAATATGCAATGGAAAGTTAGAGGAATTGATATAAAGGAATAAGGTCATCTAGAATCAGTGCTATACACAGACAGTCCATATTTTCATGGTCTAGGTTTCAAAATTTTTGACAAAAATATGCTAATATTTTATGTAATGACTATTGGTGAGGTTACTGACTTTGATTTTGAGACAGACTTGACACATATAGAGTTTGAAGACTTATACAAAATCAACCTATTCATTGAAAACATTTCTACTAACACTCTTGATTTTGACATATTTTCAATATATCCTTACTATTCAGGATCAAATAAATCACATATTCGTGGACCTCTTTCAGAACAATGAGGGTATTGAAGAATTTATCAAGACTTGGGATGATATACCCTTATCAGATGATAAGAAGGGATTCGATATCAATCTTGAAGCTTCATATTAATTTTTGGAGAAACTTGAGTACTGAAATCCACAATAGCAAAAAAATCAAAATAATAAAAATAAAAAATAATTTCTCATAGTTAAAATCTCACTGAGACCCTATTTGAGAATTAAAAAGAAAAGAAAGAAAAATGAAAAGGACACATCTCCCAATCAAATCATTTATGAGGCACTAGAGAGTGGTGACTCACTTCTAATCAAATAGGTGACCTACATAAACCTAAAAAATCCTTTTAGGACATAAATACATAAAAAATTATATTAGAGGATAATATTACAATCAACATTGGAATAAGAGATAATCCTAAACTTCTACAACTTAGTGCAAGTTTATCAAAAATAGAAATAGAAGCATTCACAAAATTTCTTATTGAGTATTAATTTTTTTTTGCATGGTTATATAAATACATTCGAGGATTATAGCCTTCCTTTGTAGTGTCCAATCTTGCAGTACACCTAGAAGTAAAACCAATAAAACAAAAACTCAGGAAAATTCACCCCAAAGTTGCATTATTGGTTAAAGAGGGAACTTTTGAAAGTATTAGAAGAAGGCTTCATTACATCAATTGATTATTTAGAATGGATGTCAAATATGCTACTGATTTCTAAGAAGACACTAGGGATCATAATCATCATATACGTCCATGATATAAATTATAGACAAATAAATATATGCACTTACATACATTTTTAGTTCCTAAAGGATACTAATTTATACATGATTCCTAAGTAAGAAAACTAGTTGTTGAAAACTCCTTTTACTCTTTTGATTATTTTATATCTTTCACTTCACTATTTTTGAGCTTGATTTAACATCCATTTCACTTTACACATCTTACAATTCTTCTCATACTTGACTAATTTACCTTTTAATGGCCTCAGAAATTAGTGCCTAGTTATGACAAAAGTGCTTAGGCACTCCTGTTCGTCATGGGAAATCATGTTCCTGTCTCTATTCTTCTTACTCTTTTGGTTGCTTTCCATTTCTTAGTCACACCTTTTAACACTTTGGGCCAGCCTTTCAGTTTTCAATTATGAAATTAAAACAAAGGAATCATATATTACTTAGTTACTTATTCCAAATAAGGGGGAAAGCACTATAAGCATTTTCTATCATCATCTAAGTTTGCACAAAGGCACAAGAGAAATATACAAAATACATGTAGTACATTCATATAAGGGAAAAGGGTTATATTGATATGAATAAACTACATAGGGTGGGAGCTCATTCTATTCCATCCCACACATTTTCCATAATAATTTTTTTTATATCTATCCTGCTACTATCGCGCAATTTACACAAGTTCAACCTAGGGCACAGGATAGGGATACACACACACAAAGAACTACATGGAGTGTGAGATGAAGTGCAGTGCTCTTGTAAGTTCACTCTTAAGTATACCATCAGGTTCAATCCTACTACACATTTTACATATTTTTTATTATAGTTTATGTGGTTTATGGGAATGTGCATGTATTTTTTTTCAGGTTATAGGTGCGATTGAAACCCTAATAGTGAAAATAGAGTGATAAAGAATTAGTAAAAGAGATCTTTGAGACTAAAAAAGAATAGATTCAAACCATCAGAGTAGATATATGCACCCAAATCAATCATTAGCGCATGGGGTTCTCCTGTCCTCTTGTGGGAGCTTCTATCCTATACATTCCCTAGGTTCCTCATGCTCATCAATCATTCGCGATGTTGTATCTATCTTTTTCAAGTAATCAGACAGTCCCGATCATTCCTACGTTGTACAAAATCATCTAAGTGATAGTTATTTCTCATTTTCTTAGGGTTTTACATTTTCAAATCCTTAATTCTTATAAATTAATATGCCTGATTTCCTAATTACTTGAATTACCTGAATAGTTAGGACCAAGAATGATGGAGGAGAAAACTAGAGAATAAGTGAACCGTGGAGGGGATTTTTGTAGGTCTAGGGAATAGCATTTGGGTTGCACATTTTTCAAAGAAGCGCACAAGGAGCGTGTTAAGATATCACCTATATGGAAGAATGAGGAACCTTTGCTGGATATCCTGAAAATCCATCATCGATAGAGCCAAACAAAGATTTCCATTTGCTATTGTGGGCATATTTGCAGTGCTATGATCGAATATTGATGCAGTAAGAGAATGGAGTAGGTGAGAATGGTGTTTTAAATTTGGCATCCGATATTTGGAGGGTGAAGGTTTTATTTTTTGTTTCTCTTCTGAGCTAAAAATGTAGAAAGTTTTCAACAAATGACCTTGGTTTTTGGTAGTACTACCTTAAGTTTCCACCATTGGGAACCTGGTATTCCTTGCGATTTTTGCTTACATACACTCTCAGTTTGGATTCATCTTCTAGGTATCCTGCTGGAATTCTAGGAACTTGAGGTCTTTATGGGGATTTCCAGATTGATGGGTTTGATTATTGCTATGGATTCCGCTACCAAATCTAGGTGGGTCCAATTGGGTAGATTTATTTGTCTCTGTTTCCATTGTTGGAATGTGGGACAACTGATGTAGATATGGGGAGGCTCAAGGTTTTCCTAGGTCCTTTATCTACTCATTCATTGAAAACCTCCCCTCCCATGGGAACTGATGTGGGTTGGACAGAGCTCCACCATAAATGATATTATAATACACATGGGCACTCTTATAGTTATTAGGTGGAGAGTTTGAGTTCAGCGAGAGTCAAACCTCCTTAACTCTCTCTTAGGCTTGGTTTTTCATTTGTCTTTGTCTTTTTTTTGTTAACCACTGGCAGAGGTATCTTGTATTTCTCCTTTGTGTGCCTCTCATGATGAATTCTCTTTGTATGACCTCTAGGAGCCCATATCATGTTTTACCTTATTAAATAAAAAAATTATTACATTAAGTTACTCTGAAATAGATTTAATTAAATATAGATTAAATAATTTGGTTAACCCCACTTCTCCTCAAATATCCTTCTGATCTCCTTCCATGGCTGATACTTATGTCCCTTTTACCAAAAATTATCTTCATGGTCTATAATCTCATACTCCTAAAAACCCTTAAGACCTAGATCTCTTATTATTCACTACTATGATGAGACCAAGTGGTTAGCCGAGCTCAACCCTCTGGTCTCCAATGTTACTTTTTTTCCTACTATGACACTTCCACCTTCTTCTACCACCAGTCTTCCACCTACATCTCTTATCCATGTTTTATAACAACTCACTTTACCCTCCCCATTACATCTTTCACATGACCCGAATCCTATGGAGGCATTCATGACATCACCTCCTTGTACCATGATTTTTAAACCCAAATTCATGAATTACAATAAGCCTCTTCATACTCCTTGCCATCTCTAGATTACTCACTCATCCTACATAGCCATTTTACATGGGAACCATATCCTCTTATCCAATACTTCCTATCTTCATTGCACCTAAAATTCCAATCTTCAATGGCCATGGTGACCCTCAAGAACACCTTCTCTCCTGTCACATTGCATGTCTTGACTATGTAGATGACCTCACACTATTGAAAATATTGTTTCCTCAAAGCTTACATAAATATGGTATGCAATTGTTTTTTGATCTACCTATCTATTCGGTAAGATATTTTTACATATGTAGTCGACACATTCCTTGCTCATTTTTCTATGAATATCGTAACTAAGATATCCTGTGCACAACTAGCTAAAATCAAACAAGCATCGAATGAACATCTCGCAAACTATGTCTTATGGTATAAGAATAACATTGCTATAGTGACCAATGTTCTACATGATTCAGAATTGAAAGATGTATTCATTCAAATAATTTTTCCTCCATTCAAAGAGTGTGTCATTTTTGAGAATTCTCCTTTTTTGATCAATTGTGTTCCACACTCAAATTATATGAAAGTAAACTACTATCTATGGGAAAATTAAATTTTTATGATAGATATTCCAATACATTTCAATAAAAATATGCATTCAAACCATTCACTAAGCCTAATAATTCTAAAGTTACTATCAATAATGTTTCTACATCTACCAAGCTTCATTTGTAATTCACGAGGCACATCTTCACTGGGTTGTCTTATGTACCTCGGTTCCTATTACCACAAGTCATTGAAAGCAACCTGATTACTCTCCCTCCACTACTCAATATAAATCCTTCTCTACCACATGGATGTAATTATGATGAAACACACACTTTGATTATCACCAATGTAGTGAGAATTCTACTGATCTCTTTTTAAAGCTCAAACATATCATTCAAGATCTTATTGAAAATAATGTAATCGAGCGTCTAGATCTGTCTACTTCTAAACTAGTCAACAATAATAAAAATATTAAAATATTCAATGACCCGTTACCTAATCATGACAATCTCGCTACTAATTCCACTGCTAATCACACATATAATGTGGTGCCTCCTCCATCATCGACACCACTCGATTTCCTTATATATAATACTAACATGCCACTGGTAATTATTACATTCTTGGATCATGACTACCATGCTACATTTTCTTTCTATTTACTGCACAGCAATGCTTCCATTCATTCTCATTAAGTCAATAATATTATGGTCCATCCCTCAGCCCTTTCAAATCCATTCTCTCTTAAAATCTTACTAGCTATCATCTTTTCAATCTGTCAAATCACATTTCAAGTCCCCAATTATTACAAACATCTCATCCTTCCCATTATTGTTGAGACCCTTACCATACCAACACAATTTCTCATTACATCTAAAATCAAGTGTTGTGACATGGTCTTAGGTCTGGCTTGGCTTTAGACTTCTCAAGTTATCCCTTCCATGCTCCAGCAATGCCTTAAGTTCATTCACAACAAGCAAGATGTCAACATTTAAGGTATTCCACCATGTTAGGATATATTATTAATTATGCATAGTTAGATTATTTAATTAATTTAATTAATTAAATAATTAATGGTTAAATGGTTATATGGTTAATCAACCATATTTGTCAGTATTCACATTGTTATATTGTTATAAACAATATATTTGTTTTTTATTTAATTGTTGCTTCTCGGATGATTTGGAAGCTTGTTTAGTCTGGTTTTTGGTTGCACCTGTGCAACTCATTCTTCTGGATGTATATGGCTGTGCAATATCTATAAATATTGCAGCCTATTCAATGTACTGTTTACTGATTGAGATCAATAAAATATACACAGGCTTCCGTCCCTGTTTCTCAATCTACATTTGGTACCAGAGCGAAATTCTGGCCCTGTGAAGGTGTGGAAGAGAGAGCAGCAAAGAGAGAGGAGACTGGAGACGTGTTTGCAGCATTTGAGAGCCTGTGCAGCCTCGTGCAAACTCCCAGCCCCATCCCTGCCTCCCCCACATCAGCATGTTCCTTCCAAGTACTTGGAAGGCAAATTTTTTTTTTGCACTGGTGCACTCAGCACCAGGCAAAAATTGCTACAGGTATTGAATTTTTTTTTTTAAAAAAAAAAATTTCCCAATCAGGGTTTTGTTTTTACTGCATTTAGAAGTATATCTTGTTTTGGAGGATTGCTTTGCTATGTATATGCACCTGCAGTGAACAAACAGAGCAAAGAAAATAAAAAAAAAAGAGAAGAAGAAGGCGCCCACACTGGAAAATATACAGTGGAAGGAGATAAAAATGTTTTTTTTTGACAAAAAGAGGCGCCATTCTCCCATGCGCGGCCTGCACAAGTAAAAATCTTTTTTTTGGAGCTGTCCTTTGCTGTTAGATGCGCCCTTTGCTGTCTTTTGCTGTCCCACAAGCAAATGAAGGCTTAGATTGTAAAAAATACAGCCTGTACAATCAAAAACGCCTCCAGCATTAAAAAATGCGGCCCAGCAATCAAAAAAACACAGCCACAAGCTAAAAAACGCCCCCAACATTGAAAAAACGCCCCCAGCATTGGCAAAAACGCCCCCAACAATTAAAAAACGCCTCCAGCAATTAAAAAACGCCCCCAGCAATTAAAAAACGCCCCCAGCAGTAAAAAACGCGACCTGTTCAAGCTTTTTTTTCAAAAAATGCGACCTGCATTGTAGATGGAGCAAGAATCGAAGAAATAATAAAAAAAAAGGAAGATAAATACAGCAAATACATGTTGTACAGTGCGTCCAAAGCAAAAAACACGGCCCAGAAGGAAAAACGCGCCCAAACACTCAAACACGCGGCCAAAGGAAGGAGAAAATGCGGCCTGAGCAAGAAAATGCGGCCTGAATAAGGAGAAAATGCTTCAGATCCATTTTTTGGGCAAATATAACCCTAAAAACGCCCCTTCACTAGCATGCGCCACGTGGAGGCTCACCAAGCTGCATTTTTTTAAAAGGTAAGTCAATTTATTTGACATTAAATACAAATTTCTTCCATTCATAGTCCAAGCGCCCCAAGTGGCCAAGTTGGTTATTGCATGTGCCTTAGGAGTGAGAGGTTTGAGGATCAAATCCCACAAAAAACACTCAAAAACTCTCCTTTTGCATCTGGCGGAAATTTTGGCAGAACTGCTAAATTTAGCAGGTTTTTTTAATTTAGTTACGACTAACTAAATTCAGCGGAGAATCCCTAATTTAGGGTAAAAAAAAAAATTTCTCCTATTTGGTCTGTTTTCTCATTCCAGACATTTTTTGCAAAAGGAGACCCACCTAAAAATTGCATTTTCAGCTATTTTTTGCAATTTTTAGCATTTAGGGCTCAGGAGGTCACCAGGACCCCGAAACTGTAATTTTTTGCCTGTCATTCAAATTGTATTGTATATTGTACTAATTTACAGGTTGCCATAGTCAACTGCAAAACTTTGTAACTGCTCAGAAACTGGCAGAATTGTAATAAAAAAAAAAAGTAAAATTGGTTCTGTAACACTCACGAGATCCTAGATCTCATTCGCAGCGTTCGGTATATACAGTGCCTCTGGGAAGCACTTACGGGTAAAGCCATCGCGACTACTACTGCACTTAACACCTAATATAGCTGCAACAACGTCGTCTGGGCATCGTCCCTATAAATCGACGAGGAGTAATAAGGTCACAGTGCACACACTATGAACCATCCCATCCGTCTGTGAACGATTGCAAGACATAAATCCAGACTGAGAAATTATCCGAGTATATAGCGAAGTTACGCGCGCGTATGAGGATATTTCTTTGAGCCGGTGTCAATAATCGCACAGACCCCATCAGTACTGTCTTGGTACCACGTATCGAATTCTTTCACGTACGTTAACGCCTCTTTCACGTACCTCCGGGTATATAGAAAGGGCGAGCTTCTTCCACGTACCGACGGGTATATCGGAAGGGCACGTATATAGAAAGGTTCGGTATATCGGACTGACGATATATAGATTGGGAGACCTTATACCTGGAGTGATAAGAGCCAAACCCTGTCAGTGATCTCTGCAAAATGGGCACCAATGCCCCCAAATTTTTTCTTCCGGATTCACAATTTCTCAGAGGAAGCAACTATGCTGCTTGGAAGACAAAAATAAAGACACAACTTGAGTTTGAAGAAATCTGGCCTGTTGTGACTGGTACTCTAACCAGATCACCAACGGATGCAACACAACAACGACAATTTGATAGAGCAGATCAGAAAGCAAAGCTCATCATCTTGTTTGGAGTATCCGACGATGTGCAAGTCCACATTCGATATGCTACATCAGCAAAAGAAGCTTGGGATAAACTGAGCACAATATATGAGGCCAAGAACAAGAATGTCATACTCAATTTGCAGAGTCAGTTACATATGTTGAAATTCAAACAGAATGAGAAAATTGAAGCCTTCCTAAGAAGAGTTGCAGAGTTGAGGGCTTCACTTCTAGCCCTAGGAGAAGAGGTCAAAGATGAGTCTCTCGTTCCCATTGTTCTGAGAGCTCTCCCTTCTTCTTACCGAATTTTTGTCACAACTCTAAACTTGTCAGATACGACAATTAGTTTTGACAAGTTAGTAAACCTACTGCAACAAGAGGAAGCAATGCACAACAAGGATGATGAAGAGGAGCAGGCACTGTCTTCACATCAAAAATGGAAAGGAAAAGGTAAAGGAAAACCTAAATCCTATCAGAAGTCCCCACATCAGAATCAGTATCATGGGGACAATCAACAGAAGAAGCGATGTCCCATTTGCAAAAGAGGACATGACTTGCAAGAATGTTGGTTTAATACATATAAGAAAGGTTCATCAAGCAATGCTAGAACTCAACAACAACAAACTTACAAGGGACATTCAAAAAATTATCACGGGCAGAAAAAGGGGAACTAGAAAAGAAGACCCCACTAGCAAGGTAATATTGCTGAGCAACAAGATCAGTCAGATAATGTAGACTTCTTGTTCACTGCTCGATCAAGTGAACCATCCACGTCATCTAGTGAAGTCTGGTATGTTGATTCGGGAGCCACTCGACACATGACCGGCCAAAGAGACTGGTTTATTTCAATGAGGGACATGCCATTGAAAAATCATGTTTCGTTGGGAGATGATTCTTCATATACAGTACAGGGGATTGGAAACATTTCTCTACCCCTTGGTTCACGCAAATGCAAACTATCAGATGTTCTATATGTCCCTGGGTTAACAAAGAACCTTCTTTCGGTCAGTCAACTCCTAGATCACAACCTGAAAATTGACTTTGATAGTCAATCCGGCAAGAAAATGTGTTTGATTCGAGATAAATCCAGAGGCTCGAAAATAATTGCAAAAGCCTCAAATGTGGGAAGAATGTTTCAACTTGATTTCACTCACAAAAATGATCAAGAACTCGTGGCTAAAAACTCCACCTCAGCTCAGTTGTGGCATAGGAGATTTGGTCATGTAAGTTTCAAATATCTCGACACACTTCGCTGGTGCAATATGGTACATGGGCTACCATCTCTTCAGAAGGATACAGACAAGTGTCCTCACTACTTAGCAGGGAAACAACACAGAGTTTCATTCCAAACAAGTACTTTTCGAGCTCATGGAAAACTTGACCTGGTTCATACCGATCTGTGCGGTCCAATACAGCCAAGTCATTCAGGGTTCCAGTACTTCATGCTCTGTGTTGACGACTATTCACGCAAAATGTGGATTTTTTGTCTTCGCAAGAAAAGTGAGGCCTTTGAAACGTTCAAAAAGTTCAAAGTGGCAGTTGAGAAAGAAACTGGTCGTCACATCAGAACTCTCCGCTCAGATCGAGGGGGGGAATTCACCAGTGATCAGTTCAGAGACTATCTACAAACTCATGGGATTCGTCGACAAATGCCTCCTCCACACACACCGCAGAAAAATGGTGTTTTCGAGAGAAGAAATCGTACTATCATGGAAATGGTACGATGCATGATCGATGATTCTGAACTTGCAAAGACATTTTGGGCAGAAGCAGCAAAAAGAGCAGTGTATTTGCTAAACATAGCGCCCACAACTGCTCTTGATGGAATTACACCACAAGAAGCATGGTCAAAAAGGAAACCATCCATTGCACACCTCAGAGTATTCGGGTGCAAAGCCAACATGCACATACCCAAACAGAACAGAAAGAAACTGGACATGAAGTCACAAAATCTCATCTTCATTGGATACAGTGAAGAGACTCTTGGGTACAGACTGATGGATCCTAAGACCAGAAAATTCTACACAAGCAGAGATGTTGAGTTTTTCGAGAAGAAGGAAGCAGAGACTCCTCCTCCGGACTCGCAAGATGTAGATTTTTCACCAGTTGTAAAAACTGAAGCAAATGTTCCCTCAGAAGATGAAAGTGATGATGGGGATGATGGTGTTGATCAGATAGGACCAAAACCCATGGGAACAGCTCAACGTATGCCTAAATGGTGTACAAGCACATTACGAGATGCAAGACTGGATGCTCCACCGGATACATCCACCCCTGGACCACGGACTCGCAGTAAAGCAAGAGAAGAAGTTAACTTTGCTTTGATGAGTAGAGTTATTGAAACAGACGAGCCATCTACAGTCCAGGAAGCCCTACAGTCAAAAGCTTGGAAAGATGCCATGGATTCTGAATATCAATTAGTGATGAAGAATAACACTTGGCAGCTTGTCGATCTTCCACCAGGGAAGAAACCCATTGGTTGCAGATGGATATTCAAAACTAAGTACAAAGCAGATGGGACAGTAGACAAGTGTAAAGCAAGACTTGTAGCAAAGGGGTACGCACAGAAAGAAGGCATTGACTATGAGGAGACATTTGCTCCCACAGCTAAGATCAAAATGATCAGGATGATCTTTGCTCTAGCTGCTCAGTTTGGATGGAAAGTTCACCAGATGGACGTAAAAAGTGCCTTCCTGAATGGAGATTTGCAAGAAGAAGTCTACATGACTCAACCTGAGGGATATGTAGTACTTGGTCAAGAAGAAAAGGTATGCAGACTGAGGAAATCTCTGTGTGGCCTCAAACAGGCACCCCAGGCATGGTACATCAAGATTGATGAGCATCTCGTACAACATGGATTTGTCAGAAATCCATATGATCCCAATCTCTACCTCAAAAAGCAAGGGGGGGAGATGGTGATTGTTGTAGTTTATGTCAATGATCTAGTCATCACTGGCAGTTCAGTGAAGATGATTAATGAAACAAAGAAAGATCTTAAGCGATCATTCGACATGACAGATCTCAGGCTTATGCATTATTGTCTTGGACTGGAAGTATGGCAGAAAGAGAATCACATATTTGTTTCTCAGATGAAATATATTAAGACAACGCTCGAGAAGTTTAGGATGATGGATTGCACACCAATTGCTATGTACCTATGGAGAACAGATTATAGTTATCTCGTTCAGATCCATCTCCTGAGGTAAGTGCCACTCTCTATCGGCAGCTGATTGGGAGTCTCATTTACCTGACCTACACTAGACCAGATATCAGCTTTGCAGTGAGCTATCTATCCAGGTTCATGCAGGAACCCAAAGTTTGTCATTGGAAAGCAGCAAAGCGCATCTTGAGATATCTCAAAGGATCAGTGGATCTTGGTCTAGAATACAAGAAGAATGAAAACTTCTTCTTGACTGGATATTCGGATTCAGATCATGCAGGTAACATTGATGATAGAAAATCCACTTCTGGATTTGTATTCTTTATGGGATCTGGACCAATATCATGGGGAAGTAAGAAACAACACTTTGTTTCTCGCTCTTCCACAGAAGCCGAGTATCGTTCTGCAGGAGAAGCTGTCTGTGAAGCGATTTGGCTACGTCGCATACTGGAAGGACTTGGAATACCACAGGAAAAACCGACCACCATGTATGTTGACAATGAAGGTGTTCTCAAACTTGTTCGCAATCTAATTTTTCACGAGAGAACAAAGCACATTGAAGTTCAGGTTCATTTTATACCAAACATGTGTTGAAGCACAACATCCAGCTTCAATTTTGTCCAACAGCTGAACAACGAGCAGATATTTTCACAAAGTCACTTGCACGTGACAAGTTCGAGTTGTTCAAGGCATTTCTCTCCTCATCTCTTCAGACAATGCACAATTAAGGGGGGGAATGTTAGGATATATTATTAATTATGCATAGTTAGATTATTTAATTAATTTAATTAATTAAAAAATTAATGGTTAAATGGTTATATGGTTAATCAACCATATTTGTCAGTATTCACATTGTTATATTGTTATAAACAATATATTTGTTTTTTATTTAATTGTTGCTTCTCGGATGATTTGGAAGCTTTTTTAGTCTGGTTTTTGGTTGCACCTGTGCAACTCATTCTTCTAGATGTATATGGCTGTGCAATATCTATAAATATTTCAACCTATTCAATGTACTGTTTACTGATTGAGATCAATAAAATATACACAGGCTTCCGTCCCTGTTTCTCAATCTACACACCACACATGACATTGTGTGTGTGTGTGTATGTGTACATGAAAATGTGTTTCTCATCATGGGTTTTCAATAATCATAGTGATAAATCTATTGTGCAATAGTAAAATTGGTTGCTCTCAAGATATGAGAACAATTAATCCCTTCATTCTTCTAATCAATCTCGAATCACAAGCATTCTCCTTCTTCCTATCAAGTGCTTATCCACCATTTTTCCACGTCCCCCATCAACATGAGTGGGAAATCCATTAGCATAATCCATAATCTTTGGGGGAATCTAAATTCTTCACTGGGGAAAATTGAGCATCCATACTCGTTGGGGCATTCAAATGCTTCACCAAGGAAAATCATGAAGTCTAAACCACTTTGTTATCATTCTTCCACCATTTTACAAGCATCTACAATCTTTAAAATGCTATTAGTCCATTATAACACTTTAAAGAGGGGAAATTGTAGGCACCCAAAATAAACACTACGCATTATAACCCATTCTATGTCTCTACAAGTAATTTAGTTAATCCTTTCACACCCTATCCCCTAGCTAAATTTAGTATCTAGTTTAATATCAAATTAGTAAAATAAATCCTCACATATCCACTTCCATATTTAAATAAATAAAATATCCTCACATCCTATCCACCTCCTCAACTTAAGATGACTAAAATTCATGACTAAAACTGAAAATCATTATTTAATTCAAGAATATATGTTAAATTCAAGAAGATACATGTAAATTAACTCAAATTGTGCACTTGAGTTAAATAAATCTATCTCCTAAGTCATAAATTCCAAAATTAGTTCACATTATTCCAAAAAATATTCTTAAGTAATATCCATCAAGTATTAAACACGGAATCCCTCATTTTCCCTAAATAAAGAGGATACGTTACAATTATCCTATAATTGACTTTGAAGAACTCCAAATTAGGTAAGGAGTATACCAGTTGAAGTCAAGATCATCTCAAATTAAAATAAATCATTCTTAATTATATACTTTTCCAAACGAAACATTAAGGGCTCCTTTCTCTAGAATTTATTTATCAGCAAGTAAAATACTTTTCCACTTAATTGTAACACTCTATATTCAGCACTAAAATAGGGTTAATATGATATATACCTAGTTACCTTTTTATATCATGGTGTGGTATAAGTGAAAACATAGGGGGATGAACACTAGATTTGCATTCATGCTTGTACAGGCACTATGATAACTATATGTAGGTTGAGGCCCTCATTTCAAAATTGTAGTGCTATCTTGGTGAAAATCATTAACTACGTTAGACACGAAAGATAGTACAAGATTACTATAAAAAATTTTCATGTAATATCTACTTGAGTGATACTAAAGAGAATTACTATTTTAATCATTATATGTGCATGTTAGAAGATTATGAAAGGATAAAATGTATATAAAAGCATTGCTCCTCTAGAGACTCAATAGATCCTTGTTCCTCTAGAGACTTATATAGTAATTTCTTCCTCCATATTTGGTTACCTAATCAAAGCTCTAAATTAGAAATTACATTCTAATTATAATTCTTATATTATACATATTCTTTAAGATCGTGTACAAAAATATTCCATATAACAATTATTTTATAGTCTGCAGTTTTAGCATGTTTATTCGTCTACAGTTATGTTTATATACACCTACATATGTAAAATAGGTTAAGAGGTGAAGTTAACGAAGCACCTATATATTTATTTAATATATAAATATATGTAATATATACCTCTCAAAATATATTACATATATTTATATAATATAGGTACGCTAGTAATATATTCTCTTAAATTAGGCATTCACTGACTTAGAACACATTAATTTTAACTTTAACTTCTATATTGTATCTTCATTTATGTTTTTAGAGAATTTCTCTAAGTTCAATATTTGAATAAAAATTCCATTTATCCCATGGAAAATCAATCCTCTCCTCCACTCTTAGCCTTTTTGACATAACATCAATTTCAGAAAGTACAAAATAGTAGAAGCGTATCTATTTCAAACGTGTGTATTTCCAAAAATGATATGTAAACTAAATAAATGTTCAACAGTTGTTTTTAAAAAGGCCTCAAGTTTAAAGATTGTTACCTTTGAACTGGCAATACATTGTTAATTAATTTTTTTTAGTATTGCGGGGACTCCATTAATTGTAAATTTATATATCATGTGCAATAGAAATTGTCTTTACAATTTCTCACATAAAAATTTGATATAAGACTATTTGACAAGACGATCAATTGTAAATTTATATATCATGTGTAATAAAAAATTTCTTTTCAAATTCTCACACAACAATGTGATATAAGACTATTTGACAAGTCAATTAACTAGCATATTATATAATGACCGCGTTAAATGTCATGTTATTTCTTTACCATTGGTTTTAAAACCATCCCAAATACATGTGATTATGTTATGAAATATTATCAACTCTTTATTGATGGCATACAATATTAATAATGAGAATATACAATATTATGTGTATGTAAACAACGATGTTTTACAAAAATAAAAAAAGATCACGAATCTTTTGTGTGGTGACTCAAAGATCCTTGTTCCTCTAGACACTTATATAGTAATTTCTTCCACCATATTTTATTACCTAATCAAATATATAAAATAGAAATTACATTATAATTTTAATTCTTGTATTATATATGATCTTTAAGATCTTGTACAAAAGTATTCCATATAAAAATTATTTTATAGTCTACTGTTTTAGCATGTTTATTTTTTTTTATGTATCTTTCTCTTATAAAAATCTAGTACAAACTTTTCCTTTATCATTAGATAAAAAGAAAATACTTAAAATTTGCATTTATTGAGTTTCTTTCTATATCAATAATAAATTAATAATTGAATCAACTATTATTAAAATAATAAAATAAAATAAATTTATTATCAATTTGAAATCAAATCTCAATATTGAAATCATATTTTTTTTTATTAAAGGTAAATGAGGGTTAAGAGGTCCATTCCCCATACAATATTGAAATCATATATCAATATTGAAATCCAACTTAAACCAAATCTTTAAGACATATTGAATTCAATTTAAATAAATGAATATTATTTTCAATCTAAAACTTATCTTTTAAACAAAAGAATTAACTTGAAAAAACTTGGAAGGATGAGAAATTTCCTCAATATTTGGACAGCTCCATTCTTTTAAGAAGTTTGATGCATATAATTTATTAAAGTTACATTTACTATTTATGTTATAACAATACCCGCTTTATATATATTATTTATTGAGATGATTCCATTTAAATATGCAGGCAAGCCGACTTAACCACTAAATCAAATCTTGCTATCCTATTTCTCATCTCTTTCACACCAAATTTGTATATATATATATATATATATATATATATATATTTATTTACATTCACTGTATTCCATCAAAGTTGGCATAGTAAAACAAATATTTGTAATTTCAAACTTCTACTGAATACTACATGTTTCTAATAAAAGTTGCATGTGCATACATGTTGGGCTATGTTTAGTTTATTTATAGAAATTCCCCTTAAACATGAATTCTAGCTGATTAATTACATTTAAAATTTGTATCAAATAATAAAAAATATCTTATGTTAATTTCTTTTTCAAAATATCTACAGACATATCTTCTTATCTATAAAAATCTTATTAGATTTCACCGTTATTGACAAGTTTTAAACTATTTAATGTTGTTATTGATAGCATTGTTATAATTATATAAAGACTTGCTACTAGGGAAATTTTTCATTATAATCAACTCTAGGTTGTTGTGAAAAACCGTTTACAACAAATGTTGTCTTATATGTTTCAATGTTTCCTTCTAGATTATATTTGGTTGTGTGGACCCATTTGATACCAATTGCATAATTTCCTTCTGGAAGAGTGACTAAACTCCATGTATTATTTATTTCAATTGACTCACTTTCACCAACCATTTTATTTATCCAACTTTCATCCTTTATCGCTTGTTCCAAATAGGATTTGAATCATCATTACCATGAGAATTGAATACATGTCTTGATGATTTTCGTTGTTAAAAATAAATTGGAGTTTGAACTAAGGGTGTCACAAGAGTCAGATTTTTTGGGTTTTCTTGACCACATTGTACACCAATTTCAATTATTGCATCATCATTTTGAATTATTATTTCAAATATTGTTTTTATTTAATATCATTACAACCATCCCATGCTTCTTCCTTAATAAATTGAACATCTCTTCTTATAATTGTATGTTGAGTAATGATTTTATAACTTGTATGCTTTTGAATTTTCACTATAGTTCAGTATAAAAAATTCATCTCTTTCATCAAACGAATTCCTTATTTATTCCAGCAAATGTGTCTATGCCACACAACCAAAGTCTCTCTAGTGAGACAAATTGTGTTTTATACTACTCCATGCTTCCTTCAAAATGTTTTCATGAACATGATATATGTGTTCTTAGTCTAGATATGTGAGTAAATACACATATGAGAATCATGAATTTGATTCCATGGAAGGATACTTTTAGAGCCAGGAAAGGTGAGGAGATGATCTTTAGATGGAGCACCATGTTTCTAAAAATGAGCAATCATCTAAGTTCACTTGATGCAATTCACTTGGTACTATTTGTAACAACTCATTCAACACCTAGTAGTGTTATCACACCAAGTAAGGAGGAGGCACATTACAATCACCTCATTTTGGCTATAGGACAAGAATCCCATTTAGCAAACAATCCTCTATCTACAAAGTGAGTATCTATTTTTAGTGAGAAGTAGACAAGCATCGTAGAGTTGATTCATGGTCACTAAAGTGAATTATGGACCAAATTTAAAAATTGGTACTGATTCAAGTAGTGGTAGGGCCAAAATCCATTTTAGAAGGTCAGAAAACCTTAGAAATGACTATATGCTTTCCCAAAACAAAGACCGACTACAATATATATGCTTAGAAAGTTTTAGGTCCTTTGTGGAAATCCTGAAAATGAGTAAGTACTGACCAGATTAGATTTTTAAAAACTATCTTCTAGATTATAATTGTTGGAGCTACGAAACCGCTTCCATATGGTGCAGAGAGAGGTTAATTTCTTATATTTACTAAAAAAAAATTAAAGGATAAATTTATTATTTCTTATACTTAAACATTTATTCATGTAAGTACATATGACACCTAAAAACACATACATGGTCCATACTACTCAAAACGCGTATGCATTTTTACTTCCCTAAAACACGTATGTGTTTTGTCTTCTCTAAAACACATACACATTTTTCCTTTTTTAAAACACATATGCATTATAGGTTTGGTAATTACCAAGCCAAAAATATTAAAACCCAAGTGCGTTTTAGCAAAACACGTACGAATTTCATTTTTTTTCAGGTTTTTTTCCACTTTTTGGCCCCCCAACTTCATGCACTTACCCCATGATCTCTATGCATTGGGCTTGGATCCATGATTTTAATAGTACCAATTTTGCATGATTTCATTGAGAAATGCAAAAGATATGCCATTATGAGTGTGAGCAACTATTTTGAGTTTTCCAAGGATTTCTTGCATTTCATGGGAATGAGCATTTAAATTTTTTAATTTTGTGAAAATTAGAGTTTTGAGTCAAAATTTATGACCATTGGAAGTTTAGAGATTTGGCATTCCACTTTTCCTTTGTATTGCGGGTACTATGGGTTTTCGGGGAACTCATGTCCCCACATTACTTGGACCATTCGAGCCTCCTTTCTCTTCGTCACCCGATTCAAGATTTTATTTCCTTTCACGTCCTTTGTTGATCAAGCAAGGTGGGCCATTGACCAATGAATTTTCTACACCGCTTGCCCGCAGTTATTGTGGCTATTTCGGGTCTGTGTGTCCCAGTTGTCTAAGACATTTTTCTCTGCCATCTCTGCATTCCACTGGTTACGGATATTTTGGAATTTTTTGACCCAACTATCCCATAAACATTTCTCCTCCTTATATACATTACACTAGCTATGGCTATTTCAGCTTTTTTGGGCTCCACTTTCCCAGACAATTTTTTTTGCCTTACCCACATTGCACTGGTTATGGCTATTTTTCCTTTTCTGGGCCCACGCGTACTTTTGTCTCAACTTTCCCTCAGACTGCGCATCACCAAATATTCCACTTTTGTCACATTTTTTTGAATTCTTAGTATTTTGGATCCCAACTAAGTATAACAAAACCTGGTACAATCCACATTGGTTCTATCTGTAACCTCCAGAGATAATTTTCACTTAAATAGGCCCTTGACTTCATTTTTTAAGATGTTTACAAATTTCTCAAACTCCTTGCACTTTTATTTTGATAGGGAAGTTTAGAGAAAATCCAAGAGGTCCCCAAAAATCCAATTCTTTGACCTTTCACCATTTATGGCCCTCCAAGTCTAAATAAATTGTGCAAGTTATCAAAATTACCTTGGGGGTGAATTTTGGATAACACTTTTGATAAATAATTAAATCTTGACATTAAGGTGATTAGTAATATGTCTTGAATGGATTCAAAATATCTGTCTAGAATAAAGTTGTATTAAGAAAATAATATGTTGAATGCAAAACATGATATATTAGAGTAGAAATAAAAAGGGGTAAATAAATATGTAATGGAAAATGGGTAATTAAGGTACATGGGAAAAATAATGGGTATTTTCATTCTAATAATATAATCAAAGGGGGTATTATTAATTAAATAATTGGAGGTAAATACTAATATTAATGGTATTCTTTAATACCCTTCGAATGAAGGTGTCATAACATACTTTTACTACGTGAACCCCCCATGAGTTGACTTAGAAGGCTTAGTCAAAGATCTCATCTCTAATTTTTAGCATCAAGACCTTCCCAAAATTTTTTTAACAAGGTTTATAAACCTTAAGGAATGGGCTCATGAATCTACCTAAGGATTTATCAAGAAATGGAAAACACTTTCCATATAAGCCAACAAAAACCTTGATGGTAAAATCATATATCAGGTCTTTCTTAAAGACCTCACACCCCACTCTTAAATATAAATTCAAGTCTTTCTATCCTAATACATTAGAGGAATCCCCTCGAGTAATCTAAACTACAATATCATCTCATGTGTGATTTTGGATGCACTTGCAATTCATAGCCTAAAACTAAAAGTACAACACATGTAATCAACCCGTTAAATCCTTCTAGAGAGAAACGAGTGGGAACACATCAAGATTATCCTTGCACCTCCCTTCGTAATATTTTATCGTGTGCCAAGCTTCTTCAATTGCTTCCCACCCCTCAGACATTTACCCCTTGATTTAATTTGATTTGGATTAAATATTGATATTTCAGAGTCACGACTGAACCAATAATGTATAAATTCCTAACTGAGGATATGACACAAACAAAAAATCAAGCAAGTATGAAACCCCCAAGTAAGAGATATAGAAAGAATGACTTAGTTTAATTTACGCCTAATCTAGAAGTGTTATAGACTAGAAAAAACTACTGAATAAGAGGTGAAAAAATGTCATAAATACTTAAGATAAATTATGGAGCTCACAAAAGATGTTGTACATGGGATTCCATGGAATGAAAAGGGGTTTATGTGTGTTAGAAATTTCTATTAGGTTCCCGTGGACTATGCAAATAGTAAGAATCTAAGTTTTTTTGTGGTGTACAAGTTTTGTAAATATTTGATGTTGATCACTTCTGCGTCACTCAATGAATGTCGAAAGGTACTTGTAACCTGCAAAACAAAATTTCACCTATAAAATCCCACAATCCTCATCAAACCTAAAAAGAAAGATGCATTATAGGGAGTTAGACTGACCTCAACAAGCCACCAGTAGAGTTAAATTACAATTGAATGTTGCACTACATCTCAATATCGATGTAATTCTGGTGAGTGTTTGTATAAATATTTCCCTAGAATTCTCTTGTGCAAGTGCACTTGATAGTGGGATGTAGCTAAATGTATAAATGTACTAAAATGTGTGGATGGAATACAAAAACTTCCCCTTCATATGTCGTGTATGCAAAAAATGCAGTCCCTTGTCCCTTGAGTAGATTTGGAGATGTCTCTATCTCCTACTAAGTACGAAGCATCCATATCTTCCTCATTGATTCCTTTTAATAAAACTAACTTGAGATACTCATGAGGTAATCTTGTGTGTCTTGAAATTTTGAACACAAAATAGAAATCTCTCCAAGTAGTCTTATAGTGGCTCATCTTCTTTTTGTGCCATCTTGAAGAGTTCATCTCCTCATCTGCTACTTGTCATGTAGTATTCTTGGTACATGGTCTGAAATTTTTTCTTTCATTTGATGCTAGATAGTAACAACATATCTTCCTAGTCTAATAAACCATCTCAAGGATGCATCCTTGAGTGTAGAAGGAAATAGCTTCAACTTGTGTGCATAAATTATGTAGTCGTAACTCCTGCATAAGCCATAAAACTTAAACAAGAAAGTGTCTAGGTCTTCAGTCATAGATCCATGACAGTTATGAAGAGCTTATGGAGAGATGTTTTTCATTTGATCATGTTGATTGTTATTGGAGACATGAAACTCAAATGTGTTGGGTTCTCCTTCTTCTATGTTTTGATTCACCTCCTCTACCATGTTTGGTTGTTCAAGAATAGCCTAAGAGAATTCACTTCAGAGGGAGTGTTATATCAACAAAAATTATATAGAAGAGGACATTTCTTCTTTAGAATTATAAGTAATTTATGCTATCTGAGTATTGGGTAGGAATCTACTGTGGGCATCTCTATGATAATGCATACATCAACTGACTCAAATCAATCAACATTAATTAATAGGGGGGTTTTGAAGGTGGAATTTCTATAACCTAGTCTGTTATAAGAAATTCATAAATGAAAAACCTCACAAACTCCTATAACTTTGCAATAACCCCGAAAATGATGCCAAAAATGGTGGTGCAAATCAACTTGTAATAATTAATATATTTTACATTGAGTTACATTAATTTAATTATCAAACCAGGGAGTAAAAGAATTGAAATACTTTCGGTGTTATATGCACAGTTATACTTAATCTAGGAGGTTAGAAAGGAAATAACTAACACATAATAATACTAAAAGTAAAATAAATCCTAAACTTGAAAAATTGAATATTGCTAAATGTTATTACTAACACAAATTTAGAGATTCAGAAAGTATATTTTTCCTAATTAAATATGCATGAAATAAAACAACGGAGGGAATTTTGCAAAACCTTAAGTGGGGCCCTGACATGGGTGCTAATCCCTTCCTAACTCTGTAACTAAAATGCTAAATGAAATAACTCATATCTTTATTGATTTGCATAAAAAAAATACTTTTAGGAATCAAAAAGATCAAAGTAATGTCTTTTCTCTAATTCTAAATCCAACTATTGAGTCTCCTCTACTCACCTGACTTGTTACAAGACACCAACCCTTTCCTTTATACCTTATCATTTTGATCACATGAGAATAAGAAGAATACACCAAGGAGTCTTCAACAGAAAAAGTGAGAGATTTCACACATATTTGTAATAAATAACAAGTTTTATACTAAAATTTATTTCTTCACGAAACACATAACATGTGTTAATCTAATAATCAGTTCTTCACTAGTTCTTTATCAATGACCAAATCAAATATTGATTTGTTTCCCACTTTTCCTTGTTCTTGTTTTAACTAGTTCTCCAATGGCGTGTAAGGAATTGAGTTCCATCACTTCATGTTTTAAAAGATCTTCATAACTGTGGCCTCTTTGTTCTAAATGATTTCCTTATACTGTAGGTGAGTTGCTGCGACAAGTTCTTTGGTTGAGGATGAGTTTGTGCACAAGTTCCTTCATTGCATATGGCAATTTTCTTACAACCAAGAGTGACATGAACACATATAATCATCTAAATAATTTATTGGAACAATAGGGATAAATTCACACATAATATAACAAAATAAAGAAAATTAGATATAACTATATCAATTAGTCAGTATTCCAAAAGCTCATGGTTGTAATAATGATGTTCAGTAGTGTAATTAGGAAATACATGGACATGGCTACAATGGTCTTATCAAAATACACAAGATGAGTTGTTATGAAGGTAATTAATACAACCCATCATTCCCATATCATCACAATAATATAGATACAATGAGTCGCATGTGAAACAAAATGAGATAAATGAAAAGGGTGGGCACTACAAACTTGACGGGAATCTTACAGAACTTTTGATCGAACACAAATTTGTAAAAGAATCCATCTTCAAATTTGAATTCATCTAAGTAACCAAAACTTACAAAAATTTATAAAAATATGTTTTCACAAACACCATCACCTATGCATGATTTTGTCTAGTTTTATCACATCTACTTTTAGATTCCTTTGACGTTTGTGTAGACCTTGTTACCTAGATGATCATGTCTATTGCTTTTTTATCACCTCCTAGACACCATCTGCCCCTCTTTGAGATTTTTGACAAGGCTGATTTTGTGTGTCTTCCTGTGGGTGTTTTCCTTACACAATCGACGCCCCTGTGCAAACATTTAACATGGATTATTTTTTCTATGGCATAGATTTCTAGAGCCATTTTTTTAGTTTCAAGTTATAAAGATGTCACCTCTCAGGATATTTTTGGCACAACTGAACCCGTTGAACTTCTCTATGGGATTTTCCTTTGTTCCTACATCTCCTCTTCACGATCTTAAGTGTTTTATCTCTAATCCTAAAAGAACTGATCTTCCTAATCACTATAACCTCAAATATGGAGCTCTATTGTCCCATAATTGTCCCTCTAATCAATCAGAGAAGATTCAATTAGTAGAATGTAATATGATTGAGATCAAGAATATAGATCCTAGATCCATCATCAAAAATCTTAATAACAATGAATACTTCACCCTTGAAAAATATGAAGGTTTTCAAAATATATCTATTGATGTCATAGAAATTACCATGACTCATCTTAAATAAGAACTTCCATACCATGATCAGACTCCTCCATGTAGTAGTTATCAGAATTAATATCCCAAAAAAACCCCAATAATGAACATAAAAATCATGAATAATCACCCATGAACAAAGGTTGTTCTTCTTCCATTGATCCTAACATGGTAATAGATAAGCTCCTAGATTAGATGGTCTTCTCTGAAAATACCACAATAACTAAGGTGCTACAAATGTAAAATCAGATGTTTCAGATAAAAATATCAAAGTGTGGTTCCTAGATCACCTTCTTATACCCCCTCAATTGGTGGATTATTACAAGAATCCTATTCCTCTTCCACCAATTTGGGAAAAATGTTACAAACCATACAAAACGAACCTTTGTCTCCATACAATGTTTTGATTGATTAGGGAGAGGTTATAATTACCATATTTTTTGATGGTTCTATGGATCTAACCCTATACCTTAAGACCCTTTGAAATATCTACAAATAATGGATTTAAAGAAATACCAATACAGCCGTTAATATTTTAGCAAAGAATTTCGTAGGTGAGGAATTAGAATGGTATAACCCACTTCCTACCAACTTTATAGTTGACTTAGAAGAATTAGTCAAAGTTATCATCTCCGAGTTTCAACAACAAGATCTTCTTGAACACACTTTACAAAGGTTTACAAACCTTAAGCAATGGGCTCATGAATATGCCCAAGGATTTACTAAGAAATGGAAAACACTTTTCATAGAAGCCAACCACAATCTTGATAATCAAATTTTATTTCAAATCTTACTTAAGGTCCTCACACCCACTCTCACTATGTAAAGTTAAGTCTTTCTCTCCTAATATGTTGGAGGAATCCTTCTATTGAGTTAAATGATAAGATCATCTCATGCATGAGTTTGGATGCACTTTTAATTCATCACCTAAACTTAAAATAACAACACATGTATTGATCACTTTGAATCCTTCTATAGAGAAAAGAGGGGGAGCACATCAAGATTATACTTACACCTCCCTTCATACTCATTTATCTCACATCAAGAGTCTCTGAATGCTTCCTACCCCTAGGATAGTTCACCTTTAAAAACAAGCCATGCTTAACATTAGGGGTGATATATTTTGTTCATGGCATGCCATGATTAGAAATTATCATAGTGATTGTAAGAAACTTAGGAAGGCATCCCTTGAATTCTTCCCTTGGTCCCTCTTCTAATTATTTTTCCATTATAAAAAACTGTTATGAGAAATATCAATCTCTAGAGAAATTTCATTCTAACCATAAAAAAAAAGCATCATAAAAACCCCATGAACAATATTGTGGGCACCATAGATCCTTTATATAATCAAAGCCTCCTACAATATCAATATATTAATGTGGAAAAGGTATATTATATATGAAAACATACCCATAAAGATCCTGTCAGTAAGCTAAAGAAATGTTCTGAAACCCCACTATTAGTTGATACTTCCCAAGACCAACCAATGGTGGAGCCTACTTCTATAGTTGAGCCTTCATGTATGGTGTCAGAAGAAGTACCTAGTAAGGATCCAATCCCACCTTATTCTGACAAGATATCTCTAACTAAATAACCTTCACATCTGGATGTGCCTTCCATTGTGCCACCCACCATACTATCACTATGGAAGTTATTCCAAGCCTAGTTGGAACTTATTAGATGAGCTAAATTCCCTTAAATACAAAATAACTTTAAGGATCTCATGCATGCCTCAGTTTCACATCAAATATTTATCCTCTAACAATTGAATAAAGTTGAGGATACTTCTTTTGTAGCTCCAAAGATTCCTACCAACATCCCCAAATCCATAAATCCACCATATAGAGACTACAAGGACTATCCTTTCATTATTGACATCTGGGATGCCTAGCTTTGGAGTTTGTATATTATGAAATTAACAATGATAAGGTCCTATTTCATGCAAATGACCCATCATTTCTCATTAGTGTTATCATTCACGATGCACACGTGGGTAGGGTCTTTGTGGATGAATGATCACAAATTAACTTAGCATATTTCTCTCTAGTCAATAATATTTTCTATTCTATCGATAACCTGAAGCCCACCCACTTGACTTGTCGTGGATTCTAAAAAAATGGAAAAATGCTATAGAATATATCTAGATACCCATAATATTCAGATGTAAAACAATCCATATGAAGCTTTCTATTCTAGATATTATTCTCTCTTACAACCCCTTATTACACTGAAAATGGACGCACCACATACATGAATTCGCATTGTCCGTATAGTAATGTATTATATTAATCTATAACAAAAAAATCTTTAGACATGACACTAATCCCCAATCCTTTGGATATCCCAATTTAATTCAGTAATGAATCTTTCCTAATGCCAACTTCTCCTGAGATCTAAAGCATTACCTATCTATAATTTTATCTTTAAGTTTGAAATACAAATAACATAGGTAGATTTAGATGATGATGATCATAATGGTATTCAAAATATAGTGAAAAAATAGGTTACCCAATAAAGCTATGCATCAATTTCCTTTAATCCTCTTACCTTGTGATTGATTTCCACCTCAAATTGACATGGAGGAGGCAACACGTGATGCATCAAAATCCTATCACTTAGAAGGCAATAAAATAGGAACTACAATTTTTTTTACTAATTATCCTCTCCTTTCACCAAGAGGTTTTATTAAGCTTGGTGTTTCAGCTAAGGAAAAGGTTCCTAATCCTAAAGGGAAAGATAATTTCCTTTGAATAATATTACATCATTTTGTAGGTTGAGTCTAGGAACTTGGATGTAGTGTACTATCAACTTTCCTTCACCCCAAATACGATCTTTTTGACTCAAAAATAAAAACCATCGATGTATCTTATGAACCTTTATCTATGATACTAGAAAATATTAAAGATGAGGAATTCATGCATCCTTAGATTCCTCCCACTAATATGATAGTCCTCGATGCCCCTTTAGTCATCGATCAAATCATGAACTACACTTCACGTCATGCTCGCACAATAACTCGACTACCCTTAATAGATTCTAAGCCAGCCTCTACAATCAATATTGGTCCCAGTTCTTTTAGCATGGCCATTGTTGTTCCCCACACCCCAAAGAGGTTAACTTAGATGATAGGGTATTAGATGTATGGAAAACAAGCTCTAGGAAACATAGAGACATTAAGCACTATGTAGGCCTCAAAATCAATGTAGAATGTCACGGGACTGATTAATTAAAATTAACTAAAGTGGGGAATAATAACATTTAATGTAAGCTAGAACAACATGTAAATACAATAAATAAATTTAATAAGTAACCATGGAAAGTGACCAAAGAAACTAATCTAATTCAAAGTAAAAAAACCCTAATATGCAAGAAGAGTGAGAAAGTGACTCAATTGATTGGAGAACCTCACTAGAATATGTCACAAGAGTGACTGGAGAAACATAAAGCTAGAATGACTATGACTATGTAGAGGTAGCCAAAAAGGATAGATCTGATATATCTAGCTAGACTGAAGTTCCTGGAGAGGGACTAGGGTGCATGTGGGTTCCCTAGTTTGCAGAATGGGTGCTCTGGTCTATGTAAAAGGTCTAAAACTAAGTTTTAAAAGATCGGCAGGTGGTCCAAAACCCTCACTGTGTGTCACATCAGATTCACTTCACTGTACCAACTTTTGTTGATGATATAAGATGAAAGAAAGACCTACAAGAAACCGTAATAAGTATCAAAAAACTAAAAAAAAAGAATTCATATGAATATGTCAGATTGACCTCAACTGCCACAAGAATGGGCTTACTAACTAATTGTTGCACTACATTTAAGACCTAAATTTATTTTTGGTGTGTGTGTGAATTATGTGCCCTAGGTTCTCTTGTTCTATTTGTACTTTGTGAAGTAGCGAGTTATAAATTGAAGTACAAATGTAGTAAAATTTTGGATGGAATAGAATAGAATTCCCTCCTATTCTTTTGTGATACAAATGAGCCAACCTTGTCCCTTGCAATGGAGCTATGTGAATGTAATTGATCTCCAAATGCGTTAGATAAATGAAATCCGAGGTGGATGATAGTAGTGACTTGTTCTTAGTCCCTCATCATGGTGTTATAAACTTTATATTTATAGGGTTATCTTGATCTAATTTCATAATTAACCTTGAAATGGCCGACCACCAAAACTATAACAAGCTAAATTTGCTATAATGTACCCAAAAAGTAGAAAAAAAGTTAAAAAAGGATCGAGGCGCCCTTGGTGGGACTAGGGTGCCCATGGATGCCCTAGTCAAAGATAGAATAATGCAAAATGATAAAATGTGATTGGGTATGCGGGTGGAAGAGTTCGGGAATGGCGATAGAAATCAAAGAAAGTGGGACAAAAAATGAGGGTTAATTAATACTTTCTTCATCACTAAATTTTTTTCTAAATAGTATTATGAGACCGATACTAAATATTACATAAAGTGTTTGACTTAGTGTCTTCATTTTCTCCCACTTTATGTTAATGACCAGAACACTAAGAAACATAAAGTAAAAAGAGATGCATACCTGATGCTCATGTAGAGTGATAAATAAGGCATGTCGAATGACTAGACCATGCATGGAGTGATAAAAAATATGATGGAGCATGGAAAATAAAGATGAAAAGTGCAAAAAAGTGATGAGATTAAACCTAGGGTGGAAATGTGTGTGATGTACCTAAATGGTTATTATGGTGTGTGTCTCTGTGAAATGTTTTTGTTTTTTCCTCATTTGACTGCTTGTTTCCCATACAAATGGACCTGCAAGGAAAAAATGATGAAGTAGTTGAATTATATATGTATGTATGTGTAAAAACAAAATGTAAAAGACAAATGTATATAAATGAAAAATTACGTAAATTTAAAATATGCAAAATTAAAATTTTAAATGAAACATATGCACCTGATCCATGTCAAGAAAGAGCGTGTAGAAGGATATCTTGTATTTCTGAAGAATGCCAAAGAATTATAGGGTGGAATTTTGTTGTGTCCTCTAACCATTAACTACTTCCCTAAACATATCTGAAGAGATCTTTGTACATTCTAGTTTTTTGGGTGATCCAATGCTACTGGCCTAATAAGTATAGGGATAAATCATACTATATCCTCCAACCTTTAATTTCTTCCCAGAATGCTAAGGGACTACCATTTCTTGTAAAATCCATTTTGTATTGGGTTCATATACTAGTTTGAACTCACTTACTATATGTAACCTACAATTCCAAGGGTAGAAAGTGCATTGAACTGAACAAGTGTAGAAATGCTATGTAGAATGTAAAACCCCCAGATGATGCCCTCCTCTTTAGGGTACATGCAACGTCGTTGATAGGAGAATGTAGCCCCAAAAGAGAACCAATCGCAAGAACTATGAAACTCTTCCCTACATGGGGAAGGGAATGCGCTTAGTAGAAACCAAGGTGCACACAAACAAGAGGCTAGCCAAAGAAAAGTGTTAGTAAAAACAAGCATACATGTATAAAGTAATATTTAATCTATGGAAAAAATTTCAAATCTACCAAGTAACACGGTAATGTAAACATGCAAGAAGATAAAGTAACCAACAAAAAATTGGGTTGCAAACATAGGATATCACTCACGAAGTCAGAAGACACATGAGGTCATCATGGTCATATACAAAAAAACAAGTGTGCACACCAAACATGGGGCAAGGCTCACATATAAGAACAAACAATACCAAAAAATGTAACAAACAAGTATGTAAAGAAATATTCCTACTGTTAGAGTAGGTGTTTACCTTAGCTCATGTTCACCTAGGTACTTTATTTACCTTTATTGTATTTATCCTCACCCACTTATGTGTGTGTATATTTTCTTTTACTTATTTAGATATTAGTGGATATTATCTAGTTGTTAGGTATAGTACTTTCTTTGATCTATAGTATTGACTAGATCCTTGATGTCTAGTTCTCTCATAAATCTATGGACTTAACTAGTTCTTTGATTACTAGTTCTTCCCATGATTTATGGCTTGATCTATGACCTTGACTAGCTCTTAGATTGTTATTTCTTGTCTATTTAAGCAAGGCCCATTCTCATTGTATTGCATTAAGTTCCATAATAATATATGATATTGCTGCTCTTTTTTTTGCAAAGGTTTTATGTAAAGTAATTTTGGCGAATTGCTTTCATCTTATGGATCATGGTGTTTGATTAGCATCTGTGTTCTTCGCTTGGTATGATCTAGTTATCATTCCTTTCACCTGCATTATAGATGCTATACATGAAGTAGTCCTTAGCATGTTTGAAAGATAACTAGTATTACAAAATCATGTATAAAGAAGTAATGTAAAGTGCTAAGTATAAAATGAAATCATAGCACATGTGAGAGATGAATGTGGATGCCCCCACCAAACAGTGTAGGAAGGGTAGAAAGAGAGCATCTGGGTGGCATTTTAAAGATCAATATCTATGACCATAACTTAAAAAATTCATGAATGCACATGTGTGGATGCTAAATATAGTGACATACAAGAGATCTATCTAGCATGTGTAAAAAATCAACCATGAGAAAGAAAAAGTAAGAAAGATTAAAATCTACCATAATATCCAACATGTTATGGATGGATGGAATGGAATGCAAGATTATAGGATTTGTGTTCCACCTAAGTGAATGGAAGTGTATGGAATGAGGTTCATTTTTTTCCCCCTCAATAGTCAAGAATGAAATGTAAACGAGAGTGCATCATTGGGAAATGGTCAAAATCTATATGTTGTGTCTAATGCACTATGATGATTATGTATGTCTGATTGCGATGATATACGATCGAGAAAATATGATATGTGTTTGAACCCTACAGCCAAAGGGTATACCAAAAAAAAATGAACGTAGGAGTGATGATTTAGACTCAAGCATGTATCACTACAAGATGAATAGTAAGGAGTGGTGATGTAGCCTAAAGTGTATACCACTACATGATGATAGAGTAAGTTATGATTCGGCCTATAGTACGTGTCACTATCCTAGAAATATAGCATGATGAGAGGTAGAATGATAAATGCATGATGAATGTAAGGTCCATTTTATTTGTAAACCCTCAGTAGTCTGGCATGGACCGAGGAACTAAAGTGCATCATAAGGTAGTGAGGGCAGTGAATATAAGATGATATAATATAGGTGATGATGATAGATGACCATGTGATTAGAAGAATGTGTAAATATGTGATGTGTAAGATGAAATGCAATATGTGTAGAATGTGTAAAGTGTAATGTATAGAGTGACATGTATGGTATGTAGATAGACTAGTAATGTAGTATGTAGGATGATGTAATGATAGAATCATATGTGATGAAGACTAGATAGTATGTACAATATGTGTGATATGGAGATGCATAGTGTATGATGTAAGTAATATTCTGTGAGATGTAGTGTGGCGATTCTATGTATAGAATGTGATGAAATATGCACAAATAGCATAATAGTGTGTGTAATGTGTAAGATGAGTAGGATGTAATGCCAAATTTTAAGATAATATAAGTATGACATATAATGATGACTTGTATGCCATATGATGCACAATGTGTGGCAATAGATGTGGTGTGCAAGACCTATTGTGTACTGTGTGGGGTTCATGTGTAGTAAGCCCTTAATAGTAAAGTGTGAACCGAAGCACAATATTGTTTCATCGGGTAATGTTGATGCTAAACTTGTGATGGATATGCATATATGAGAAGATTGATGTATGATGATACAAGTATTAGAGATGTTTCTATGGTAATATGATTGGGGGATGTCTTATATGTTATACCCTTTGAGTGTGTGTAATAGGATCATGCAAAGTCACCGAGGAGATCATCATCTAGCAAAGACCAATTTTATGTTTAGCATTGGAAGCATGGTTAGCAAAAGTAATAATAGAACCATTCTGTTGTGTTGGAATTTTAAATGTGTCATGACCACTAGTAGGAGGATTATTTTATTTTATAAAAGTAATTAGTTGGAGCTTATACTTGAGAGGAGTCCATGTTGCACTAGATTTTAAAGATGGTTGCATAGGTTGAATTAGTGATATGATAGATGACTTATTAGTAGGAGGCGTTGGTGAACTAATTTTGATAGGTAGTTGATTATATTGAATTAGTGATTCGTAGGTGGTTGCTTAGGTGGATCTTGACTTACCAAAGGAGCATCTTTAGGATCCAGTGTGGATGTAGCATTCGTATATGGGGCTGAAAATGAAATAAGGCCTTGATGCTCAATATTTTTGATTATGCGTGGAAAAGTGTGGCAATCATTGTCATTGTGTCCATTAATTCAATGATAATTGTAATATGGATGACCTTGATATTTTTCTAAACGATAAGGAGAATAGTAATGAGCAGGTGGTAGAGTGATCAATTGATGACTAAAGAGATGAATAAGAATGTCATGTTGCATAGTATTATGCTCAAATATGAGAGGCTCAAACAATGACATGTCTTGAGCTTCAGCTAGATGACATGTAGTGGACATAGATTGCATATAAAGTGTAGATGGAGCACAAACATGTGATTGAGATGCATCCTTCAGCTTTTGAAATTCAGATTTGCAAGATATAATCGTGGATTCCATGGTCTTAAATTTATCTTGAAATAAAGCATGTAGAGCATGTATTGAGTCCAATAGGGGTTGATTAGATGGAGGATCTCTAGGGTCATCAAACGAATGATTGAATATAGGACTTATTTTGTGTGGCGGCGTATTGTCATCCAAATACATGGTATATAGCTACTTTTTGCAAAACAATCTGACAATGGGGATATATCTTAAGTAAATCAAATAAAGAGACTAGAGAAACGTTGGGAGCCATGATAGGTGGAAAATGAGGATTCTAAGCATGAAATCATTCAGGTTCACAAAAATGGTTAAATAAAATTAACTAAAGTGGCAAATCATAAAATATAAACTAAGTTTGAACAACATGTAAATACAACAAATAAATGTAATAAGTATGGAAAGTGACCAAATAAACTAATATAATTGAAAGTAAAAATCCAAATATGCAAGAAGAGTGAGGAAAAGAATTATCTAATTAGAGGAGCTCATTGGACTATTTTACAGGAGTGACTGGAGAAAAATGAAATAGGAACGATTATGTAGAGGCCCTAAAAAGGATGGATATGAGATATCTAGGTGGACTGGTGCAACTGGAGAGGGATTGGGATGCCTGTGGGTGTCATGGTCTATAGAATAGGCACCTTGGTCTGTAAAAAAGTTTTGTAACTGAGTTTGCCAGGTTTGGAAGGTGGTCTGAAACCCTCACTGTGTGTCACATCATATTTTCTGCACTACATCAAGCGTTGTTGATAATCTATGATGAAAGAAATACCTACAAGAAACTATAAGAGGTATCAAAATCCTAAAAAAATGCATATGAATAGGTCAGATTTACCTCAGCAGCCACAACAATGGGCTTATTAACTAAGTGTTTTACTATATGTCAGGCCCAAATGTAGCTCTAGTGGGTGTGTGAATCATGTGTCCTAGGTTCTCTTATGTCAATCGTACTTTGTGAAGTAGCAAGCTATAACTAGATGTAAAAATCTAGTAGAATGATGAATGGAATTGAATAGAATCCCCTTCTATGCTTGTATAATGTAGATGAACTGGCCTTCTCCCTTGTGATGGAGCTAAGTGAATGTAAATGATCTCCAAATTCCTTAGGTGAATGCAACCCTAGGTGGATGATAGTAGTTACTAGTTCTTGGTCCTACATTATGGTCTTGTAACTTTATATTTATAGGGTTATCTGGATCTAATTTTGTAATTAACCTCGAAATTGATGACAACTAAAAATATAAGAAGCTAAAATGGCTAGAAGGTGACCAAAAAGTAGTGGGAAAGTTAAAAAAGGATCGGGGCAGCCCTAGCAGGACTAGGGCACCCATGGGTACCCAATACTAGCTTGGGTTCCCCAATAATTGATAAAATAACACAAAATAAAAAAATATGAATGGGCATGCGAGTGGAAAAGGTCAGGAATGATGAAAGTAATCAAAGTAACATGGCTAAAATACGGGGGTTAATTAGTACTTTCTTCACTAAAAATTCTTCTAAATAGTAGTATGTGACCGGGACTAAACATTACCTAAAGTTAATGATTTAATGTCTGCAGGGACTCTCCCTACCATTGAAACTTACGAGGGTATTTTAGACATCAAATGTGCCTAAGAAGATAAAATCCCTTGTTATCATCATAATCTGGGAAAGTTCTCTAAGAAACCTATGTGCTTTGATGATTACATGACTACTATCAATCCTAACAAAGACTTAAAATGTAAGTTACCTAAGGCCCCATATCATTTCCAAGATTAAAATGCTATGTTGGTTGAATTAATCATTAGTGTATAACTTGATGATGATCCCATGCATGTGGTCATGCTTGGTAATTTTTTTACTCACATGTGTGAGTGTCACATAGAAATCTTGAGAAAACATACAAAGGTATTTGCATGGGCATATGATGGTATGGCTGAAATTTATCTTGAAATTGTCTCCCATAACATCATCACTCATCCAGAAACTACATCTGTTTGGAAAAATATAAGGAATTTACCTCGCAAAATCATTAACGTATGTCATAAAGAAATCATCAATCTCTTAGATGTGAAACTCATACATACAGTGGAATATTATGAATGGGTTTCCAATATCATCCCAGTTCGGAAGAAGGCTTCCTTAGCTCTCCATAGTTGTATTGAATTTATAAATCTCAACCTCGCTTGTGTTAAGGATAAATTTCCATTACCCGCCATCGATGCCATCATATTCTCTACAACGGGCTACGTAATGTTCTCTTATGGATGTGTTCTTTTGGTAAAACAAAATACAAATTTGTCCTGAAGAACAACATAAGACTACCTTCACTACAAAATGTGGCACTTATTATTACATAAATATGTCATTCGTTCCCAAAAATGTTGGCACAACATATCAACGTGTCATGACACACATCTTTCACAAACTCATACATAAATTCATTGAAGTATATGTTGATGATATACTCATCAAATCATGATGCAATGATGATCACATGCATGAATTATACATTTCCTTAAGAAGCCTTCTCAATTACAAGGTCTGCCTCAATCTTAGAAAATACATATACGAGGTGACATTAGGAAAAATCCTAGGATTGTTCGTATCTAAGTATGGTATTGATGTCGACCCAATAAAGATTAAATCTATCCTTGACATGCCACGACCATCTTACATACAATACATGCATACTTTTCTCAGGAAATTTGGGGAAATCTGATTATTTGTACCTAAGTTTACCTATCACACATATGTCATAAATAGACTAATTAGAAAATATATGAAATCAGGGTGGACAAAAGACAGTCAACAAGAATTCAACAACATAAAATACTATTTGTCCTTGTTACCATCATTACAACCTCCTTCACTAGATTTAACTCTACTACTATACATCCTCCACTCTAGTGTTTGTTGGGAAAATATTAGCACATGAAGATGAAAATAGAAAGGAACACACCATTTATGAAGCACGGTATACATCCATTGAGTGATATTTTTTGAACATATAATATGTAGATACAAAGTTACTTCACTATATGATATATCAAACCACCTATGTCATTATCAATACAAACCCCTTGTAGTATGTCTTCTCACAATAAATCCTTCGCATGAATCCTATTAGGAAGTGGATACCCCTCACGGAATTCAACCTTCGTATCATCATGCGACAAAAAGTAAAAGGCAAAGTCATAGCAGAACAGTTGGATTCCATCTACATGTTTTCTCCCTAACCCATTCATGGTACATTACTTGATGAGGAAATCCTCCTTACTGAGGTCATAAACAATGCTACGCTTATAAAAAAGTTCTTCCCCCACCTAGATCCAGCCTAATAGCAACAAAAATTGAGGAAGAGGTCATCATTGATATCCATTAGGATACATGGACACTAAAATTTAACAGGGAAAAGTAGCTCTAAGGAGATGGGGCAAGTGGTGTACTCATCGTTCCCTTTGGCCATAATTTTCCTCTCTCATATCAACTTGACTTTGAGATCACCAACAACATGGAAGAATATGACGCTCTTATATTAGGTATAAAAGTTTCTTTAGCTAAGGGTATATCTTATCTTCGTGTCATGGGAGATTCTTAGTTGGTATTTTGATAGGTTAGTGGCACATATCAATGTTAGAGTGAAAACCTTAAATATTATCATGACTTAGTGCATGAATTAACACCACACTTTAATTCATTTACCATTGAATAAATCCGACATGAAAAATACCTTGGCTGATTATTTATACACAACTACCACTTAGTTTCAGTCACATTCTAATTATCATGAGGATTCTCTTATACAAATTCATCAAAATCCAGATACTTCACCTCCCAAAATATCCCTGATGTCTATCAAATTAAGCCCCATGACCCTACATAGGAACCTTGGTATACTAACATCCACCAATTTATAGAATTCTAGACTTACCTAAACAATAATGAATCTCAAACACATATATGAATACGTAAAAATGATCTTAAATACGTAACTAAGAATGAAATTCTATACTATTGCAACTTCAAAGGTACCCTACTCTGATGCATTAACATAGATGAGGTTCCCCTTGTTTTAGAGGAAGTGCATGGGGGAATCTTTGGTGGCCATTATAGTGTTCATACTACTTCTTAGAAGTGCCTACGTATGGGTTACCATTGGCCTACAGTAGAATCTAATGCTCATTATTTTACCAAAAAGTGCCAACCGAGACAATATCACGATGATTTGATTCATTCCCCTCTGGATGAGCTAAAATCTATTCCTTCTCCCTTTCCCTTCACTTTTTGGGGATTGGGTAACATCGAGAGACTACCTCGATCCTAATATGATCATTTATTGATCATCAAAACCACAAAATAATTTACTAAGTGGGTTGAAACTATGCTTCTCACCAATATTTCTAGCCTTACTACATCAAAATTCGTACTCAATAAAATATTTTTTTACTTTAGAATTCCCCATACCCTCATATTTGACAATGATATGAGCTTTAAATGAAAATAAATGAAACATATCTATGTTAAGTTCAAAATCAAACATTTATTTTCAACACCATATCATGCGCAATGAAATGGACAAGCCGAATCTACGAATAAAACTCTCAACAAGATCTTACAAAAGAAAATCTATAAATCCTGCATAGATTGGCACATAAAGCTATATCTTACATTATGGTCATACTACACCAATGTTTGTATGGCCACTGGGGCAATCTCATTTTCACTTACCTATGGAACTGAGGTAGTCCTTTCACTTGAGGTAGAACTCCCTTCGCTCAACATTTCCCTTTGTGGGATAATTATAGATGAGGAAATGTGTGAAGCGCACCTCCATGACCTTGAACTACTAGAATAACAACATGATATAACTAATGCTTGCAATAGGAAATAAAATCAATTCATTTCCAAACAAAATAATAAAAAAAGTTATCCATATACTTTCGATGTGGATGACCTAGTCCTTTAACTTGATTATACACATGATAAAGAGTGAAAATAATCTTAGGAGTGGTGGGGTCCTTGCCTCAATAAATATATTAAAATACCTAATATATATATTATATTCAAACCAATGAAGGGAAAATCTTTAAAGAACCAACTAATGTTCAATTTCTCAAGAGGTTTCATATATCAAGGAGTTGGGAGTTGCGGTACTCAACTACTATCTCTCATCCTTCTCCTAAAATTCAATTCTTCATCAACCTTTTTGAGAACATCAGTAACATTTTGGATTTTTACAGCCCATTATTCCCAATAATATTTCCATAGTATTATGCACATCCTCTCTTAGCCTCACGATATTGCTTGGATTTATCTAATTATCTTATAGCACCTACCTAAGTTTTTTGTTCATTTCATTGTTTCTATCCTCCCTTTTGGATAATAATTCATATTCTATTTATATATACCTTTGGGTTCATGACGGTGTTCTTTGTAACTTCTACAATATAGTTTTTTGCACTTTTTAACATTGATGCCCACTACTTCCCTATATCACTATGATACTATGCCACCATACCACCATCAAATCTCAACATCACTATGACATTAATCCCATAGTCCTCTAGATAGGTGATTTAGGTCTTATTTTACTTATGATACTGTTTCCTTTGATTTTTTCTTCTCCACCTAGGTTTTGTAACATAAAACCCACACATGGTGGGAAGAACCACATTATTAGTTATGAATTGGTAGGTATATTTCATTCTAGCTGGTCCTTTCAATACTTCTTTATGTACTTAATTTAAGTATCAATGTTATCGACTATATTTTTCCATCGACAACCCCACATTGTGCTATTGTGACATGTTGTGATCAATGGTTGTGGCATATGTATACACTTAATTGTTTTCTTTTCATCTTTCATCCATATTACTAAAAAAATTATTTGTGCAGATAAGAGTCACTGATACATCTATTTATAGAGTGGGTGCCTTAAGGGACTTTCCAGGAATGGGGAATGGTTATTCATGTAATAATTATGGGTTAGAGATAGTACACTAAGAGATTTTCCTTATTTGGTCTTCGCCTTAGTTTTTATTACACTAGGTATCCTTATCTTTCTAGGTCTCATTCACATTACATTCACAATTTCTTGCTTGTATTTCATCACTCTACACTTTTCTCATACATATCCATGATCTATGAAACTTTATTTTGATTTTCGTGACACCCTACCTCTTTTTTAGCATCTATGACCAACACCATCACTTGTGGGTGATGGTATCATTGTTTGATTTCCATTAGTTGAAACTATCACCTATGGGAAATGAAAACCTACATATACCCTCACCTCATTTGACACTCATAAAAAGGAATCCAAAATTATTCGAACTTCCTTTAGCTATGCTCTTTTGTGGAATCTTCATATCATCTCACCTAGCTCTTATTTCATCTTACATCTTGCTTGGATTGGATTGGATACTCTTCTTCTTAGTTTGTTTCTTATACTATTAGGTCACATATAGGGAGTCTAGGATAGGAATGGTATTTACCTTCTCCACATAATAGTGAATCTCTCTTTGTATATTTCTTCTCTAGAAAAATAGATGCATCAATGACCACCCTACATGCACAAGGTAAGTACTATAACCATATCTTGTAATTTTTCATAGTTAAATTCATTTCCTTCTTCATTGTGCTATGTAAGATTAGTATCTTATATGTGTTGATGTTGGTTAAAATAGTAATATTATACATTATTAACTCTTTAGTTTTCATTTCAGTTATTTCATGCATGCTTATTTCATTTATTGTTGATCTATACCTCTCCACACCCAACTACCTATATCTCACTAGGGTCCCTTTCATTCTCTTGACCGCAGGCCTTGAAAACCATCAATTGACCCAGTGTAGAGATTACTGCCCTCTATATATGTAACCCTAACACTCAATGTATCCCTTTTAAGTCCTCTTGTATGCCATTACATGTGTGTTTTGTACTCTTTTCCTTCATAACCTTGTAGAACTAATGATTTCGGAGTGCATGTTATTGAGGCACATTGTTTCTCTCATACACTACCCATTTAATTTCTATAACTCTATTTTTAATTTAAATATCCTCAGTGGTTAATTTCATCTTTGAGGGATAGAAATATAAAAATATTTAACATATGTAAGGCTATATAATCAATTCAATGTATCTTTATAACTCACATAACACTTTTATAGTATTTTATTGAAAATTCATCATTCAAAAGGAATTCAAGGGAACTATAAATATACTGAAATTAGTTGCACTTGAACTAGATAAATCCCTACTATATATATAAAGAATTAAATGATGTCAAAGATTCTATAATCCTTCATTTCCTATAATGCAATCGTCATATACACATGTATTAGAAAGAGAAAAATCAATCTAATAATTATTAAGGGTTTCAAGTAATAAATTATTAAGTCACATAGTTGAGGAACATCACATCACACTACTACCACATTGTGTAAATTATTTATTATACAGTTAGAACACTATCTTGGAGTAACATGACATGACCACACCATTACAAGGTTTACTAGTTATTCTTCCTTGCACAAGCACATAGTATCAATATAGTAGGTTTGATCCTTCAATGTCATGTAATACAACGATATGGCTCAGGATTTGGGAGCTTGAATGCTAAATGTAGTCCACCCTAACCACACATATACATTTTCTAATTTTGTTTAATTATATCTCTGATAAAGGGTACTTTAAGTTTTCTAATTTTTTGCACATGATTATGGGTCATGAAAAATTCATTCCACCAAGAGTGACATATAAAGAATGTAATTTTTAGGAAAGAGAAAACAAGGACCTTATGGTCTAAAAATTTTGTATGCGGGAAAGTATATATCATTTCCTTGATGTCAACCTAACAATGTTTATGGTAGTAGAAAATATGCCACTTGTTAATGATATGTCTACAAATAATTAGGAGTAATTTTTATGTTGACAATAATTACTTATAGTGGATTTAGGTAGGTTGCAGCTATAGCATTTGGTCAACCATCCAATGATGGATGTCTCTCTATAGTTTAAATATGATAACTACAATTCCCTATAGTATTTTACTACACACACCTACTCCAAACAACACTAATTTGTGTAAATTTTCTTTGGGACCAATTGTAATCTTTTCCCTTTTTCTCTTCTTCCCACATGAGCTATATTTTGTGAGATTTTTAAAAATAAAAAACATATTTATTTCCTTGTAGAAAAATCATATGGATCAAGAATCCAATTATATATAATTCATTCATATTTACGTGGGTACATGTGAAACCCCTCTAAAGACCAAAGCATGTATTTCTGTCTCCATTCACTGATGATTTTAGTAGGGAAAAATAATTTTATTTTTGAAGCATAATTCAGAGTATTCAATATTTTTCAAAGCGTTTAAGGCCCTTGTAGGTGTAACGCCTGCAAAAATGATGTTCTAGGAACAAGTTGAAACCTTAAACACATATCCCAAAAGTTGCAAAAAAAAAATTTGATTAAGTTGAAAGGTTACGAGGATGACAACCCCTAGGGTACATTAAATTCACCTAAAAAATTATTCTCAACCTTACGATTGGGGAACCAGGTCTAGTCCAAAGATAAAATATTTCTAATTTATCTCTAATTTAATTAATTAACATTCAACTAGGAAGGTACCATAATTTACTTTACTTGGTTAAATTATTTCCTCTCTTTAATCAATGATTAATCACAACACGGTCAACCTTATACTTCCTCATTTTGTTTCATTATACCGTTAGCTTTAATATCCCATATTTCATTAATTTACTAAAACATACTAGGAACTAGGATAAATAATTGCACACTAAGGTAAATAAGTGGCCCCATTCACCCATCTACACATACTTTTAATTTTATTTAAACATCTATAAAATATATTCCTAACAAACAAAAGTAGGATTGACCCTCAACCCTTAGATTAAACCAATCTTGGCCATTACATCCTAGGGTTACAAACTAACCCTAAAAATCTTTATGAATTCTTATTAAAAAATTTCCTTTATTCTATTATTCTCATTTGTTATATTTTCTTCTGTTAAAATTACGGGTTGGAGAGAAGGAATCCATGGGAGAAAGAGAGGAAGAACTATGGAGGATTTTCTTCAAGATCAAGATTAGATTTGTTTAGATTGTAGTTTTATTGTTGTAATCTATTTCATTCAAGGATAGAAGGAGGTTTTCCTTTCCAAACTGGTTTTATTTCAAGCCATTTGTATTTGGGGTTCTTTATTTGGGGAAAACCCTACCCCCATTAACATAAATGAAAAAGAGTGATTTTAAATTACCATTAGAAGATTTTATTGCTTAAAACCATAAGATTTTCCATTGTTTCTTTGCTGGAGGTGTCCTTAGTAAATTTACATGCTTAAAATTTTAGTTATTACAATTTAAAAACTGCACATACGTGGAACTAGAGATTTCTACCATAAGTGACATATCTGCCACCCCACCTAGGTGAAAAAACATTAACCACTGCCTTAAGGAGCAGCGTTTCTAAGAATACCACCTTTCCTGAGGGGAGGTTACGAGACCGTCACTCTGCATAAGGTAGCAGTCCTATTTCTTAGAAATATTACCATCAAACCTAAGTTCTTCCATAAACTAAAAGTTGTTAAAATGTTTTAAATTACCTTCTGAACATGAATTTATATGCCTAAAGTTTCCAGTTGTAATATTTAGATTCATTTATTCATTCTTTGTTAAAATAACTCATTTTAAATAATTTCTTGTTCAAAAGTAGCAACAATAATGAATCATTTTGTTCAACTAATTTTCTTTCAATTCCTAGAGTAAAAAGATGTAAATCTACTTTAGTACTGTTATTTTTCCTTACTGCAATAATGTAATATTCCAACATAATAATAGATTTCAAATTTATTGTGATGCCCATAATGTTTACACTCCAAACTATGTCTAAACACCATTATTCAACCTAGAAACATTATGAATGAATTTTTTTTATATAAACAATCAATCCTTAAATCAAATTTGTTTATTTTCACATTAAGGTTAACAATAATCTTTAAATAAATCTAATCTAAAACGCATTTCCTATGTTAACCTTATTTATGAGTTTTAATTTATTTAATTAGTTCGCACTTAATAATTGAAACCTTATGGATTGGCTAAATACTCCCGAATTTGCTTTAATACAATTTATGCTAATTAAGTTATCTTATTTAATTTATAATTAAAAGGTCATAGTCATTGAAACATTTATTAAATAATTTCACCTTTAAATTATAAATTTATTTACTCAATATAAATATTTTTTTCCAATTAAATTCGATCAATTCCTTAAAATAACATTTAATTTAAAAATCACATAACAACCTTCTCAAGGATGTCATTTAAATTAATTTTCTTAACCATATTTAAATATACTCCTAACACATAATTACTACATAACTCTCTCTATTTTTTATGTTTCTTTTGTTGAAATATGATAGTTTAACAGAATTAAAATTCCCTAAATTTTATCTTAAATACATTCTGGAAATTTTACACATAGTTTTACTATGTTAAATTTAACGGCCAAATGACCGTCATAGCAATTCTACAGCAGGGCAGGATGACATCCATATGAACATCAAATTTAAGCTAGCTATAACATTTTTGTAGACAAAATTTTTGGATTTTTAAAATTGTTGTGCATTCATTAGGGTTTAATCTTTCCATTTCCTAAGCCATATAATTTTTATTTTATAATTTAGCATATTAAATGCTTCATGTAAAATGCAAGTTTAAACATGCCCATAGGGTAATTTACTTATAAACGAAACATTCATATGATCATTTAAATTTTCTGACAGACTCACCATGAAAATCAAAATGATTTCTTTTCCATATTTATCATTCAATTACAAGTACATTATTTTACAAATAAATGAATAAATGTTAGTATTACGATCCTCCAGTCGATGGTAGGAGAAATATGATAATGTTTACAAGAAATTTTCTCTTCTTTTATTCATTACAACATATATCCATCCTTTTATCAATTCCCAACTTCATAGTTTAATTGCTCCTTCATATTTACACCAAAATAAGAAGAGGAGTAGGCAATGCTCTCCACCCAACAGAAGTCCAGTGAGGAGCAAAAGCCATCCTCCCAGTGGTCCTCCCTGAGCCCCACCATAGAGAGAGAGGAATGGAGGGCGACCAATGGAACCCTTTCAAGAAATGCTTCCACAATACAACACACATGCCCACATAGTCTAATTACACATATGAGCACGAAACAACACCATAAAGGCATGAAAATATTTTAAAACAAAGCTTAAAAGCTGAAGCTATTGACAGGAAAATATGGTTCACTTATGCCACCCAATGCGTTAAGCACCCTCCTAAATGCCTCCAAAATTTTCTTCCACATGATAACCAAACTCTTAGCCCTCCCTCAAACTCTTATCTCTCTCTCATACTCTTTTCACTCCCTTAAGTATTTCTTACAAGATAAGTTAAAACCTCCTATCGTAAAAGGTAGGACACCCAACCCAAACTCCATCAAAAATATGCAAACAATACTCTTATCCCTCCCTCAAAATATCCCATATTCCTTCTCCTACACCATTCTCTTAAGGCCAGTCTAAGCTAATTCCTACCCAAGTCCCAAACAATACACAAAAACATTCATTTTACAACCAATCGGTACATATAATAAAATGAAATTGCAAGGTTTAAGTTCCTACCTTGCCATTACAAGAAGCTTTGATCCAATACCAAAATACCAATACTCTCCTTCCAATCTCAAGCCCCAAATACACAAACCCCGCTCCCAAAATAAACGCGAAACCACCTCCAAGCCAAAATATCTTAACAAAATAGAAGTCTTCTCTTCTTTTATTCCTTACAACATATATCCCATCCGTTTAATCAATTCCACAACTTCATAGTTAATTTCTCTTTTCTCCTTCATATTTAAACCAAAACTAAGAAGAGTTAGTATGCATGCTCTCCACCCAACCAATTCCAGTGAGGAGCAAAAAGCCATCCTCCTCAGTGGTCCCTGAGCCCCAACCATAGAGAGATAAGGAATGGATGCGACCAATGGAAACTTTCAAGAAATGCTTCCACAATACAACACACATGCCCACAGTATTCTAATACACATATGAGCACAAAACAACACCAAAAGCATGAAAATATTTTAAAAACAAAGCTTAAAATCTTAAGCTAAGGGAGCAAGGAAATATGGGGAATTCACTTATGCCACCCAATGCGTTAAGCACCCTCCTTAAATGCCTCCAAAATTTTCTTCCACATGATAACCAAACTCTTAGCCCTCCCTCAAACTCTTATCTCTCTCTCATACTCTTTTCACTCCCTTAAGTATTTCTTACAAGATAAGTAAAAACCTCCTATCTTAAAAGGTAGGACACCCAACCCAAACTCCATCAAAAATATGCAAACAATACTCTTATCCCTCCCTCAAAATATCCCCATATTCCTTCTCCTACACCATTCTTAAGGCCATTCTACCCAAGTCCCAAACAAATACACAAAAACATTCATTTTACAACCAATCGTACATATAATAAAATGAAATTGCAAGGTTTAAGTTCCTACCTTGCCATTACAAGAAGCTTTGATCCAATACCAAAATACCAATCTCCTTCCAATCTCAAGCCCAAATCCAAACAAGCTCCAAAATTAAAGAAACCAACTCCAAGCAAATATCCAAAATAGAAGTGTATCTCTAAATCAAGTTACCCCCCCAAAACTCTTAAATGATTCCATTAAATATAAAAAGTGGAGAGGAGGGTGAGGTGGCTCCATGTAGGATGCCACATCACGTCCCTCCAATTCTACCTTCTAAGTCAAAAAAAAATCTAAGATTCATAAGAGGGTGGGTGAAGATGTGACAAATTTCTTCCACCACAAAACCTACTACTCCCATTTTCTAAGGACACAATTTGGAGGGTAAGTCAAAAAAGGTGACATTGATTTCCTATTTTCATTTAAAAATACACAATTAGGCCTAATTTTGACCCCTCATGTCATATGTATGATGGGTGGGTGAGAATAATTGGTGTGGGAGAAGCTTATCTTGTCCCACAAACCTCCAAAAATGACTCCAAACTCAAAATTCGGGATTTGACGGAAGAGTTGGGTGCACAATAGTCCAATCAATAGAATCTAAATCAAATCAAAAGATCAGAAGTAAAACCTACCTCCATTAAATGTCCATTTGTCACATGTAAAAACAATACTTTAATTAGAGTGATTAATAAACATAAATAAGAGCACACTAATTCACAATAATGAAGTGAAATTCAATTCAATAATAGATCTCATGCTCCACAAGTAAAAGGAAAATGAAAAAAATAAAAATAAAAAAATATTCAAAGCCCATGGTCACATTTTGAGGTTAACCCCCCCATGGGAACCTCCTTAAAACCTATCAACACACAACAATATAACAAAACAAAAATATTCCACGGTTACCTTCATTGCATCCATCCAATATTCTTCTATGGTTAGTCTCCTAACCCCCTCTTTTTTTTTGTGATATAGTTTCCTACAAAAATCAAACAATACCTCTTCATTCTCGGGGCTGCATCAAATACTTCAAAATAAAATACATGAATATTCATCAATAAAAATCATCATATCACGTAAATATATCATCATCAAATCTAAGCAATGTTATCAATCGTTTACATTTTTCTAACATTTCAATTATATCATTTCTACTAACATTAAGCAGACCACAAGACTAGTTCACAATCAAAACATAATTAGTACATCAAGGATATTGAGTGCCAGTACATATCTGAAATAACAACACCTCATCATCATCAATAAAAAATAACATATATATCCATGACTTTAAGAGTTCATAAAAAAAAACATAAAATGAGTCACAACATCCATAGACTCTAACCGTAGTCTATCAAAACGTCAAATGATATCCAAGTCTCAAATCAACAGTGTTTTAAATCATAGTAAAATAAGTGTCGAAGAGGAGTGGGTGTTATATTTATTGTCTCTTTCCATTTTCACTACAACTTCTTAGCTTAAACAACTGCTAACAACTGAACTCTATATAATAGTTTACTAAGCATGCATGCTTTTTTACATATTACAACTTCTATATTTCTTATTTCTTATTTACAATGATACAATTTCACAATACAAATAATTTCCTTTGCCATTGAGCATGTCTCATTTATTTTTAAAAATAAATAACTTCTTTTCACACAATACAAGCTAAAAATTCAAATAAAGATAATAACTTTTCTTTTCTATTTCACAAGACTAATTTGACAACACAATCTTTCTTTCTCTTTTCAACATACAACAAGGTAAACTTCATATTCCCACAATAAAACTTTCATCACTAATAATTAAATGTAACTTACAAATACTACATTTCCTTTAAACAAAAATACAATATTACAATCTTCCACCTTTAGTGGGAATAATAGGAAGGCTTAATCACAAGAAAGGATTTCTTGAAGGCACCAAAAAATCTCCAAATTTCACACCACCAATAAGAGAGCCCCACCATGCTTCATTTGATCACAAATAAAAAATGGGGGAGACATAACACTCTCCACCAAACCAAGAATTCCAATGAGGAGAATAAGTCATCCTCCTCATTGGCCCCCGAGCCCCAACCACATTGTAATGGAAAAAATGTATTCAACTCGTGGCAAAAAATAAACTTCCACAACACATAACCAAGATTTACAATCATATCAAAAACATAAACAACTCAATACTTCAATCATAATAAGAACAAACAAATATACAAGAATTCAAAATGCATGAGCCAAAGGAGCAAGAGCCTATGGGGACATCACTTATGCATCCCAATGGGAAATGAGTGCCCACCTTAAAAACCTATGATAAAAATCTCAAACCCCTACACAATCTTATGCTTCCCACAAGAAACTCTTATTCCTCTCTCAATAACCTCTTATGCCTCCCCATTCTCTTATGCATCCCTACAATCTCTTATGGCTCCCTTACCAAAATAACCAAGTAAGAAATGTAAGAAATTTCTTGTCCAAGTGGGGGAACTCAACCCAAAATCCCTCCAAAGAATAAAATAAACTCTTATGCCTCCCCACATGAAATATCCCTATCCCCTCCTACACCACACTTAAACAATCTACCCAAGTACCCAACAAACATAGCAAGACACTCAAAATAAGCACATATGCATACAAAACAAAACAAAGCATTCAACAAGAGTTTAGCTCATACCTTTCCATGGTATATCTTGATCCAAGAGCATACACCAAGCTTCTTCAAGACCAAACAAACACCAAGAAGATCCAACAAATCCACAAACACTTCCCAAAATCCTCCAACTCCCAAAATGCAAGAGCACACAAGAATGAAGTAAACCCCAATAAATCAAAAGAACTTGAATAAATAGAAAATGGAGAGAGGAGGGTGAGGTGGCTCCATGTAGGATGCCACATCACTCCTCCTAAATTCCACCTAAAAATTCAAACTTCAAACTCCAAAGAACAATTAATAAGTGGGTGAAAAAATGACATTTTACTTGCACACACAAACCAAGCTCACACCTTCTAAGGACAAAATTAATTACAAGAAATAAAGTGCAATAATATTTTACCTTTTTATCCTCGCAAAGCACCTAATGGGGTATAATTTTTACTCCCCAACCCATAGGTAGGGTTGGCATAGCAATTTAAGAGGTGTCAGACAAGTTTTACTTGTCCCACAAGCTTCTAGAATTGGCCTCTAAGGCCAAATTCGAATTTCCATGAAGGGGTAGAGTGTACAACACTCAAGATCCCCAAGCACTAACTTTCAACACAAAATACAAGAGAAATATAACCTAAAAAATAAATTCCTTTGGTTACATCTATAATTAGTTTAGGACAAGATTAAATTAGCTCTAATTAAGACAATACAACCCATTAATAATGAAGTTTAAAATACATACCCCAAATTTCAAGTAATTAATACAATGAATTACATAACTAAAATCACATACTAACATCAATTAAAGGAAAAATAATTAAAAGAAAAAACATAACCTCTTGGTCACAATTTACCCCTAACAGTAATTCCAACACACACACAAATATATGTTGACATGGTGACCATTGTTTAATTCACCTAGAATTCCAATTCGGTTGGTCTCCAATCCCCCCATAATTTTTCGTGATATGTTTTCCAGAAAAACACATAATACACTTCTAGTCTCATGACCATATTAATGATTTTGAAAAAATAAAACACTTACATCTAACTATCAATTTTAAACATCGAAAATCATAATTACTATTGCTAAGAACAAGTAATTTAATAATTATTCCCATTTTCAAAATTTTGATTCTACTCATACATCAGTTAGCAACTAAGATCAAAGACCAACTACATCATCAAATTAAGGAAATATTTCACTCATTCACAATTTTTTCAATCTCCAATATCAATTAAATCACAAGATAACTTTGAATCATCATAATAAATATCACAAAATGATTCGAAATATCAACATATATTTATCTTGACAACACATCAGTTTCTTCCATACTAAATGTCTATCAAAAGTTAATTAGCTCAGTTACAATAATGTCTATCCTTCAATTCCCATATCACAATGTGTAAATGTCATTTTTGCGATTTACATATTTCAGTAATAAAGCACAATAATGTCTATGTATCTATCACAGAGATAAACCAATTACAACAACACAATCTCGAAGAGTAATGCTATCACAATAAAATTATGACAATGCAAACATTCTTGCTAATTTTTTTATCCTTTAATTCCCATCAAGGTCCATGGTATAACATATAGTTAAAATAATAATGATCAAAACACAAAGGAGTCTGATACCCCGCACATCTCATTAGTATGCTAATTAGTATAAAGCAGCAAGGTTTACAATTATAAAAAATTGGAAAGATAATCATGTTTCATTTAGTGTCGAAGAGAAGTAACATACATCCCCCTCCTCTTAGATTTGACTTCCCCCCAGATGTGACAAAGAAAGAGTTAGGAAACAAATCAAAAGAAATGAATCACATCCTTTGTGTAATTCCTTTGCTTCAACAAGTGGGGTCTATAGAACTCATGTTTGGGTTCAATAAAATTGTAACAAGAAGAAAGGAGATTGAAAAAAGGTGAGTTCTTAAAAAAAAATTTAGTAAGGTTGTAAACATATAATTCTATAGAGTAAATCTATGTGGTCAACCAAGTTCCAGCATATAACATCAAAATATTAAATGGTCAAAGGAGTCTCAAATATAACCAATAAGGAAAGAAACAACTGAGAGAATTTTATGCATTCAAAATGACCATGTAGTCTCCCATGGATCCCACACATTGCGAAAACTCAAGCTAATGATTACACTAAGGTTAAGTTACGCTTTCAAATTTTTTATTAAGACAAGGCTAGCAAATATCACCATGACTATCAATTTATATGAGAAAACATGTCTACTCAAAGGTCTCAAAAATTTTGATATCACACAAGGAGAGGTTTAGCAACAAGGAAGGGCACTTAAGTTAGTCAACACATTTACGAATAAGAAAACTATTCATGAGAGGCACTTCTACAACTCAAGAGGGTACATATAAAATTTTCATGGAAATAATAAGAAAAACATGACCTTAAGGTTTTATATAACTTGATTTTACATTCAAGAATGAACACAACAACACTAACCTAATTTAGAAATGTCAACCATTAGAAGGAATTTACACTAGAACTAACATATCAATACAATAGGCACCACTCACTCTATACAACACAAAGGGATTTATTTACCTAAACCTTCCTCAAGTTTGCAATAGCCATAAGAGAGCACATGCATAAGTCATAACACCAAACAGAACTCAAGGGACCTAGAGAGAATAAACAAGTAATGAGAGATGTATCATACCAAAAGAGAATAAAAGGACCTTACAGAAACAACTTGCACTTTCCTTTTTGATGGAAAAAAAGGCAACAACCATAAGGTGACTCAAGCAAAAGAAGAATGAGGATTCTCAAAGTTATCTCATATCTTAACATATGTTTTCTATTAAAAAATTACAATGACATGTGTCCCCAAGGACTAAATCAACACACAAGGAGGTTGTTTCTTAAAAAAAGAGGTAAAGACACAATCTAAAGGCCACAACTCACACTCATCAAGGTACAAGGAAACAAGGGTATGAAGAAACCAAACTCCTATAAGGGAAAGGCACATACATCTCTGAATCAAGGGATAATATGCAATCAGAAAACACCACTATCAATAAGGTCTTTCACAATTTCAGGTAGGCAATAGAACTAAAGGTTCAACTATATTCAATACATAAATCATATTTTTTTATAAATTGACTTATTAATTCCAAAGTTATAGTTTTCTTGTTAAACACCATCCTTACAAGTTTCTTGATAAAAATTCCTTTTATTATGACATCACAAGTTTGTGTTATAAAGAGTACCACTAAGGTGGCATGATCTCTCACCATTCTGAATAGGAGGAAACAACAGTTATTTTACTTCTAAGGTAAAATGAGAAAAATTTACTTTCTATTTTCTTTCCACATAGTTGATTTTCTTTTATTAATCTACCAAGATTATATCAAGAAAAACATCTTCTTTTCCTTAATGTTCTATTTTATTTATTTACTTTTGTCTCGAAACCAAGTTTCTCAATTAGGGTCTTGTTATAATCAATTAATCATTTTATCAAATAGATTTTAATGAGAAGGAAGAGGTAGCCAAATTCACATTATTAATTTCATGGGAGAGAGAGATGACTCAACACCTTACTTTTTTAATTCTAAATAGAACACGAGGATTCAACATATGCAACACATACATCATTAATTTCATTTGAACTAGGAATCTATCATTCACATGTACCACATCAATATTTCAAGGTTTTACCAATGATTAAAAGCATCATTAAAAATTACTTGTGGGGTCGCTACAAAGTTAACAAAAGAAGTTTACAAGAAAGAGCAATTAAAGAGGCATATTTACTTTTACGATTTATGAGGTTTAATAATATTTGTTGGGGTAGTTAAAACATTTTACTTGTGCATAATAAGACTAGGAAAGTTTTCAAAATCAACACCCATTATTTTTGCAAGATGCCACCAGCCAGCAACAGATGACTATGAAAATTTACTCAAGGACACCACATCCATTAGAAACATCAAATACAAGTATAATAATTAATCTATTGCAAACATGGACTACTATGACCAGAAGTCACAATTTTAAAAGAAGGAGCACCATATAAGCACCATCGAGATAGTAAAAAAATAGGATCTACCAACTAGTATTCCTAAGATTAAGGTTAAAAAGACCACCCCATAACATCCTAGTGTCTCCACTTAATCCAAATATTAATACATCATAAAGGTTTATTCATAAAATTAAAGGGTTAAGAACAAAGTGTAACCTTAAATTCCTATTTCAATGTATCAAGAAAGGACCTTCATCAAACCACACTTCCCAAATTGGGCTTAAATCTAACCATAGAGTTTACCAGATACAGACATCCACAGTCATACTTTCCATAAAAACAAGGACACCTAATAAAACTTAATCAATGCCATTATGGAACATCACTACCAACACACTAGCCATAAATATACATTCAAACAGATTCAATCCATCCGACTTGACATACAAACCATAAGCCCATAACCAAACACATCTACTCTGACGAGGATAAAATCTCTTACCCATGTTGTAAGAGAATCACCGACCACAGCTATCAACTCCAAACTGCCAAACAAGGCCACACTACCAACGAACTCTCTTTTCTAGAAGACTGAGTAATGAACGAGTCACTCCAAGTCCTACGCACTCAAGTTTCCATCATTCAATAATTCAAGGAAATAACTGTAAGGCACCTAAGAATACATTCAGGAACTATGGGTACCCCATACGACATAATGTCAAAACCAAACCCGTATAACTATCTCAACAACAGCAAGAAAGAGTCAGCGTACATTTATAAGTATCCCACAGATAAATGACTCTGAGTCAACCATTCAAGTAAATACAAAATGTTGGTGATCAATGAAAGTGCTAGGTATCCCGCATTGTAATGTGTGAAATACTCAACAAAATATAAATAACTAAAAGAGTCTCAAAGCTTCTTCTCAATCCAATATAAAATGAGGTGCTGGTCCTGATAAACTAACACAAGTTTACAAATATAAAAAATACATAATCAACATCACAGGTCCCTTCCCCACCCTCCTTGGCTGCTAATCCTGGGTTATACCTCAGCCTCAACAGGATAAGAAGGCATACGCCAATATAACAAAACAGAAAATATTCCAACGTTACCTTCATTGCATCCATCCAATATTCTTCTAATGGTTAGTCTCCTAACCCCCTCTTTTTTTTTGTGATATAGTTTCCTACAAAATCAACATACCTCTTCATTCTCGGGGCTGCATCAATACTTCAAAATAAAATACATGAATATTCATCAATAAAAATCATCATATCACGTAAATATATGCATCATCAAATCTAAGCAATGTTATCAATCGTTTGACATTTTTCTAACATTTCAATTATATCATTTCTACTAACATTAAGCAGACCACAAGACTAGTTCACAATCAAAACATAATTAGTACATCAAGGATATTGAGTGCCAGTACATATCTGAAATAACAACACCTCATCATCATCAATAAAAAATAACATATATATCCATGACTTAAGAGTTCATAAAAAAAACATAAAATGAGTCACAACATCCATAGACTCTAACCGTAGTCTATCAAAACGTCAAATGATATCCAAGTCTCAAATCAACAGTGTTTTTAAAATCATAGTAAAATAAGTGTCGAAGAGGAGTGGGTGTTATATTTATTGTCTCTTTCCATTTTCACTACAACTTCTTAGCTTAAACAACTGCTAACAACTGAACTCTATATAATAGTTTACTAAGCATGCATGCTTTTTTACATATTACAACTTCTATATTTCTTATTTCTTATTTACAATGATACAATTTCACAATACAAATAATTTCCTTTGCCATTGAGCATGTCTCATTTATTTTTAAAAATAAATACTTCTTTTCACACAATACAAGCTAAAAATTCAAATAAGATAATAACTTTTCTTTTCTATTCACAAGACTAATTTGACAACACAATCTTTCTTTCTCTTTTCAACATACAACAAGGTAAACTTCATATTCCCACAATAAAACTTTCATCACTAATAATTAAATGTAACTTACAAATACTACATTTCCTTTAAACAAAAATACAATATTACAATCTTCCACCTTTAGTGGGAATAATAGGAAGGCTTAATCACAAGAAAGGATTTCTGGAAGGCACCAAAAAATCTCCAAAGTTCACACCACCAATAAGAGAGCCCCACCATGCTTCATTTGATCACAAATAACAAATGGGGGAGACAGAACACTCTCCACCAAACCAAGAATTCCAATGAGGAGAATAAGTCATCCTCCTCATTGGCCCCCGAGCCCCAACCACATTGTAATGGAAAAAATGTAATTCAACTCGTGGCAAAAAATAAACTTCCACAACACATAACCAAGATTTACAATCATATCAAAAACAAAAACAACTCAATACTTCAATCATAATAAGAACAAACAAATATACAAGAATTGAAAATGCATGAGCCAAAGGAGCAAGAGCCTATGGGGAGGTCACTTATGCATCCGAATGGGAAATGAGTCCCCACCTTAAAAACCTATGATAAACATCTCAAACCCCTACACACTCTTATGCTTCCCACAAGAACCTCTTATTCCTCTCTCAAGAACCTCTTATGCCTCCCCCATTCTCTTATGCATCCCTACAATCTCTTATGTCTCCCTACAATCTCTTATGGCTCCCTCAACAAAATAACCAAGTAAGAAATGCAAGCAATTTCTTGTCCAAGGTGGGGAACTCAACCCAAAATCCCTCCAAAAAATGAAATAAACTCTTATGCCTCCCCACATGAAATATCCCCATAGTCCCCTCCTACACCACAATTAAGCAATCTACCCAAGTACCTAGCAAGCATAGCAAGACACTCAAAACAAGCACATATGCATACAAAACAAAAGAAAAATTTAACAAGAGTTTAGCTCATACCTTTCCATGGTAGGTCTTGATCCAAGAGCATACACCAAGCTTCTTCAAGACCAAACAAACACCAACAAGCTCCAAAAAATCCACAAACACTTCCCAAAATTCTCCAACTCCCAAAATGCAAGAGCACGCAAGTATGAAGAAACCCCCAATAAATCAAAATAACTTGAATAAATAGAAAAGGGAGAGAGGAGGGTGAGGTGGCTCCATGTGGAATGCCACATCACTCATCCTCAATTCCACCTAAAAATTCAAACTTCAAACTCCAAAGAACAATTAATACATGGGTGAAAAAATGACATTTTACTTGCACACACAAACCAAGCCCACACCTTCTAAGGACAAAATTAATTACAACAAAGAAAGTGCAATAATATTTTACCTTTTCATCTTCTCAAAGCACCTAATGGGGGTCCAATTTTGATTCCCCAACCCATAGGTAGGGTTGGCATAGCAATTTAAGAGGTGTGGGACAAGTTTTACTTGTCCCACAAGCTTCCAAAATTAGCCTCTAAGGCCAAATTCAAATTTCCATGAAGGGGTAGAGTGTACAACACACAATATCCTCAAGCACTCAAATTTCAACGCAAAAATACAAGATAAATATAGCATAATAAATAAATTCCTTTGGTCACATCTATAATTAGTTTAGGACAAGATTAAATTAGCTCTAATTAAGACACTACAACACCCATTAATAATAAAGGTTGAAATTACATACCCCAAATTCCAAATAATTAATACAATGAATTACATAACTAAAATCACATACTAACATCAATTAAAGGAAAAATGAAAAAAAGACAAAACATAACCCCTTGGTCACAATTCCCCCCCTAACAGTAATTCCAACACACACACAAATATATGTTGACATGGCGACCATTGTTGAATTCACCTAGAATTCCAATGCGGTTGGTCTCCAATCCCCCCATAATTTGTCATGATATGTTTTCCGGAAAAACACATAATACCCTTCTAGCCTCATGGCCATATTAATGATGTTTAAAAAATAAAACACTTACATCTAACTATCAATTTTAAACATCAAAAATAAAAATTACTATTGCTAAGACCAAGTAATTTAACAATTATTCCCATTTTCAACATTTCGATTCTACTCATACATCAGTTAGCAACTAAGATCAAAGACCAACTACATCATCAAATTAAGGAAATATTTCACTCGTTCACAATTTCGCCAATCTCCAATATCAATTAAATCACAAAATAACTTTGAATCATCATAATAAAAATCACAAAATGATTCGAAATATCAACATATATTTATCTTGACAACACACCATTTTCTTCCTTACTGAATTTCTATCAAAAGTTAATTAGTTCAGTTATAATAATGTCTATCCTTCAATTCCCCGTATCACAATGTGTAAATGTCATTTTTCTATTAACATCTTTCAGTAATAAAGCACAATAATGTCTATGTATCCAGTCATAGAGATAAACCAATTACAACAACACAATCTCAAAGAGTAATGCTATCATAATAAAATTATGACAATGTAAACATTCTTGCTAATTTTTTTATCCTTTAATGCCCATCAGGGTCCATGGTTTAACATATAGTTAAAATAATAATGATAAAAACACAAAGAAGTCATGATACCCCCACACATCTCATTAGTATGTTAATTAGAATAAAGCAGCAAGGTTTACGATTATAAAAATTCAGAAAGATAATCATGTTTCATTTAGTGTTGAAGAGAAGTAAACATTACATCCCCCTCCTCTTAGATTTGACTTCCCCCTGGATGTGACAGAGAAAGAGTTAGGAAACAAAGAAAAAGAAATGGAATCACATCCTTTTTGTAATTCCTTTGCTTCGACAAGTGGGGTCTACAGAACTCATGTTTGGGTTTAATACAATTTAACAAGAAAAAGGGAGATTGAAAAAAGGTGAGTTCCTAAAAAATATTTTAGTAAGGTTGTAAACATATAATTCTATAGAGTAAATCTATGTGGGTCAACCAAGTTCCAACATATAAGATCAAAACATTAAATGGTCAAAGGAGTCTCAAAAATAACCAGCAAGGAAAGAAACAACTGAGAGAATTTTGTGCATTCAAAATGACCATGTAGTCTCCCATGGATCCCATACATTGCGACAACACAAGCTAAGGCTTACACTGAGGTTAAGCTACACTTTAAAAATTTTCTATTAAGACAAGGCTAGCAAATATCAACCCACGACTATGGATTTATATGAGAAAACATGTGTACTCAAAGGTCTCAAAATTTTTGAGATCACACAAGGAGAGGTTTAGCAACAAGGAAGGGCACTTAAGTTAGCCAACACATTTACGAATAAGAAAACTATTCATGAGAGGAACTTCTACAACTCAAGAGGGTACAGATAAAATTTTAATGGAAATACTAAGGGAAAACATGACCTTAAGGTTTTATATAACTTGATTTTACATTCAAGAATGAACACACAACACTAACCTAATTTAGAAATGTCAACCATTTAGAAGGAATTTACAGTAGAACTAACATATCAATATAATAGGGCATCACTCACTCTATACAACACAAAGGGATTTATTTACCTACACCCTACTCAAGTTCAAAATAGCCATAAGAGAGCACATGTATAAGTCATAACACCAAAGAGAAATCAAGGGAGCTAGAGAGAATAAACAAGTAATGAGAGATGCATCATACCAAAAGTGAATAAAAGGACCTTACAGAAACAACTTGTACTTTCCTTTCTGATGGAAAAAGGCAACAACCACAAGGTGACTCAGGTGAAAGAAGAATGAGGATTTCTCAAAGTTATCTCATATCCTTAACATATGTTTTCTATAAAAAAATTACAATGACATGTTTCCCCAAGGAATAAATCAACACACAAGGAGGTTGTTTTCTAAAAAACAAGAGGTAAGACACAATCCTAAAGGCCACAACTCACACTCATCGAGGTACGAGGAAACAAGGGTATGAAGAACCAAACTCCTACAAGGGAAAGGCACATACATCTATGAATCAAGGGAGTAATATGCAATCAGAACACACCACTATTAATAAGGTCTTTCACAATTTTGGGTAGGCGACAGAACTAAAGGTTCAACTATATTCAATACATAAATCATAGTTTTTTTATAAATTGACTTATTAATTCCAAAGTTATAGTTTTCTTGTTAAACACAATCCTTACAAGTTTTCTTGATTAAAACTTCCTTTTATTATGACATCACAGGTTTGTGTTATAAAAAGAACCACTAAGGTGGCATGATCTCTTGCCATTCCGAATAGGAGGAAACAACATTTATTTTACTTTTAAGGTAAAATGAGAAAAATTTCCTTTCTGTTTTCTTTCCACATAGTTTATTTCTTTTATTAATCTACCAAGATTATATCAAGAAAACATCTCCTTTTTCCTAATGTTCTATTTTATTTATTTACTTATTTGTCTCAAAAACCAAGTTCCTCAATTAGGGTCTCGTTATGATCAATTTATCATTTTATCAAATAGATTTTAATGAGAAGGAAGAGGTAACCAAATCACATTATTAATTTCATGGGAGAGAGAGATGAATCAACACATCACATTTTTAATTCTATAGGAACAAGAGGAATTCAACATAACAAACACATCATTAATTTCGTGTGAACTAGGAATCTATCATTCAACATGTACCACATCAATATTTCAAGGGTTTACCAAATAATTACAAGCATCATTAAAAATTCATAGTGGGTCTCTACAATTACAAAAATAAGTTACAAGGAAGACTCATTAAAGAGGCATATTTAGTTTTATGAATTTACGAGGTTTAACCATGTTTTTTTTTAGGTTAAAACATTTTACTTGCATAATAAGACTAGGAAAGTTTTCAAATCAACACCCATATTTCCGCAAGATGCCACTAGCCAAACAACAAGATCACTATGCAAATTTCACTCCAAGGACACCACATTCCATTAGAAATACATAAAATACAAGAGAACAATCAATTAATCTATTCAAACATGGACTCTATGACCAAGATTCATAGTTTTAAAAGAAGGAGCACAATATAAGCATCACCGAGATAATAAAAAAAATAGGATCTACCAAACTAGCATCTCTAAGAGTAAGGTTCAAAAGACCCAATAACATCCATAAGTATCTCCACGTAATCCAAAGATTAATACATCATAAAGGTTTTATTCATAAAAAATATAAAGGGTTAAGACAAGTATAACCTTATTCATAGTTCAATGAGATCAAGAAAAGCACACTTAATCAAACACACTTCCCGAATGGGCTTAAATCTAACCATAGTTACCAAGATACATACAATCCACAAGTCAATACTTTCCATAAAGAAACAAGGAAACCATGATAAAACTTAGCATGCCATTATGGAACATCACTACCAAACAAACACTTATCCACTATAAGTATACATTCAACCAAGAGTCAATCCGACCTCACACAAACCATAAGCCCATAAAAAAACACATCTACTCTGACGAGGATAAAATCTCTTACCATGTTGTAATAGAATCACCACCACAGCTATAAAACTGCCAACAAGGCCGCACTACACAATGAAATCTCTTTCTCTAGAAGACTGAGTAATGAAAGAGTCACTCCAAGATCCTAGGCACAATCAAGTTTCCGTCATTCCAATATCAAGGCATAACTTAAGGCACGTAAGAAGACATTCAAGGCACCTATGGTGCACCCCCATACGATAGAATTTCATAAACCAAACAACGTATAACTATCTCAACAACAAACAAGAAAGAGTCACGTAACATTTAGCTAAGTATCCCACAGATAAACGAGCTCCGAGTCACCATTCAAAGTAAAATCCAAGAAATATTGGCAATCAAGGAAAGGGGCTAAGTATCTACATTGCAATGTCTAAAAATCCTCACAAAAATATAAAGAACTAAAAGAGTCTCAAAGCTTCTCAATCCAATCATGAAATAAGGTGCTGGTCCTTGATAAACTAACATAAGTTTACAAATATAAAAAAATACATAATTCAACATCACAATCACTTTGCAGCCCTCCTTGGCCGCTAATAGGGGTAAGATACCTCGAGCTCAGTTATAAGAATGCATATGCAAGGTTGGATTAAAAGCGACACCAAGACCTAATATTCATTTTCTCATACGAGGATTAAGTCACCAAAGTGGTAACCAAAACTAAATCATCCAACCACTTTAAAGGAAAGAGGGGAACCTTAGATGACTAAACATCTTCTATTTTACTCTTTCTGACCCCAGCACACAACCACCAAATCCAAACCACAAGACTCACACCATACAATGTATCATTCCAACAAGGAAGATTCCAAGAGGTTTATCACATCATACGACTAAAAAAAAAATTTAGTACTCATCAAACATCATCTTTCAAAGGAAAACAAGTTCTTGTTACATAAGAATTTTGTAAGAATATCCATTTAATTTAACATTTTTATTATCTAGGTTTGACAAAACACCACTAGGCGAGTTCAGTAATTTGAACAACTTTATTATTTTATTATTATTTTAATCATGGGGTTCAAGTCTTGCAAACCTACTTTTTGTTTTCAATGTCATCCTAGGCTCCAAGCATTAAACCTATGGCTCTAATACCAAGTGTAACACATGTTGGTACCCCAAATTTAATCTCCTTCAAAGACCAAACAATATCATGGATTTTGATAGGACACTCAGAGGTAGACATATAATCATGTATATCATTTCGTAGCTAAGGAATCAATCTAACTTGTTAGCACTCAGGTTACAAATGGAGTGGGTAGCACCTGAAAAGGATGTGATCTGATCCTAACTAGTTTAGGTTGTGCCTTTAAACCAATGTAAGAGAACCTATTTTGTAACGCTCTGTTATTGAATAATGATGGTACAATCCTTCTTTTGCATAAATTTTCATAGATAAGACCTTGGAAAAATATGATCAACACACCAAATCTGACTCTCACGAGTTGTCACTTCCAGATCATGGAGATATTTTTCAAAAATAATGTAAAGGTTACTAAATACATTCGGGACCCTGATTACTCTTGCATGTTTTAGAAACAAAGATTTTTCATTTGTATGCACACAGGAAAAACATGGGTAATACAGGTAGGATTGGTTGTTTTTGAATAATTGTTTTTGGTGGGAGATGGGGCAGGGATGAACTTAACTCGCCATATCCTTGAGAAATATTACATAATGAAAGGTTAAACCAACAGAATGCCACAGAACAACACCAAAATGTTTCTTTAACCATAATATGTACTTCAATGGAGGCCCCAGATTAGCATATTTTTCATACAATCTATGAGAATATAATACGAAGGCTCGAGTTATGAAACCTAAAAAAGTATCAAGATATAAGCCAACTCACTCCTAAGGTACACCCAAAACCTTACAGACAATATTTGTCAAACAGATGAAAGAGAAGTGATTTTAAATCATTTATTTCACTCCCAGATGAAGGTTGTTCCAAGAAATGAAATTACAGATGCCACTAAACTGTCACAAGCATTGAGACCTATGTGATTGAATCAGATTTTGAATACAAGATTGCAACAGAAACAAGAAAAACTACTCGCATACATTCAGAAATAAAACAAACACATTTTGCTCAAGGTAACACAGAATAACCTATATTTGGTCAAATTTATTAGCAGGGTGAAAGTTTCTAGAGACAATATCATATATTTTCAATGGTTGTACACTCGTAACCACCTTGACACATCAGATTTGATACAAAAATAGATATATACAGGATTCTCAAAATACTTCTCAAAATGATGGGCTCTATCGATATTTCTATTATAAAAATTAGTCCCAACCCCTTAGACTTCAACCTCCAACCATTTGCATGACAAATTTTGTGCCATTTATAACATTTACCATAGAGCCCCCTTCTTCCCTAAAAGACAAAAATGTTTATAGCACCAGTTCTCACCATGAATTTGATCACGATTCTCATAATCAAATCTGCAAAAAGTCGTGAGGTGCTTGAGGGGGCAGATCTCATCGAATATCTCCCGCATTCAACTCCTTCCTTTGGTATATCATACTTTCTTCAATTTTCAACCACTTCAGCCCCTAATCTATCAAATTTGGCTCCTTGCATGCTCAGGAGAAGAAAAACAGAAAATCTGATTGAGTACAATAGTCAAACCATTTTAATGGAGAAATATGTCTTCCAGATATTTCCCCCAAACTCAGATATCAACATTAACTCCCCTATCTATTTGGCATGTAGGAAATACCAAGAAATCATGAAGACTCACACTTCCATGCATGTTTCAGTAAAATGGGGGTAAAAATTAGATTCAGACTCTCAGCTATTGTTGATGTTTACTTTGAATTCGGGCTATCCATGTGGAAGATTCAAACTTAAAAACAGACCTGGGGGCTTCCTCTGAATTTTTACAACTTTTGAAAAAATGGAAAAACATTCCATTTTTCTCTGCACCTCCGTCCTAGGGAAATGAGTTTGAAACGTATCCTGAGGTGGGTCCCAAAGGAACCATGGATAAATTCTACCATTTGACCCTCTTTTTAGAAAAAGGAATTTTTTCCAAGTTTTCCCTGTAGCTCTACCCTTGAAAAAAAAGGCCTAACACGTGTCCCAATGTGGTTCCAGCAGAACCGTGCTTCCCAATTTACTTTTAAATCTTTTCTCCCAAAAGGAAAATTTTCCAAATTTCCCCCGAGAGTCTGCACCTTTGCCATTGACTGGAGAAAGCTTTGACCTTTCCTTTATCGGGCCTGTGGGCAATTTTGATGTTTTTAGTCATTTACATGTCAAGGGGAAAAAAATCCAAATTTCAACCGATGGTCTTCCTCCCCGCCCCTTTGAATTTTCAAACTACCACGTGTCACCATGGCACACTTGAGATGGTCCTAAAAATTTGATACCTTGAATGAGTGCAGGCTCGCCCTATGACCTGACCTGACAAAGTTTTTCAGAATGCTTGAAGCTCATAGGAAAGCGCCATGTGTCACTCTCCAAGGCAGTCTGCTTTGGCCATTGAAAATTCTAATAAAAATGAAAAGTGAGCGGAGTCCTCCATGTGTCCCAGACCTCCCGAAACCCTTTGAAAAATACTAAGTATGGGAAGACCCGGTGGAAGCCTTCACGTGTCTCCATGTTGCAATTTTAAAATGGTGCCTAAAACAGGGATCCTGAATGAGCACAGGCTCGCCACATGTCCCCATTTTCTGCAACATTGTTTTAGCTACATAAAAATTTTCTATGTTTGGGAAAAGAAGCAAAAACCTCCACATTTCCTCCTGGTGCTACTCCAAGGCCAAACCAAAAAGTAGATCTTCGAACGAGCCGTTCCTCCACGTGGAAACATTTTTAAGTTGAGGTGATTCACAAATTTTTTGAAGTACCCAGCTAAACCATGTCCAATAAAAAGGTGCCACATCCCCTATTGATGCAAGGATGTAAATTTGAATGAGAGAAACACCTGTTAAACCATAAAATACATAAAAATGATCATTCGAGCCCGAAAATGAAAATTTCTCCAAGGACAAAATTAAGAAGTGTTATAAGGCTCAAATATGTTTCTCAAAGATACATCCATTCATTTTTCTTCATGTATTTAGGGTAGAAATGACAAGGAAGACAAATCCCGACCGTGGAGAACGGAAAACATTGGAGAACCTAAGTTTTTAGATGAACAGAGAACGGGAGACCCAAATTGCATACCCTTTCCGAATAAATGAAGAAACAAGGAGAAAACCATGAAAACATAAGTGATCTATGACCCATGAACAGATTAAAAATGGAAACAAAGATTAACTAGGCACAACATGGGGAAAAACAAAGTGACACAGGCCACAAATCGATAGACCTTCAAAGGCAAACTGGGGTGAGGCTATTTTGAGCACCAACATCGGCTCCAACTCAGGGATGGGCACTCCCTTGAGTGCCACAAGAAAAAAGGTAGAGAAAGTGCAAAAATATCCATTGGGAAACAGAGTCAATTTGTAGAGCAGAGAAATAGAGAAACCAATAAAATTAGGTCACTGAGGACCAGAACAGACAAAAACACAAAAGACAAGAGACCAACAACAAACTATACAATGAACACAAGATTTTTTCCTTGATTTTAGGGTAATCAATCTAATAAATTCTTCAAATGCCTACCATTAATAGGTAGCTCAAGAAATTCACCATCTAAGTCCTTAAGGAAGAAGGTATGCTCACCAATCCTAATATCAATGGTGTAAGGGACCATCCATAATGAGTCAAACTTTCCATGCTTTTCCATATCTTCATTCATGTTATCCCATAGCAACAGAAGATATCCAACGTTGAAAGCCATGGGAGTGAACTTCTTGTCAAATAACTTCTTCAATTTCTCTATGAACTTTACATGCCTTTGGTGGGATGCCCTCCTCTCTTCATTAAGCTCAACAATCTGGCTGATGTGAGCATCACAAGGACCTACCTCTTGATCTTCCAACTATTGCATAAACTAGTATGAAGACAGTTACATATGAAGATGTAGTAGGGCCTGAGTCCCATATACCAAATCAAATTGACTCTTTCCAGTGACCCTCTTGATAGTGATCCTATCTTCCCAAACAAAAAAATTCAATTGCTCACCCACTTTCTCTTGTTCTGCTCCAATGTTCTTCTGATAATCTTCAACAAATTTTTATTATTGGATTGAGCTTGTCCATTTCCTTGGGGATTATAATTAGAGGCATATGTCAGGTTGATCCCATATTCTTTACACATTTCAATCAAATGTTTAGCTCTAAAGCTCATGGCATTGTTAGCAATAATCTTGACTGACACCCCAAACCTACAGATGATATGGTTTAACAGAAAATCCATGACAATTTGGTTTGTTGCTCTTTTGGTGGGGATTATTTCCATCCACTTGGTGAAGTAATTAGTGGCTACAAGAATCCACTTATGTCTAGTACTTGAAGGTTCTGAAATCTTGCCAGTGAAATCTAGTCCCCATTGCTTGAATGGAGCTTGAATTGATACAGGTTGCAAAGGAAGGGAGTATGTAGCTTTCAGTCTTTCAGAGAAGCACTAGTAACTCACATCTTTTAACAAAAAGAGTTGTATCCCTAAAGATATTTGACCACTAATAACTAGCCCTCAGGATCTTGTGTGCTGTGACTCTTGCAGCAAAATTTCCCCCACATACTACTTCACAGAGATCAACAATTATCTTGGGGGCTTCTTCTTCAGTAATGAATCTTAATAGGACTCCTTCTAGGTTATTCCAAGCCAACCCATAATTAGTAATGACATATTTTTGGGAGGCCAACTTAAAATCCCTTTTCTAGTTCTTACTTAAATGCTAAAGGTAGTATAAGTGCCTGAGATAAAAAATCACATCCTTGTACAACTCAAAACTCATTAACCTTTCAAAAACACATGCCCTTTCTTCTTCTACCTCATTTGCCTCAACAATTTACAAGTTTCTCTCAGCCATAAGCTTAGCCAAGCCCAAACCTCTCACCAACTTCATGGTTTGGATATGCATGTCATATTCTTGTAACTTGTTCACCCCACCAGCATCTCTTGTTTGAAAATTCCATCTCAAACAAAATGTCTTTCACCATGGTGTGGGGAACATAAGCAACAATTTTAGAACTTAGAATATAAGGCCTAAAAACCTTTGTTGCTTTTACTAAGGAAAATGCTTTCTTTTCCATGATAGTGTACTTCAACTCAGCCCCCTACAAGGGCCTTACTGAAAAAGGAAATTGGCCTCTCATCCCCTTCATCATCCTTCTACAAGCAAGAAAAAAGGTAATACTATTCTCTGAAGCACAAGAAAATAGTTGGAAAGGCTTCTTATAATCTAGAGCTGCCAAAACATGGGTATCTTTTAATGCCTCCTTGATTCCATGGATGGCTTGGATGGCAGAATCCTCCCATTTGATGACCTGGTCTTTCCTCAAAATGAAAGTGATTGGGATGGTCAACTCAACAAAGTTTGATATGAATATTCTGCTGAAGTTTATTTTCCCAAAGAAGGACTGAATTCCTTTCTTGGTTCTTGGGATTGGGACCTTGCTGATAGCCTCTACTCTTTCTGGTTCAATCATCACTCCTTCTTATGACACAATGTGACCAATAAACTTTTCCTTCTACACTCCAAAATGGCACTTCTTTGGATTGAGTGAGAAGCCATATTCTCTACATCTTATTAGCATCTTCTCCAAGTGTAACAAGTGTTCACTTCTCTTTCTAGAAAACATAGTCACATCATCCTGGTAGACAACAATAAAATCATTGATGTAACCAAAAAAAGCAACATCCATTTCCCTTTAGAAGGTGGATCTAGTATTCATCAGAAAAAATGGCATCTTCACATACACATATGTTCCCCAAGGAGTCATAAAGGTTATGTTGATCCTTTCTGATTCCTTCACCACAGCTTCATTATAACTATAGAAACCATCCAAGGTAGAAATCAATTCATACCTAGTCACTAACTGCAGTATGTTCTCCATATTTGATAAAGAATATTTATCCTTCATTGATGCTCTGTTTAGATTCTTGAATTCCACACATAACCTTATACCACCATTTTTCTTTCTTAATGGTACTAGGTTTGTAACCCAACAAGAATACCTAGTGGGCTAAATAATCCCTCCATCTCTCATCTTCTTCAGTTCCTCTTGCATCTTGAGAGATAAGAGTGGGTTGATTGGCCTCTATTTCTACCTGAATGGGATTTTCATTAGACTTCAAGGGAATCTCATGCTGAAACATGTCCTCTCTATATGCTTTTAGTTTAGAGTAGGTCCAAGCCATACAATCTTGGTATTTCTTCAACAATTGGATGTATGACCGCTTCTCCTCCTTGCCGATATTGTTGCCTAACATTTTTTTTCCTTGGATTCTCCTTTGTGCCAAGGTCATGCTCCTCAATGTCCCTTGAGGCTTCCATGCATCTCTTAACAATGTGATCAACATTATCAAAATTAGACTCAAGAGAAACCATTCCTCTAGGAATGGTATTGATTTTTAGATGGATGATGCCCTTGCCAAAAAAAGGTTTATTTTCCTTTTGTTGTACATACCATTGGATCCAAATCAATACATTGATAAGAAAACTCTTTGTTGTTTTGCAAAAATTTTCTGACTTGAGCATCATCATCAAAAACCTTCCAATGTTTAATGTTGTCAGGGATAGAAGGTCTTGTCAATATCTCAACATCATATTCACACATATGGGGGAAATTATACAATTGTCAAACTGATTACCCCAACACTACAATATTTTCTACGAATTCATTGAATTTCCTATCATGATACACTATGTTGAATGAATCAAACATCTCAATAAGTTCCCAAACTGCATGCTCATATTGTTCCATTCACTGATTCTTTGTGGCATACAATTTTCTAACATGTTTTATAATTAATTCTGATGATGTTCTTGATACCATATTTCTAATCAATTCTTAAACCAAAAAAATAGTGCCTCATACTTAGAAATGTTGTTGGTGCACTCAAAGTTGAGTTTGAAGGAAAAAACAATTTTTTCCTGACTAGGAGAAAGTAGAACATCACTAGCACCATTCCCAAACCTGAAGCAAGCTCCCTCAAAGAATAGATTCGAAGGAGATCCAAATTGTTCAAGAATCTTGCATTCCTCAATCTTGTGCTCCTTTCCATCAGGAAATCCTACAAATTTTTCAGCATCAACATTTGTGTACAATACTTCATAGGATGCATTGTTGGGATCCTCAATAAGATGCAACATTTTATTTTCTCCATATAACCTGACAAGGATTCCTTCAATTGGAATGGTGGCATAGGACATATCCATTCAAGGAAACTCCCACCAACACTTGCAACCCATTTTCTTGACAATAGCGTGCCCCACTTGGATAGGTATCCAACGATGACAACATCAAGTTTTAAAATTTTTTACCTGGGTAAGCTACAAGCTGCACCATCAAACCCTTCACACATCCCACTACTGGAATTTCTCTGGAATCCATGGCATTACACTTCCCATATACTATTTTAACTTTAATATTTAGCTCGTTCACGACTTCTAAAGGCATGACATTACATGATGCCTCTGATTCAAACATTGTAGTTGTGTAACAGTCTATTCTTAATAATCAGGTTAGTGAAGAATGGATCCACATTTAGTTGAGAGTCCACAAAGGATGTCCCTAAATAGACCTCAGGTGGTTCACCTATCTCTTCTGATGCTAGTGGTGCTTCTGGTTCTTCAATGACTCGTGGGGTCTCCACAATGTTTATGTTTTTGCCTAGGGAAGTCTTCTCTTCTTTCAACCCCAAGTATACAAATTCTCTCTTTTTGTGCTTAGGAATCCTAAGCAACTCAACAATTGGAATAGAGAATTTGATTTGATTTAAAACTCAGGAAATATCATATGGGACATTCCTTGGTAAGGTAGTATTATAAGGAAAGCCAACACACTCATTAGGTGATACAAAATTTTTGATAAGCTTGGGCATGAAGAGGGGATATGATTTTTGTTTAGAACTATAAGGCTTTTGGCGAGGTGCATCTTTCTTAGGATCCTCTAATAGGAATGTTTGAAATTAATGGAGATTTTGTCTTGGCATGATGCCCTGCCCCTTTGACAGCCTTACTTCCTGTGTTATATTCTTTCTCTTGAGCAACAACATAGCATTCATCAATAACTACCTATCTTCCTTCAAAGGGGATTTTTCCATCATACTTCCTTATCATTAAAGCACTTAAGTATTTAAATTTGATTATTGGGAAATTCAAAAGATCATGTACAGTATCTACTTCAAAAGTATAAGAGGGATAAAGAATAGGTACCCTATAAATGCAGTCCTAAAAAGTGGCAACAATCTAGGCACTTATCACCTCAGTTGAAGTTGCCCCTTGTTGTGAGCTCGTGGAACAACCCATCATGCAAAACATCATCATCACTGTCATCATCAGTTTCTTCTTCTTCTTGCTGATCTTCTTCATAAGGAGCATGGGGCATGAAACATCTGTCACACCAATCAATGACATCTGTCTCCTCCATGACAGTAACTCTGGTAGCTAAAGGATCAGGCACTGTTCTATTTTCCCTAGCCTTGGGACTGTCCTATATCCAAATCCAACAAGTCCCTTTCCTCTGTCATCAGATATCTTTGGTAATTTGGGAACCTGTCTTGGCCTTGCTACTTATGTTCACCCTGGGAACTCTTCCCAATTCCTTTCTCATCCCGAGCTAGTTTGTATGATATTTCTTTGATAACCCCTACCAAAGTCTTCACAACTTCTTCCAAATCTGTATCCTTACTTGTTTGAGGGTTTTTTTGGGTAAACTAACTTTACACCCTCCCTCTTTGGAGAATTTGCAATTTCCTGGATGTTACTCTCAATTTGTAGGGCCATAGTGAAGGCCTACCTCAAATTAGCAGGGTTTTTATCTTTCAAGTAGTAATGCATCCTTTTTATCAAATGCATCATGAATATTTGATTAAGCATGATTCATCACATGGCCTTATCCTAATAGGGAATCTCCTCGAGGTATTATTAAACCTTGTGTTGAAATTATGTACTGACTCATTAGGATTCTTGTTGATGTTTTCGAATTCTATCAAAAGAAACCTAGGGTCAATTCTATCGCCAGTACTGCAATCTAAAAGTATTCCTCATCTCTAGTACAAGAATCAATAGAATTATCTGGACAATGCTTTATACCGGTCCCTTGCATCCTCTTCCATACGTATGGATAAACATCTTGATATACAAATCTTCATGTTCAATCTCAAATTTTTCCATCATATTGATAAAAAGCCTTAAATGTTGATCACTATTTATAGCATTGTTTCCTTGGAACTTTGGTAATTTATTCCTTACATCTTTGAGGAACTGAATTTGGATAACCAGCCATTCCCTACAAAATTTATAGGTCCAAATGGTATTCACAATAAATGGAGGTCTGGATGGGAGAAATGGGCCATGTTGTTTTGAGGAGGTGACCCCAAAGGGGTGACAAATTGATGAGGGGTAGAAGGTATTTGAGAGCACAATGAGTATAACTTTCAACCTAGATATCCCTTAAAGGCCTAGTTTCTTAGAAATCCCTATCAGCCTTCTGAAAATATAGGGGAAGAATGAGAAGCAAACCATTCAAAATGAAATAAAGGCCCCTCTCTCCAGTTAGAGAATTCAATTCCAAAAAGAGGCTACCTAATTTGGAAGCACTTGAATTGATAGTCTTCAATAACAGGCCAGATCACTTTCATCAATGGATATCCCCTCTTCTTGTCTGCTGATTCTCGCACATCTCTCCAGGCTTTTCTTCCTTCTGATTTTTCTCTCCCTAGCTCTAGAAATAATGTCCTAGCAGGATCCCTAGCAAAGAAATAAATTCTTCCTTCCATCTTTGCCAATAGGTTAGTAACAAATTTCACTTTGAAAAAGTTTTAAGACACCGGTATTCATAAAAGAATTAAATCAATAGGGAGTCTCCACTAAGGATATCCACCTTAAGTTGTGCAGATGCACTAAATATGATCTATCAAATGTTTGTCAATACTAGAAACTAGAAATGGAGAGACTTCTAAAATTTCCTTTACCCAGATCTTATCAAATGTAATCTGAGTGCACTAGATGTAGAACAATTGAATAACCGCATATAACACTTGGAGTATATAAGAAGTGTTTTACCAGGGCCTTAATTTTGAATTACAATCACTATCTCCCCTGTAACGGCACCACTCGGGTGTTGGTACCCAAATTGATTCTCCTTCAAATATCTGAGCAGCATCACAGGATTTTATCATGACAGCTTAGAGGCAGATATATCATGATGTATGTCATTTTGTAGCTAGGGGATGGGATCTAATCTGGCCCTTATTCGCACTCAGATGTGGAGAATGAGTGGATAGCACCCTCAAGAGGATTTGATTTGATCCTCACTATTTTAGGTTTTTCCTTTCAACCAAGGTAAGAGAACCTATTTTTTAGCATGTTGTTTATGGAGGAGATGCTAGTATATCCTTCCTTTGGCATAAGTTATATAGAGCAGACCTTGAAGAAAATATGATCAATGCACACAAAATCTAACTCTCATGATTTGTCACTTCCAGATCAGTGGAGATATTCTCTACAACAAGGTTCAAAGGCTACTAAAGACATTTGGGAATCTTGATTGTTTCTTACATGTTTTGGTAACAGAAATATTATGCATTTTTATACACACATGACAAACAAGGGTAGTACTTTTAGGACTCTTTGTCTTCCAAAAGAAAATTTTTGTGGGAAATTTCTCCCAAGGATGAACTTACACCTCCGCCAGATTGTTGAGAAATCTTAAAAAATGCAAGCTTTGACCAATAGAATTCCTTTATCGGGCCTATGGGCCATTTTGATGTTCTTTAACTAGAATATGTGCATATCAATGGAGGAAAAAAATCTAAATTTCCCCCACTGGTCCACCTCCCCGCCCCTTTGACTTGAAACTAAACTTTGACTGATCCTTTGTCAGGTTGCGGGCCATTTTGAGATTTTAATCCTTTTGAAGGACCCAGAGCAAAAAAGTATCCAAGTTACCTCCGATGGTCTACTTCCCCATCCCTTTGACTTCTCAAACCACCATGGCACACCTTGAAATGGTCCCGAAACTTTGATACCTTGAATGAACGTGGGCTCGCCACGTGTCCTGGCCTGGTAAAATTTTCTAAAGACTTGAAGCTCAATGGAAGGCACCTTGTGTCATGCTCTGAGGTAGTCTCCTTTGGACATTGAAAGGGCCAAACAAAAATGTAAAGTGAGTGGAGGCCTCCATGTGTCTTCCTAGCACTTCTTCAAAATGAAACTCAAGGGTCGGTCCCCAAACATGCGTGGTTCCTCCACGTGTCTCCATGGTGTAATTTCAAAATGATGCCTAAAATGGAGACCCTGAATGAGCGTGAGCTCGCCATGTGTCCCTGTTCTACCAAACTGTACCAACTGCATAAAAAAATTTCTAAGTCTAGGCAAAGCAGCGGAAGACCTCCACATGTCCTCCCGACACTACACCAAGGCTAAACCAAGAAAGTAGACCTTCAAATGACTATCATGATCCTCCACGTGGACAAATCTTTAAGTTGAGGTGATTCATAGAAATTCTCATAAGTATCCAGCTGAGCCATGTCCAACCAAAAGAGGCCACATTCCCTGTCAATGTAAGGATGTAAATTTGACCGGGAGAAATGCTCGTCAAACCGTAAAATGTAGAAAAAGGATCATTTGATCCTGGAGGTGAAATTTTCTCTAAGGATGGAGAATTCAAAAATGTTACAAGGCTCAAATATGCTCTTCAGACCTACATTCATTCATTTTTCATCAAGTATTTAGGGAAAACATGATAAGGGCAAGCAAACCCCGACCATGGAAAATGGAAGGAACGAGTAAAACCTGAGTTTTTTGAATGAACAGAGAATGGGAGACCCAAATTACGGACCCCCTCAGAGGATCAGAGAAACAAGGAGACAGATGTGGACCCATACATGGTCATTGGCTCAAGGAAATGACTAATTATGGCAACACCTCTAAAGGAAAGTAGAGACTTCTCAGGTACAATACGGAGGGATAAAATATGACAACAGCCGTAAAAGGACGTATTTCAAAGGAAAAATGGGGTGAGATGATTTTGAGCACAAACACATGGGAAGATGCTTCTCCATAGGTATATGTTCATAGGAGTATGTCCTAGCTCTAAGAGGAGGGGAAAATTACAAATTGATCAATGCATAAAGTTTACAATTCATGAGAAAGTTTATCAATGCAGGAATCTTTCTTAGGATGCTTACTTTTTATTTTTCATATACTCTTATGTTTTGGATATATAGAAGGCCAATCAATGTGGGAAGCCTTCGTTGACATGATATAAAAGAGTAGTCATCCTTCAACGGAGTGTTCTACTTTTTTTTGGCAAGCTAAGATATGCATGATAGTTGTTCTTCGAGGGATCAGTATATTTTATTATTTGCATTCATGAAAAGTTTTCCTTCGACGGATCAATTTGTTTCTAGATAAGATAGCATGATATAAAATCATCTGATAGTTTTACATAGGGAAGAGATGGGTATAGCTAAGTAGACCACTTAGGATAAGATGAGAAGATATATAATCTAGACACCTTTGGGATTTTTGGTGGTCAAACTTGCACCTGTGTCTTAGATCTTGAAGGATCGAGTCGTTTGAGACAACAATAGAATAGTCTCCAAGTTGTGGGACCTTGCGCACTTAAGACGGATCTCTCGAGAAGGTTGGTTCCTCTATCTATTTCTACTACTACTCTTAATGTTGAAAAGTAAAACTAAGCTATGAATGCCAAGGGACCAGGGATAGAAGGATAGCATGAAAGGAAACTACACTAAAAGGTGATAGCACTAGAAAAAGAACGATGAAGACTATCTATTCTGAGTTAAAATGAAGGGAAATGCATGAAAGAAGGCTAGGCACGTGTAACACAACTAAAACATATTCACCATATTAGTTTCATGGAAACAACTAAAAATGGAGTTGCAAGGGACGTAAAATGACACAACAAGCATGCAATGTAGATGAAATGCATGAAAAAATAATACAAACATGCTTAGGACAAAGCAATAGTCACAAAATAATGCTTCCATTACTTCCAAAAATGCACAGAATTGTTACAATGGTGAAAGAGGCTGATATCCACATGCATGAGATATAGAAAATATGAAGTCATTAACAAAATGTGTAAGGATCCAAAATTTCCAACATTAACAATGAGCCCAACTCTTACATTTATAGATGAATCCATGGAAGAAGAAGAGGAGGAGGGAAAAACCATAATTTGAAATAGAAACCACCAACAAGAAGCATTCAATGCCTACAAATCCTCATGTAAATCTATTAAATACATTTCCCCAATCTATTTGGCATGTTGGACAAGGAAAGAGGGCGGATCAGATCAAATCAGGTGGTTGGAGCAATCAAATCTGCTCGATCAATGCCCATAGAGACATTTTCCCATTTCTCACCCACCAAATCTACCAAGAATTTGAATTTGAATATTAAGAGGTTACGTAGCCTATGACAACAGCTAGCTATTGATTTAGACTAGGAACTACACCAATCGGAGCTCTCATAACAAATAATATGGCTATAAGAGGTTTATCGGTGCCGCCTGCAAAAAAGTGTGTTCTCATTTCTTCCATGTAATTCAATTCATTAACATTGCTACAAGGATTCGGTGCCCTGTTGGTGTGCTTTGAATGGTTACGTGTGGCACACTCAAGCATCTAAAAGATTTTCATGGCATGGAAAGGCGCAGAGGAGGATGAAAATATATGCACGTAGAAGAATTATGTTTCGAGATCCCATTAGCTTTAGATATCCCATAGGCGCATGCAATCTACTAGCGCGTATACTAGGAAATAGGAAAAATATTTGCATACTAAGGTAAATAAGTGGCCCCATTCACCCATTTACACATACCTTTAATTTATTTAAACATCTATAAAATATATTCCTAGCAAAAAAAAGTAGGGTTGATTCTCAACCCTTAGATTAAACCAATCTAGGCCATTAGATCCTAGGGTTCCAAAATAACCCTCAAAATCCCTACGAATTCTTATTAAAACCTTTACTTTATTCTATTCTTCTCAGTGGTCTATTTTCTTTTGTTAAAATTATAGGTTGGAGAGAAGGAAGCCATGGGAGAAAGAGAGGAAGAACTATGAAGGATTTTCTTCAAGATCAAGTTTAGATTTATTTAGATCTATTTCATTCAAGAAAATAAGGAGGTTCCTTTCAAAAATGGTTTTATTTCAACCCATTTTCTATTTGGGGTTTTTTATTTGTGGAAAACCCTACCCCCATTAACATAAATGAAAAATAGTGATTTTACATTACCATTTGAAGATTTTATTTCTTAAACCCATGATATTTTCCATTATTTCCTTGTTGGATGTGTCCTTAGTAAATTTACATGCTTAAAATTTTAGTTATTACAAATTAGAAATTGCACAGACACGGAACTAGAGATTTCTGCCACAAGTGACAAAACTACCTCCGAGAGGAGGTCGGTGGTCTTGGGACCACCACCCCACCTGGGTGAAAAACCATGAACCGCCGCCTTCCCTGTGTAGCGTTTATGAGACCGCCACTCTACACAAGGCGGCGGTCATGTTTATTAGAAATAGAATCATCAAAACCAAGTTTTACCACAAAAAAAAGTTGTTAAAATGTTTTAAAATACCTTCTAAACTTGTTTTATATGCCTAAAGTTTATAGTTGTAAGATTTAGCTTCATTTATTCATTCTTTGTTAAAATTAATCATTTTAAAGCATTTCTTGTTTAAAAATAGTAACAACAATGAATCATTTTGTTCAACTAATTTTCTTTTAATTCCTAGAGGAAAAAGATCTAAATATACTTTAGTATTGTTATTTTTCCTTACTACAATAATGTAGTATTCCAACATAATAATATATTTCAAATTTTTTGTCTCTTTCCATTTTCACTAATACTTCTTAGCTCAAATAACTACTAACAACTTAACGCTACATACAAGTTTAATAAGAATGCATGTTTTTTTACAAATTACAAGTTCTATATTTCTTATTTCTTATTTACAATGATACAATTTCACAATACAACTAAAATTTCCTTTTCCATTGAGCATGTCTCATTTATTTTTAAAAACAAAGGACTTCTTTTCACACAATACAAGCTAAAACTTAAAATAAATATAATAACTTTTCTTTTCTATTTCACAATACTAATTTTACAACACAATCTTTCTTTCTCTTTTCAACATACAACTACAACAATGAAGGTAAACTTCCTCTTCCTACAATACAGCTTTCATCACCAATAATTAAATGTAACTTACAAAAACTATATTTCCTTTAAAATAAAATAAAATATTACAATCTTCTACCTTGAGTGGGAATAATAGGAAGGATTAATCATAGGGAAGGATTTATTGAAGGCACTAAAAAAGCTTCAAATTTCACACCACCAACAAGAGAGCTCCACCATGATTCATTTGATCACAAAAAAAAGGGGGGGGGGGAGAGGCAACACTCTCCACCCAACCAAGAATTCCAATGAGGATAAGAATCCATCCTCCTCATTGGCCCCCGAGCCCCAACCACATTGTAATGGAAAAAATGGATTCAACTCATGACAACAAACAAGCTTCCACAACACATAACCAAGATTTACAATCATACCACAAACACAAACCACACAATACTTCAATCACAATAAGAACAAACAAATATAAAAGGCTTCAAAATGTAAGAGCCAAAGGAGCAAGAACCTATGGGGGGGTTACTTATGCCTCTCAATGGGAAATGAGTGTGTTGGTGCTCAAAATTGTCTTGCCCCGTTTATGCATATGAACACTTGTTGATTTACGGACTTTTTCATTTTCTCCTTCCCCGTATTGTGCTTGGATAATATTTGTGGTAATTTTATTTTTTTCCTGGGTGTATATCACTTAGCTGTCTGTAGTTTGGGTCCCCCATTCTCTATTCATCTAAAAACTCAGGTTCCCCCATGTTTTATGTTCTCCACTGTCGAGATTTGACTTCCTTATCATTTCTACCCCAAGTACTTGAATAAAATGAATAGATGTATCCCTGAAGAATGTATTTAAGCCCTGTAACATTCCTAAAATTTTTGTCCTTAAAGAAAATTTCATTCCCAAGCTCAAAAAATCATCGGCAGGGGACGTGGCACCTTTTGGTTGGACGCGGCTCAGCTAGGTACTTGCAAAAAATTTAGAAAAAATCCTCAACTTAGAATGTGTCCATGTGGAGGTACGACAATTATTTGAAGATTTAATTTTTTGTTTGCCCTTCGAGTAGCACCAGAAAGACACGTGGAGGCTTTTGGTGCTTCTCCAAGACTTAGAAAATTTTTTATGCATTTGGAGCAATTTGGCGGAACAAGATACATGGCGAGCTCTCATTCATTTAGCGTCTCCACTTTGGGCACCATCTTGGAGTTGCGCCATGGAGACACATGGGGGGACCGTGCATGTTCAGGGACTAGCCCTTCAGTTTCATTTTAAAGAAGCACTAGGCTGACACGTGGAGGCCTCTGATTGCTTTGCATTTTAATTAGACTTTTCAACAGCCAAAAGGAGACTACCTCAGAGCATGACATGTGGCACCTTCCGCTGATATTGAAGCATTCAGGAAAACCTTACTGGAGTAGGACATGTGGTGAGCCCGGGATTGTTCAAGGTATCAAATTTTTGGGACTGCCTCAAGGTGCGCCAGGGTGACATATGATAGTTTGAAAAGTCAAAAAGGTGGGGAGGCAGACCATTGGAGGCAACTTGGATTTTTTTCCTCCTTAAAGATTAAAATTTCAAAAATGTCCCACAAGCTCGATGAGGGAAAAGGTCAATGTTTTAGCCCAGTCAATGGGGGAGGTGCGGGCTCTCGGGGGAAATTTGGAAAAAAATCCTTTTTAGAAAAAAGAGTCAAATGTAAAAAGGGAAGTGCGGCCCCACTCCAATCACAATTAGTGGCGTGTCAATATTGTTTCTTGAAGGTGGAGGTGCAGGGAATGCTTCAAAAAATTTGCTTTTTCTAAAAGAGAGTAAACTGGTAGAATTTTACCGTGGTTCCCCTCGAATCATATTTGGACACGTGTCAAGATCATTTCCCGAGGGTGGAGGTGTGGGGAAAATTTGGAAAATTTTCCACTTTCCCAAAAGGTTGCAAAAATTCAAGGGAAGCCCCTGGGTTTGTTCTAAAGTTTGAATCTGTTACGGGGACGACCCAAATTCAAAGTAAAGATAAATGATAGAGCTATGAGTCTAAATCTAATTTTCCCCCCACTTATCTGAAACATGTCTGGGAGTGCGAGTCTCCATGATTTATTTTTATTTTCTACATGCTAAGCAGGGAAGGAGGTTAATGTTGATATATGAAGTTTGGTGGGAAGATCTGGTGGATGTCTTTCACCATTAAAATGGTTTGACTTTCGTTCCCGATTAGATTTTCTGTTTTTCCTCTCACAAGCATGCAAGGGGCTAGATTTGACAGATTATGGTTGGAAGTGGTTGGAAAATTGAAGGAACAGTGATCTACCAGAGCCAAGATTTGAATGTGGGAGGCATGCATTGAAATCTACCCCCTCGAGCACCTGGAGACTTTTTTCAGATCTGATTCTGTGAATCATGAAAGAATCATGGTGAACACTGATGCATTTAACATTTTTTTGTCTTTTATGAAGAGGGGAATTTGTTGTAAATGATATAAATGGCACAAATTTTTTTGTAAATGGTTGGGAGTTTTTTTGAAAAGATCAAGGATAGATTTTTCCAACAAAAAAAGCTTGACAAAGCCCATACTTTTTGAGAAGCTACTTAAGAAGCCTATATATCTATCTTTGTGTCAAATTTAATCGTGTCAAGGTGGTTGCAAGTGTAAAGCCATTGACAAGCTTTGATATTTTTCTGGAAAATTTCCCTTGCTGATAAATTTGATCAAACTTGAGTTACTCTATGTTAATATTGAGAAAAATGTATTCATTTCATATTTGAATGTATGCAAGTAGTTTTTCTTGTTTCTATTGCTTGATATTGTACCAAAATATGGTACAATCACATAGGTCTCAATCCTTGTGATATTTTAGTGGCATCTGAAATTTCTATTCTCAGGAGAGCCTTCATCTAGGAGTGAGATAAACGATTTAAAATCATTTTTCTTTCATTTTTTTGAAAGAGGTTATCCATAAGCCTTTGGGTGTACCTCAAGCATGGTTTGGTTTTAATCTTGGTGCTTTATTGGGTTCTCTAACTCAAGCCTTCATGACAGAAATCCATAGGTTGCATGAGAAAGTGCCAATCTGGGACTCCATTGAAGAACATATTCTAGTCGAAGAAACATTTTTAACTTTTGTGGCATTTTGTTGTTTTAATCTTTTCATTTTGCATAAGATCTCAAGGATTTGGTGATTCAAGTGCATCCTATCTCCCTTCCCACCAAAATTTCATTTAACAATAACCAATCCTACCCATACTACCCCTATTTTTCATGTGTGTACACAAATGCACAATCCTCATCACTTAAACATGCATAAGAAAGTAGGATTTCAAATTTCTTTAGTAACCTTTTCCTTGTTGTGAAAGTATCTCCATGATCTGGAAGTGACAAATCGTGAGAGTTAGATCTGGTGTGCTAATCATTTTTTCCTCAAGGTATTCTCTATAAAATTCATGTAAAAGAAAGGTACATGTGTCTCTTTTCATAAAAATAGAGGTTACAAAATAGGTTCTCTTACCTTGGTTGAAAGACACAACCTAAAATAGTTAGGATCAGATCACATCCTTTTAAGGTGCTACCCACTCCCTTTAGAGCCTGAGTGCCGAAAATTCAGATAGATTGCTTCCCCAGCTACAAAACAACATACATGATTTCTATCTGCCTCTGAGTTTCCTGTCAAAATCCATGATGCTGCTCAGTCTTTGAAGGAGATTAAATTTGGGTACCAACAGTCTTCTGACACTGTTTCCTGGGATTTTTCTGAGTTACTGGGATCTAATTTACATCACTGAAGACATATTTGTTGATCTATATCTATTTCATGTCTATTTGGCCCATCAACACACTTCTAGCACTGTTGTCAGGGATCTCAGTTCAAAATCAAGTACCTGGTAAAACACTTCTTGTATGCTCCAAGTGCTATGTGCAGTTACATAAGTTTTCATATCCAGTACACTAGCTTGTATTTGATAAATCTTGGTAAAGAAAGGTCATAATCTTTCCATGTCCAGTTTCTTGCATTGACAAACGTTTGACATATCATATTTAGTGCATTTGCACAACTAAGCTGGAAATCCTTAGTGGGACTCCCTGTTGATCTAATTTTAATGAGTACCAGTTTCTTAAAACTCTGTCAAAATAATATTTGTTACTAATATTTTCCAATATGGAAGGAATAATATCTATCTTTGCTAGGGATCCTACTAAGACATTATTCCTAGAGCTAGTAGAAGCAAAATCAGAAGGAAGAAAAGCCTAGAGAACTGTTGGATATCAGCAGACAAGGAGAGGGATCTCCATTGATGAAAGTGAATGACCTATCATTAAAGACTACCACTCAAGTGAATCTGAATCAGGTAGCATCTTTGTGGAATTGAACTCTCTAGCTGGAGAGGGGCCTTCATTTGATTTTGAAAGGTTTTCTTCACACTCTACACCTATCATTTCTGGGGTTGATAGAGATTTTCAAGAAACAAGGACTTTGGGGGATCTCCATTTTGAAAATTATACTCCTATGTTACAAGAACCTTCAGCCCCCACCAGTTTTTCACCCCTTGAGGATCACCTCCTCAAATCAATATGGCTCAACCCAGGCCTCCATTTTTTGTAAACACCTTTAGACCTATAAATTTTGTGGGAATGACTGGTTACCCAAATGCAATGCCTCAAGATGTAAGGAACATAATGCCAAAGTTTCAGGGAAATAATTCTATTATTGGAGATCAACATCTGAATATTTTTATCAATATGATGGTAGATTTTTATATTAAACATGAAGATGTGTATATCAAGCTATTTATCCATAGCTTGGAAGAAGATGCTAGGTATTGGTTTAAAGCATTGTCAAATAACTCTATTGATTCTTGGATTGACATGAGAAATGCGTTTAGATCACATTATGGTGATAGAACTAACCCTAGGTTTCTTTTGATAGAGTTTGAAAACATCAAGAATAACCCTAATGAGTTAGTACATGATTTAAAAACAAGATTTAATAAGACCTTGAGAATATTTCCTGTTAGAATAAGGCCTTGTGATGAGTCATGTTTGATCAAATATACTTATGAATTTGATTAAAAGGATGCATATTATTTAAGAGACAAGAACCCCACAAATTCGAGGTAGGCCTTCACCATGGATCTGTAAATAGAGAACAATATCAAGGAAATTGGAAATCCTCCAAAAAGGGAAGGTGTAAAGCTGGTCAACCCAGAAAAGCCCCAAACAAGCAAGGTTACTTATTTAGAAGAGGTTGTGAATACTTTGGCAGGGGCTGTCAAAGATATTTCATACAAGCTAGCATGGGATGAGAAAGGAATTGGGTAGATCTCACATGGTCAACATAAGTAAGAAGGCAAAGATAGGTTAACAAACCACCAAAGATCTGATGATAGAGGCAAGGGACCTGTTGGATCTGGGAATAGACAATTCCTATCTAGGGATAATAAAATGGTACCTAATCCTTTGGCTGTCAGATTTGTTGTGGTGGAGGAGACAAATGTCATTGATTGGTGTGAAAAATGTATCATGCCTCATGCTCCTTGTGACGAAGATCAACAAGAAGAAGAATAAGCTAATGATGACAATGATGATGATGTTTGCATGATGGGATGCTCCACCAACTCAAAACAAGGGGCAACCTCAACTGAGGTGATAAATTGTAGAACTAGTGTCACTTTTTGGGACTGCATTCATAGGGTATATATTCTTCCCCTTTCTCATACTTTAGAAGTAGATAATGTACAAGCTTTTGAATTGCTCAACAATGACTTTGAATATTTCAGGGATTTAATTATAAATAAGTATGATGGAGGAATCCCATCTGAGGAAGATAGACAATTGCTAATGAATGTTGTGGTTAGTCAAGAGAGGGAATATAACACAAGAAATAAGGTTTTCAAAGGGGCATGGCCTCAAGCCAAGTCCAAATCTCCCTTACTTTCAAACATTCCTAACGAGGCTCCTAGGAAAGAGGCATCTACCAAAAACCTTGCAGCGCCAAACAAAAAGCATACCCCTCCTCATGCCCAAGTTGTCAAGAATCTTGCACCAGCTAATGGGTGTGTTGGTTTTCTTTCCAATACTACCTTTCCCAAAAATGTCCCATATTATATTACCCAAGTGTTAAGTCAAATCAAAGTCTCTTTTCAAATTGTTGAGTTGCTTAGGATTCCTGAGCACAAAAATAGAGCATTTGAATACTTGGGGTTAAAAGAAGGAAATACTTCCCTAGGAAAAAACATAAACATTGTGGAGACCCCACCAAATATTGATTAACCAAAAGCACCACAAGCATTAGAAGAGCTAGATGAACCACCTGATGTCTATTTGGGAACATCCTTGGTGGAATCTCAGATGAATGTGGATCCATTCTTCACCACTTTGATCATTAAGGATAGACTGCTACATAAATGTATTTTTGACTCAGGTGCATCATGCAATGTCATGCCTTTGGAGGTCATGGATGAGCTAAACATAAGAGTGACAACAACATATGGGAAGTGCACTACCATGGACTCTAGAGAAGTGTCTGAAGTGGGATGTGTAAAGGGTTTGGTGGTGCAACTTGCATCCTACCTAGGTAAAAACTTAAAGCTTGATGTTGTCATTTTTGACTACCCAGCCAAGTGGGGCGTGCTACTATCAAGAAAATGGGCTGCAATTGTTGGTGGGAGCATCTAAATGGATATGTATTATGCTACCATTTCAATTGAGGGAAGCCTTATCAGGTTATATGGAGAAAAGAAAATGTTGCATCTTATTGAGGATCCCAACAATGCAACCTATGAAGTATTTTACATAAATGCCAACAAATTTATAGGATTTGCTGATGGAAAGGAGCACAAGATCGAAGATTGCAAATGTCTTGAGTAGACAGGCTCTCCATGGACTCTATTGTTTGATGGAGCTTGCTCCAAAATTGGTAATGGTGCTGGTGTTGTTCTAATTTCTTCTAGCCAGGAAAGATTTGTTTTCTCCTTCAAATTGAACTTTGAATGCACTAATAACATTTATAAGTATGAGGCACTATTGCTAGGTTTAATAATTACTTGGAAGTATGATGTCAACAAAATTATTGTCAAGGGAGATTCAGAGTTAGTTGTGAAACAAGTGAAGAATTTGTATGCCACAAAGAACCAATGAATGAAACAATACAAGCATGAAGTTTGGGAGTTCATTGAGATGTTTTATTCATTCAACATTGTGCATCATGATAGGAGGTTCAATGACTTTCTAGACAAGCTTACAGTATTGGGGTCTGAGTTTAACAAATCCGCAGTGTCCCCATATTGTGAATATGAGGTCGAAGTATTGGCAAGACCCTCTGTCCCTGATAATATTAAACATTGACAGGTTTTTGATGATGATAATAAGATCAGAAGATTCCTGCAAAACAAGGGAGATTTTTCTGATCAATGCATTGATCTAGAGACAATGGAATGTATCACAAAAGGAAAAGAAACCTTGTTTAGCAAGGGTATCATCTAGCTGAAGACCAACACTATTCCTAGAGGACTAGTGGCTCTTGAGTCTAGTTTTGACAATGCTGACCACATTATTAATAGATGCATGGCAGCCTCAAGGGTTATCAAGGAGCATGATCTTGGTGGAAATGAGAAGCCAAGGAAAAGTTTTTTAGGAAATAATCTCAGTAAAGAGGAGAAGCAGTCATACATCCAGCTACTGAAGAAATACCAAGACTGCCTGGCTTGGACATATTTTGAGCTCAAAGCATACATAGAAGACTTGTTTCAACATGAGATTCCCTTGGAGCCCAATTCAAGACCATTCAGGTAGAATTAGAGGCCCATAAATCCACTTCTATGTCTTAAAATGTAAGAGGAACTAAAGAAACTAAGAGATGGAGGGATTATTCAGCCCATAAGGTATTCCTCTTGGGTTGAAAAACTAGTACAAGTCAGAAAGAAAAATGGTGACATCAAGTTATATGTGGACTTTAGGAATCTTAACAGAGCATCAATGAAGGATAACTATCCTTTACCAAACATGGAGCACATGCGGCAGTTGGTGACTAGCTTTGAGTTGCTTTCTACCTTGGATGGCTTCTTTGGTTACAATCAAGTTGTGGTGAAGGAATCAGAAAGAATCAAGAAAATCTTCACTACTCCTTGGGGGGCCTATGTCTATGTCAGAATGCCCTTTGGTCTGATGAATAATGGAGCCACTTTTTAAAGAGAAATGGATGTGGCTTGTTCTGGTTACATCAATGAATTTATCGCACTCTATCAAGATGATGTAACTGTATTTTCTAGAAAGAGAAGTGACCACTTGCTGCACTTGGAGAAGATGCTAGTAATATGTAGAGAATATGGCATCCCACTCAATCCAAAGAAACAACATTTTGGAGTGCAAAAGGAAAATTTGATTGGTCACATAGGGTCACGAGAAGGAATTTGATTGATCCAGAAAGAGTAGAGGTCATCAGCAAGGTCCCAATCCTAAGAACTAAGAAAGGAATTAAGTCCTTCTTTGGGAAAATAAACTTCATTAGAAGATTCATATCAAACTTTTTTGAGTTGACAATTCCAATCACTTCCATGTTGAAGAAAGACCAGGTCCTCAAATAGGAGGAGGCTATCACCCAAGAATTCAATGGATTCAAAGAGGCAATGAAACATGCCCATGTTTTGGCAGCCCCAGATTACAAGAAACCTTTCCATCTAATTTCCTTTTCTTCAGAAAAAACTATTGCTTCTGTCCAATTGTAGAAGGATAATGAAGGGGCTAAGAGGTCAATTTCCTTTTTCATTAAGGCATTGTAAGGGGCAGAACTAAAGTATACCACTATGGAAAAGCATGCATTTTCCTTGGTAAAGGAAACAAAGGTTTTCAGGCCTAATATTCTAAGTTCAAAGGTTTTTGCTTATGTTCCCCATACCATGGTAAAGGACATCTCATCAGAAATGGAGGTCTCAAGCAAGAGATGTAGATGGGTGAAAAAATTGCAAGAATATGATATGGACATCCAAACCATGAGGTTGGTGAGGGGTTTGGGCTTGGATAATCTTATGGATGAGAGAAACTTGTAAACTATTGAGATAAATGAGGTAGAAGAAGTAAGGGTGGGTGTATTTCAAACATTAGTGAATTTTTAGTGGTATAAAAATTTAATCTTTTATCTCAAACATTTGATCTACCCTGAGCACTTAAGTAATAACTAGAATAGATCCCTTAAGTTGGAATCCCAAAAATATGTCATCATTGATTCTAGGTTAGCTTGGAAGAACCTAGAGGGAGTCCTGTCAAGGTTCATTACTGAAGAAGAATCTCCCAAGATAATTGTTGATCTCCATGGAGGAGTTTGTGGGGGACACTTTGCTGCAACAGTCACAACACATAAGATCCTAAGGGCTAGTTATTAGTGGCCAACTCTTTTCAAGGATAAAACTTTGTTGGTTAGAAGATGTGAAAGTTGCCAACATTTCTTTGGAAGACTGAAAGCTTCAAGCTCCCTACCTTTGCAGCATGTATCAATTGAAGCTCCATTCAAGCAATGGGGAATGGATTTCATCGGTGAAATTTCAGACCCTTCAAGTGTTTGCCACAAATGGATTCTTGTAGAAACTTATTATTTTACTAAATGGGTGGTGGAAATCCCCACCAAGAAGAAAACACACCAAGTTGTCATGGAATTTGTGCTAAACAACATCATCTGTAGGTTTCAAGTACTAATCAAGATTGTTGTTGACAATGCCATGAGATTTAGAGCTAAAGCCTTGGTGGAAATGTGTAAGGAGTATGGGATCAACTTGACATATACCTCCAATTATAATCCCCAAGGAAATGGACAAGAAAAGTCCAGTAATAAGAATTTGTTCAAGATCATCAGAAGAAAAATGGAGCAGAACAAGAGAAAGTGGGGTGTACAGTTGAAGTTTTTTATTTAGGCAGATAGGATCACTGTCAAGAATCCATTTGAGTTGGTATATGGGACTCAAGCCCTACTACCTCTTCATATAAATTTATACCACAACTAGAAGATGAAGAGGTGGGTCCTTATTACGCTCGCATTACCCAGATTATTGAGCTTGATGAAGAAAGGAGGGCATCCCACCAGAGGCATATAAAATTCAGAGATAAACTAAAGATATTGTTTGACAAGAACCTCACTCCCAGAGCTTTCAATTTTAGAAATATTGTGCTACTATGGGATAGCAAACATGAGGATAAGGGCAAGCACGGAAAGTTTGACTCATTATGGATGGGCATTTACTCTATTGACATCAGAATTGGGGAGCATACCTTCTTCCTCAAGGAATTAAATGGTGAACTACTTGAGTTTCTTTTCAATGGTAGGAATTTGAACCATTTCCTAGATTGATCCCCATGAATTAATGCATAAATATTCTATACATTTTATAGTTTGTCATTTGTTCCTTACTTTTGTGTTTTTTCTCATTCTGGTCCTTGGTGATCTTTTTTTATCGGCTTCTCTATCTGTTTTTGATGATAGCTTTGTTTATATGCTCTGTAAGATGAATCCCTTGCCCAATGGATATTTTTGGTAGCTGGTCTACCTTTTGTTCTTGTGGCACTCGCAGGGAGTGCCCATCCCTGAGTCGGAGCTAGTGTTGGTGCTCAAAATTGTCTCACCCAATTTGTGCATATGAACACTTATTGATTTACAGCCTCTGTCATTTTCTCCTTCCCCGTATTGTGCTTGGATAATATTTGTGGCCATTTTAATTTTTTCTTGGGTGTAAATCACTTACGGGTCTGTATTTTGGATCCCCTGTTCTCTGTTCATCTAAAAACTCAGGTTCCCCCATGTTTTCTGTCCTCCACAGACAAGATTTGTCTTCCTTATCATTTCTACCCCAAGTACTTAAAGAAAATGAATAGATGTATCCCTGAAGAACGTATTTGGGCCTTGTAACATTCCTAAAATTTCTATCACTGAAGAAAATTTCTTTCCCACGATCAAATAATTGTTTTTCTATATTTTACAGTTTGATGGGTGTTTCTCCTAGTGAAATTTGTATCCTAACATCAGTAGGGGTCGTGGCACCTTTTGGTTGGACACGACTCAGCTGGGTACTTAGAAAACATTCATAAAAAAGCCTCAACTCAAAATGTGTCCACGTGGAGGCACAACACTCATTTGAATATTTACTTTTTGGTTTGGCCTTGGAGTAGCATCGGGAAGACACGTGGAGGTTTCCACTTCTTGGCCCGGACTTAGACATTTTTTTATGCATTTGGAGTAGTTTGGTAGAACAGGATACATGGCGAGCTCTCACTCTTTTAGGGTCTCCATTTTGGGCACCTTCTTGGAGTTGCGCGATGGAGACACGTGGGGGGACTGCGCATGTTCATGGACCGGCCCTTGAGTTTCATTTTAAAGAAGCACCAAGCTGACACGTGGAGGCCTCTGCTTGCTTTGCATTTTACTTAGAATTTTCAATGGCCAAAAGGAGACTTCCTCAGAGAATGACACATGGCTCCTTCCACTGAGATTCAAGCATTCAGGAAAACCTTGCCAGAATAAGAAACATGGCGAGCCCGTGCTTGTTCAACATATCAATTTTTTGGGACCGCCTCAAGGTGCGCCATGGTGACACATGGTAGTTTGAAAATTCCAAAATGTGGGGTCATGGAGCATCGGAGGCAACTTGGATTTTTTACCTCGTTAAATATTAAAATTTCAAAACTGACTCACAAGCTCGATGAGGGAAAAGGTTAAGGTTTTTCCCTAGTCAATGGCGGGGGTGATGGCTCTCAGGGGAAATTTGGAAAAAGTTCCTTTTGAGAAAAAAGAGTCAAATGTAAAAAGGGAAGTGCAACCCCTCTCCAATCACAATTGGAAACATGTCAAGCTCGTTTCTTGAAGGAAGAGGTCCGGGGAAAACTTGGAAAATTTTCCTTTTCCAAAAGAGAGTAAAGAGGAAGAATTTTACCATGTTTCCCATCAAATCATATTTGGACATGTGTCAGGATCGTTTCCCGAGGGTGGAGGTGTGGGGGAAATTTGGAAAATTTTCCACTTTCCCAAAAGGTTGTAAAAATTTAAGGGAATCCCCCGAGTTTGTTCTATAGTTTGAATCTGCCACATGGATGACCAAAATTCAAAGTAAAGATCAATAATAGCTATGATTATAAATCTTATTTTCCCTCCATTTCTCTGAAACATGTCTAGGAGTGTGAGTATCCATGATTTCTTTGTCTTTTTTACATGCCAAGTAGGGAAGCAGGTTAATGTTGATATCTGAAGTTTTGTGGGAAGATCTGGTGGATGTCTTTCACCATTAAAATGGTCTAAATTTTGTTCCCAATCAGATTTTCTATTTTTCCTCTCCTGAGCATACAAGGGTCCAGATTTGATAGATTAGGGGTGGAATTGGCTGGAAGATTGAAGGAAGAGTGATTTACCAAAGTCAAGAGTTGAATGCGGGAGGCATTCGATGAAATCTACCCCCTTGTGCACCTGGGGATGTTTTGTAGATCTAATCCTATGAATCATGAAAGAATCATGGCAAACACTAGTGCATTTAACATTTTTTTTCTTTTAGGAAGAGGGGACTCTGTTGTAAATGATATAAATGGCACACATTTTTCATGCAAATGGTTGGGAGTTTTTTGGAAAGGTCAGAGATTGATTTTTCCAGTAGAAAAAGCTTGGCAGAGCTTATCCTTTTTGATAAGTTGTTTAAGAACCTTGTATATCTCTCTTTGTGTCAAATTTAATCATGTCAAGGTGGTTGTAAGTGTACGGCCATTGAAAATATTTGAGATTGTTCTATAAACTTTCCCTTGCTAATAAATTTTATTAAAATTTAGTTACTATGTGTTAATCTTGAGCAAAATGTATTTATTTCATCTATGAATGTATGCAGGTATTTTTTCTTGTTTCTGTTGCATTCTTGTTAAAAAATCTGGTCCAATCACACATGTCTCAATCCTTGTGATAGTTTAGTTGCATCTACAATTTCATTTCTTAGGAGAGCCTTCATCTAGGAGTGAGATAAATGATTTAAAATCACTTTTCTTTCATTTTTTTATAGAGATAATCTGTAAGCCTTTGGGTGTACCTCTAGCATGGTTTAGTTTTAATCTTGGTTCTTTATTGGGTTCTATGACTCGAGCCTTTGTGACAGAATCCCATAGGCTATATGAGAAAGTTCCAATCTGGGCCTCTATTAAAGCACATATTCTAGATGAAGAAACATTATTAACTTTTGTGGCATTTGTTTGTTTGAATATTTTCATTTTGCATAAGCTCTCAAGGATCTGGTGATTCAAGTGCATCATGTCTCCCCTCCCACGAAAATTTCATTTAACAATAACCAATCCTACCCATACTACCCCTGTTTGTCATGTGTGTACACAAATGCACAATCCTCATCACTTAAACATGTAGTAGCAAGTAGGATCTCAAATGTCTTTAGTAACCTTTTCCTTGTTGTGAAAGTATCTCCATGATCTAGAAGTGACAACTCATGAGAGTTATATCTGGTGTGTTGATCATATTTTCCTCAAGGTCTTCTATATAAAATTCATGCAAAAGAAAGGTACTTGTGTCTCCTTTTATAAAAATAGAGGTTACAAAATAGGTTCTCTTACATTGGTTGAAAGGCACAACCTAAAATAGTTAGGATCAAATCATAGCCTTTTAAGGTCCTACCCACTCCCTTTAGAGCCTGAGTGCCAACAAGCCAGATAGATTGCTTCCCCAGCTACAAAATGACATACATGATTGTCTATCTACCTCTTAGAGTCTTGTCAAAATCCATGATGTTGCTTGGTCTTTGAAGGAGATTAAATTTGGGTACCAATAGAGTGCCCACCTTAAAAAAATCCAATAAACATCTCAAACCCCTACACACTATTATGCCTCCCTCAAGAACCTCTTAAGCCTCCACCATTCTCTTATGCCTCCCTACAATATCTTATGTCTCCCTACAATCTCTGATGGCTCCCTCAAAAAAATAACCAAGTAAGAAATGCAAGTAATTTCTTTTCGAAGGTGGGGAACTCAACCCAAACTCCCTCCAAAGCATGAAATAAACTCTAATGCCTCCCCACATGAAATCTCCTAATGGTGTTTAACTATATTTACATAATAAAATTCACAGAATAATAATCTATCATTCAATTTGTTTTAGATATACATTCACAATATATTAGCCATATATATAGGCTTCTAGATAGGCATAACAACTCTAATAATGCATACCTATATTCTCTCAACCAATCACTAATTACGCAAATTGTTATAACACTAATAAAAATTTACTCAACCACATTATCATAATATATTCTCACATATATATTATGCAAACCCCTATGAGCACTAATAGGATTATTCCTAACTCTCCCCCCCTTAGTGAGAACATGGTAGAAAAAACATTCACACACTTCTCTGCAGTATGCTCACCCCTATGGTATGTCATCTCTATGACTCATGACCTTGATCCAAAAGAAAGGCTCTCTCCTTCCATGGTTTTAAATAAGTTTACCAAAAACCTTGACATGAACAGGAACCCATCAACTATCCACCTCGCGTGGTTTTTTGGATTTCCCACAAATATTTTCAAGATCCATGAACTGACTTACTCTGGTGCTTTTTTTCACCACTATGCTTGTAGATCAGGGAAGTATATAGGAAACAGGTCATACTAGAATATATTTCACACAGAATGGAAATGGAATATTGTGTTCTATTCCCCCCCACAATGTGAAATTTCCATTATTATACAAAACTGTAAAACATGAACTTTGAAATGAATCAACACACTAGAAATGATGAGAAATAAACACACACATGTCACCAAATCTATTGTGCGGCCCTGTCGCTGATGACTGACGAGAGGATGTTGGTTGTCCTCCTTCCTATGTTGTCTCCATCCTCCGATAACATGCTGCTAACTCAACATGATTTGGATATGAAGCTCAATTATTTCCACATTGTTTATTATATCTTCCCTCCCACAATGTGAAACACTTTATTTTTCTGGACGTCGGGTAACATTGAAAATGTGTCCGTAATGTATTTTTTCAAACATTTATTTTTCAACGAAATTTAAATCAATGCAAAGAGGATAAAAATAAACACTTTTGCCATAAAATGGGCAATCGATTTTGAGGTACCAAGCAAAAGTTATTGAGGTTTTAATTTCCCGTAAAAAAGGGCCCAATTTGAATGAAAATTGGATCAACGATTAAAAAATTGCTCCAGATGAAAAGAAAATTTATCGTGTGACCACTCGTTGGAACTGGGAGGAAACGAGGATTCCAAAAATGTCAAAGGCCCAAAAAAGAAGTGTGTCGAAAAAATATTAATTTGGCTAAAAAATGTAATAATTGCCCTTAAAATGCAATTATTAAACAAAAACTATAGTAAAATTAAATTTTTCAAACTATAGTCTTTGCTAAAAATTTAAAAAAAATAGCCAATCACAAATGGCTGCAAAAACTCACAACTTCATTGAAGTGACATAATGATTTGCTGATAATTCCACAACCAGAGCTTCTGTTTTATAAACCGAAAAATATGTTGGAAAGGTGCTTTCAATACCTCTGCAATGCTACTAACAAAATTTGATTTCATCACCTGACCTAAAATCTGTTCATGACTGAGTTTTACTTGAATTTGGAGTTGTTCTTCATGCCTGAACTACAAAAGGTCACTGTCTGCAGGTTTCTTAATTCTTTGTGATTTTTGTTCACCACTCCTTGCAAAGACTTTGCTCAATGTTGAATTTGAGCCGTGAAGAATGGTGGAGACATCCAGTTCTTTGTATTCATCAATGCAAAATGTCACTAACCAGATCCAAATGAACAATGCAAGAAGGAGACAATGATTTCACCAAGATTCACAATGCAACATGCGAAAACAATGATCAAGGTCATATTATTTTGGAAAACACTGATTGAATGCTCCTTCAGAAGGTTGCACGATTGAAAAGTATGAGATCTGACAGAGAGAACATTCAGAGGTCTGAATACTGTAAACTTTGAGAATGATAGATCATAGCTCGATGGAGATGATAGGATCCATAGCAATCTATATCTAGAATTAGCACCGATCTTCTATAAAGTTATCTGACAGTTTGGAAGCACAAATAACTCTCAGACATAGATCTCTGAGCTATCAATTAAATGATGCACACGGTCTAAACTGCGCCTTGGGTAGATTACATCGGAATGTAATATCAATAACAAAAAGGAACAATTCTTGTCAAAGATCAGAGAGTCGTGTGAATAAGGATGGGCCCCCACAATACACCCAAATTGAATCACCTAAATATTCTCCATTGCAAATTATTGGAAGCATTACAATAAGATGGTTACCTCTTCACAGACCTGAGCATGTATCTTCAAACATGGATATGATGAAACAAGTAGATCTTGGAAGGCTATATGGTCTCTTACTTACAACGCATTCCAATAGATCTCCAAAGCATTAATCTCTAGTTTTTCAATCTTCAATACATATTTGGCAGTGTAGAAAATACAATGAAATGACTGCCTAATTTCTATCAGTAGATTCACCTGCTCTGATACCAAATAATGGTGTTTAACCAGATTTACACAATAAAATTCACAGAATAATAATCTATCATTCAATTTGTTCGGATATACATTCACAATATATTAGCCATATATATAGGCTTTTAGATAGGCATAACAACTCTAACAATTCATACCTATATTCTCTCAACCACTCACTAATTATGTAAATTGTTATAACACTAATAACAATTTACTCAACCACATTATCATAATATATTCTCACATATATATTATGCAAACCCCTATGATCACTAATAGGATTATTCCTAACATCTCCCCATAGTCCCCTCCTACACCACACTTATGAAATCTACCTAAGCACATAGCAAGCATATCAAGACACTCAAAAAAAGCACATATGCATACAAAATAGAAGAAATCATTTAACAAGAGTTTATCTCATACCTTTCCATGGTATATCTTGATCCAAGAGCATACACAAAGCTTCTTCAATCCCAAAAAAACACCAAGAAGCTCCAAAAAATCCACAAACATTTCCCAAAATCCTCCAACTCCCAAAATGCAAGAGCACACAAGAATGAAGTAACCCCCGATCAAAGAAAAGAACTTGAATAAATATAAAAGGGAGAGACATGGGTGAAGTGGCTCCATGTAGGATGCAATATCACTCATCCTCAACTCCACCTGAAAAGTAAAACTTCAAACTCCAAAGTATAATTAATAAGTGGGTCAAGAAATGGAATTTTACTTGCACACAAAAACCAAGCCCACACCTCATAAGGTTAAAATTAATTACAAAAAAGAAAGTGCAATAATATTTTACCTTTTTGTCTTCCCAAAGCACCTAATGGGGTCTAATTTTTACCCCCAACCCATAGGTAGGGTTGGCATAACAATTTAAGAGGTGTGGGATAAGTTTTACTTGTCCCACAAGCTTTCAAAATTGACCTCTAAGGCCAAATTCGAATTTCCATGAAGGGGTAGAGTGTACAACACTCAAGATCCCCAAGAACTCTAATTTCAACACAAAATCCAAGAGAAATCTAGACTAATAAATAAATTCCTTTGGTCACATCTATAATTAGTTTAGGACAAGATTAAATTAGCTCTAATTAAGACACTACAACCCATTAATAATAAAGGTTAAAATACATACCCAAATTCCAAGTAATTAATATAATGAATTACATAACTAAAATCACATACTAACATCAATTAAAGGAAAAATAAATAAAAAACAAAACATAACCCCTTGGTCACAATTTCCCCCTAACAATAATTCCAACACACACACAAATACATGTTGCCATGGTGACGCTTGTTGAATTTACCTAGATTTCCAATGTGGTTGGTCTCTAATCACCCTCTGGTTTGTCGTTATATGTTTTCCTATAAAAAAACAATATTCTTTTGGCCTCATGGCCATATTAATGATGTTGAAGTAATAAAACACTTACATCTAACTATCAATTTTAAACATCAAAAATCATAACTACTATTGCTAAGACCAAGTAATTTAGCAATTATTCCCATTTTTAACATTTCAATTCTACTCATACATTAGTTAGCAACTAAGATCAAAGAGCAACTGGATCACCAGATTAAGGCAATACTTTCACTCATTCACAATTTCGGCAATCTCCAATATCAATTAAATCATAAAATAACTTTGAATCATCATAATAAAAATCCATTTACAAAAATGATTCGAAATATCAACATATATTTATCTTGTCAACACATCATTTTATTCCATATTGAATGTCTATCCTTCAATTCTTGTATCACAACGTGTAAATTTTGTTTGTCTATTAACATCTTTCGGTAATAAATCTCAATAGTTTCTATGTATCCAGTCACAGATATAAACTAATTACAACAACACAATCTCAAAGAGTGATGCTATCACAATCAAATTATGACAATGCAAACATTCTAGCTAATTATTTTATCCTTAAATGCCCATCAGGGTCCACAGTACGACATATAGTTAAAATAATAATGATCAAAACACAAAGGAGTCATGATGCCCCACACATCTTACTAGTATGCTAATTATATTAAAGCAACAAGGTTTACGATTTTAACAATTCAGAAAGAAAATCATGTTTCATTTAGTGTCGAAGAGAAGTGGGCATTATAGTAGGGAAAAATAGTTACCATTATATCAGTTTCCTAATATTAAATTAATTTTTTAGTTTTGAAAAAGAGCTGCAGTGAATAAAGAAGAAGTTTACAACAAGATACACACAACATCATAATGGTCTAGAAGAGAGGAAAAATTGAATGATGATGGAAATGACCAAAGTATGTGGGAAGCCAAGAATTCACCAAATGATTATTTTTTAAAGCAATATAATTTTTAGTATATGTCCTGAAGAAATTCACAACAAATCATGTTCATGAAAACATTCTTAAGGAAGCATGGAGTAGTATAAAACACAATGTGTCTCATTTGAGAGACTTTGGTTGTGTGGCATAGACACGTTTGCTAGAATAAATAAGGAAAACATTTGATGAAAGAGATGAATTTTTTATATTGAGCTATAGTGAAAATTCAAAGGCATCCAAGTTATACAATCATTACCAAACATGCACTTATAAGAAGAGATGTTCAATTTATTAAAGAAGAAGCATGGGATGGTTGTAATGATATTAAATAACAACAATATTTGAAATAATACTTCAAAATTATGATGCAATAATTGAAATTGGTGTACAATGTGGTCAAGAAAACCCAAAAAATCTAGCTCTTGTGACACCCTTAGTTCAGACTCCAATTTATTTTTAACAAGAAAACCATCAAGAAATGTAGTCAATTATCATGGTAATGATGATTCAAATCCTATTTGGAACAAGCAATAAAGGATGGAAATTGGATAAATAAAATGGATGGTGAAATTTAATCAATTGAAATAAATAATACATGGAGCTTAGTCACTCTTCTATAAGGAAAATATGCAATTGGTATCAAATGGGCCCACACGACCAAATATAATCTAAAAGGAAACATTGAAACATATATGACAACATTTGTTGTAAATGATTTTTTCACAACAACCTAGAGTTGATTATAATGATAAATTTCCATAGTAGAAAGTCTTTATATAGTTATAACAATGCTATCAATAACAACATTAAATAGTTTAAAACTTCTCAATAATGGTTAAATCTAATAAGAGTTTTATAGATATGAAGATATGTTTGTAGATATTTTGAAAAATACATTAACATAAGAGAGTTTTTATTATTTGATACAAATTTTAAATGTAATTAATCAGCCAGAAGTCATGTTTAAGGGGAAGTTCTATAAATAAACTCAACATAGCCCAACATACATGCACATGCAAATTTTAGTAGAAACATGTAGTATTCATTTTAAAGAAAGTAAGTCTTTAAGTATAAGTTTGAAATTAGAAATGTTTTTTTTACTAAAAAGCATCTTCAAATATATTGTGAAATGAATTATAAAGGAGTTACAAGATTGTGTGCCAACTTCAAATTGTATGGAGTTAAGAAAGAAGAAGTGTAGTGAAGTGATACTGAGTTGTTAATATAAGTTATGTATTTCTACATATTATGTTTGTCCTGTGTTTCTCAAATGTTCTATAAGTTGTATCTTTATTTATTATTTATTTTCGGATTACTTACTGAGAACACATATCCTAATTATCGTTTTGGCTTCATCCAATCATTCAAATGGTGAGTGATGTATAATAGGATATCAAGTTAAAATATGTGGGGTTTATAATAGACTATATTTGTAACTCCCGCTAAAAATACTCACACGAGACCCAAGAACACTTCCCTACCCCATTAAAAAAGTCAACCCATATTTTGAAATTAAAACATTTAAATTAAAAGGCAATTTCTATTCACCTACTCAGCACCAAATTTTTGTAGGGATGAATCTCATCCCTTGGATGGATTCAATTTGGTCCCTTGATGTGGAAATAGAGTAACCAACCCTAAAGCATCCTTATCAAGTCCTCTTTCTCATTTCATTTGTCTCATTGTTTGTATTTTGTTTTTGATGTTAATGGAGGACGAAGGGAGGCCATTAGATGCCATTCCAAGCTTTTGGAGGAGGCTTCCAAGCTCCATCCTTTTTCTATTTTGTTGATACCCTCATTAGGGTTTGAAAGGATGAATTTATTCAATCTATTTAGTTAATTTTCTTTTATTTTCTCAAATGGGCTTGTGGGTATTTGCCCATTTTATTTATAAATCTACATTAGATCTATACTTTCATTTTGAGTAAGTATATATACATTTAAATACTTGTGTAAATATTTATTTAATTTAAGAAAACATTTATTGTTTTTTTAAAGGGTTAAAGGAACCCCAAATTTAAAATATATACAAAAATCTATATAATATATACAAACACACACACACACACACACACATTGTGTGTGTGTAGATGTAATAAATAGGTCATGATAAGGAGTGTTGCGCATGGGGAACTATACATATTGGCCACATCGGATAGGGGTGGATTAATGTGTGGGGAGTAAATAGTGTTTGGGGGGTAGGGAGGGGTTGGCGACCCCTACCCCCACCCCATTTAATATTAATTGGGGTGGGGGTTGGGGTCACTGACCCCTCCCCACCCCAATCTATATATTATAAAAACTAACTCCTACAGCACAGGGCACGACCCTCCCATACTGACCTCTATTTTTTATTTAAATTCAGCTTTCAATTTAATTAAAATTTGTTTTATGTAATACGTATAAGTATGTTTATATATATATATATATGAATAATAATACCTTTGACTAAGATTTACAATAGGGTGTTTTTTTTTTAATTTAATAAACAAATTGGAATAGTATATTGGTATTAATAAATTATCTTATTAGTAAAAATTTCACTAGTAGCAATGTTTTATTACTAATAATGTTTAGGATACTAGCATTACTATTAATCTAATAGTGAAATGTGACTAGTAGTATTGGCAAGTTAAGAACTTGCATTAATACTTTCTTCTTTTCTATTCCATTTAGTAAACATTATAAAGGAGGTAAAGTAAATTTCATTTCACTTCCCTTAACTAAACGTAGTAGATTGCAAATATGTTTAAAAGAGGATGCATGCTAGAGATAGTAATTAGATTTCCTCATTGGCCTATTCCAATACTAATTAAAACTTAAGAAATTTCCATCTATTGGGAATAAGATTGTAAATTATATTTGCTCCACTACATGAAAATAAATCAATACCGCTTACTTCACTACATGCCTTTAAGTAATATATGAACTTTAATATTTCTTCCTACTCATCTCTAACAAAACAAATACAACAATGAAGACAACTTTCCTTCATACAATAAATCTTTCAAACAAGGTAATGAACTTTCTTTCCCATATCAAAAACTAACTTTACAACACAATTCTTTCTTCTTATTTTCAATATATGATACAACTTTTATAACCAACAATGAATACAATTTTCCTTCATAAGTTCAATTACAATGTCCTCCACTTAAAGTGGGGAAAAAAAGGAAGTTTTGTGAGAAGAAGGATCTTCTTAGGGACTCCACCAAAAGATCCAAGCTTCACAACACCAAAAAGATAGATCTTCCAAGGTTTGTTTTATTCAAAACAAAATGGGGGGAGAGGCAATGATCTCCACCCAACCAAGATATCCAATGAAGAGGAGAAGCCATCCTCTCCATTGGCTCCTGAGTCCCAACCACATTACAATGGGAGATAATTCCAGAACATGGAAAAAACAAGATTCCACAACACAAATGAATATTTCACAACCATTTCAACCACATTCAACTCAACAACTACACAAGAAAGAATAACAATAAAAATAAGGCTTAAAATGAAAGCCACAAGAGTCAAGAACTATGGGGAGGCCACTTATGCCTCCCAATGGGAATGTGTGACCACCTTAAAGCCTCCAATGCATATCTCAAATACCCTACATACTCTTATGCCTCCCTCAAATACCCCTTATACCTCCCACATACTATTATGCCTCCCTCAATCTCTTATGCATCCCTCATAAAATAAAAAAGAAAGAAATGCAAGCATTTCTTTTACAAGGTGGGGCACCCATAAAAAATTCCCTCCAAATGAAAAGGTAAAATCTTATGCCTCCCTACATTAAATCTCTCCATAGTCTCCTCCTACTCCAAACTTAGGAAATCTACCCACACCCAACAAGAATTCCAAAGAAACCAATACTCAACACAAGCATATAAACATAAGATAAATCATAACATAAGCAAGGTAAAGTTCCTACCTTTCCACAGTAGATCTTGTTCCAAGAGTAAAACTCCAAGCTCCTCAAAACCAAGAAAACATCCCCAAGCTCCAACAATGCACAAGAACTCTCAACAATTCTCTCACTCTATCAAACAATTACAAAAGAATAAAATAATGAAGTAACCCCCAAACAAGCAAAATAATTTCAATAAATAGAAAAGGGAGAGAAGAGGGTGATGTGGCTCCAAGTAGGATACGACCTCATTTCCTCTCCCCTCCACATCACCTTAGTCAACCTCATATTCCAATGCATAATTAATAAGTGGTTGAAGGAATGACATATTACTTACACACACCATCTAAGCCCACACCCCGTTAAGGACAAAAATTAATTACTTGAAGTAAAGTGCAATAAACATTTCACCTTTTTATTTTCCCAAAACACCTAATGGGTCTAATTTTGACCCCCCAACACATAGGCAGGGTTGGCATAGCAATTTAAGAGGTGTGGGGAAAGTTTGACTTGTCCCACAAGCTTCCAAATTTTTCCACTAAGGCCAAATTGGAATTTTCCACTCAACTTACAACACAAAATATAAGAGAAATCTACTGTAATAAATGCATTCCTTTGGTCACATCTTTGACTAGTTTAGGACAATATTTATTAACTTTAATAAGACACTACAACCCATTAATAATAAAGGGTAAAATACATACATCAAAATCTAAATAATTAAAACAAGTAAATTACATCACTAAGAGAAACACATACTAACATTAACAAAGGGAAACTAAAATAAAAGACAACACATGACCCCTTGGTCACAATTTCCTTCTAACCACATTCAAACACACACACAAAATTACATGTAGCCATGGTGACCCTTGTTGAATTCATCTAGAATTCCAATGTGGTTAGTCTTCAATCCCACTGATGTTTTTTGTGAATAAATTTACCTAAGAAACAAAAAAATACATCCTTCGGCCTTGTGGACGCATTAAAACATTTATGCATACTTTAAAAATCTATGCCTAAATATGCAATATAAATCTAACATCATCTATATATTAATTAATATCATCTAGGCAAATACGATATCATTTACAAGTTTCTAGCAACATTTCTATCCAACGTTTCATCCATGTCAATGTGATCACAACATTAATTCCATTATCAAAGCCTACACAGTGTGGTGACTTATGTCACATGTCAAAAATATATATATAAATAACCATGTCAACACTATATCAACATTAATATAAAATGTCTCTAATAATTGACATGCATCAAATACGAATCGAATTAAAAACAGTCCAGTATATCAAACATCTAATCATCATGCTAAATAAAAAGCTACGATAACATCCATAAGTATATTCAACAATATCATAATCAATAACAAAACGGGAAGTGGGCACTACAATATTATTGCATCTCTTTAAATAAACTTCTGTCCCAATATTTGAATCTTGGTTTGTAATTTATTTTCTATAATGGATAAGAAATCCATGAATGATTTCTGGCATAACACTAAGATGGTCCCCAACATCATTAAGTACCTTGGTTTTTGTACTATAATGTCTAACTCAAAGCTTTTTGAAAATTTCTATAGAAACCCTATCTCTAAATCCGAGCCAATGATTTCTATCTCAAATTTTACTACTGTAATCTTCATGAATCTCTTTCCTAGTGTACTTTTATGGTCTAATGTGTAGAAAATCTATAGTTTTATACAGTAAACAACATAAAAGAAATAAACAAAATAATTAAATAACTTGCATAAACATAAGAATATTAAAACCAACACTATTGTGCATAATCTCCATTGATTAACTCATACTCAGAGCTTCGACACAAATTACAATGAAGTCTGTGCATGCAACACTTCTCTAATTTTTCCTGTACATATTTCACACTTTTGTGTGTACATACAAAACAATTACAATTGTTGTTATTTAAATAGAATAACTCACCCACTAATAGCTCTTCAACTGAGCATTTTAAAGTTAAACTCTTGCTTTAAAATAATTGCATGCTATGCAATAAAGAATATTTATTATTTAAATTAAATCTAATCCTAAAACTACGAATTTAACTAAAGCAAATTAAATATATTGTTAATCCTTCTAAAATAGCTATGGTTGGAATTAGCTATGCATGATGCATGCATATTTCTAAAACTTCCCCTTAATTTCAAACTATAGCTTTCACTATTTTGTAGCTTCATTTTCTTTTTCAGATCTACCATGCGCAGGATCACAAACTCCCAAACATTCTCTCAAATATTCAAAAACTTACTTTTCCAAATCCTTTGTAAAAATTTATGCAAACTGATCTTCGGATCTGTAAAATTCAAGCTGAATTTCCTTGTTGTTCACTAGCTCCCTGATGAAATGATACCTTGTATCAATATGCTTTCTCATATTATAAAAAACATGATTTTTGGACAACGTTATGGATGAGTTGTTATCACAAAAATCTATGTACCTTCCTCTTGTTTCTGTTGTAAATCTATCAACACTCTTCTAATCCAAACAAATTGACATGTTGCTCCTGTTGCTGCTACATGCTCTGCTTCTATTGAAGATAACGTGAGAATGGGTTGCTTCTTTGATGCCCATGAAACCACTCCAGTTCCAAAATGAAAATTATATCCGGTGTGATTTCCCGATCATCTATACTTCCAACACTGGCACTATCTATATAACTAATAATTTTGAACTCATTTGAACTTGAATAAAGAATTCCATGATTCCTTGTCCCACGTACATACCTCAAAATTCATTTTCTAGCTTGCAAATGTGAATATATTGGAGATTCCATGAACCTTTATATGAGGCTCACACCATACATGATATCAGGCCTTGTGGCTGTCAAATAAATAAGACTTCCAACCAAAGTTTTAAACAATGTTGTATCCACAAATGATCCTTCATCCTCTTTTCTCAACTTCAAACCTACTGCAACTAGTGTTGGCGCTGGCTTACAATTCAACATGTTAAACCTTTTCAAAACATCATTTGCATACTTTTCTCGTAAGATAAAAACTTCACCGTCTGATTTTTGAACTTGAATGCCCAAAAAATAATGCATAAGACCAAGATCTGTCATCTCAAACTCCTTCTTCATGGCTAATTTTAATGACTCTATAGATAGATTTCTAGTAATCATCAAATCATCTACATATAAACAAACAATTAAAATTTTACCATACTCATTTATCTTGGTATATAAGGTAGGCTCACTATTTCTCCTACTCAGACCATTCTCAATCAAATCAAAATCTATTATGTTATACCAGGCTCTAGGTGTTTTCTTGAGACCATAGAGTGCTTTCTTCAATCTATATACTTTTCCTTCATCACATTATATCCATAACCTTCTGGCTGATTTACATAAAATTCCTCTTCAAGGAATCCATTCAAGAATGATTATTTAACATCCATCTGATAAATAGGCCATTTATTTTGAGCTGCAATTTCTAAAACCATTCTTACTGTGTCTAAACGTGCTACTGGTGCAAATGTTTCATTGTAGTCAACTCCATGTTGTGTAAAACCTCTTGCAACCAGCCTTGCTTTGTGTTTCTGTACTTTTCCATCAGCATTGTCTTTTGTCTTGGAGACCCACTTTAATCCTATCAAATCCTTTCCTTTTGGAAGATCCATCAGCTCCCATTTATGATTCTTCTATGTAGCATCAATCTCATCATCCATGGATTTTTCCTAAAATTCATTCTTTATAGCCTCTTTGTAATATACTGGATCTGAAGCCTGAGCAAATAATGAAAAAATTGAAAAATGAATTAGTTGTATCAACATTATAAATCTCACTTAGACTTCATGTTTTCCATTACGCAAGACTATTTGATGCAAGACTACTTTGTGGTGATGGAGTAGCTTCTGGTGTTCTTTATGGTATCTCTTGCATGGCTAATGACGGATGAAATCTTGGTGGGCTCTTGAATGTAGATGGAGGTGTATCTTGTGCTACAACTTGTGGTGTATGTCCAACATTTGTAGATACAGTACCTTGTTGCTCTAAAATTTCATCTTCCATATCATCATGCGTAATACCTGTTGCTATACTCATTGTTTTCTCTATACTTCCATCCCATGCTTCATTCCTAATAAATTGTACATCTCTGCTGATCACAACCTTTCCAGTGAATGGATTGTACAACTTGTATGCTTTTGTATTCTCTGAATACCCAACAAAAATACACTTTTCTCCTTTTTCGTCTAACTTCTTCCTTAGCTCGTCAGGTACATGTGCATACGCCACACAACAAAAAAACTCTGAAATGTGAAACACTGTGTTTCCTATTAGTCCATGCTTGTTGAGGAACCATGTTCCTAACAAGTTTCATTAGACACCTGTTCAAAATATAAATAGAAGTTGCTACTAATTCTACCCAATAATCATTTGGAAGATGTTTTTCCTTCAACAAGCTTCTTGCCATCTCCATGATGATTCAAGTTTTCCTCTTTACCACACCATTCTGTTGTGGTGTATACTTGGTAGTAAACTACTTGTATATACCATGATATCAGCAAAAATTCATAAACTCATTAGAAACACACTCACCTCCTCTGTCCATTATGAGAACTTTGATGTAGTATCCACTTTGCTTCTCCACTAATTCGTTGAACTACTAAAATGTATCAAAGGCATTTGATTTATTTCTCAGAAAATAAATCCATTTCTTCCTTTTGTAATCATAAATGAATGTCATAAAAAAAATACTATCTCCAATAGAAGCTATTTGTATAGGTCCACATAAATCTGAGTGTAAAATCTCAAGTGGTGCACTTTCTCTTGCTATTTTGCCAACTGGGAATGAATCTCTGTGTTGCTTCCCCAAAATATAACCTTCACATAACCTTTCCAGTTTTTGAATCAATGGAAAACCTTTAACCATATTTTTTCTATATAATAAGTTCAAACCTCTAAAATTCAAATGTCCATACCTTAGATGCCAAAGCCATGTTTCATCCTTCATGACTGAATGAAAAGATGATTGTGTTCCTTCAAAATAGGAATCAATTGTATTTGCATAGGAACCAACGTAGGATTCACTTGCTGCAGTGAAAACCTGATTTGCATTGGCACAAGACTTTGTTACATCAGCGTAGGACTCTATTACCTTAGCGCAGGACTCTTGTGTTTGAGCACATGACTCAACAGAATGCTGATTTGACTTAGCACAGTGTGGCAGAGAGGTAAAATAGAACCATGTTGGATTTATCTTCTTAGGCATATTGGATGTCTAAAATAGCCTTGTCATTTTTAATGGTAGGGAGAATCCCTATAGAAACTAAATCATGCACTTTAGGTAATATTTAGTCCCGGACACATGCTACTATTTAGAAAAAAATTGAGTGAAGAAAGTACTAATTAACCCCCATATTTTTTCCATCTGACTTTGATTAATTTTGTCATTATTGACCTTTTCCACTCGCATAAACATTAATATTTTTTAATTCCGTGTTATTTTATCTTTTATTGGGGCACCCAAGCTAGTACTGGGGTTCCCATGGGTGCCCTGGTCCTGCCAAGGCCGCCTCGATCCTTTTTTCACTTTCCTGCTACTTTTTGGTCACCTTGTAGCCATTTTAGCTTCTTATATTTTTAGTTGTCATCCATTTCGAAGGTTAATTACAAAATTAGATCAAGATAACCCTATAAATATAAATTTACAAGACCATAATTAAGGACCAATCACTAGTCACTACTATCATCCACCTAGGGTTGCGTTCACCAAAGGAATAATGAGATCATTTACATTCACTTAGCTCCATCACAAGGGACAAGGCCAATTCATCTTCAACATACAAGCATAGTAGGGGATTCTATTCAATTCCATCCACCATTCTACTATATTTTTACATCTAGTTATAGCTCACTACTTCACAAAGTATGACTGACACAAGAGAACCTAAGGCACATGATTCACACACCTACTAGAACTACATTTTGGTCTGACATATAGTACAATGCTTAGGTAATAAGCGCATTTTTGTGGCTACTGAGGTAAATCCAACCTATTCATATGCATTTTTTTTGGATTTTTCTACCTCTTATAGTTTCTTGTAGGTATTTATTTCATGTTCGATTATCAACAACGCTTGATGTAGTGCAGAAAATCTGATGTGACACATAGTGAGGCTTTCAGACCACCTTCAAAACCTGTGAAACTCAGTTACAGATCTTTTTTATAGACTAGGGTGCCTATAATATAGACCATGCCACTCACAGGCACCCTAATCCCTCTCTAAGTGCTCCAGTCCACATAGATATCTCATAGCCATCTTTTTTAGGGCCTCTACATTATCGTTCCTACTTCATTTTTCTCCAGTCACTCCTGTGACACATTCCAACGATCTCCTATAATCAGATAATTCTTTTCCTCACTCTTCTTGCATATTTGGATTTTTACTTTGAATTAGATTAGTTTCTTCGGTCACTTTCCATACTTACTTATTACATTTATTTACTGTATTTACATGTTGTTCAAACTTAGTTTAACTTTTATTATTTTCCACTTTAGTTAATTTTATTTAACAATTTTTGTGAACCCAAATGCTTTCACGCTTAGAATCCTCATTCTTCACTTATCACGGCTCCCAAAGTTTCTCTAGTCTCTTTATTTTATTTACTTAAGATATATCCCCATTTTCAGGTTATTTTTCAAAAAGTAGCTATATACCATGTATCTCGATGGCAATATGCCGCCACATAAAATAAGTCCTATATTCAATCATTTTTTCTGATGACCCTAGATATCCTCCATCTAATCAACCCCTCATGGACTCAATACATGCTCTACATGATTTATTTCAAGATAAATTTAAGACCACGAAATCCACGATTATATCTCACAAATCTGAATTTTAAAAGCTTAAGGATACTTCTCAATCACATGTTTGTGCTCCATATACACCTTATATGTAATCTATGTCCACTACATGTCATTGTTTGAGACTCTCATATTTGAGCATAATACTATGCAACATGACATTCTTATTCAGCTCTTTAGTCATCAGTTGATCACTCTACTGCCTACTCATTACTATTCTCCTTATCATTTAGAAAAATATCAAGGTCATCCATATTACAATTATCATTAAATCAATGGACATAATGAAAATGATTGCCACACTTTTCCATGCATAATCAAACATCTTGGGCACCAAGGCTTTATTTCATTTGCAGCCCCATATACCAATGTTATATCCACACTGGCTCCTAAAGATGATCCTTCTTTGGGCCGTCAAGAACCACCTAAGAAACCACATATGACATCACTACTTCAATATAATCAACCACCTATGAAAATTAGTTCACCAACTCCTCCTACTAATAAGTCATCTATCATATCACTAATTCAACCTACGCAACCTTCTTTAAAAGCTAGTGCAACACGGACTCCTCTCAAGTATAAACTCCAACTAATTACTTTTATAAAATAAAATAATCCTCCTACTAGTGGTCATGACACATTGAAAATTAAAAAAAAATGGAATGGTTCTATTATTACTTTTTCTAAATATGCTTCCAATGCTAAACGTAAAATTGGTCTTTTCTAGATGACGATTTCCTCGGTGACTTTGCATGATCCTATTACACACACTCGGGGGGTATAACATGTAAGACATTCCCCCATCATATTAGATAAGACATTATCACATATGCATATCCATCACACGTTTAGCATCATCATTACCCGATGAAACAATATTGTGCTTCGATTCACACTTTACTATTGAGGGGTTTACTGCACATGAACCACACATAGTACATAATTGGTCTTGCAAACCACATCTATTCACACCTTGTGGATCATATGGCATATAAGTAATCATTATATGTCATACTTATATTATCTTCAAAATTTGGCATTACATCCTACTCATCTTACACATTACATACACTATTAGGCTATCTATGACATATTTCATAACATTCTGTACATAGCATCACCACACTACATGTCACATAATATTACTTACATCATACACTGTGCATCTCCATATCACACATATTTTTCATATTGTCTAGTCTTCATCACATATGAGTCTATCTTTACATCATCCTACATACTCTACATTACTAGTTTATCTACATACCATACATGTCACTGTATACATTACACTTTACACATTCTACACATATTACATTTCATATTACATATCACATATTTACACATTCTACTCATCACATGGTCATCTATCATCATCACCTGTATTATATCGTCTTCTATGTACTGCCCTCACTACCTTATGATGCACTTTAGTTCCTTGGTCTATGCCAGAATATTGAGGGTTTACAAATAAAATGGACCTTACATTCATCATGAATTTATCATTCTACCTCTCATCATGCTATATTTCTAGGATAGTGACACGTGTTATAGGCTTGAATCAGTAACTTACTCTATCATCATGTAGTGGTATATAATTTAGGCTACATCACCACTCCTTACTATTCATCTTGTAGTGATACACGCTTGAGTCTAAATCATCAGTCATACATTCATTTTTTTGTGATATACCCTTCGGATATAGGGTTCACGCACATATCATATTTTCTCAATCGTATATCATCACAATCACACATACATAATCATCATAATGCATTAGAAACAACATATAGACTTTGACCATTTCCCATTAATGCACTCTCGTTTACGGTTCATTCCTGACTATTGAGGGTGGGGACAAAATGAACCTCATTCCATACACTTCCATTCACTTATGCGGGAACAAAAATCCTATAATATTTCATTCCATTCCATCCATCCACAACATGTTGGATATTATGGTAGATTTTAATCTTGCTTACCTTTTGCTTTCTCATTTTTGATTTATTACACATGCTAGATAGATATCTTGTATGTCACTATCTTTAGCATCCACACATGTGCATGTTCATGAATTTTTAAAGTTATGGTCATAGATACTAATCTTTAAAATGCCACCCAGATGCTCTCTTTCTACCGTTCCTACACTATTTGGTGGGGGCATCCACATTTGTCTCTCACATGTGCTATGATTTCATTTTATACTTAGCACTTTACATTACTTCTCTATACATGGTTTTGTAATACTAGTTATCTTTCAAACATGCTATGGACTACTTCATGTATAGCGTTTGTAATGGATGTGAAAGGAATGATAACCAAATCATACCAAGCCAGGAAAACATATGCTAATCAAACACCATGATCCATAAAATGAAAGCAATTTGCCAAAATTACTTTACATAAAACATTTGCAAAAAAATGAGTAGCAATATCATATATTTATTACAGAACTCAATGCAATACAATGAGAACAGGCCTTTCTTGAATAGGAAAGGATTAACAATCTAAGAGCTAATTAAGGTCATAAATCAAGTCATAAGTCATGGAAATAACTATTCATTAAAGAACTACTTAAGTCTATAGATTTATGAGAGAACTAGATATCAAGGATCTAATCAATACCATAGATCAAGGAAATAACTATACCTAACAACTAGATAATAGCCCCCTAATATCTACATAAATAAAAGGAAATATACACACACACAAGTGGGTGAGGATAAATACAATAAAGGTAAATAAATTACTTAGGTGAACATGAGCTAAGGTAACTACCTATTCTAACACCCCCCCTTAAGTTAATCTAGGGGATAAAATAGAAGTGGCATGTTCACATTATGAGTCCTAGATAACTAGGCCCAATGAGGTACTCGTGTAGAATAACTGGGAAAAAAGGGACACCGCAAGGTACCCAAAATCAGTTACAACAAAGTAAAGAGAGTAAAGACCCTCTCCAAGGCATCCCAAGAATCTTGGTCTCAAAAAAATGCGTAAAATGCTATAGAATTTTGGTGTGCACTGTGGTCTGAATCGACTCCTCGATCAAAAAACTCAAAAACAACTAACACTAGATGTCACTAGAATATCTTCTTACAAGCAGACTTGTCAACGAAGTGACGTCGAAAGTGTAAAAAAAAAACACAAACATAATTTGATCATCTACTGGAAAAATAGTTGTGCCATGATCCAAGAAACAAAAACCAAATCAATAAGGCAAGGACACAAAATCCAAAGTGTCACGATCCAAGAAAAACCATGGTAACAAGGAAAGGACACAAATCCTTAAGAAGTAGGATCAACACCACACCCTCCCATACCGTTTAATGGGTGGAGTGGCACTACAAATCTATATGATTTATAAAAATTACTACTCAAACACTGACAAACTAACACTGGAATGCACTAGAATAGATCACACGAGAAGAGATATTGTCAACATGCCAAAAGTGTCAAAAATATAGATAAAAAATCTCTCAACAAACAAGAGAGATACACTTCACTTGTTAAAGAAAAATTCTCAAAACAAGAAGCATCACAATGCATAAGGTATAGAAAGTGGAGAAAAATGCATAATGGTGAAAGATCCATGCCTATATCCATGAATTCCTATGTCACCACCATGAGTTATTAGATATCCACCCCAAATCAACACTGATGGATGAAGGAGATGCCTGCATATGACTTGGTGCCAAATTCACAATGGGTGCATGTAAAAGGAACAATCAGAATGTGTGTTAGGTTGATCATGTCTGAGAACTGAAATATCAGGTTTCTCAAGCTTGAGTGAAGGTGTAGAGCTCATGTGTTGCTCATGATCCTCAGAAAGAGTCAATCGAACAAAAAAGGGATCTCTATCAATGTGTGATCCCAATGAAGTATCTGCTCGAAAACCAATGTCATGACAAGAATTCCACTTAACATGTAGAAAAGAGGAAACAATAACCTTGTGAATGTCTACTCAATGACTCCGCTAGTGATACCCATACAACAGATCATGTGAGAGCTGAATGTAGTGGTATGCTTCTCAAAAAATCCATACAGCTGAGTAGAAGTAGGATACACAACATGTGGTACTGTAATAGGCACAGATACATGGAAGAAGCATGCAGTAACAAGCTTCATAGGAGTATGAGTATCAAGAGCAGGAACAGACTCAGAAGACTGACATATGAATAATAGTAGGTTAAGGATAAATAGCTGCAAGTGGACAGGGAGCATGGATATGGCTGTCCACAATATGATGGTGATGTTGTAGGATAGCAAGTTTATTCCGCAGGAAGTGTATTATTGTATCCTTATCGTGAGTGAGTGATTTTAGAAGAGAATTTCACTTCTTGAGTGATATAATTTCTTCAACAAATTTTACAATATCCTCTTGAAGTCCACACACTTCAGAGAAAACAATATCATTCTTAGAATCCATGTGTTGGTCCAAAAATACGTCGTGTGGACAGATCTATGGACAGACGAGCCAACAGTGTGCAGGGCATGGCCCCTCTTTGAGTCAGCAAAGTGAAACTGGTTTATTTATATTCTACCAGCAGGAATCTGTGCAAGTCTCACAATATTCTACCTTCAAGGGTTGGGATCTCATCCCAGTAGAGGTATTTCCAACTGTAAAAGAAGGGAAAGGAACGAGGTGGGGAGATGGGAAATATCTGAAGGGAGAAAAGAAATGAATTCCAAAGCAGAAAAGCCAGAAGGTCTATGATTTGGGTTGGTAGTAAACAAAGCCGAACCTACTTGCATAGACGAGTAAAGCAATACAGATGAATAAATGACAAAAAAGTAGAAGTAGACTCAACAGAACAATCATAAAAATCTAAAATAAGAAAGGTCTGATGTAAAACACAGGTATTCAGCACAAAGTCTAAATATTGTAGTAATATTTGTTTCTATTACAAAAAGTTCAAAGTCTTTTCTTCTTACTTCTATTTTTCATCTGAAAAGTATCCACACCTGAATACAAAAAGTATTCAAGTATTTATAGAAGAAGAGAAGAAAAGAAGGCAAAAACAAACCAACCACTTAATTACAAAATATCTTACAAAATATCTTAAATTCATTTGTTGACTTTTGACAACTTGGTGGATGACATCATCCCATGGTACAACATGGATGATGTCCTCATTTGTGTCAACATACTTTTAGATATTTACAAAGAGAAGATTGAGAGGAATGAGACTATTCATCATCATCCCGCAGCTAAAAGGGGGTATCCTGCTTCTACTGCTGCTCAGGAGACGTGATGTGGAACTGGGCACGATATTCCATGAACTTACTGATCATGGGCTGAAGTTGATCTTGGGAAGGATCCTTGTGACGATCACTGATAGCCTCTCAAGTTTATCGCTCATCTATGAGATTTTCTGAGAGCTTGGAATATTCATTTTCTGCCTCTATCAGGTACCCTATGAAGTCACGACAGGCCAGCAGGTTGTTGATGGATTCGGCGTCAAAAGTGACTTCTAGTCCCAGCCCTTGTGAAATGATCTCCTTGAAGATCCGAATAGTTTCATCTACGTTTTTCAAGGTGAAAGAAGGAGTGAGCAAGCCCAGAGACATTCTCAAGACAATTTGCTTCATTTGATGCATTGCATCCAAGGCTTCCTCCTTGATTATTTCAATCTTTTCCAAGACAAACTCCAACTGATTGACCTAGTAGTCTAGAGTAGAAAGGATTTTGTTGAGGGCTCTGGGGTGACCGAAGACGCCGAACTTGACCAGATCTTCGACTAAACAATCAAGAATTTTCTGGAAGGTCTTGTGATGCATCCTGGCATGGTCCAGCTCTTCGGAGATAGGTCCTGCTATCGCCTGGAGCTCTTTGTTCACTTGACTGATATTCTGATACAATCTAGTGAACTTGGTGATTACTCCCTCACTTTCTTTTTGAATTTGGCTTCTCCAGGCGGAAACTACCATACCCTGCTCACTGATTTTGGCATATTCATTTATCTTATCCTGGCTCAGAGGCTCAGGAGTTTTAGCGGTAGTTGTAGGAGGTGCATTGCCCATTTTCTGCAAGGCGTGGAGAAGATGTTTATTTTGCTCCTTTAATAGCCTATTTTCTTCCTTTGCTTCCTGGAGCTTTTTGCAAAGGGTGTCAACTGCAGATAGGGCCTCTACCTGAAGGCTTTCTGAAGACATCCCCATTGTGACTTGGGTCACTGTATAATCTATCGAAGACAGATCCTTTTTATCCTTTAAAGGATTGGGATACGCTATCTCCATTACTCTCTCTCTTGACGAACTATGAGAGAAGCGGGTTATAGGTTTTTGCTTCTTGGCCCCCTTTGATGGGATGACAGATAAGTCCATTGGTGCGATGGGAACTTTCCTCTTTTGTTGGCTTAGGTGCTAAAAGATCCATGTTGGACTTATTGGAGAGGGACCAGAAGTAGAAAAGGGAGAAGCTGCAGTAGTAGAGGGAAAGTGCGTTGAGACACTTGGAGGCGGCATTGAGAGAGAGGTTGAGAAAGTGCTCACGGGAGGAAGAGATATTGCAAAGGAGGTAAACATGGGAATGGAAGGGAGCTGAGAGATGAGGGAAGAAATGGTGGGGGACAACTTCGTGAGAGAAGAGAAGATGGATGACAAGGAAGGGGGAACAGTAGAAGATGGGGGAGAGGATACGACCAAAGGAATGGTCGCTTGGGTCACGCGAGGAGGGGAAGGAGGATAGGAAGAAGGGATAGAAAGGACCTCAATAGTTGTAGAGTGGCAACATCCTAAGTGGATGTGCCCATCGGAACATCTTCAGCCTCTTCTTTCTCTGGGGAAGCCAGAGTTACAACTTGTTCTCGTGTGGCGGAAGGGGGACTCTCAGGAGCCTCTTCTTGGGTAGACCTTGACTCACCCTCTTTTTCTTTGCCTCTGACCTTTGGAAGATGTTTTGTCCTGGAAGGTGTGTTTCCCAATGGAGATGTGGTGAAATTTACCTCGAGGTAGATAAGGCCATTCATCCTACACCAATGCTCTGTTCTCCGCAGAGTTTCTTTGACCCTTTCTTCAATGGTCTGGGACACTTTAGTTTTTTTTATTATAGCAAACGGCCAGTTGTCCCCATCCGTGTCAAGATATACCTGATCAACTTCTTGATCAGTAGTTTGATAACCTTTTGGGACAATGGCTATGCCGTACCAAATGATTTCGGTGAAAGCCAAACGGGAGTGATCCTTTCTTCTGAGCTTGACCTCGTGATATATGTCGATATAAATATCCTCGATCTGTAGAATGTGGATCGGATCGAGTTTGGTCCTCGGAAGGCAATTTATTGGATCAAAAGTGGGCCTCGTCGGGAAGTTGTGCTTCAGATTGAGCAGTTCTAGCTCTGCAAACATCTCCTGGGCTTTGTGGTGGGAAAGACAAGTGTACCTGCCCACTGTGAAGGGGAAAGGAGTTCCACCCTTCTTTCTCTCCAAACACTTTTCGTGGTAGGTTATGAGCTGTCTGGATAGCTCCAACAGGATCACCTTGGGGCTGGCATATCTTGGCAATTTGGTGGGTTCCCCCAAGAATTTGGCTACCCTGAGATAAGTGAAGGTGGGAAATTTCGTGAATAAGGCCCCCCACTTCTCCGTTGCTGCAACAATTCTCTTGGTAATATGACCGCGAGTCATGTTTGGCCTCAAAAGGCACACGATGCCGTAGAAGAAAGCATCATTAATCTTTGTAAACTAAGAAATATTGTTTTGTAGCTTCAGCTCTAGGTAGTGTTCATATATTTTTACTTGGGGCCAAACCCTGCATCGCATCAATGCTGGATAATCCCTCTTCGAGGCTGGAGCATAAACTACATAGGAGTTCATGTAGAACCTCCCCATTTTGGTGAGTTTTTGGAGCTACTCGGATATAGTGCTACTTATGATCTCCACCCACTCGAAGCGTTGATCCGGCACATTTTTGTTCATTTTCTCCAGGTACCTGAGCATCCATTTATGGAAGTAATGGGCATTAGAAAGCCCAAATACTCTGCTTAGGAATGTGATGGTATCACTTAGTTCCACAGAGAAATCACTTCGGTGAATAACCTATGGCCATTTGTTTACCACCTTCTTCTTTTTTAGGTACACCTCATTCATCAATTATATGCACTGGTCTTCATTTTGCTCCCAAGCCTTGGTGCAGTCTTCTTGGCTTACGGCCACAAAGTGCCGGTGGTGAGGAATGCGAAGCATAATTTCGAAGTGCCAGGCAGTGAGGTTGATCACGACCTCGCCCTTATCATTTTGGACACACCTTGTGTCTTTTTTGTGCAGCGGGCCACTACCATCATGAATTCATTTTTTACTATACTAACTGGGATCCCTCCAGCAAAATGCAAGCCACTGCCTACCAGTTTTTCCATCCAGGGCTTTCTTGTGACCCTCCTAGTTCTGACCCAGAAATCTTCCATATCGATGTGACCAAGATCAGAGTCTCTTATATCCAGGTCACATTCTACCTGGGATTCGGGCATCCTGGCCCTCTGATATTTGTACTTCATCTCTTCCTCTGTAAGCTTGGCTTTACCCTTAGACTTGGTTAGTCTCTTGCTTGATGTAGACATAGGTAGTTCTGAATTTAGTTGCTGATCTGTAAGAAGAAGAAGTGAAACCCATCGCAGAAGAGCCATGTCAGCTGTTAGATTTTCCATTAAAGCATTAATAGAAGGAAGAGTTAGCAATTTTAAGGCATCAGGCCGGAGGGCACATGAACACTGCAGGCTACAGGGTTAAATAGTATGGCGCATAGAAGAAGGGTGTTACAAGGGACAAATCAGCGCCAAAGGGTGCAAGGTGCATGGATACTGCACATGACATTTTTGTTGTTGTAAGCAGAAGTGTGCCTGCGCCATTTATATGCGTTTTACACCGGGCGCAGATAATTTTCATGTTGCACGGGGACAGGATGTGCCAAAGGGCGTAGGTTTAGCATGTGTAACATCATCTTTGCGTGCGCAAAAGGGGAACTTGGCACGATGCATGAAAGGTTTGCATGACATTGTGTTACTGTAATAGGGGATGTGCCTGCGCCATTTAACATAGTTTTATACTTGGCACAAGTAAGGTTGGTGTTGCATGGGTGCAGGGTGCACCAAGAGGGCAGGTTTTTTCAATGTTACATAGCAGCTCAGTGCGCCAAGAGGGCACAGGGTTATTTTTTGTTGCAAGCAAGGAAAGTGTGCCTTCTAGGCACAACTGTATTTTATGTAGCAAGCAGGGTGAATGCGCCAAGAGGAAAATGCAGTCACACGAACTTTTAAGTCTTGTTTCTTTCTCTGGAGGGGTTTGTATATGTTTAAGCCTCTTCTGCAGGGTTTTTTGGATGGTGAAGAGGGTATACTAAGGAGATCCAAGTGATTTTTCTAAGGCAGAGTCCTCCTTACCAGTAGATTTGGAAAGAGGTGGAAGAGCATGGGAGAAGGACAACAAGAACAATAAAAGAGGAGTTTTTACAAATCCATGCCTCCTACTACACAAACAAACAACCAACAGTAAATACACAAGAGGAATAAGGACCACCTACCCGGAATATATATAACGTGAGAGACGAAGCGGGGTCCACGAATGTGATACGAGGATGATAGGCATGCTGACAGGTGCAGAGGAATAAAATCTATAACGTTTTTTTTAAATGTGAAAGTGACAGGGTGGATGCGCCTATATATAGGCAAAGGTGCAATAAATGCACCAACCAATTTTTAAGGGGCACATCAAAACACCTGTCAACACTTCAAACTTTGTGCCCTTTGGTGCAACAAAAATACTGTCAACACTGAAATACGTGCACCTTTGGCACACCAAAACGTAGTGCAACAATCATGTTGTTGACACGAAGGTGCATGTGCCTTGGCGCATGCAAGAAAGGCGCATCACAGGGAGGCACACCAAAACATGTGTCGACACTTCAAAGGGTGCGCCAAAGGAAATGAATGGGGCGCACGCTTACTCTGTGTTGCATAGACAAAAGGTGCACCCAACCAAAAAAAGACCAAAAAAGGCTAAGTTCGGAAAACTAGATTTCCCGGAAAGGGATTTTGCAACATTTCGAACGCAAGGGGTCCCTGATGAGGGGCCAGAACAAAATTTTGATCAGGTTACCCATGAAATTTCCCTTGTCAATTTTACGGGATAAACTTTGTCTCTTTCTGGGGACTAACTTTGAGCAAGACTCAAGGGTAGAGAACCCCAGATTTACATGTGCCTATCCATTAAGGTTACAGAGTCAAAAACAAGAGTGACCGAAAAAGGGAAACACACAACCAACAAAAGCAAACACACGACAAAAACAAACACACAACTGAAACAAACTGTACAAAGAAGAGAGCAAGCTCTACTTCCTGAAGGTCTTCAGATGCTGCTCGCTATAGGGAAGCAGGAGCTTAGTTCCATCTAGATACGAGAGATAGAAGCTATTCTATCCGTTGAGCTACTTGATCTTCAAAGGTCCCCTCCATAGGGAATAAAATTTTCCGTGCATGCCTTTTGGCTCTCTTCGTTTGTCCCACAAAAGGATGAGGTCTCTCACCTGGTACTCTCTTGGCTTAGCTTTTTTATCAAACAATATTTTGACTTGATTCTGATGTTCGGTGATCCTGTCGACCACTCTTACTCTCTTTTCTTCGAGCTTTGCTAGATACATGATCCTCTTTTCAAGAGAATTTTGGAAAGTCTCATCTTCAATTGCTCATGCCAAGCACAGGGCAGGGAGTTCCGTAGAAATGGGAAGCTCGGCATCAGTTCCATATAACACTTGAAAAGGTGACATGATGAGAGACCTCTTGGGAGTAATGCGGTCCACCCACAAAGCGTCGTACAATGATTTGTGCCACATTTGCTAATTCTCATCAACTAGCTTCCGTATGATGGTCACTAAGTTTTTTTTACTGGATTCTACCTGACCATTTCCCTGAGGGTAATAATCTGAGGCGTGAGCCAAAGTTATTCCCTATTCATAGCAAAAACCAATAACTTCTCACGAAGAGAAGTTGGAAGCATTATCAGCCACAACTTTGCTTGGAACACCAAACCTGACAATGATATTTTCTTTGATGAAACTGCAAACAACTTCGGAAGTGGCATGTTTGACAGGTATGGCCTCCACCCACTTGGTGAAGTAATCCGTTGATGTTAGGACATAACTATGTTTGGAACTTGATTGGGGATTGAGTGACCCGATAAAATCAATTCCCCATTGCTTGAATGGTTCGTCGATAATGACCGGCCTGAGGGGAAAAGTAGCCAATTTTGGTTTGCCAACAAATTGTTGACAAAGCTCACATTTTCCTACCCAGGTGGCTGTATCTTGAAACAACGTTAGCCAATAGTACCTAGCCTGGATGATTTTGTGGGATGTCACAGAAGAGGAGAAGTGACCACCACAGGTTGAATCGTGAAAAATTTGAAGTAACTTTGTCTATTGTGGTTTGTCAACACATCGCAAGAAGATGCCATCTATTCTGCGTTTGTATAAAGCATCATCCTAGATGACATATCTGGATGCTCTGAGCTTTATAGCACGCTTCTCCTTTGAAGTCAGATGAGCTGGACACTCACCATAAGTGAGAAAGAAAGTGATATCAGAGTACCATTCGTCACTGGTGGCGAAAAATAGAACCATGGGTAGAGAATCAACATTCCCCAACTGGCCTTGTGTTCCATCAATGCAATCATCCTTTCCACCAAAATATTTTGAATCTTAGTTTTCAGCCATAAGTTGACATAGGCCCTTGCCTCTTACCAACTTGGTTGGTTTTATACCTAAATCATACTCTTGAACTTTTACAATCCAATTTCCTCAGAAACTCCCTAACTCCTGTTGAGTTAAGATGGACTTGACTACCACGTCAAGAACCAGAACTACCGTATGAGAGTTTAGAATGTAGTACCTAAAGTTCTTAACTTCTTTGACAATGGCGAAGGCATGTTTTTCCAACTGAGTAATTTTTAATTCATGAGGATTGAGAGGAGAGCTCATAAACGCAATCGGGGATTCAACATCTTCAGAATTCCTTTGCATTAGGATGGCTGACAGAGTGTGCTCAAATGCATAGCTATACATAATAAAATCCTTGGAGAAATTGGGACATACCAGGACTGGCGGGTGAGTGACGGAGGCTTTTATCTCCTCGAATGACTTCTTCCCTTCTTCGCTCAACCGGAAAGTTGGTGACCTTTTCATCATGTCTAATATGTGGCGAGTCTTTTCAGAAAAGTCGGGGACAAAGCGCCTGAGAAAATTCACTTTTCCGAAGAAGGAGTGAACGCCAGTCTTGCTTGTAGGTAAAGTAAGGCTCTAAATAGCCTTAACTCTTTCGGTATCTATCTTCATCCCTTCTTTGCTAACAACACGTCCCAGCAATTTTCCCTCTGTGACTCTGAAAATAGATTTGTTCGAATTCAGGGAGATCCCGTGCTCTCAGCATCTAATCAATACTTGCTCCAAATGATCACAATGATCATTTCATTGTTTGGAGAACACAGTTAAGTCATCCAAGTAGATTACAACGACCTTCCCCATCATACCTTTGAACGCAAAGTCCATCGCCCGCTGAAAAGTGGCACCAGCATTGGTCAAGTCGAAAGGCATCCTGCATCATTGCAAAAAAAAATGGATTTCAGACAGAAGTTAAATTTTGCAAATAGGTAGTGATTTTTGACTTCTTCTTGATTTTCAAACATACCACTACCATGGATCCGTCAGATCTGTTCGATCCCCAGTAGAGTCGCCAAAAAATGTTGCTCTGAAAATCTGTCGTGTGGACAGATCTATGGACAAATGAGCCAACAGTGTGTATGGCATGGCCCCTCTTTGAGTCAGCAAAGCGAAACCTGTTTATTGCTATTCTACCAGCAGGAATCTGTGTAAGTCTCACATTATTCTACCTTCAAGGGTTGGGATCTCATCCCAGTAGAGGTATTTCCAACTGTAAAAGAAGGGAAAGGAACAAGGTGGGGAGATGGGAAAGATCTAAAGGGAGAAAAGAAATGAATTCCAAAGCAGAAAGGTCAGAAGGTCTATGATTTGGGTTGGTAGTAGACAAAACCGAACCTACTTGCATAGACGAGTAAAGCAATACTGATGAATAAATGACAAAAAAGTAGAAGTAGATTCAACAGAACAATCATACAGATCTAACATAAGAAAAGTCTGATGTAAAACACAGGTATTCAGCACAAAGTCTAAATATTCTGTTAATATTCGTTTCTATTACAAAAAGTTTAAATTCTTTTCTTCTTACTTCTATTTTTCATCTAAAAAGTATCCACACCTGAATACAACAAGTATTCAAGTATTTATAGAACAAGAGAAGAAATGAAGGCAAAAACAAACCAACCACTTAATTACAAAATATCTTACAAAATATTTTAAAATCATTTGTTGACTTTTGACAACTTGGTGGATGACATCATCCCATGGTACAACATGGATGATGTCATCATTTGTGTCAACATACTTTTATATATTTACAAAGAGAAGATCGAGAGGAATGAGACTATTCATCATTGTCCCTTAGCTGAAAGGAGGTATCCTGCTTCTGATGCTCCTCAGAAGACATGATGTGGAACTGGGCACGATATTCCATGAACTTGCTGATCATGGGCTGAAGTTGATCCTGGGAAGGATCCTTGTGATGATCACTGATAGCCTCGCAAGTTTCCCGCTCATATGTGAGCTTTTCTTAAAGCTTGGAATATTTGTTTTCTGCCTCTATCAGGTACCCTATGAAGTCACGACAGGCCAACAGGTTGTTGATGGATTCGGCGTCGAAAGTGACTTCTAGTCCCAACCCTTGCGAAACAATCTCCTTGAAGATCCAAATAGTTTCATCTACCTTTCTCAAGGTGAAAGGAGTGAGCAAGCTCGGAGACATTCTCAGGAAAATTTGCTCCATTTGATGCATTGCATCCAGGGCTTCCTCCATGATTTTGTCAATATTTTCCAGGACAAACTCCAACGGATTGACCTGGTAGTCCAGAGTAGAAAGGATTTTGTTGAGGGATCTGAGGTGACTGAAGATGTCGAACATGACCAGATCTTTGAGTGAACAGTCAAGAATTTTCTGGAAGGTCTCGTGCTACATCCTGGCATGGTCCAGCTCTTCGGAGATAGGTCCTGCTATCACCTGGAGCTATTTGTTCACCCGACTGATATTCTGATAATATCTGGTGAACTTGGCGATTACTCCCTCACTTTCTTTGAGGATTTGGCTTCTCCAGGCGGAAACTGCCATACCTTGCTCACCAATTTTGGCATATTCATTGATCTTATCCTAGCTCAGAGGCTCATAAGTTTCGGCAGCAGTTGTAGGAGGTACACTACCCATTTTCTATAAGGCATGGAGAAGATGTTTTTTTTTCTCCTTTAATAGCCTCTTTTCTTCCTTTGCTTCCCGGAGCTTCTTGCAAACGACGTCAACTGCAGATAGGGCCTCTCCCTGAAGGCTTTCTGAAGACATCCCCATTGTGACTTGGGTCACTATATAATCTATCAAAGATAGATCGTTTTTATCCTTTAAAGTATTGGGATACGCTATCTCCATTACTCTCTCTCCTGATGCATTCTGAGAGAAGCAGGTTATAGGTTTTTGCTTCTTGGCCCCCTTTGATGGGATGACAGAGAAGTCCATTGGTGCAATGGGAAATTTCTTCTTTTTTTGGGTCGCATCAAGGATACTGCATGACATGATGAATGTAGATATATGTGAATCGGTGCTTTGATTTCCGCTCCCATATAATTTGGGAAAATTCTTTCGGTTTCCATGTCGGAGCGCGTGAACAGGATGTGGCAAAGCCAGAGGGCCCATAGCATTTCCCCATGGTACTACCATTTGGACGACTGGAAAAATAACACGAGCTGGAAGCACAGTTCCACTGAGCAGCAAGGCACTGCAAAGTGATGTGGATGTTCCTGGTGAGAGATGCTTCCTTCGTGGAGGTGAGACACTCCTAGACAACTGGTCGGCTGAACTTAGCGATGAGAAGCACGCTGGTGTTACACTGAATTTGTACCTTTTAAGCAGATCGAAAGTAGGATCAATTTCTCCACGAGCCCTTCTGCTATGAGTAAATGGTTCACCCACCAGTGTACCTTCCAGATCTGTGATATTATAGAGTGAATCCTAAAAGACTCTTTTTTATTGCACTTGCTGATTTTCTAATTTTTCTGACAAAAACCAGCAGCATGTACTTTTCTAAATATTTAAATTTTATCCTTCTTCTAAAAACCAATTGCAGTTTTAATGACAATTTTAACAAAGATAAAATGGTGTTAAATTTTAATAAGCTGATTTTCAGATCTAGAGTTGACTTTTTAAAGAGTTTGAAAATTTTGGTAAACTGTCAAAAACTCAGATCTACAGAAAAATACAGATCTTTGTAAAAACTTAGCAAACTAAAGATCTCTAACTAGCCTAGATCTATGGATCTCTGAAGAAAATTTTTAGTTTAGGGCACTTTTGCAAAAAAAATTGGATTTCAGACAGAAGTTAAATTTTCCAAACAGCTAGTGATTTTTGACTTTTTCTTGATTTTCAAACATACCACTACCATGGATCCATACGATCTGTTCGATCCCTAGTAGAGTCGCCAAAAAATGTTGCTCTAAAAATCCATCGTGTGCACAGATCTATGGACAGATGAGCCAACAGTGTGTATGGCATGGCCCCTCTTTGAGTCAGCAAAGCCAAACTGGTTTATTGCTATTCTACCAGCACGAATCTGTGCAATTCTCACAATATTCTACCTTCAGGGGTTGGGATCTCATCCCAGTAGACGTATTTCCAACTGTAAAAGAAGGGAAAGGAACAAGGTGGGGAGATGGGAAAGATCTGAAGGGAGAAAAGAAATGAATTCCAAAGCAGAAAGGTCAGAAGGTCTATGATTTGGGGTGGTAGTAAACAAAGCTGAACCTACTTGCATAGACGAGTAAAGCAATACTGATGAATAAATGACAAAAAAGTAGAAGTAGATTCAATAGAACAATCATACAGATCTAACACAAGAAAGGTCTGATGTAAAACACAGGTATTCAGCACAAAGTCTAAATATTGTGTTAATATTTGTTTCTATTACAAAAAGTTTAAATTCTTTTCTTCTTACTTCTATTTTTCATCTGAAAAGTATCCACACCTGAATACAACAAGTATTCAAGTATTTATAGAACAAGAGAAGAAAATAAGGCAAAAACAAACCAACCACTTAATTACAAAATATCTTACAAAATATTTTAAAATCATTTGTTGACTTTTGACAACTTGGTGGATGACATCATCCCATGGTACAACATGGATGATGTCATCATTTGTGTCAACATAATTTTATATATTTACAAAGAGAAGATCGACAGGAATGAGACTATTCATCATTCCTGTGGCTGAAAGGGGGTATCCTGCTTCTGATGCTACTCAGGAGACATGATGTGGAACTGGGCACGATATTCCAAGAACTTGCTGATCATGGGCTAAAGTTGATCCTAGGAAGGATCCTTGTGATGATCATTGATAGCCTCAAAAGTTTCCCGCTCATCTGTGAGCTTTTCTTAGAGCTTGGAATATTCATTTTCTGCCTCTATCAGGTACCCTATGAAGTCACGACAGGCCAGTGAGTTATTGATGGATTCAGCATCGAAAGTGACTTCTGGTCACAGCCCTTGTGAAACGATCTCCTTGAAGATCCAAATAGTTTCATCTACCTTTCTCAAGGTGAAAGGAGTGAGCAAGCCCGGATACATTCTCAGGAAAAATTTTTCCATTTGATGCATTGCATCCAGGGCTTCCTCCATGATTTTGTCAATCTTTTCCAGGAAAAACTCCAACGGATCGACTTGGTAGTCCAGAGTAGAAAGGATTTTGTTGAGGGCTCTGGGTTGACCGAAGACGCCGAACTTGACTAGATCTTTGAGTGAACAGTCGAGCATTTTCTGAAAGGTCTCATGCTACATCCTGGCATGGTCCAGCTCTTCGGAGATAGGTCCTGCTATCGCCTAGAGCTATTTGTTCACCCGACTGATATTCTGATACAATTTGGTGAACTTGGTGATTACTCCCTCACTTTCTTTGAGGATTTGGCTTCTCCAGGCGGAAACTGCCATACCCTGCTCACCAATTTTGGCGTATTCATTGATCTTATCCTGGCTCAGAGGCTCACAAGTTTTGGCGGCAGTTGTAGGAGGTGCACTGCCCATTTTCTACAAGGCATGGAGAAGATGTTTATTTGCTCCTTTAATAGCCTCTTTTCTTCCTTTGCTTCCTAGAGATTCTTGTAAAGGGCGTCAACTGCAGATAAGGCCTCTCCCTGAAGGCTTTCTGAAGATGTCCCCATTGTGACATGGGTCACTTTATAATCTATCAAAGGCAGATAATTTTTATCCTTTAAAGGATTGGGATACTCTATCTCCATTACTCTCTCTCCTGACGCACTCTGAGAGAAGCGGGTTATAGGTTTTTGCTTCTTGGCCCCCTTTGATGGGATGACAGAGAATTCCATCAGTGCGATGGGAACTTTCCTCTTTTTTTGGGTCACATCGAGGATACTGCATGACATGATGAATGCAGATATATGTGAATCGGTGCTTTGATTTCTGCTGCCATCAAATTTGGGAAAATTCTTTCGGTTTCCATGTGGGAGCACGTGAACAGGTTGCGGCAAAGCTAGAGGGCCCATAGCATTTCCCCATGGTACTACCATTTGGACAGCCGGAAAAAGAACGCGAGCTGGAAGCACAGTTCCACTGAGCAGCAAGGAACTGCAAAGGGATGTGGATGTTTCTGGTGAGAGATGCTTCCTTCGTGGAGGTGAGACAATCCTAGACAACTGGTCAGCTGAACTTAGCGATGAGAAGCACGCTGGTGTTACACCGAAGTTGTGCCTTTTAAGCAGATCGAAAGTAGGATCAATTTCTCCATGAGCCCTTCTACTATGAGTAAATGGTTCACCCGCCAGTGTACCTTCCAGATCTATGATATTTTGGAGCGAATCCTAAAAGAGTCTTTTTTATTGTACTTGCTGATTTTCTGATTTTTCTGACAAAAACCAGCAGCATGTACTTTTCTAAATATTTAAATTTTATCCTTCTTCTAAAAACCAATTGCGGTTTTAATGACAATTTTAACAAAGATAAAATGGTGTTAAATTTTAATAAGCTGATTTTCAGATCTAGAGTTGACTTTTTAAAGAGTTTGAAAATTTTGGTAAACTGTCAAAAACTCAGATCTACAGAAAAATACAGATCTTTGTAAAAACTTAGCAAACTAAAGATATCTAACTAGCCCAGATCTATGGATCTCTGAAGAAAATTTTCAGTTTAGGGCACTTTTGCAAAAAAAATTGGATTTCAGACAGAAGTTAAATTTTGCAAACAGGTAATGATTTTTGACTTTTTCTTGATTTTCAAACATACCACTACCATGGATCCATCAGATCTGTTCGATCCCGAGTAGAGTCACCAAAAAATGTTGGTCCGAAAATCCATCGTGTGGACAGATCTATGGACAGACGAGCCAAAAGTGTGCATGGCATGGCCCCTCTTTGAGTCAGCAAAGCGGAACTAGTTTATTGCTATTCTACCAGCACGAATCTGTGCAAGTCTCACAATATTCTACCTTCAAGGGTTGGGATCTCATCCCAGTAGAGGTATTTCCAACTGTAAAAGAAGGGAAAGGAACAAGGTGGGGAGATGGGAAAGATATGACGGGAGAAAAGAAATGAATTCCAAAGAAGAAAGGTCAGAAGGTCTATGATTTGGGTTGGTAGTAAACAAAGCTGAACCTACTTGCATAGACGAGTAAAGCAATACTGATGAATAAATGACAAAAAGGTAGAAGTAGATTCAACAGAACAATCATACAGATCTAACATAAGAAGGGTCTGATGTAAAACATAGGTATTCAGCACAAAGTCTAAATATTGTATCAATATTTGTTTCTTTTACAAAAAGTTTAAATTATTTTCTTCTTACTTCTATTTTTCATCTGAAAAGTATCCACACCTGAATACAACAAGTATTCAAGTATTTATAGAACATGAGAAGAAAAGAAGGCAAAAACAAACCAACCACTTAATTACAAAATATCTTACAAAATACTTTAAAATCATTTGTTGACTTTTGACAACTTGGTGGATGACATCATCCCATGGTACAACATGGATGATGTCATCATTTTTTTCAACATACTTTTATATATTTACAAAGAGAAGATCAAGAGGAATGAGACTATTCATCATCGTCACGCGGCTGAAAGGGGGTATCCTACTTCTGATGCTGCTCAGGAGACATGATGTGTAATTGGGCACGATATTCCATGAACTTGCTGATCATGGGCTGAAGTTGATCTTGGGAAGGATCCTTGTGATGATCATTGATAGCCTCGCAAGTTTCCCACTCATCTGTGAGCTTTTCTTAGAGCTTGGAATATTCATTTTTTGCCTCTATCAGGTACCCTATGAAGTCACGACAGGCCAGCAGGTTGTTGATGGATTCGGCATCAAAAGTGACTTCTGGTCCCAGCCCTTGCGAAACGATCTCCTTGAAGATCCAAATAGTTTCATCTACCTTTCTCAAGGTGAAAGGAGTACGTAAGCCTGGAGACATTCTCAGGAAAATTTGCTCCATTTGATGCATTGTATCTAGGGCTTCCTCCATGATTTTGTCAATCTTTTCCAGGACAAACTCCAACGGATCGACCTGGTAGTCCATAGTAGAAAGGATTTTGTTGAGGGCTCTGGGGTGACCGAAGACGTCGAACTTGACCAGATCTTCGAGTGAACAGTCGAGCATTTTCTGGACTACATCTTGGCATGGTCTAGCTCTTCAGAGATAGGTCCTACTATCACCTGGAGCTATTTTTCCACCCGACTGATATTCTGATACAATTTGGTGAACTTGACGATTACTCCCTCACTTTCTTTGAGGATTTGGCTTCTCCAGGCAGAAACTACCATACCCTGCTCACCAATTTTGGCATATTCATTGATCTTATCCTAGCTCAGAGGCTCACAAGTTTCGGCGGTAGTTGTAGGAGGTGCACTGCCCATTTTCTACAAGGCATGGAGAAGATGTTTTTTTTCCTCCTTTAATAGCCTCTTTTCTTTCTTTGCTTCCTGGAGCTTCTTACAAAGGGCGTCAACTACAAATAGGGCCTTTCCCTGAAGGCTTTTTGAAGACGTCCCCATTGTGACTTGGTTCACTATATAATCTATCAAAGACAGATCATTTTTATCCTTTAAAGGATTGGGATACGCTATCTCCATTACTCTCTCTCCTGACGCACTCTGAGAGAAGCGGGTTATAAATTTTTACTTCTTGGCCCCCTTTGATGGGATGACAGAGATGTCCATCAGTGCGATTGGAAATTTCCTCTTTTTTAGGCTTAGGTGCTGAGAGATCCATGCTGGACTTATGGGAGAGGGACCAGAAGTTGAAAAGGGAGCAGCTGCAGTACTAGAGGGAAAGTGCGTTGAGACACTTGGAGGCGGCATTGAGAGAGAGGCCAAGAAAGTGCTCACGGGAGGAAGAGATACTGCAGGGGAGGTAGATATCAGAATGGAAGGGAGCTAAGAGGTGAGGGAAGAAATGGTGGGGGACAGCTCTGTGAGAGAACAGAAGATGGATGACGAGGAAAGGGGAACAATAGAAGATGGGGGAGGGGATACAACCAAAGGAATGGTTGTTTGGGTCATGCAAGGAGGGGAAGGAGGAGAGGGAGAAGGGATAGAAAGGACCTCAATAGTTGTAGTAGTGGCAACTTCCTGAGTGGATGTTCCCATCGGAACATCTTCGGCTGCTTCTTTCTCATGGGAAGCCAGAGTTACAACTTGTTCTCATGCGGCGGAAGGGGGACTCTCAGGATCCTCTCCTTGGGCAGAGCTTGAATCACCCTCTTTGTCTTCGCCTCTTCCCTTTGGTAGATGTTTTTCCCTGGAAGGTATGTTGCCCAATGGAGATGTGGTGAAATTTACCCCGAGGTAGATGAGACCATTCATCCTGCACCAGTGCTCTATTCTCCGCAGAGTTTCTTTGACCCTTTCTTCAATGGTCTGGGATGATTTATTTCTATCGATTACATCAAAAAACCATTTGTCCCCATCCGTGTCAAGATATACCTGATCAACTTCTTGATCAGTAGTTTGATAACCTGTTTGGACAATGGCTATGCCGTACCAAATGATTTCGGCCAAAGCCAAGCGGGAGAGATCCTTTCTTCTGAGCTTGACTTCATGATACAGGTCGATATAAATATCCTCGATCTGCGGAATGTGGATCGGATCGAGTTTGGCCCTGGGAAGGCAATTTCTTGGATCGAAAGTGGGCCTCGTTGGGAGTTTTTGCTTCACATTGAGCAGTTCTAGCTCTGCAAACATCTCCCAGGTGTTGTGGTGGGAAAGACAAGTGTACCTGCCAACTGTGAGGGGGAAAGGAGTTCTACCCTTCTTTCTCTTCAAACACTTTTCATGGTAAGTTATGAGCTGTCTAGAAAGCTCCAACAAGATCACCTTGGGGCTAGCATAACTTGGCAATTTGGTGGGTTCCCCCAAGAAGTTGGCTACCCTGAGATAAGTGAAGGTGGGAAATTACGTGAATAAGGCCCCCCAATTGTCCATTGCTGCAACAATGCTCTTGGTCATACAACCGTGAGTCATGTTTGGCCTCAAAAGGCAGACGATGCCATAGAAGAAAGCATCGTTAATCTTTGTAAACTGTGAAATACTATTTTCCAGCTTCAACTCTAGGTAGTATTCATATATTTTTACTTGTGGCCAAACCCCGCATCGCATCAATGCTGGATAATCCCTCTTTGAGGCTGCAACATAAACTACGTAGGAGTTCATGTAGAACCTCCCCATTGTGGTGAGTTGTTGGAGCTGCTCGGATATAGTGCTACTTATGATCTCCGCCCACTCAAAGCATTGATCCGGCATGTTCTTGTTCATTGTCTCCAGGTACTTGAGCATCCATTTATGGAAGTAATGGGCATCAGAAAGCCCAAATGCTCTGCTTAGGAACGTGATGGTATCACTTAGCTCCTCAAAGAAATCACTTCGGTGAATAACCTGTGGCCATCTGGTTACAAACTTCTTGTTTTTCAGGTACACCTCATTCATCAATTGCATGCACTAGTCTTTGTTGTCCACCCTAGCCTTGGTGCAGTCTTCTTAGCTTACGGCCACAAAGTGCTGGTGGTGAGGAATGCCAAGCATAATTTCAAAGTGTCGGGCAGTGAGGTTGATCATGACCTCACCCTTCTCATTTTGGACACACCTCATTTCTTTGTTGTAGCAGGGGGCCACTACCATCATGAATTCATTGTTTACTACACTGACTCAGATCCCCCCAGCAAAATACAAGCCACTGCATACCAGTTTGTCCATCCAGGGACTTCCTGTGACCCTCCTAGTTCTGGCCCAGAAATATTCCATATGGATGTGACCGAGCTCAAATTCTCTTATATCTAGGTCACATTCTGCTTGGGATTCAGGCATCCTGACCCTCTGATATTTGTACTTCATCTCTTCCTCTGTAAGCTTGGCTTTACCCTTAGACTTGGTTAGTCTCTTGCTTGATATAGATATATGTAGTTCTGAATTTAGTTGCTGATCTGTAAGAAGAAGAAGTGAAACCCAACGCAGAAGAGCCATGTCAGCTGTTAGATTTCCCATTAAAGCATTGACAGAAGGAAGAGTTAGCAATTTTAAGGCATCAGGGCGTAGGACGCATGAACACTGCAGGCTGCAAGGTTAAATAGTATAGCGCACAGAAGAAGGGTGTTACAAGGGACAAATCAGCACCAAAGGGTGCAAGGTGCATGGATACTGCACATGAAATTTTTGTTTTTGTAAGAATAAGTGCGCATGCGCCATTTATATGCGTTTTACACCGGGCACAGATAATTTTCATGTTGCATGGGGACAGGATGCGCCAAAGGGCGCAGGTTTAGTGTGTGTAACATCATCTTTACGTTTGCAAAAGGGGAACTTGGCGTGGCACATGAAAGGTTTGCATGACATTGTGTTACTGTAATAGGGGATGTTCCTACGCTATTTTACGTAGTTTTATACTTGGCACAAGTAAGGTTGGTGTTGCATGGGTGCAGGGTGCGCCAAGAGGGCAAGTTTTTGCAATGTTACATAGGAGCTCGGTGTGCTAAGAGGGTACAAGGTTATTGGGTGTTTCAAGTAATTAAAGTGCACCTTCTGGGTGTAACTGTATTTTATGTAGCAAGCAAGGCAAGGGCGCCAAGAGGAAAATGCCGTCGCATGATGTTTTAAGTCTTGTTTCTTTCTCTGGAAGGGTTTGTATATGTTTAAGCCTCTTCTGCAGGGTTTTTTGGATGGTGAAGAGGGTATACTAAGGAGATCCAAGTGATTTTTCTAGGCAGAGTCCTCCTTACCAGTAGATTTAGAAAGAGGTGGAAGAGCATGGGAGAAGGACAACAAGAACAATAAAAGAGGAGTTTTTACAAATCCATGCCTCCTACTACACAAACAAACAACCAACAGTAAATACACAAGAGGAATAAGGACCACCTACCCGGAATATATATAACGTGAGAGACGAAGCGGGGTCCACGAACACGATACGAGGATGACAGGCATGTTAACAGGTGCAGAGGAATAAAATCTATCACGTGTTTTTTAAAATGTGAAAGTGACAGGGTGGATGCGCCTATATATAGGCAAAGATGCAATAAATGTGCCAACCACTTTTTAAGGGGCACATCAAAACACCTGTCGACACTTCAAAATTTGTGCCCTTTGGCGCACTAAAACATGTGTTAACACGTGATTATGTGCACCTTTGGCGCAACAAAAATACTGTCAACACTGAAATACGTGCACCTTTGGCAGACCAAAACATGGCACAACAATCATATTGTTGACATGAAGGTGCATGTTGGCGCATGCAAGAAAGGCGCATCACGGGGGGGTGCACTAAAACATGTGTTAACACTTCAAAGGGTGTGCTAAAGGAAATGAAGGGGGTGCACACTTACTCTGTGTTGCACAGAAAAAGGGTGCACCCAACCAAAAAAAGACCAAAAAAGGCTAATTTCAGAAAACTAGATTTCCCGAAAAGGGATTTTGCAACGTTCCGAATGCAAGGGGTCCTTGACGAGGGACCAGAACAAAATTTTGATCGGTTTACCCATGAAATTGGCCTTGTCAATTTTACGGGATAACACCATGATAGATACAAAATTTCGCTCTCAAAACTTTAGGATGCCGGGCTCAGCCGAAATTGCGTCCACAATTGATTACAAAACTCCTCGATATTTGGCACTTTATAACTATAGTGAAAGTCTCAAAATAAATATTTGCAATGGAAAGAGAACAAAAAAAAATCACTTTTGCAAAAAACGACACTCAAAGCCGAGTTACCAATCAAAACTTACAATTATTTATTTTAGTTTTCACTAAAACAAAATAAATTGTTGTTGCATTCACCACACAAATAAAATTAAAGGGGGTTGAAGTTAAGCACCTACTAGTAGGAATCACAAGCTTTAAGCCCTCATATAACCATACCATATGACCATACATAAAATCTTTGCAAACAAATGAGCAGCAATATCATATATTATTATGGAACTCAATACAATACAATGAGATTGAGCCTTGCTTAAATAGGCAAGGAATAACAATCTAAGAACCAATCAAAGTCATAGATCAAGCCATAAATCATGGAAAGAACTAGTCATCAAAGAACTAGTTAAGTCTATAGATTTATGAGAGAACTAGACATCAAGGATCTAGTGAATACCATAGATCAAGGAAAGTACTATACCTAACAACTAGATAATATCCCATAATATCTAAATAAATAAAAGGAAATATCCATACATAAGTGGGTGAGGATAAATACAATAAAGGTAAATAAATTACCTAGGTGAACATGAGCTAAGGTAAATACCTACTCTAAAAACATGAATATTTGTTTACATACTTATTTCTTACATTTTCTGGTATTGTTTGTTCTTATATGCGAGCCTTGCGCTATGTTTGGTGTACACACTTGTTTTTTGTATACGACCTATTACAGTACCACATGTTTTGTATCCTAATTCTACTCAGCTGCATGGATTTTTTGAGAAGCATAACATTGCATTCAGTTCTCACATGCTTCGTTCTATGGGTCTCAGAAGCAGAGTCATTGACGGACATTCACAAGGTATTTTTTCCTCTATTCCATATGTTAAGTGGAATTATTTTCATGACATTAGTTTTCAAGTAGATACTTCATTGGGATCACACATTGATAGAGCTCCTTTTTTGTTCGTTTGACTCTTTCTAAGGATCATGAGCAACACATGAATTCTACACCTTCACTCAGGCTTGAGAAACCTGAGATTTCAGCTGTCAGACATGATCAACCTAACACACATTCTGATGTTCTTTTACATGCACCCATTTTGAATTTTACACCAAGTCATATGAAGGCATCTTCTTCATCCATCCGTGTTGATTTTTGGTGGATATCTGATCACTCGTGGTAGTGACATAGGAATTCATTGATATAGGCATGGCTCCTCTACTATTAGGCCTCTTGCTCCACTTTCTATACCTTATGAATTTTGATGCTTCTTGTTTTGAGATTTTTTCTATAGTAGATGTAGTGTATCTCTCTTGTTTGTTGAGAGATTTTATATCTATATTTTTGACACTTTTGGCATGTTGATAGTATCTCTTATGGGGGATCTATTATGGCGCATTCTAGTGTTATTTTTTCAGTGTTCGAGTACTTATTTTGACAACTCATATAGAATTGTAGCACCACTCCACCCATTCAACAGTATGGGAGGGTGTGGTGTTGATCCTGCTTCTTTGGGTTTTGTGTCCTTGCCTTGTTACCTTGGATTTTCTTGGATTGTAAAACTCTAGATTTTATGTCCTTGCCTTGTTGCCTTGGTTTTTTTCTTGGATCGTGGCACACCTATTTTCAGCAGTTGATCAGATTATGTTTGGTGTTTTTTTTCACTTTCAACATCACTCCATTGACAGTCTCCTTGTATGGAGCTATTTTGGTGAAACCTAGTGTCAGTTGTGTTTGAATTTTGTGATCAAGCAATAGATTTAGACCACAGTGCACACCAAACTTCTTCAACATTGTATGAGTTTTTTGAGCCAAGATTCTTGGGATGCCTTGGAGCGGGTATTTACTCTCTTTACTTTGTTATAACTAGTTTTGTGTACCTTGCGGTATCCCTTTTTCCCAGTTATTGTACATAAGTGTCTCATCAGGCCTAGTTATCGGGACTCATACTGTGAACATGCCACTTCTATTTTAGCCCCTAGCTTCACTTGAGGGGAGGTGTTAGATTAGGTATTTACCTTAGTTCATGTTCACCTAGGTAGTTTATTTACCTTTATTGTATTTATCCTCACCCACTTATGTGTGTGAATATTTCCTTTTATTTGTTTAGATATTAGGGGGATATTATCTAGTTGTTAGGTATAGTTCTTTCCTTGATGTCTAGTTCTCTCATTAATCTATGGACTTTAACTAGTTCTTTGATGACTAGTTCTTTCCATGATTTATGGCTTGATCTATGACCTTGATTGGTTCTTAGATTGTTATTCCTTTCCTATTTAAGCAAGGCCCATTCTCAAATTATTGCATTGAGTTTCCATAATAATATATGATATTACTTCTTATTTTTTTGCAAAGGTTTTATGTAAAGTTATTATAGCAAATTATTTTCATCTTATGGATCGTGGTGTTTGATTAGCATCTGTGTTCTTAGCTTGGTACGATTTGGTTATCATTCATTTCACCTGCATTTCAAATGCTATACATGAATTAGTCATTAGCATGTTAGAAATATAGCTAGTAGTTACAGAAGCATGAATAAATAAGTACTGTAAAGTGCTAAGTATAAAATGAAATCATAGCACATGTGAGAGACGAATGTAGATGGCCCCAACGACTAGTGTAGGGAAGGGTAGAAAGCAAGGATCTAGGTGGAGTTTTTAAAGATTACTATCTATGACCATAACTTAAAAAATTCATGAACGCGCATGTGTGGATGCTAAATATAGTGACATCCAAGAGATCTATCTAGCATGTGTAATAAATCAACCATGAGAAATCAAAAGTAAGCAAGATTAAAAGCTACCATAATATCCAACATGTTGTGGATGGATGTAATGGAATGAAAGATTATAGGAGTTGTGTAAGTGTATGGAATGAGGTTCATTTTGTTTTCCCCCCTTAGTAGTAAAGAATGAACTGTAAATGAGAGTTCGTCATTAGGAAATGGTCGAGAAGTCTATATGTTGTGTCTAATACACTATGATGATTATGTATCTATGATTGTGATGATATATGATTGAGAAAATATGATATGTGTGTGAACACTATAGCCGAATGGTATATCACAAAAAAATGAATGTAGGAGTGACAATTTAGCCCCAAGCGTGTATCACTACAAGATGAATAGTAAGGGAGTGGTGATGTAACCTAAAGTGTAATAACGCTACATGATGAAAAATTTACGACTCAACCTATAGCACATGTCACTATCCTAGAAATATAGCATGATGAGAGGTAGAATGATAAATGCATGATTACTGTAAGGTCCATTTTATTTGTAAACCCTCAGCAGTCTAGCATGGACTCGAGTAACTAAAGTGCATCATAGGGTAGTGGAGGGTAGTGTGTAGAAGACGATATAATATAGGTGATGATGATAGATGACCATGTGATGAGTAGAAGATGTGTAAATATGTGATGTGTAAGATGCAATGCAATATGTGTAGAATTTGTAAAGTGTAATGTATTGAGTGACATGTATGGTATGTAGATAGACTAGTAATGTAGTATGTAGGATGATGTAATGATAGACTCATATGTGATTAACACTAGATAATATGTAGAATATGTTTGATATAGAGATGCACAGTGTATGATGTAAGTAATATGCCATGAGATGTAGGTGTGGCGACGTATATATATAGAATGTGATGAAATATGCATAGATAGCCTAATAGTGTATGTAATGTCTAATATGAGTAGGATGTAATGCCAAAGTTAAAGATAATAGAAGCATGACATATAATGATGACTTGTATGACATATGATGCATAATGTTGTGAATAGATTTGGTTTGGCAAGACCTATTATGTACTATCTGGGTTTCATGTATAGTAAGCCCTCAATAGTAAAGTGTGAACCGAAGCACAATATTGTTTCATCGGGTAATGACGACGCTAAATGTGTGATGGATATGCATATGTGATAAGATTGATGTATGATGATGTAGGTCTTAGAGATGTGTCTATGCTAATATGATGGGGGGATGTCTTAGATGTTATACCCCTCGAGTGTGTGTAATAGGATCATTAAAATTCACCGAGGAGATCATCATCTAGCAAAGACCCAATTTTACGTTTAGCATTGGAAGCATGGTTGTCAAAAGTGATAATAGAACCATTCCATTGTGTTGGAATTTTCAATGTGTCATGACCACTGGTGCGAGGATTAGTTTATTTTTTAAAAGTAATTAGTTGGAGCTTATACTTGAGAGGAATCCATGTTGCACTAGCTTTTAAAGCAGGTTGCGTAGGTTGAATTAGTTATACGATGGATGACTTATTAGTAGGAGGAGTTGGTGAACTAATTTTGATAGGTGGTTGATTATATTGAATTAGTGATGTCGTAGGTGGTTGCTTAGGTGGCTCTTGACTGATCGAAGAAGGACCATCTTTAGGAGCCAGTGTGGATGTAGCATTGGTATATGGGGCTGAAAATGAAATAAAGCCTTGATGCTAAAGATGTTTGATTATGTATGGAAAAGTGTGTCAATCATTATCATTATTTCCATTGATTCAATAATAATTGTAATATGGATGACCTTGATATTTTTTTAAACGATAAGGAGAATAGTAATGAGTAGGCGGTAGAGTGATCAAATGATGAATAAAGATCTGAATAAGAATGTCATGTTGCATAGTATTATGCTCAAATATGAGAGGCTGCAAACAATGACATATCTTGAGCTTCATCTAGATGACATGTAGTGGACATATATTGCATATAAAATGTAGATGGAGTAAAAACATGCTATTGAGAAGCATCCTTAAGCTTTTGAAATTCTGATTTGTGAGATATAATCGTGGATTCCATGGTCTTAAATTTATCTTGAAATAAAGCATGTAGAGCATGGATTGAGTCCAATAGGGGTTGATTAGATGGAGGATCTCTAGGGTCATCAAAAAAAATGATTGAATATAGGACTTATTTTGTATGGTGGTGTATTATCATCCAGATACATGGTATATAGCTACTTTTTGCAAAACAACCTAACAATGGGGATATATCTTAAGTAAATCAAATAAAGAGACTAGAGAAACTTTGGAAGCCATGATAGGTTAAAAATGAGGATTCTAAGCATGAAAGCATTCAGGCTCACAAAAATGGTTAAATAAAATTAACTTAAGTGATAAATAATAAAAGTTAAACTAATTTTTGAACAACATGTAAATACAATAAATAAATGCAATAAGTAAGTATGGAAAGTGACCAAAGAAACTAATCTAATTTAAAGTAAAAATCTAAATATGTAAGAAGAGTGAGGGAAAAGACTTATTTGATTAGAGGAGCTCATTGGACTATGTCAAAGGGAGTGACAGGAGAAAAATGAAGTAGGAACGATTATGCAGAGGCCCCAAAAATGATGGATATGAGATATATAGGTGGACATGAACACCTGGAGAGGGATTGGGATTCTTGTGGGTGCCATGGTCTATAGAATAGGCACCCTATTCTACAAAAAAGGGTATATAATTAATTTTCACAGGTTTCGAAGGTGGTCTGAAAGCCTCATTATGTGTCACATTAGATTTTCTGCACTACGTCAAGTGTTGTTGATAATCTCAAATGAAAGAAATACCTACAAGAAACTATAAGAGGTAGAAAAAATCCTTAAAAAATGCATATGAATAGGTTGGATTTACCTCAGAAGCCACAATAATGGGCTTATTAACTAAGTGTTGTACTATATGTCAGACCCCAAATGTAGTTTGAGTGGGTGTGTGAATCATGTGCCCTAGGTTCTCTTGTGTCAGTCGTACTTTGTGAAGTAGTGAGCTATAATTAGATTTAAAAATCTAGTATAATGGTGGATGGAATTGAATAGAATCCCCTACTATGCTTGTATGATGCAAATGAACTGGCCTTGTCCCTTGTGATGGAACTAAGTGAATATAAATATCTCCAAATGCCTTAGTTGAATGTAACCCTTAGTGGATGATAGTAGTGACTAGTGCTTGGTCCTTTATTATGGTCTTATAACTTCATATTTATATGCTTATCTTGATATAATTTTGTAATTAACCTTGAAATGGATGATAGCTAAAAAGAAAAGAAGCTAAAACAGCTAGAAGGTGACCAAAAAGTAGTGGGAAAGTTAAAAAAGAATCGAGGCAGCCCCGGGGCAGGACCATGTCACCCATGGGTACCCCAGTACTAGCTTGGGTGCCCCAATTAGAATGGGACCGAGACTAAATATTACCTAAAGTGCATGATTTAGTGTCTGCAGGGATTCTCATAACTTTGAAACTGATGAAGTTATTTTATACATCCAATATGCCTAAGAGAGGAAAGCTAGAACTATAAGACTACTAGGAGAGATTTCTATTTTGTGTTCAAAATTCAAGACACACAAGGTTACCTCATGAGTATCTCAAGTTACTTTTATTAAAAGGAATCAGTGAGGAATATATGGATGCTTTGTACTTAGTAGGAGATAGAGACATCTCTAAATCTACTCAAGGGGAAAGGGACTGCATTTTTTGCATACATGACATAGGAAGGGGAATTTTTTGTATTCCATCCACACATTTTACTACATTTCTACATTTAGCTACATCCCACTATCAAGTGTACTTGTTAAAGGGAATTATAGGGAAATATTTATTCAAACACTCACCAGAATTACATGGATTCTAAGATGTAGTGGAACATTCAGTTGGAATTTTAACTCTTCTAGTGACTGTTGAGGTCAGTCTAACTCCCTATAATGCATCTTTCATTTTAGGTTTGATGAGGATTGTGGGTTTTTGTAGGTGAAATTGTGTTTTGCAGGTTACAGGTACCTTTCGACATTCATTGAGTGACACATAAGTGATCAACATCAAATATTTACGAAACTTGTACACCACAATAAAACTCAGATTCTTACTATTTGCATAGTCACAGGCGCCCAATAGCAGTTTCTAACACCCAGAAACCCCTTTTCATTCCATTGACTCCCATGTACAACATCATTCATGAGCTCCATAATTTATCCTAAGTATTTACGACACTGTTCACCTCTTGTTCAGTAGTTTTTCCAATCTATAGCACTTCTAGATTAGGCATAAATAAACTAATTCATTATTTCTATATCTCTTACTTGGGGTTTCATACTTGTTTGATTTTTTGTTTGTGTCATTTCCTCATTTAGAAATTTATACATTATTTGTTTAATAGTGACTATGAAATATCAAGATTTAATTCAAATCAGATTAAATCAAGGGGTAAATGTCTGAGGGTGGGAAGCAATTGATGAAGCTTCGCACAAGATAAAATATTATGAAGGGAGGTGCAAGGATAATCTTGATGTGTTCCCACTCATTTCTCTCTAGAAGGATTTGAAGGGTTGATTACATGTGTTGTGCTTTTAATTTTAGGCTATGAATTGCAAGTGCATCCAAAATCACACATGATATGATATTGTAGTTTAGATTACTCAAGGGATTCCTCCAATGTATTAGGAGAGAAAGACTTGACTTTATATTTAAGAGTGGGTGTGAGGTCTTTAAGGAAGATCTAATATAAGATTTTACCATCAAGGTTTTTGTTGGCTTATATGGAAAGTGTTTTCCATTTCTTGATAAATCCTTAGGTAGATTCACGAGCCCATTTCTTAAGGTTTCTAAACCTTGTTCATTTTTTTTGAGAAGGTCTTGATGCTAAAAATTAGAGATGTGATCTTTGACTAAGCCTTCTAAGTCAACTCATGGGGGCTTCACGTAGTAAAAGTACATTATAACACCTTCATTCAAAGGGTATTAAAGAATACCATTAATATTAGTATTTACCTTGAATTATTTAATTAATAATACCCCCTTTGATTATATTATTAGAATGAAAATACCCATTATTTTTCCCATGTACCTTAATTAGCCATTTTCCATTACATATTTATTTACCCCTTTTTATTTCTACTCTAATATATCATGTTTTGCATTCAACATATTATTTTCTTAATACACCTTTGTTCTAGATAGATATTTTGAATCCGTTCAAGACATATTACTAATCACCTTAATGTCAAGCTTTAATTATTTATGAATAGTGTTATCGAAAATTCACCCCCAAGGTAATTTTGATAACTTGCACAATTTCTTCAGACTTGGAGGGGCAGAAATGGTGAATGCTCAAAGAATTGGATTTTCTCTAACTTCCCTATCAAAATAAAAGTCCAAGGAGTTAGAGAAATTTGTAAAAATATTAAAAACTGAAGTCAAGGGCCTATTTAAGTGAAAATAAGGTCTAGAGGTTACAGATGGAACCAATGTGGATTGTACTAGGGTTCGTTGTACCTAGTTGGGACCCAAAATACTAAGAATGCAAAAAAATGCAACAAAAGTAGAATATTTGGTCACGCGTGGTCTGAAGGATAGTTGAGAGAAAAGTATGTGTGGGCCTAGAAAATCCAAACTAGCCGTAGCCAATGCAATGCGAGTAAGGCAAAAAAAATTATCTGGGACAGTCGGGCCCAAAAAAGCTGAAATAGCCACAGCCAGTGTAATGTATGTAACATGGAGAATTTTTTTTGGGACAGTCGGATCCAAAAAATCCAAAACATCTGTAACCAGTGGAATGCGAAGATGGCACAGAAAAATGTCTAGGACAACTGAGACATGCGGACCCGAAATAGCCGCAATAACTACGGGTAATTGGTGCAGGAGAATTCATTAGTCAATGGCGCACTTGACTCAGTCAACGGAGGATGCGCAAGGAAATAAAATCCCAAATCGAGGTGATGCTAGAGAAAGGAGACCCGAATGGTCCAAGTAACGTGGGGACATGAGCTCCCTCGAAAACCTGTAATACCTGCAATACAAAGAGAATGTGGAATGTTTAATATCCGAACTTCCAAACGGTCATAAATTTTGACTCAAAACTCTGATTTTCACAAAATTAAAAAAATTAAATGCTCATTTCTGTGAAATGCAAGAAATCCTTGGAAAACTCAAAATAGTTGCTCACACTCATAATGGCATATCTTTCACATTTCTCAATGAAAATGCACTCAAAATTGGTACAGTTAAAGTCATGGATCCAAGTCCAATGCACATAGATCATGGGGTAAGTGCATGAAGTTGGGGGGCCAAAAAGTGGACAAAAATCTTAAAACAAATGAAATGTGTACGTTTTTTGCTAAAACGCACTTGGGTTTTAATTTTTTTGGCTTGGTAATTACCAAACCTTTAACGCATATGTGTTTTAAAAAAGGAAAAATGCATATGTGTTTTAGAGAAGAAAAAACACATACGTGTTTTAGGGAAGTAAAAACGCATACGTGTTTTGAGTAGTATGGAGCAGGTATGTGTTTTTAGGTTTCATATACTTACAGAAATAAATGTTGAAGTATAATAAATAATAAATTTATACTTTAATTGTTTTTTGGTAAATATAAGAAATTAAAGTTTCTCTGCACCATATGGAAGTGGTCCTGTAGCTCCAAAAATTATAATCTAGAAGATAGTTTTTCAAAATCTAATTTGGTCAGTACTTACTCGTTTTCAGGATTTCCACAAAGGACCTAAAACTTTCTAGGAATATATATTGTAGTCGGTCTTTGTTTTGGGAAAGCGTACAGTCAATTCTACAGGTTTTTTGACCGTCTAAAATAGATTTTGGCCCTACCATTACTTGAATTGGTACCATTTTTTTAAATTTGGTCCATAATTCACTTTAGTGATCATGAATCAACTCTACGATGCTTGTCTACTTCTTACTAAAAAGAGATACTCACTTTGTAGATAGATGATTGTTCCCTAAATGGGATTCTTGTCCTATAGCCAAAATGAGGTGATTTTAATGTGCCTCGTCCTTAAGGTGTGATAACACTACTATGTGTTGAATGAGTTGTTACAAATGGTACCAAGTGAATTACATCAAGTGAACTTGGATGATTTCTCATTATTAGAAACATGGTGCTCCATCTAAAGATCATCTCCTCACCTTTCCTAGGATCTAAAAGTATCCTTTAATAGAATAAAATTCATGATTCTCATATTTGTCTTTACTCACAAATCTAGACTAATAACACATATATCATGTTCATTAAAACATTCTGAAGGAAGCATGAAATAGTATAAAACACAATTTGTCTGAGTAGAGAGACTTTGGTTGTGTGGCATAGACACATTTGCTGGAATAAATAAGAAATTTTTTTGATGAAAGAGATGATTAATTTATACTGAACTATAATGAAAATTCAAAGGCATACAAGTTATAAAATCATTACTAAAGATACAATTATAAGAAGAGATGTTCAATTTATTGAGGAAGAAGCATGGGATGGTTGTAATGATATTAAATAAAAACAATATTTGAAATAATACTTCAAAATGATGATGCAATAAATGAAATTGGTGTACAATGTGGTCAAGAAAACCCAAAAAATCTAGCTCTTGTGACACCCTTAGTTCAGAGTCAAATTTATTTTTAACAAGGAAAATCATCAAGACATGTATTCAATTCTCATGGTAATGATGATTCAAATCCTATTTGGAACAAGCAATAAAGGATGACAATTGGATAAATAAAATGGATGGTGAAATTTAATCAATTGAAATAAATAATACATGGAGTTTAGTCACTCTTCCATAAGGAAAATATGCAATTGGTATCAAATGGCTCCACATGACCAAATATAATCTAGAAGGAAACATTGAAACATATAAGACAACATTTGTTGTAAACTGTTTTTCACAACAACCTAGAGTTGATTATAATGAAAACTTTCCCTAGTAGAAAGTCTTTATATAGTTATAACAATGCTATCAATAACAACATTAAATAGTCTAAAACTTCTCAATAATGGTGAAATCTAATAAGAGTTTTATAGATATGAAGATATGTTTGTAGATATTTTGAAAAATAAATTAACATAAAAAAGTTTTTATTATTTGGTACAAATTTTAAATGTAATTAATCAGCCAGAATTCATGTTTAAGGGGAATTTCTATAAATAAACTCAACATAACCCAGCATGCATGCACATGCAACTTTTATTAGAAACATGAAGTATTCATTTTAAAGAAAGTAAGTCTTTAAGTAGAAGTTTGAGATTACAAATATTTGTTTTACTAAAAAGTATCTTCAAATAGATTGTGAAAAGCATTGTAAACGAGTTATAAGTATGTGTGCCAACTTCAAATTGTATGGAGTTAAGAAAGAAGAAGAGCAGCGAAGTGATACCAAGTTGTTAATATGAGTTATTTATTTCTACATATTATATTTGTCTTGTGTTTCTCAAATGTTCTATAAGTTGTATCTTTACTTATTATTTATATTTGGTTTACTTACTGAGAACACATATCCTAATTATCGTTTTGGCTTCATCCAATCATTCAGATGGAGAGTGATGTATAATAGGATATCAAGTTAAAATAGGTGGGGTTTATAATACACTATATTAATGCATCTCTTTAAATAAACTTCTGTCCCAATATTTGAATCCTCGTTTCTAATGTATTTTCTATAATGGATTAGAAATCCGCGAATGATTTCTGGCATAACACTAAGATGGTCCCCAACATCATTAAGTGCCTTGGTTTTGCTAGTATAATGTCTAACTCTAAGCTTTTTGAAAATTTCTGCAGAAACCCTATCTCTAAATGTGAGCCAATCAATTCTATCTCAAATTTTATTACTGTAATCTTCATGAATCTCTTTCCTAGTGCACTTTTATGGTGTAATGTCACAATGTTCAACTACAAGGATTAATTAGACATAGAGAAATAAGGATTTTAAGATACCTTATTGAAATATTTATTATTCGTAGGACTGGCCTCTTTCAAAAAGGGCAATTATTTTCGAGAGACCCTTAAAATGAAAGTGTTGTGAAAATCATCAGATTCACACCATTCAATCTATTCTATTTGAGTTAGTAAGCGATGAGATCGATTATATCCTTCAAATAAAGATAACGATGCACTTGTACCTTGTATGTGAGATATTGATGTACTTATTAATTCCAAAAGAATTTGACATGTTGATGGTCTGAGATGACATAGGATAAGGCATTAATATGTCCATCAATGCAAAGGGAAAGAAAAACTTGACACACTATGCGATCATAGATCTATCCAGCTGCTTGATAACCATATATTAACTATGGAAAAATATTTTAACTGCTGAGCCAACTGGTGGAGAGTGAGTGTTTATGGTGGTGGTTCGCATTACACACCCCGAAAATGTTTCACATATAGATAACAATGCACTTGTACTTTGTATGTGAGATGTTGAGAGACTTATTATTTCCGAAAGAATTTGTATAAAATTTAAATAGATATATATATTATTTACATAGATTAGTCGAAAGCTCGAAATATTTTTGAAAGACAGTTAGCCTCTTCCCGTGATCAAATCAGATTAACTCTCAAAACTTTTTTCCATAAGACTCTTCCGAGACTAGTTAACAGCGAGCTGAACAAGTCTAGGTATTTTGTAAGGCCGGTTATAAGCGAACCTTCAACAAGCCAATCAACTCCCACCATTGTAAAATGTGACAGTAATCTTGGAAGGCATTAAAATATTAGAGAATACACGGGATAAAAGAAAGCCATGGATATGTCAGTACCTATGCTCGGGCGGAAGTGTGAAAATAATAAAAGGAACATCAAAAGTCTACACTACAGCATTAAATGAGTCTTCGAGACACTTGTGGATGACCTTTCTAAATGCGAAAACGATACAGCATTAATGTAAATTGTTGACATTCAGCACTGCGAATCGTTGCATATTTAAGGCTATTAAGCCATACAATGCAACTGGCAAGTCCATTATACACTTTATGTTTGTATAAAAGCCCACGTCCATGCTTGTTTATAGAAGTTAACAAACACAGTTCCAAGTTTTTAACGCAATGGAATCAAGACATGCCCTTTTGGTGCTTGCTTTGGCAGTCCTTTTGCTCGTTGGAGATGTTGGGAGCAGCAGAGTACGGCTTACTCAGCAGTCTATTTCCCAGCCTGATTTGTTCAAGGGTGGACTCGGCAGAGGGCGTAGAGGAGGTGGAGGAATTGGAGGAGGCGGCGGTGCTGGTGGTGGTTTAGGCGGCGGTAGTGGTGCTGGTGGCGGCTTTGGTGGCGGAGGAGGGGCTGGTGGTGGTGGAGGACTAGGAGGGGGTGCAGGTGGAGGCTTTGGCGGTGGCGGAGGAGCTGGCGGTGGAGGTGGAGGTGGAGTTGGGGGTGGCACTGGTGGAGGGGCAGGAGCTGGCGGCGGGTTTGGTGGAGGCGGAGGCAGTGGTGGAGGTGGTGGATTTGGTGGTGGTGGAGGCTTTGGAGGTGGTGGAGGAATTGGAGGCGGAGGTGGAGCTGGGGGAGGTGCTGGTGGTGGTGCAGGAGGTGGAGCAGGAGGTGGCGCTGCTGGGGGCACTGGCGGGGGCGCTGGTGGGGGTGGAGGCTTTGGTGGCGGCGGTGGAATTGGCGGAGGACACTCTGCTAATCCTTAACTAACTGATGTTCCGCTGCAATTCAATAAATGCTTCATTTGTAAGTTACTTACATATGAACTGTAGTATTGTTCCTTAGAATAATAGAGAAATGTATTTGAATTATAGTATATATTGATTGCGAGCTCTCGAACAATAGAACATTGGTCTTTGACACAACCAATAAAATTAAATAAATCCTCCACATAGCAAATTAAATTCGAGAAGATCCAAGGAAACTCCAAAGGAAATAATGGAGTTTGAGTGAAAAACAAAAATGGAAGTGTTGTTTTTGGCGTGGCCCGTCTGCATACTACACTGTACTCCTCCATGTTAATTGTTTAAATCAAGCCTTCAAGGGAAAGGAGATCCAGGATTATTGTGGAAGAGAATGTTGAAAAAAGTTCTATTATTGAGTCAAATATGATTAAACCATGACCTTGTTAATTTGTCTTTGTTTAAAGATATTTATTGTAAATGTTATGTTTACTATAGTCCTTTCCGGGGGAAAGTTGCATCTCTTAACATGTATTGCTGATGGAATACAGTGAATGTAAATAAATAAATAAATAAATAAACAAATATATCAAATTTGGTGTGAAAGAGATGAGAAAGAGGATAGCAAGATTTGATTTAGTAGATATATATATATAGAAAGCAGATATTGTTATAACATAAATAGTAAATATAACTTCAAAAAATTATATGTATCAAACTTCTTAAAAGAATGGAGCTGCCCAAATATTGAGGAAATCTCTCGTCGTTCAAAATGATATTCATTTATTCAAAATTGAACTGTAGTATTGTTCCTTTAGAATAATAGAGAAATGTATTTGAATTATAGTATATATTGATTGCGAGCTCTCGAACAATAGAACATTGGTCTTTGACACAACCAATAAAATCAAATAAATCCTCCACATAGCAAATTAAATTCGAGAAGATCCAAGGAAACTCCAAAGGAAATAATGGAGTTCGAGTGAAAAACAAAAATGGAAGTGTTGTTTTTGGCGTGGCCCGTCTGCATACTACATTGTACTCCTCCATGTTAAATGTTTAAATCAAGCCTTCAAGGGAAAGGAGAGAATGGCTGAAAGTTGCATCTCTTAACATGTATGGCTGATGGAATACAGTGAATGTAATATATATATATATATATATATATATATATATAACAAATTTGGTGTGAAAGAGATGAGAAAGAGGATAGCAAGATTTGATTTAGTGGTTAAGTCGGCTCGCCTGCATATTTAAATGGAAGTATCTCGATAAATAATATTAACATAAATAGTAAATATAACTTTAAAATATTTTATGCATCAAACTTCTTAAAAGAATGGAGCTGCCCAAATATTGAGGAAAACTCTCGTCCTTCAAAATGATATTCATTTATTTAAATTGAATTGAATATGTCTTAAAGATTTGGTTTAAGTTGGATTTCAGTATTGATATATGATTTCAATAATGTATGGGGAATGGATCTCTTAACCTTCATTTACCTTTAATAAAAAAAAAATGATTTCAATATTGAGATTTGATTTCAAATTAATAATAAATTTATTTTATTTTATTATTTTAATAATAGTTGATTCAATTATTAATTTATTATTGGTATAGAAAGAAACTCAACAAATGCAAAATTTAAGTATTTTCTTTTTATCTATTTAGTTTGACAAATTTATTAAAATTTGTATTCCTATAAATACTTGATTAATTTATAGCGGAAACAAATATCTAATGATAAAGGTAAAGTTTGTACTAGATTTTTATAAGAGAAAGATACATAAAAGGAAAAAATAATAAACATGCTAAAATTGTAGACTATAAAATAATTTTTATATGGAATACTTTTGTACAAGATCTTAAAGATCATATATAATACAAGAATTAAAATTATAATGTAATTTCTATTTTAGATATTTGATTAGGTAATAATATATGGTGGAAGAAATTACTATATAAGTCTCTAGAGGAACAAGGATCTTTGAGTCACCACACAAAAGATTCGTGATTTTTTTTATTTTTGTAAAACATCATTGTTTACATACACATAATATTATATATTCTCATTATTAATATTGTATGCCATAATAAAGAGTAGATAATATTTCATAACATAATCACATGTAATTGGGATGGTTTTAAAACCAATGGTAAAGAAACAACATGAAACCAATGGATGTAATATTGAACTTAGAGAAATTCTCTAAAAGCCTAAATGAAGATACAATATAGAAGTTAAAGTTGAAATCAATGTGTTCTAAGTCAGTGAATGCCTAATTTATGAGAATATATTACTAGCGTACCTATATTATATAAATATATGTAATATATTCTGAGAGGTATATATTACATAAATTTATATATTAAATAAATATATAGGTGCTTCGTTAACTTCACCTCTTAACCTATTTTACATACATAGGTGTATATAAACATAACTGTAGACAAATAAACATGCTAAAACTGTAGATTATAAAATAATTTTTATATGGAATACTTCTGTACATGATTTTAAAGAATATATATAATATAAGAATTATAATTAGAATGTAATTTCTAATTTAGATCTTTGATTAGGTAACCAAATATGGAGGAAGAAATTACTATATAAGTCTCTAGAGGAACAAGGATCTGTTGAGTCTCTGGAGGAGCAATGCTTTTATATACATTTTATCCTTTCATAATCTTCACACATGCACATATAATGATTAAAAGAGTAATTCTCTTTAGTATCACTCAAGTAGATATTACATGAAAAAAATGTATAGTAATCTTGGACTATCTTTCGTGTCTAACGTAGTTAATGATTTTCACCAAGATAGCACTACATTTTTGAAATGAGGGCCTCAACCTACATATAGTTATCCTAGTGCCTTTACAAGCATGAATGCAAATCTAGTGTTCATCCCCTAAGTTTTCACTTATACCACACCATGATATAAAAAGGTAACTAGGTATATATCATATTAACCCTATTTTACTGTTGAATATAGAGTGTTACAATTATGTGGAAATGTATTTTACTTGCTGATAAATAAATTCTAGAGAAAGGAGCCCTTAATGTTTCGTTTGGAAAAGTATATAATTAAGAATGATTTATTTTAATTTGAGATGATCTTGACTTCAACTGGTATACTCCTAACTTGGTGTTAATCATGCTGATAATGATTATGAGGATAATGATGAAAAAAATGAAAATGATAGTGATGACGGTGACAAAGATGACAATTATGCCACAAATTGTCAACCTTAAACCCTAAATATGCACGATAACAATGGAACTGATAACAATGATGATGGCAAATGGAAATCACTATAATGATGTAATGATTATTATATCAATGATGATAATCATGATGATAATATCATGGTCAATATCATCTTAATCATCATCATTATCAAAATAATCATTGTGTTTGGTGTTTTCATTTTCATCATCATCTTAATCATTGTCATTATTTTTGTCATCATAATCACAACTTTATTAATAGTATTATTTATATTGTGGTTATCATCATCTTATAAATCGTTGGCATCATCATAATCATCATCATCTTTGGTGTTGTATTTTTCATCATCATCATAATCATTGTCTTTATCATCATTTTCAATGTCATCATCATTGTATTTTTCATCATCATGATCATCGCTACTCATCATCATTAACACAATCATCATCATTATTGTTATGATCGTCACAATCATCATGGTCTTTAGTGTTGTTTTTCTTTTCATCAGCATCATCATTATTGCCATAAATTTCATGATCGATATTATCATTGTCATCATAATTTTCATCTTAGTTATCATCATCATCATCCTTATCATTATTATGACCACTATCACTACCACCACCATCATTGTTGTCATCGCAATCGTGTTCAATGTTGTCTTTTTCATCATCATTATAATCATTGTCACAATTTTCACGATCGATATAATCATTGTCATCATCATTTTTCATCTTCGTTTTCATCATCATCATCCTCATCATTATTATCCAAATTTAAAAAATTATATGCATCAAACTTCCTAAAATAATGGATGCTTCCGAAATCTTGAGGAAATCTCTCGTCCTTCTAGGTATTTTCAAGGTAATTCTTTTGTTTAAAATGTAAGTTTTATATTCAAAATGATATTCATTCATTTAAATTGAATTGAAGTTGTCTTAATGTTTTGTTTTAAGTTTGATTTTAGTATTGATATATGATTTCAATATTCTATGGGGAATGGACCTCTTAACCCTCATTTAGCTTTAATAAAAATAAATAATGATTTCAATATTGAGATTTGATTTCAAATTAATAATAAATTTATTTTATTTTAAAAATATTTGAACCAATTATTAATTTATTATTGATAAACAAAGAAGCACGACAAATGCAAAATTTAAGTATTTTCTTTTTATCTATTTAATTTGATAAATTTATTAAAAAAAAGTATCCGTATAAATACTTAATTAAATTTTTAGCGGAAACAAATATGTAATGATAAAGGTGATGTTCATACTAGAATGTTATAAGAGTAAGATACATAAGAAGGAAAAAATAATAAACATGCTAAAATTGTACACTGTAAAATAATTTTTGTATGGAATACTTTTGTACAAGATCTTCAAGATCATATATAATACAAGAATTAAAATTATAATGTAATTTCTATTTTAGATCTTTGATTAGATATTCAACTAAAGAGGAATAAATTACTATATAACTCTCTAGAGGAACAAGGATATGTTGAGTCACCACAAGTTTTTTTTTTGTTTTTGTAAAACATCGTTATTTAAATACACATAATATTGTATAGTTTCATTATTAATTTTGCATGACATCAATAAAGAGTAAATAATATTTCATAACATAATCACATATATTTAGGATGGTTTTAAAACCAATGGTAAAGAAACAACATGACATTTAACTTACTTAGACTTGTCAAATAGTCTTATATCACATTGTTGTGTGAGATTATTTGAATGGAAAATTTCTATTTCACATGATAAAATAGATATTAACAATGGTATTACATCGCTACAACCCTTGGGTCTTTATAAAAGCAATTGTTTAAAATTTAGAAAAATTATCTCATGTCATTTTTGGAAATACACACGTATGGAAATTAGATATTTTTCTACTACTTTCTACTGTTCTGAAATTCATGTGAATGTCAAAGCTTGAGAGTAGAATATACTATAAGAGTTTGACAATGAATCTTATTTTTTTTAGAAATTAATTCTCTTATCTAACACCTATTTCAAATAGTATATTTTATTAAAGGTGTTAGTTATGTTAGAAATTTTTTTGTAAAATTGATTGGTTTATAAATTTTCAGAAATCTAATAAATGTTTTCATTACAATAGAAATTTCATTTACATGATATTTTACATATCTTTATGTTTCAAACCCTACGCTTTATTTGTAATGAATTTTGAAGCTTCTATTTCTATAAACTAATTACATGTCATAACTAGCTTGACAAATTTTATATGGTGTTTATATTTTTCTTTAATTTTCCAAAGCTTTGAAATGTTGAAATTGTGTAATGTGGGTGAAAAATTTAATTATAACCCCATTTTTTCTCCTCCCAAAACTTTATTAATGTAAAAAACTAACACACCATTTGCATAGGATGTTACTGAAAATGTTACTTAACCTGTGAATGTCCTTATGCCTCAAGTGTTATGTTGCTTCGTGGAAGAGTCATGGGACTCCTAAATAAAAATTTACATATTCTCTATAGCAAACGTTAGTTTTGAATCCGGAGAATATACATAAGTAAATTAGTAGATTAGAAATCCACATCCGTTAAGTGTTATCATCTATCATGTTTCTCGTGGGCCCTGCATTTAAGTGCTATCAAAATATATTCAATTTATACCATATCTTTACGCGTTATTGATGTTCCTAACTAAATCATTTTCTAGTTGATGCCTAATTACACAAGTGTTGACAACATAAATTTATGGGTTATAACTCATTACTCTCCATCAAATTTTATTGTTTAAACATAAATTAATTATTTTAAAAATTAAACTTGTTAATTTGGATTATAACTTGAAACTAATGCATAATCATATGTTTTGATTGAATAAGGGTGTTAAAGTGGGCATTGGATTACATAGTTTAATGGCATTTCTTCGTAAGTTTCTGAGGGATTCTCCAAAATTAAGATCTCATAATACATGAAAAATGTTATAAAGAAATGTTATTCATTTAAAACACTTGCTAATATATAATTTTAAAGACAATATGATGATTTGAATTATATATGTATATATATGTTTCAAATTCTTACCTAGATCTAAAATTAGGTAAAATACTTGTTGTGTTGTTATGTGAGGGCTGCATTGGTTTCATATCTGAAAATGAGTCCTAAACCCCCCGCAACACAAAACTATACACTTATGATAAGCACTTCTATTCTACTTAGAGCTACTCTAAACTTTAATTTCATTTTCACCAAGAGAGCACTACATTTCTGAAATGAGAGCGTCAACCTACATATAGTTATCCTAGTGCTTGTACAAACATGAATGCAAAACTAGTGTGCATCCCCGTATGTTTTCACTCGTACCACACCATGATATACAAAGGTAACTAGGTATATATCACATTAACCCTATTTTAGTGTTGAATATAGAGTGTTACAATTAAGTGGGAAAATATTTTACTTGTTGATAAATAAAGTCTAGAGAAAGGACCCCTTAATGTTCTGTTTGGAAAAGTATGCACTTAAAAAATGATCTATTTTAATTTGAGATAATCTTGACTTGAGCTGGTATACTCCTAACCTGATTTGGAGTTCTTCAAAATCAGATATAAGATAATTGTAATGTATCCTCTATATTTACGAAGATGAGGGAGTCTATGTTTAATAACTGATGGATATTATTGGAGAATATCTTTTGGAATAATGTGAATTAATTTTTGAATTTTATGACTTGGGAGATAATTTTAGTTAACTCAAGTGCACGCTTTGACTTAATTTAAACATATCTTCTTGAATTTAACATATATTCTCTGAATTAAATAATGATTTTTAGTTTTAGTCATGACTTTTAGTTAGCTTAAGTTGAGGAGATGAATAAGATGTGAGGATAATTTATTTATTTAAATATGGAAGTGGATATGTGGGGATTTATTTTATTGATTTGATATTAACTTAGATAGTAAAATTAGCTAGGGAGGATAGGGTGCAATAGGATTGATTAAATTACTTCAAGAGACAGAAAATGGGGTTATAATGTGCACTGTTTATTTTGGGTGTATACATTTGCCTCTCTTTAAAGTGTTATAATGGAGTAATATAATTTTAAAGATAGTAGACACTTGTTAAATGGTGGAAGAATGATAAAAAAATGATTTAGACTTTATGATTTTCCCTGGTGAATCATTTGAATGCCCCAGTGAATATGGATGGTTAATTTTCCTTGGCGAAGGATTTGGATTCCACAAAGATTTTGAATTATGATCATGGATTTCCCACTCATGTGGATGGGTGACATGAGAAAATGGTGTACAACCGACTTGATCGAAAGAAGGATAATTATTATGATTCAAGAGTTATTATAAGAATGAAGGGATTGATTGTATTCGTATCTTGAGAGAAACCAGTTTTGTTGTTGCACGGTAGAGTTATAACTATTATTATTGAAAAACCATAACGTGAAACACATTTACATGTTCCAAGAAGGAAATGTTTCCATCAAACCAAGGTATCAACATAGAATCTCTTTGGTGGCCTAAATGGAGGGCGAGTCTATTATTGCTATTGAGGTGGATGTTGTGGTGGCACTACTACACCGGGGAGTGTTTCGAGACAATAGTTAGAGACAAAAGTTTAACTTTTGTCTCTAAATTCTCTTTTTTTAACTTTTGTCTCTAATTTTTTTTTTTAACTTTTAATAATTTATTCACCTTTTTTATTATGACGGACAAAACCATTTGCATCTCATCTCCATCTGCTTTCCAACCCTAATCCCAGAGAAAGTGATGGTGGCTGGTATGTCTGTTAGCTTGAATGCCAGATTGAATTCTGTGGTGGTTGTGGCCTCTCCCTGGAGCAGCCCAAAGCCCTGTTCCCTACTACACTTTTGGATTATATGCTCCCAATATAGTGTCTATCACTTGTTTCTGCTTCGGGGGGGATGGCCGAATCAACTAGTTCATTTTATTTAAGCAACAATATTGTGTTGGACATCGAGGAGGCAACCAAGGTTTCAGATCTTTCTTCCTATTTTGTTTCTACACGTTAGGGCTTACAGACAGGGTCCAATCTAGATTCGACATTACATCTGGTAAAATGCATAGTATTCAGAAGAAATATGGCGGTTCCCTTTGTAGATATCATTACTACGGTTTAGTTTTTGTTAGAAAATCTACAAAAAATCTACTTTTCTCTCTCCTCGTGCTGCTTGGGCAAGCTAGGGTTTGTTGAGCACTCTGTATGTTTTGGACTCTACGCTACCACGTATACTTCCTCATTTGGTGCTCGCTATTAATCAAAATGGTTTTGATTTCATTCCCCATTGTGCAGAGGAGGTGAAATTAAACAACGAGTGATTTGCATTTCTATTGGTGATGGAAAATATCACAGATCAAGTGGTAATGGTCCATGGGGATGATCTGATGGCTGACACCAGAATGCTAGTGACTTTCAGAATCAAACTTTTCTTGAATGCAATGTGTATTTTTATTCCACCTACTTCCCTTCTATCGTCCTTCCAACCTGTGAATAATGGGATTATGGAACAGGGTATTTTGCACCATTAAAACATTCAGGGAAATGGGAATGTTTTGACTTTTACAGCTGCCACACCTAGAAAAACCCATGAGCAAAATATGGAAGCATGCACAAGGCATGCGAGTTGTAATGGGTTGACCCCACCCAAAGAAAAGCTATATTGCAGTCACCACATAACCAAAAAGGAAGTCGATGTGGAATGTGATGGGAATGTTGGCATGTTGGGCCTGTAGTACATGACAGCACCCAGAGGATCTCGCCATTGGAAAATAAATGTTGATTTTCTTCGATTTGCCTTGGAATTTCAAATACAGCTCCAAAAATTTGGTTCTGAAACAGAGCGATCAAGTGGGAAACATACATGGAGTGGCGGTAAGGGTTAGCTTCCCCTTTCTCTTTTTCTGTCTTTTTCCCGTAATAGGTTTGCAACCTAGAAATTTATATTTCAATTTTTCTCTGTTGTGGTAGTATTTTTTTATTGGTTTCAATCTATTGCGAGAAAACATGAACTAGTAGCCTACCTGTTTGATTCCCTTATTTTAGATAGTTGACTTGAAATTTGTGGGAAAGGGTTGTTTGAATTATTTTAATTTTAACTTCATTGTATCTAAGATTTGATAGACCCGTTACCGCAAGCATTGCCCACATAAAACATAAGAGGGCAGCAAAACATGAGGTAGGAATAACTAAACCCCTATATGTTGCAAAACATCTGGTAGGACTTATCGAACTCATAGAAGATTTTGAATTTCATTGCCTAAAATTTGAGGAGGAGAAGGTGAAGATAGTTGGAATCTTTGAATTAGGGGGTTCTAGGAAGACCACCCTTGCCAAGGAATTGTTCAACAGGAAACGTTCATCATACAATCGATCATGTTTTCTTTATGATGTGAGAGAATCATCTGTCAAAGATGAATTGCAGTGCTTGCAAAGTAAGCTCTTGAAATATCTCTTCGGTGAAAATTGTAAGTTTGAGAAAGTAGATGAAGGAATAGCTAGTTCAAACAGATCTCTAGTTTTTTACATCCATAAATGTGAATGCTCTCCAGACAACTTAGACCCGTAAAACTTGGCAACTCTTCTAACTGCTCATAGTTGCATATTTTCAAGGTTACAAGATCTGTCAAATCAGATAACCCTGGTAATGTTCTCAACTTGGAACAAATTCGCACGTGGAGGAAACTCTGTGTTCTGACGAGCTTTAAATATAGTTCAATTAGATTTTTCATGTACTGAATTGTGAGAGATTTAAGGGTGGGACATGTTTCTCCACTTATTGATAGCTTTGATAAGCCTGCGTGGGAAATGACTATGGTTTCAAGGCTATTCATGCAGTTCAATCTACTATTGCTCAAGATCATTTCACCCCCTAATGAATCATTGCCCAAATGCAATATTTTAAGATTGCCAAGTTTTGTAAGGGATTCAGAGAACAAATGTCCTAGAAGACAAGGATTAGCGAATAAATTACTATCAGTAAGCAGTAGACTTTCCAATTGTTCTAACATTCATAATGATTTTGCAAGCTTTCGTGCAAATCGTGACCTATAATTAAGTTCCAGGTCTTTCAACTGTACAGGGCCCTGAAATTTCCAATTGATTTATCGAAATAGTTAGTACTCCATAACAAACAAATCTTCATTAAACTAATATGCTGAAATAGACGCTCTACAATAAGGGAGATTTCATCTCAAAAACAAAGAAAAACAAAATACCTTGCATTCCATCAGCTGATCTACTTGCTGATCATACATAAATGGATACATGTTTATTTACATTGTTGCAAATAATCGTACTCCTGGTCCTAATTCTTTTAGAATTTGTATGTTGCATGCAACAAATACAAAAGTGTCATTTGGATGCCTCTTTGGAGATTTTTTTATGCACGCTAGTGATTTGGCTTGCTACCCATGGTCAAAGTAGTACTTGATTTTATGTAAGTGTTTAGCACATGTAAACTAAGGTTGAAGTTATCACTTAAATTTGTCAACAACTTGTAATAGTGATCCCATGTCAAAGAAAACGTGCATTAACAATTCCTCTTGAGGTAAATAAGTTTTGTGGTCTTAGCTCCTGATCAAAGCTGCAACTTGGGGTTTGAGAGTCTCTGCCAGATTTTCAAAGCTTCGGGCCAACTGAATTTCATCCAGTGTTTGCTCGAAGGTTCCGCCTCCTTTCTTCGCCATTTCAACAAGGATGTGCATTGTCGGGTGTCTCCCAAACATAATTGTATGAAGCGTCATCCTAGGCTCCTGTCTTTTCATTTTGTCCACATAATACAGAGGATCCCCTCCGCCATTGTTTCCCCCATCACTCAAGAAAACAACTACCGGTTTTTTCACGTCCACGGTGTGGTGTCGAGCTCCTTTCATCAATATTTTTTTGGTGCCATCCAAACCTGCTGAATAGGTAGTTCCTCCACCAGGGTGGTGTTCAAGAATTCTGTCAACAACACCCTCTTCCATATCTTCCATCTCTACAGCCACAGTTGCACTAGTATCAAACAGAACCACAGAAACCGAATCATCAGAAACTGTTTGAAGGCGTGCTTGTATAAATCTGAGATTTGCCTCATATACACAGCCAAGTCTAGAATTATGATTATTAAACTTGGCCATAGTGGGGCTAATATCTGAGGATTGCATTGAACCTGATCTATCAATGACGAAAATGACATGGTGAGGGACATTCTCAGAATGATCACAGCCAAAATGATGTCCATCATCGGTTATGTACCCTGCAGAACTTATATCTTGTCCAGTGCTCTTAATAAGTGGGTGCCACAGTTTCTCGGTGCAGTAAGATTTATCAGAGCCACCTACCTCTGTCTCATGCTCCTCAGATTTGCAGTGGTGATTACAGCGGCCAAATTCTTCCCGCTCTTCTTCAGTGCAAGGATCAACGAACTTGACACATTGCCAATAAGTCTCATGAGTCAGCTCGTCTTTGGCAATATCCACGTCAGGTCCATATTTCACAGTTGCGTGCCTGGAACCATCGTAGAGATTTCTGGTACACGCAGAGTCTGGGCAAGGAACCAAATGGATGTGGCCTCGACCCAGTTTCCTGCAATATATATTACACATGTCCGCCTCACCTCTTTCTCCCCATTTAAACTTTCAATCATGAATCTCAATATCTTCACTGTCTGAAATGAATCTTACATTTCTCATATTTCCATGCACCGTATCGTGCAAGCCAGAGTGATTTACATTTGATTTAAAATTGTTCTTAGCTCTGCCAAACATATTAGCTGATTTAGTGTGGGTGTAACAGACCAAGGAGCTCTAAGCAAACTTCGTTCATTTGACTGTGTTGTACAAGTAAGTACTTAACCTGAAGTAACTAGGCTTATGACTCATCTTGTTTTGGAGGCCTTTTTGCCCTCATCCTCTTTACGAGTCTTGGTATGCTTACATCTTGATCAAATTTTGCAATGAGTGGTCATGCAAAGCAAAATGAATACGGCTATAATATGCATGGTATTATCCAAGATACACTCATTTTTTCTCTACTTACTGTCATTTGCTAGTCTGCGTTGTATGGCTTGTTGCCAAATGTGATTGTTTTCATGGTCACATCCTTGTCTGTTGAGATTTATATTAAAATGGGAATACTTAGCAATTCCTAGATTTATTACTTATGTTTTCATATCACGGCTTCCAGTTATTATAAACGGGTGTACCAGGATTTCTTCTTGTCAGGGGAAAATAATCAAGATGCAGTAACTGGTACTGAGTCTGTTTCAATTTATCTTAGATTTGGTTGGATGTTGTTCTTGGCACTCAGAATCCATGTTTTTAGCCGGTTCAAAGGCCTGGTTACTTGCACAAATGGTTTAGTGTCAATTCTGGTAAGTTGCAGAAGACAACACATATTTTTTTGGTGCAATTGAGTTTGTGAAAAAGTATGCTCAAATTCATTAGTTAGATATTTGACATGGCTTATTGCTCTTTGGTTTTTTTAATTGGAAGGAATGTCTATATGGCAGGCTATTCCGATTTTGCATGTTCCCATTCGATGCAGAAGCTTTTCCCTGAATGATTCTACACTCTTTGGTAATGTCTTCTGGATGTTGCTTGGAAAATTGGTTTTGCCTGCTGTTTGTTATTTTGGATTATTTTTCTTATTTCTGTTTAGTATGATTTAGACTAACATATCTGTTCTTTCAGTTAGGAAAGGTACTAAGGGAGTTGATCTTATATCATCGCTGTGCAATATCTATCAAACATCAGAAGATGATTTGCTAAAGATGATTGAAAAGGCTAATACCCTGATAATTGGTATTCTCAAGAAAACTCCATGTCCTGCTTCAGAATGCCAAACTGAAGAGCTAAAGAATATTGATACAGGTTGTGATTTAAACCTTCTGTTACTTTTCATTATCCCATGGAATGGCTTTGAAATGATGAACTGTATCGTATTCCTTTGAATCTTGTAGATGGCTTGACGTATTTTCAAGATCTTGTGGAGGAGATCTCCATAATATCAAGCATTCAAATTCTAGAAAGGGATTATGAAGATGCGATCCATGATAGAGGGGAGCTCGATGAGCAAATGTTTGTAAATGAAGAAGACAACTTGTTTGGTTCAGGTGGTGTTTCAGAGGGTGCTGCTAATATATCTGGAGTAAAGGTATGAAATATCCAACCTTGAATATGTGTACATTATAAGGAAAGCCTCCAGTGTTACTCAATGTAGGCATCCTTTTTATATTTTGGTCAATTATGTATGTTACTTGTATCAGAACGCATGTTTAGTTAATTTGTTGAATGTTGCAATGTTGGTTGGTCTTTACACGATTTAAAAGCAATTGAACATAGATTATTCTAAATTTATGTAGCCTGTGTTTGCATATTTTGTTTATTCTTTGAAGTCGTCACTTGATTTCTGTTTTCCTTTTTTCATAGTTTTCATTGCAGGCATTTAAACCAATATTTTTGTTTCCCTGTGAATTTTACCTTTCTAGGATAAATCATAAGAACTTACTGTTTGTGTTGTCTTTAATATGGTGATAACATTTTGGCTTTTGCGTGTTTAGTACCGAATATTCGATGTTTATTAGATATAAGTTTTATTTGATATTTTGCCGATCTTTTATAAGCATGCATATTATGATCTTGTTTCGTACATTTTCCACCATTTTTTTATGTTGACAGTTTTGCCAAAATCCCATGATTTATTGAGCATATTGTGTAAATATGGTCTGTACTTGCGACATTGCGGGGAATTATATCACATGTTTACTAAAAGCTTTTAATGGCACTCTGTTAGTGGGTTGTGTATGGCAAGCTGTCGCGTTGGGGTGATACTAATCTTATGTATGCATTTGATCTATGCAGAGAAAGTATGATGCTATGTCTTCACCTATAAAAAAAATAACGAGTCCATTATCTCCACTAGGCTCTCCTTTGACATCACCAGTAAAAGAAAGCTCCACACCCTCCAAAATTAAGATGCCCCCACCTGCTACACCTGTAAGCACAACAATAACAACTACAAAATGGCTACGAACTGTCATAGCTCCTCTTCCGGCAAAACCCTCTTCCGAGCTTGAGCACTTTCTTTCATCATGTGACAGGGATATAACAGCAGATGTGATCTGTAGGACACAAATAATACTTGAAGCAATTTTCCCTAGTAGTGCACCTGTGTACAGATGTGTTGTTGGAAGCCTTCTGAGTGCTGCCTTGATGGATAGCATATGGGCAGAGAAGAGTAGACTGGAAGCATTAAAACTCTATTATAGGGTTTTGGCTGCCATGTGCAGAGCAGAGTCACAAAGATTGCGTAACAGTAACTTGACATCTCTGTTGATTAATGAGATATTTCATAGGTGCATGCTTGCTTGCTCTGCAGAACTTGTTTTGGCAACACACAAGACAGTAACAATGATGTTTCCTGCAGTTCTTGAAAGAGCAGGGATTACTGCATTCGATCTGAGTAAGGTGATAGAGAGTTTTGTAAGGCATGAGGAAACTCTTCCAAGAGAGTTAAAGTGACATCTGAAATCTTTAGAGAAAAGATTACTTGAAAGCATGGCATGGGAGAAAGGCTCCTCAATTTAAAATTCCTTGGTCGTAGCAAAGCCTGGCCTTTTGGCAATAATAAATCAGCTAGGCCTCTTGGCAGAACCAATGCCATCTTTGGATACCATTGCAATGCATCATAATCTCACTTCTGGAAGTCTTCAGCTTTCTTCCATTCCTCATAAGATTGAGGCTACATCAGGTAATTTTATCTTCTGTTTACTTTTGGATGTAGTACAAGTCTTTTTGTTAGCTGAGTCTATTAGAAAGAAATTTTATCCCCATGCTTTTCATCAAGTATAAATCATAAAACTTTTCAGCATTTTTTACTTGGACAAATATTGACTTTCATAATGAATTGGATGCACGCCTGAGATTTTAGATTTTGTTTGTTTTCTCTTGATCAAAAACTATCTTGCTCATCCAAAATTCAGTTCCAAAAATTTCTGAGCTAAATAGAAAGAAACCGTATTACTATGCAAAATTGAAATGTTGAAGTGGTTAAATTGATCTTGGTGTGCAAAATTAAGTATTGAATTCATGACCATGTTCTTATTTTCCAACATTGAAGTGTTATGTTGTTTTAATAGTTCTCTTATATTGCAAACATATGATACAATTGAAGAGCAAGTCTACAAACACACCTTGTAATGCAAACATTTATTGCAGATAGCTGTCATTATTGTGCCTTGTGATGGGATGCAATTTGCTAAGAGTTAGTTTCAAGTTTACTCACACGTTGAAGTGGTTAAGTTGATCTTGGTGTGCAAAATTAAGTGTCATGGTGTTGCAAAGCTGGTGGATTTTCCTTTAGAAAATGAGAATTTGCTGAAAGAATGCTGAATCATGAGTTCTTCAAATTCCTATAATGTGGAACATTCACAGTCAAAGCAAACTGGCTGGCTGGCTGGAGCCAACACAGTGTAAACAACAAATCTGAACTTTGCAAGGTTGCAAAAGAGGCTTGCAAAGTGGAACTGGGCTTGTGAAGCAAGTCTTATTTTTGCATAGCTAATCCAAGCTTACAGAGCTCTCCCAAGTTTCTGAAGTGGTTTCAAGCTTATGCACATCATTAGGCTTGTGAAGTAGTTTCAAGTTTGCACAAATATTTAGGCATGCAAAGCTTTATAGGATTGGAAAGTTCATGTAGGGTTGCAAAGCTTGTGGATTTACAAAGCTTGCCTAGACTTGCAAACCTCCTTTAAGTTTGCGCAGCGCGAAAATGAACTACAAAGCTTACAAATCTCAGAATAGTTTTACTAGGCTTGAATTAAGTGCTGAAGACAAACTTCTTGCTTCTTTCTTGTGGAATCTTTTCCCACCGATGCATAACTCTTATGAAAGGGGATCCATCAACTCCACACGCAGGATATCTTTCAGATACAGGGATGCTCCCAGATCACGTGGCTAGGAGAAAAATGGTTGAAATGAGACAGGAAGATGTTGAGTGCCACCAACATCATAAATGCCAGGTAGATTTTGTAGAAAGTTCAATAAAGATCACCATAATGGGTTTTCCCTGTGATGTTTCTCTAGGTGTCCAAGTCAATGCCGACTGGAAGAAAAGGTACCTCAGAAATATACTCAACCAACCCCTCCCTTTCCATGAGCCTCTGAATAGCTGGTTGAATGATTATTTTTTTTATACTTTGATAAGGTCTTGGATATCATTTCATATGTGGCTTGCTAGGAACACAGCCATGTCTAGTAACCCTGCGAAATACAATTCCAATTATGTATCGATTTTATGTTTCAACATGTTTGAGATGGTCGTTAGCAATATGCAGTCTGTATCAGCTAGGAGGGACAGTGTTTTTAGGAGTATTATCGATGCAATTTTTTTACAAAATGTGGTTCTTGATTATGGACTATATGTGCTAATCACTATAATCTTCTATGCTTTGTACAATACAACATCTTGAGGATTCAGCAATCTCCTTGTGTGTTTATCACTCAGGAGACTGTTTGTTTTTAACCCAATTTTACTTCATTAATATATACATGATTCAAAAGAATACTGCTAGGGATTTTAACTCTATATAGAAGTTCATTTTCACTCCAAAAAGGACAATGGAATTGATCGTCATGTCAAATTTTTGAAATTTGAGTTTTCTCCTTTTATGTGAACTGCTTTGTTATCTGAATTTCATTTTGAAATTCTATTATATTTAGACAGGATTTCCTTCAAATTACAGAGTCAATTTACACTGTTATGGGTACCACTTACCAGGCACTTTGAGTTCTTGAACTATAATGTTGATTTACTGACAGTGATCATTTGAAGGGTTCAGCAATCACATTTGTATAATATATTTTTCTCTTATAAAATTTCAATTCCTTGTCTTTGCAATTCGAGCAATACTACTTTCAGGCTGTATTGGTAAGTTACCTTACTTACCACTAGGTCAAAATTTGAAGAACCACATTCTCCTTTTACTGCTATGGTTGTTGGTACTTGGTAGTACTTGCCCAGTTTTGGTTATTTGTAGACATTAATATGATGTCACTTGATTTTTTGTTTTATTTTTTGGTTTCTCAGTGTTGAATTTGGATGGATGTGTTGTTCTTTTATCCTATTATCTTTTTAAGTCTCTTGTTTGTAAAATATCTTGCGGGTTCATAGTTTGGAAATGGAATTGCAGATAAGGAAGGGTCACAATGAAATATTCCAACAAGATATCATTGATGCATTGGATAAACGATTATTTGAAAACACAGGTTTCCTCATGACGGAGGAAGAGCAACGGATGTATGCAAGGAAGGTATGCCTCTTATCTGTTTTGTGACATTAATCTTCTAGCGTCACATATTGCTGTGCAAATTATTAAAAGGAAATTCCCTTATTAAATGAATATCCACCCCTAGTTTCTGAGTTCACTAATATTGTTGTGCTTTTATTACAATCATTTCTGTTTCTTTGTAAAAGAGTAGTTCATTGTTAAAAGCAGGTTCCTGTTGAGAATATAAGGTTGATGGCAGTACATGAAGCTGGTCACATACTTTTAGCTCATTTGTTTCCTCAGTTTGATTGGCATGCTATCACTTTCTTGCTTCCTGGTGGCAAGGTAATGTTTGCTTGAAAACATTTTCTTCAATTTATGTTCTTACACTATCAAAAATCTTTCGATGTATGTTTTCCCTTCCTCAAATGTTTGAAAGTAGATTTGTTCATCCTCCTTTTAGCTATATGAATGTTGCAGAAATGGCAGGCTCTCAGTCCAAGTTTTGGGTGTTTGTGATTGTATCCTTCGAGCATATGAACAAATGTCTGCTTCATCTTTTCATTTTTTGATCTGTTTGTATATGAAAGGCAGTGTCATGTTTGAATTTAATGTCCATTGTACACCGAAATATACTTCGAAAGCTGCTTTAAAAGATACTCTTACAGTTAGATATGATCGATTCCAGCCATGCAAAATATACCCATTCATTTTCAAAGAATAATTTGGTTGCTTTCTGGTTTGTTATTTTCTTCCTGCAGGGAATTAGGACAACCACTTTGTTGAATCTGTCTACCATTACATATAAACAATTATGTCCTTGTCTAATTTTATGCTCCTCTGTGCGCAAACCTTCGGAGTGGCGAACCACGAGCTCATGGACGCGACTCTTTACCGAGGGCTCTTCATGCTCCTCCACAACCCTTCCCATCGGATTTCTCTGGCTAAATGTGGTGTCTTTGCTCCTCAAGCTGGGTCAAGACAAGGAAATCTCCAAGGTGGCCAGGGTCTATCTGGTTTTTCTGCTACCGTATCTGGTGGTGACCTCTGTTTTAGCGCCGCTGAGAATCTAAGACCCACCCCAAGAAATATTGGAGTAGTAACCCGCTCCATGGAACCATGTCCTTGTTAGGATCTTACCTTGAGTAGAATCTAGATGTGGGACTATTTTTTAAGCTCATTTGAGAAAAGTTCTTATATGTAGGGCTCTTGAGTTGGTAACTTGTGTTTTTGGGTGAATTTTTTGTAGGCTTGGATTATTTGTTGTTGTTGCTACTGTTGCTTCTTGTTTCATTACAATGGTGAGGGGATATAGTGAGGAAGCGGTGATCATGACCTGCCTTTCCTGTAAAGACCAATACAATACATCTTCAGCTGGAACCTATAGAGAATGCACTATGAAGAGGCAAGTGAAACTCAAGAAGAGCTTAAGAAAGAGATTAAACAAAGAAACAAAAGAAACTCAAGTGAATGCTTCTCTTATTTTGCACTATCATTTTAATTTATAGACTCAATATTTTTCTGTGACTATGAACAAAGAAACAAAAGTTTTTCTTGGATGGCAGGTACAGATGATCACCTGAATATTTGTGTTGGGAATGATAGGAAAACATGGATTTTATCATACAGGTATATGAGTGCACAACTTAGCTTATTAGTTTTGTGCGAGGTTTTAATTATTGTCTTAGTTTAAATGTAATTTGTGAATACTTTTGGTAGAACTGGAGTAAAATATGTGTTCTTAATATCTCAGAATCTAATGCACCTTTGTTGTTATCGATAATAGAGAATTGTATCAAAGTTGAGACAATTAAAGCGAAGAACATGAAGATGACAATTGTCGGCAGAGAGGCAATTGCTCAAAATAAAAGTAAAGAAAAAGAACCTCAAAGTAGAACCAGAGAAACAGACATATCACTTGAAGCCGGTGGTGGAGAGAAGGTGTTCATATTGTATGTGAAGGGTTAACGGCATTTAGGCACCCTTTTCTATTTTATCATTGAATTTAAAGGGTTAACCACATTTAAACACCCTTTTGTATTTTGTCTTATTTGATAATAATAAAATGTTTGTGGACCCATTTGTTGGGCACAAAATTCAAATCAAATTGTTTTTAATTTTTAATATTAATGATCAACCCGCACTGACATCATAGACAATATGTAGCCGTCGATTGCACTATATGATATTTGATTATTATTTATTCTTGAAATTCAATTTTTTTGTTTTTTAAATTTGTATCGTCTCTAGAGAGACAATAAAAAATGAGATTAGTATTGTCTCTGGAAAGACAAAAAATTAGTATTATGTATTGTCTCTAAGGAGACAATAATGATATTGTTTCTCAAGAGACAAAAATGATATCAATCTAAAATGTCTCCGGAGAGACAATAATTAGAGACAATATTAGAGACACTCGCTTTGAGACAATAATAGAGACAATATACAACTTTTTTATTGTCTCTATTTGAGACAATTTGGTCAAGTATTGTCTCTATTATTGTCTCAAAACACCCCTCCTTGTAGTAGTGTGGTTTGAATGAAGACTATGTAGAACCATGTCCACCATGAGGAGGAGGATCTAAACTACTCAATCTGTTTTCCTGCATCTGTTAGATACGGCTCCAAACTCTATCTCTGGCCTATTACATCTTCCGCCTGGTCTCCTCCACAATGTGAACTTTCTCAAAGACGTCAGCTGCAGTCTATAGGTAATGAATGCACACTGCTCCTCCAATGTCCAAGTTCAGGCCCCTGATGAACTTGTGGATCCACACTTGACTCTCATACTCCACCACCGCCATAGATGCCTGACGTAAGTCATGGAGCTCATCTATCCTCTGCTAAATGAACATCCTAGACAAGTATCTGCTCCTGAATCGCTCCTCGAAGAGCTCCCAAGTGACTGTATCGGAATCCACATTGTAACGCCCCAAATTTTCACAACAAAAAACAACAATAAAATAATAAGATAATTTTTTTTACTTATAATGCTCACTACACAACACCGTAAGGGCTCCAAATACAGAAATTCAGCAACGCATACGACACTTACATAAGTCATCGAATCACATAGACACAAGAAAACACCATATACATGTCGATGTGACACTCTTCCAAATGAATGAATACTAGCAATGACCGAGCCACAAGAAAATGACTCAAGGATTGGAAAACTCACAACACATCATTTCTTTAATTGCATCCTAGTTATGATCAACATTCCAAGAACATTATTGTGCAAGGAAAATTGTCTCATTTTTCCATCTATAGATCCTTAAGTTCATTCCACATTAACATTACAGTTCGATCATTTTAAGTTGGATTTTTATCCTTTATGGAAATTTTCCATAACTTACATAATTATTTGGCATAATTTCAAATCGCATATAAAGTACTTAATTATCTTGTTCTTATGTTAAGAATATGTTTTTCAAACATTTGATCAATGTCTACATTTTTACCATTGTAACTCAAGTGAATCTGACTTGACGTCTAGAACGCAATATTAGGATTTATGGAGGGTGGTTTAGATTCAATATATTTTTTCCCATAAACATTCTTCGATCACGGTATAATTATTTCCCTACCATAGTTGTTATAGTTCAATATCTTGTTGAATTCCATTAAGATGTGTGTGTGTGTGTGTGTGTGTGTGTGTGTGTGTGGTGTGTGTGTGTGTGTGTGTGTGTGTGTGTATTCCCAAAGTTTGATCACACTAAGACAATTCATATTATTTATAACTCAAGAAAATATTTTATTAAGTTATAAGGACTCCAAGAGTTCCCTTAATCCTAACCTCAAATCACATTTTCAACTTATATGATGTACTCTTACCACGCATTATGGTCTCATTATTAGCATTGTCTTGTAAAAGGAGTTATAGAAATATTTGTCTAACATCTTGAAGACGTATAAGATTAGAAGCCTTGAAGATGCACACTAACCCCAAGTTAACATCCTAATCAACTGAGGATTAGATTAATTCTCGTTGCACCTAAGGACCTACCCCTCAACTATATATGAGTTTAAGGTGAGAGGACATGTTTATGCTAAACCACCTTCAAGAAAAGACCAAGGTGTTATGTTGATAGATCCCAAGGTAACACATTTAACTGAGAGGGACTAAGGAGTTCATTAACGAGAATTTAAGACCTAGAACAACTATTTCACAATCTCCAATTATGTCGTCTAGATCCAACAAGGACTTTATTCACTGATTAAGTTAATTTCTAGATCTTATCTCGTAAGACCTTGTAATCCCAGAGGATACTAAGGGGGTATTAGCTCTACTTACCCCACAGATGTTAAGGTTACACTGAATAGTCATTGCTTCAAACAAGGACTCATAATATGACATCCAAGGTGGTCTTGGCCAGTTAACACAGTGTTGGAATTGAAGAGAGGACATTCTCATCGTGGTTACCAAAACTAGAAGGAAACCAAACTCCTAAAAAAATTAGACCATGTCATTTCTAAAAGATAGGATTCAGGAAAAGGTCGCTAAACATAACAACTATGACGGTAAACTCCAACTAGGTGTTTTATTTACCTAAACTAAGAGATTCCATTGAGTGTAAAGTTTAAGTTCATTCTATGGTTTCAATATCTTCTATGGTAAAAAAAATCAAACATGAAGACATGTTATGCATAGATCTTATACTAGGGTTGAGTGTTTCGATTAAATCTCTTTATTACATTTACAAGGTAAGAATACAACACAGTAATTAATTAATGGTTTATTGAACACTCAAAGAGCACTACAATGTATTAAATTCAAAATTTATTTACCATATATATATCAAACCCTTTTACCATACATCCTATGAATCAAATTGAAACTATGATTAAATACACATTTCCTAGATGTATCTAAAACTAGCATCTCATAAAAATTAGCCAATTTGTAATATAAATTTTCTGTAACATGAAACTACATTATACATATATTCATTTTACAATGAACAATATAAATTACAATGTTAAATAATGAATTACACGTCACGTTTTCACCATCATTCTTGCATCCCGCAAAACCATGTGAGGATGAAATCAACGGTAAATCGCTGGCATGGCATCCACCCTAATTTCACATAATTAACGTTGTTCAGTTTCCCATTTACATATAATAATAATTACAATTTTCATTCGAAATAAAATGTTTAGGAACATGTATTCATTTCACTTCATTTCGTAACCAAGGAGAGAGAAAGAGGAAGGAAGAGAGAGAAACACCATTTTGTCAAAAGTTTTATTTCACACAAAAATTTTCACTATAGAGTTTTCAAATAGTTATTTACATCTGTCAAAAGTTTCCATGGTGGTCTAGTAACCTGACAAGGGCCCTACAATTTTTTTTTTTACATTTTCCTGTTAGCTACAAAAACGTTCAAAATAGGCTCAGAAGATAAGAAACCAATTTCAAATGTTGCCTTCCATGAGAAAACACACCATGGGTAAAATTTTTACGTGTATGCTTATATACAAAGAGTTCATAGCAATTGGCGGAATTTGGAACTAATGAATGGTTTACGTTTGAAGGCTAGTTTTCCGGGGCCATTGGTCATAATTGACCAAGTTGTAAATGAATAAAAGTTAGCTTGACGAATCAAAAAACCATGTCCAAAACTGACGTTCGATGGAGGAACGTGCACAAGAAACTTCCTACAAGTTCCCTTATATAAGGAGAATTCAACAGAATCGACAGAACAAAGAACTAGAAAACAATTATTCAAATTGTGACAAGCTTTCTAAAGTCATCGGTCCTAATTGGTCCAGTTTGACTTAGTCAAAATTCTACCAGAGGCCTACAAAATGCCATTGCCAAACTATCCAGAAAAGTGTTTTTCCCTAAACTGAAAGTTCCATGTAATTGTCTAGTAAAAATGCTAGAGGCTTACGAAGATGGACTATAATTTTTCTATCCAGGTTTCAAATGGCGGTTAAAAATGAAAGCCAACTTTCTATATTTAACAACTCCATACCACTGCAAAATAGTGTAACAGGGCTCCTATAAGGGTGTCAAAAAGATCACAAATGTTCATTCGGGGTCAATCCAAGGATTGAAGTGACACCTTATATAACAAGGTACGCAAAAGAATCTTAATCTCCCTTTTCCGGAGTTACAAAGGTTACTTTGCGAGTCCCCTAAAATTACAATTTATCTAATTAAACAAGAGAGTAGTCAAGTCATTTACAAGGAACTCAACTTCAGCCTGTCAATTAAAGAGGGTAAAGTAGAAATCTAGTTTGGTTGTGACGTTTACTAGATCATCATGATGTGAGTGCTCAAGTTTATTGTCTACCAAGCAATATTGGATCTTTTAAGTCACAATACAAGGTTTTATTATTTTTAAAACAAGTTTATTTTATATAGTCTAATATATGAAAACCTTCGGTTATAAATTTTCATTTCATGCAAAAGAAAAACTAAAGAACAAAAATTATGAGAGAGGAGGAGAGATGAACCATTCCTAACAATATTAGCATCTATAGTATATGGTGGGTTAATCCACATTTCAGAAGGAACTGAATCTCTTTTAGCATTTCGTAAAATAGTTTACGAGCATTAAGAAGCTCCCATATACTTTCCTTTGCTAAAACATCTCCAGATATTCTTCAACAAACCCCAACCAAAAAATTGTTTTTCGTATAGTCCTCTAAATTTGAAAGGTTGTCGCAATATAATTACAGCAATGAGAATCCCATAAGCTCCTTTGATAAAGTCACTAAAATGAAAAGGATATGATGCATTTAATATGGTAAGAACAAATCTCACACCTCACTTCACTTATTTGCTCACATTTATTGAGATTGGTGATGATAAGCCTAGTCGGTGAAGTACATGTAACCGAGATTATTTCATATCAACCATAAATAGTATAACCTAACCCATAACATGAGATGAGAATGAAAGATAAAGAAAAACTCCATGGAGGCCTAGATTTTAAAGGGAAATACCAAGTAATGGTGGAAAGACATGAACTAGAAAGAAACCGCCATTTTTTGCACATCCTGCAGCTATAAAAATCCTAACATTGGCTAAACCCAGATCTTCCAACACACAAAACATAGAGCCCAAAAAAAATTAATGCAAGTAGTCTTGAAGAACATAGGCTTATCTTGGATGAACTAGGTCCCAGATTTTGATAATAGTGGCTTGGATAAGGAGATTCTTGAGATTGAAAATGTAAGCCACATGGACAAAAGTAAATCTTTGAACTAAAAAAAAAGGGCACTAGGGCACAAACAAGTATGATGAACCATAACTGTCCCTGATAACTGAGACCATATACACAAGTCTAAACAATGAACTAAGAATGATAAAAATTGGATCAACATTGCAAATCTCCACACCTTTGAAAATGGTAGCCATAACTGAAATACTAAAAACAGAAGCATAAAGCTAAGTACAGATCTTGAAAAAACTTCTCCTATGGTGACCATGATGAAAACTTATAGAGTTTACCCTAACGCAACACCTCCCTGAGACGATTGAACCTGCTTCAGTATAGATACATACCTAGTTCAATCAATTTTTAGATAGAAAATGAGGAGATATTTGGGCCTAGTTTTCATCTCTATGTTTTAGTGGATTTAACTCATTGCAATTATCCAAAAAATGATAAATTCCAACGTTGACCTAGGTACCTACATGTTAAACAACTCTGGATCTCAAATAATGTTTTTGTATTATTTTATTTCTTTTATTTCTCCATATTTAGTAGAGCGATGCAGGCTGGTGACAATTAGGTAGGTTTGTAGTTGGGACCTAACGATGGCTTTTAGAGCCAAGCTCAAGTGGACTCCTTAGTCAAGAAGTGTGTATTTGACCTAGGACCCTTTTCCATGAGGTTGGATCTTCACATCCTACCCTTGGGATCTTATGGTATTATTTTGGGTATTGATTGGGTATCTAAACATAGGGCTAGATTAGATTGTTATAGTAAAGTGATATCTTTTACTCATGATTTGGGAGTTGAGGAAATGATAATTGGGGTTAGGAGGCCCATTTATACTCGCTCTATATCTGCCATGTAGCTTAATATGTGTGCACAATGGGGATGTCAGTTGTATGCTATTATAATTAGTGATGGGTCAGAGGACAAGACTAGTGGGCCTTGTCTTGATGATCATCACATTTTACGGGATTTATTTAGATGTATTTCCTAATGAGTTACCTAGCCTACCTCCCCACGTGAGATATATTTTCATATAGATTTGGTTCTTGTAGAAAAACCTATCTCTTACACGCCATATAGGATGAATACTCCTCATCTTTGTGAGCTCAATTTATAGCTAGAGGGCATTCTTGAGAAAGGCCTAATCTGTCCTAGTGTATCTCCTTGGGGTACACCAATTATTTATGTGAAGAGGAAGGATGGATCACTACGATTGTGTATTGATTACAGATAGCTGAAAAAATAAATGATCAAGAATCATTACCCCCTTCCACGCATTGAGGATTTATTTGACCAGATGAAGGGGACTATTATGTTTTCCAAGATAGATCTTAAGTCGGGGTACTATCAGGTGACGATTACAGAAGAAGATATTCATAAGACAACATTCCACATGAGATATGGCCACTACGAGTTCACAGCTATGTCATTTGGTCTAACGTATGACCCCATAGTTTTCATGAGTTTGATAGATGAGGTATTGAAGACATTCTTGGATAACTTCCTGCTCATATTCCTAGATGACATATTGATATACTCACGCATGCATGATTAGCACGAGGAGCACCTTTGACAGGTTTTGCAGTGTCTTCGAGAGCAACATATTTATAGGAACCTAGAGAAGTGTGCATTATTTCATACAGACATTCAGTATCTAGGCCACAATATTTCTGGGGATGGTATTGCAGTCGATCCTTCCCATATTAAAATTATCATTGATTGGAAAGTGCCAACTAATGTGACCAAGGTACGCTCCTTCATGGGATTATTAGGTTGCTAGAAGATATTTTTACAGGAATTCTCACGCATTTCTCATCCCATCACTTTCTTGCAACAAACAGGGAATAAGTTTGTATGGTCAGATAGTTGTGAGTAGGCCTTCAGGAATCTGAAGGAATTCCTTACCACAACACCTATCCTAGCAATGCCATATCTAGAAAGGGATTTTTTTGTATGTATAGATGCTTCATTGGTAGGGAAAGGAGGATTATTGATGCAGGATGGATGAGTTGTAACATTTCCTTCTTGCAAGCTCAACGATTATGAGCTCAACTACCTGACTTGTGACCTTGATATTGTAACATTGGTTCATGCTTTAGGTTGATGGTGACATTTTCTATTAGGCAGGAGGTTTTCACCATGGAGAGATATTTTGAGCCTATGAAACCTCTTCACATAGCCTACAGAGATTCTACATGAGTATGATATGGAGATGCAACACATTAAAGGTAAGGATAATGTTGTTTCAGATGATTTTAGTTGTAGGAGACACATTTCCATGGAAACATCAGTGGATATAGACTTGAGGACCAAGATTTATAGTAGCTTCTGAATGAAAACTTCTAAATTTCATATAGAGAATAGATAGACTATTAAAGACCCCTTGAGGGGAAGTTTGAGGGATTGACATTAGAGCCAGACGGACTTCTCAGACACTGACGTCAAATTTATGTACCTAGATATATAGGGTTATGATAGGATATCTTAGTAGAGGATCATCATGCACCTTATTCAGCCCATCCAAGAGTGAAGAAAATGCACAAAACATTGAGACACTTATATCATTAGAGAGGACTTCGAAGGGATATAGCCCAGTTTGTAACTCAGTGTTTAGAGTGGCAGAGGGTGAAGGTCAAGCATCAACATCTAGCTAGCCTTCTTTACCCTCATGCAATATTGGAGTGGAAATGGAAAACCATTTACATAGATTTCATAGTGGGGCTACCTACATCAACATAGAACCATGACACCATCATGGTCACAGTAGATATATTGATGAAAGTGGCTCATTTGTATCCAGTGGGGACCACCTATGTAGCTAGTGAAGTGGCACGAGTTTACTTGAATGATATAGTCAGACTTCGCGGGATTCTACTGAAGATTATTTATGACTGTGATCCTTTGTACACCTCACATTTTTGGTCGACCATACAACATTCTCTTGGGAAGAGGATTAACTTTAGTACATCTTATCACCTGGAGAAAAACCTTTAGACTGAGTAGGTGAACAAGATATTATAGGATATTATTTGCATGTGTAGTGCCCACTCCTCTTTGAAATTGTTCTATGTTGATATTGATACTATTGGACTGATGTTCATACATTTGATTATGATACATTGATCAATAAATGCTAGATTATAATGATATTGGATTATTGACACTATGGTGTTTATGTTTTATCATGATGCACTAGATAGTGATGTTAGACAGATGCATGTTGATTTTCAGGATATGAATTTTACACTGACATGTTGGAATATAGTTGTAGCCTCATGGATGTTAGGTTTAGATTTTGGCATATTGATTGATAATAGAATTGTTAAATGTTGAATAATGAATTTTTAGTTTATATATATATATATATATGATTTCTCGATGTTGTTAATACGGCCGGAAGGCCAGAGAGGTATTTTTTGTGTGTAGGAATTTTATCACAAAAATCAAAGGGGATAAGATACCAACCATAGAAAGATGTCGAGCATTGAGCAATAGGGCCAAATTGACAACTTCTATAATGTTGTTTTCAGTTGTGTCTTGCTTGTCTAGTTTGGAGGTCACCCATGGGGGGTGATTTCACATGTGTGGCCATGGGGTGAATTTTGGTCCTTTCTTTAATTTTTTCATGTGCTTATTTATGATTTGTGTATTTTAAATTTGTATAATTTTTCACTTTACTAGCATGTGTAATTGTGTGATTATTAGACTTAATTCCTCTTATTTAGTTTAACCGAAGTAGAGATGTGACTTATGGTAATGATGCGGTCTTGTAGTTCTTGTGTAAGATGAATTTATGTTGATTTGGGAGTATTTTACTCTACCCCAAGTTACAAAATTCGGATTTTGACTTGGGGGGGGAACTTTTGGAGACTTGTGGGATAAGCAAGGCTTGTCCCATGCCTCTTAATTTGGCCCAAAAAACTTACCTATGGGTTGGGAAGCTCAATTTTTAATTACTTTGTCCATCTTTGTGTGTAGGAGAAGGAAAATAATTGGACTTTCTCTCTTCTCTAAATTTATTTTTGTCCCTTGAAAGCATGGTGTGCAAATTTTTGAGCCATGTGGGTTGTCATAGTCCTTTCTTGTGCATTGATGTTTCTTGGTTTTGATGTTTTGACTTAAGTGTGAGGATGGGGGATGATGAAGTGGATGTCCTACATGGAGCCACCTCATCATCCTCACTTCCCAATTCTATTTATTTGTGACTTTTGGTTGGAATGAGGGTTACTTGCTTATTTTTCTTCTTGTGCACTTTTGGATTCAGGATCTTTTGGATTTGAGATATTTTGGAGTTCTTGGCTTGGATTTGAAGAGGCTTGTGAAGGTTATTCTTAGATCTTGATGGAGAGGTAGGCATCTTCTATACTTTTATTACTATGTTACTTTGTTGTTATAAGCAATGTTGTGCTTGTTAAAAGTATATCTTGTCTTGTGATGGTGTTGTGTGGGTTGGTTTAATAGTTGACCTTAGTTGGGTGTGTTGAGAAGGGATTATGGGACCATTGGGGAGGGAAAAGGGAGTTTATGTGAGGCATGAAAATTTGTGGGAGTGTGAATGGGAATCTTTCCTATGGGGAGAGAAAAAGGATTCATGTATTTTTTGCTTGTTGCAAGGGAGAGATAAGGAATTGTGTGATTATTCTTGTGCAATTGGAGGCTTAGGGAGAGGCTCCCACTTGACTTGGGAAGTATAAGGAGGTTGTCTCCCATATCCCTTTCTCTACTAGGTTTGATCCTCAACTCTTTGTTTTGATTTGTATGTGTAAACTTGTTGGTTATGTGAACTTGGTGGTGTGTCTTGTATTTTATGTGTGTTTTATTGAGAACCCTATTTGTGATAGTTGTCAATGTTGTTCAATACCCTTTGTGTTTCCTTGGTTGGGGCTCAGGGGCCATTAAGGAAATGGATTCTTCCCTTAATGGATTTAATGGTGGGTAGAGAGCATTGCCTACTCCCCCTTCCTTGTATGTACTCTCATTGTGAAGATGAAGAATGCCTAAGTTGGAGCTACCTTTGTGGAGAAGACATACTTCTTAAAGACTTGAAATTTATTGTGGATAACATTGTTGTAGTTTATTTTCAAATTCATACTTCCCGCTTTGGGGGGAAACATTGTAAAATTGTATTAAGTTGTTGTATCTCTTGGAAATTATTTATCTTATAATCCCCTTTAAAAAGTGTGGGTTGAGAAAATTTGCAATTTCAAATGTATTAATTGGGAAAAGAAATTACAAATTTTTACTTTGTCTTGGTGAAATGAAAAGTTGATTAGAGTTGAAATGGATGAGCATCCTTTTTACTTTTAAGAATTTTAGTTATTTTTTTTCAATGTGATACACTCCCATTTCTGAGAATATTGTAATATTGTTAGGGTCTATTTTGAAAGAAACAAGTATTCTTTTAGTTGCACTTTCTTGTGAAATTAAATTTCCTATTTTACTCTCCTTGAAAGGATGTAAGTTGAAGTTCTTTTAATTATAAAGGTACTTTAAAACTAGTTGAAAGATATAGATGATAAAATGATAAGATGTGTTTCATAAGTTTATTTTTCAAACCTTCACTATTTGATATATATAATTATTATTGAACACAAATCAAAAAAGAGAGAAAGGAAAATTTAACTAAATGCAATCTTTTGAATACTACTAATATTTTATATTTATTAATATATATATATATATATATATATATGTATATGTATATATTAATATGTATTTATTTATTATTATTAGTTATTACTATTATTAATTATTATTAATACTATTATTAAAGTTAATAGTGTATCATTGGAATAGGATTTGATTAAACAAAAAATAAATTAAAAAATGAAATAGACGACACTTGGTTGGGCCGCAGCTGGTTTTGAGTAGTGGTAGGTATGGGGTGGGGAGGGGTCGCCAACCCCACCCCCACCCCATTGTTTAATGGGATGGGAGTGGGGTTGGCAACCCCTCACCACCCCATTTGGATTATTAAAACATGGTTATGGTGGGGGCCGAGCCCCCCACCAATATTACTTGCAATTAAAAAACCCTTTCACGGCTTGTGACCACGTTTCTTTTTCTCTATACAGTCTACAGGTTTTCATAACCGAGACCCTATTAACACTTTTAACATTTTTAATTCATATGTGTGTGTGTGTGGTATGTTTGTTTATCTATATATTTGGATGTGTATATTCACCTTCATAATGAAATTTTAACCTGGATATACAAATATACTTTTATAAATTGATACTTAAGAAACTTATTCGTGTATATCTATTTGTTTAACAAAAGGGGAGAGCATTCTTGATAAAGCAAAATAAGGTAATAGTTTAGATCCTTTGATGAAATGTAAAATACCTAAATGGGTATTCCTTTATTGAATCTTGCTTACCCAATAGAAATGAGAAATCTAGTAATCCCTTGGAGTAGGGTAGGATTAGAGAAATAATGAATCTTAAAATAAAATATATATGGGTTTGGGTATGTGTATATCCATCCCCAAGCTTGCAACCTACCTCATCCATGGCTTCCTCCTCTTCCTCCATTCTTTAACCTGCAACTTGCAAACACCAAGAAGTGAGAGAGAAATGAGCTAAAGAAGAGAGGAATAAAAACCTTAAGGATTTTTAGGGTTGCTTTTGATTTCCCCTCATCCAAAGGTCCTATATTGGTTTTCATCCTATGGCCCAAGATTGTCCTCCTAGAATAGTTAGGTGGGGAGTTAGGTGGGGTGATCATTTGATTACATGGGCCTCCCTTTTGAATGGGGCCACTTGTGGGGTGCAAGTTAATTAAATTGTTTCTATTTTATTTAAATTATTTTTAGTATCTCCTTTTACCTCAAATGTATTGACTTCATTTATTTTTCTTTGATTTGAATTTAATAATTGTGTAAATGCAAGAACTTCTAATAAACCCTGTCATGGGCCTCCCTTTTGAATGGAGCCACTTGTGTGGGGGTGCAAGTTAAGTAAATTGTTTCTATTTTATTTAAATTATTTTTAGTATCTCCTTTTACCTCAAATGTATAGACTTCATTTATTTTTCTTCGATTTGTATTTAATAATTGTGTAAATGGAAAAACTATTCTAGACCTTGGACTTTAATTAATATGTTTTTGCGTGATGCTAGAAACCAATGCAATTAAATTAATGTTAGGATTAATGGAAGTGAAATATTTTTAAACCCTACCATAGACTTAATCCGTGCTCTTTTATTTATTATTATTATTTATTTAACTTTGTGAAGACTGGTTATTAGCTATAGGGATGTAGCTTAACGTGTTGCATTCCATCTATTAACAAAAAAAAATTATTCCATAACTTTTCTATTATAATATTTTTTTGGCTTCAGGCATTTGTTTGCAAGATTTTTTGCAGTCGAATTTCATTTGGTATCAAAGTCGCAGGTTCTACGCCTGGACCCCAGGCAAACCTAAAAAATACGAAAACAAAAACAAATAAACCTAACACAACTTGTAAACCTACTACACACCACTATGCATGATGTTTTGAAACATAGAAAATGTTAGAAAAATGGAAACAAAAGATTAGATAATTATAAACTAACTCTCACCTTGGTCTGTGCAGGAGGTGCAAACTAGACAAGAGGTTCCTACTTGTGGGCTTAGATCTACCACCCCTTGATTAAGGCAGTAGCTGCTATCCTTGCCATCATGTATTACAGAAATTACAAGAGGTTAACTGCTGCTATATGCGGAGGTTCAATAGGAGGCTGACCTAGTAGGTAGGATATGGAGCCATCGGTGGATGCTCGTGTGCACCTTCTCGTCATAGTACTAGAGGAGAGGGAAGAAAAATCCCATGTGGAGTCAATTAGACACGAGACACCTCCTAGAGATCTGAGAGATTGATATGTGATGTATAGATATAGGTCTAGGAGCCCTAGGCCTAGATCTGATCACAGTAGAGAGGCCTAGAGGGCGGTAGTTGTTTCTAGCAGAGGACGTCAGAGAGATACTCAATTTATACCTGCCTCATTTTTATAGAGACGCAACCAGATTTCAGGCCAAGGTGTGGTTGGTTGAGCTTGAGTGGATGCTTCAAGATATGCCCTTATTCTAGAAAAACGAAAGAGCTTGTGTTTCCATCTTCCTTCTGAGAGACAAAGTAAAAGTATGATGGAGAACTAAGGAGTAGAAGATCCATGTAGATTCTGAGATAGTCACTTGGGAGCTCTTTGAGGAGAATTTCAGGAGTAGGTATATTTCCAAAAGGTTCATTCAACAGTGGATTAATGAGTTCCACAATATGCAGTCAGGCCATCCATGATGGTAGTAGAGTACGATAGGTAGTTCTTGGATCTAATTCAGTATGTAAATTATATGCAGGATGAGCAGGTTCAAGTTGATGGGTTCATCAAGGGCCTGAACTTGGACTTGGTCAAGGGTAGTGCACATTCATTATCCCACAGACACTTGTCAGAAGCCGTGTGGAGAAGGCCTATATTGTAGAGGAAACCAGGGGGAAGATGCAGTAGGCATGTGATAGACGTGAGGAGTCACATACAATAGCTGTAGGACAGTATATCGAGGGGATCAACTCCCCCTCCTCGTGGTGGACACACATCAGCGTATTCTTCCTTTCTGGCCTCCTCCACCTCCTCAGCAGTAACAATAGTACCATAATCGACCATCACTTTTGACCTCCACAGTGCCATGATGCTTAAGAAGGGGGTGTAGCATGGGACCTCTAGCTAGGGGGTCCAACAGGGACACATGCTCCACCTCGAGCATAGTGGGTAGGAGCATGTTCACATCCATTGTCACCCACAAGAGATCTATGGCTAGATCATCAGGTCCTTCTCCACATACTACTGGGCCACCTGGAGGATTATCTGCACAGTGGAGAGGACCAAGACACTTGTTATGGATGTGGCATGGGCACGGACATCATTAGAGAGAGTGCCCTAAGAACCCTTGCTAATCAGGGTAAGGCACTTTTTTCTGAGCCTACTTTTGGGGACATGGCTAGGAGCCACATGATTTATGTAGTGGTTGAGAACCACTAGAAAGAGCACCAGGGTAGAGTGATAGAGACCACATGTAGCATTGGTGGTATTTCTATCCCTATTTTATTTGACTCAGGCTCATTAAGATTATTTCATTTCACCATCTTTAGTAGAGCGTTACAGGTTGGTGGCAGTTAGGTAGGGTCTTAGTTGGGAGGTCATGAGATGGCTTCTGGAATCCAAGATTCAGTTGAATCCTTAGTCAAGGAATGCATAGTGGACCTAGGACGTTTTACCACTACCCTGGATCTTTGCATTCTTCCCTTGGGTTCTTATGGTGTTATTTTGGGCATGGATTGGTTGTCTGTACATAGAGCCAAAGTTGATTGTGTGATAAGATTATATCTTGTGACAGATGATTTGGGTGTGGAGTCAGTGATTATCAGAGTCAGGAGACCCATCTCTTATCTACACTATTTCCGCTATACAGCTGAAGTGATGTGCGCGACGGGGTTGTCAGTTATATGCTATTATAATTAGTGATAGGTCTGAGGATGAGGCTAGTGGACCTTCACTCGATGATCACCCCATTTTGCAGGAGTTTTCAGATGTGTTTCCTAGTGAGCTTTCAGGGATTCCTCCCCCGCATGAGATATATTTTCACATTGACTTGGTTATAGGAGTGAAACCTATCTCGCGCGCTCCCTACAAGATGACCACACCTGAGCTATGTGAGCTCAAGTTGAAGCTTGAGGGCCTTCTTGAGAAAGGCCTAATCCATCCTAGTGTATCCCTTTAGGGTGCACCGGTGATATTTGTGAAGAAGAAGGATGGATCCTTGCGGTTGTTTGTGGACTATCGTTAGCTGAACAAAGTAACGATCAAGAATCGTTACCACCCCTTCCTCTCATTGATGATTTTTTTTATCAGATGAAGGTTGCCACTATATTTTCTAAGATTGATCTTAAGTTAGGATACCATCAGCTAAGGATTGTAGAGGAAGATATCCACAAGTCATATTTACACATGAGGTATGGCCAGTATGAGTTCACAGTGGTGCATTTTGGTCTTACAAAATGCCCCTGCAGTATTCATGATTTTGATGAATGGGGTGTTTAGGACCTTTTTAGATCATTTTGTACTTGTGTTCCTTGATGAAATCTTGATCTTATCACGAATGCATGAGGAACATGAGGAGCACCTTCTGTCAGGTTCTGTAGTGTCTTTGTGAGCAACAACTTTATGGGAACCTGGAGAAGTGTGTGTTCTTCTAGTCAGAGGTGTAGTATTTGGGTCACATCATTTCTGGGGAAGGTATCACAGTTGATTCTTCCAAGATTAGTGCCATTATGGATTGGCCAACACCTACTAGCATGACCGAGGTGTGTAGTTTCATGGGGTTGGCAGGATACTACAGGATATTTGTTCAGGACTTCTCTCGGGTTGCGCACCCCATCACTTCCCTTCATAGAAAAGGGAAGAACTTCATCTGGTCAAATAGATGTGAGTAGGCCTTCAGGACACTGAAGGAATGCCTTATGAAAACACCTATTCTTGTAGTGTCGGACCCTTAGGGTGAGTTCTTCGTTTCATAGATGCTTCTTTGGCAAGATTAGGAGGTGTGTTGATGCAGGAGGGTCATGTTGTAGCTTTTGAGTCTTGCAAACTCAAGGATTATGAGATCAATTATCCAACTCATGACGTTGAGCTTGTAGCTGTTGTTCATGCCTTGGTTTGATGGAGACACTTTCTTCTTGGCTGGAGATTTATACTCAGGACTGATCACTTTAGTCTTCGCCACCTCTTCATGTAGCCCAATCTCAACACTGCATCAGGGGCGTTGGATGAAGTTTGTTTGTGAGTACGACATGGAGATAGAGCATGTGAAGGGGAAGGAGAATGTGGTTACAGATGCCCTGAGTAGATGGAGACATGTGGCTATGGCTACCTCAGTGAGTACAAATTTACCGAGCAGGATCTTGTAGCAGCTTCCTCATGACAGTTTCTACCTTACAGCTAGATCAGAGATTGAGTCTCAGAGACCCCTTGATGGGAAGTTTGATGGATTCTCATTAGAGGTAGATGGTCTTCTCAGACACAGAGGTTGGATATATGTTCCTAGAGATGGAGGCTTGAGATAGGATATCTTGACAGAGGCTCATCATGTACCCTATTCAGCCTATCTAAGGGTGAAGAAGATGCACGCCACTTTGAGACAAACTTTATCATTGGAGAGGCCTTCGGCGGGATGTAGCTCAGTTTGTGTCATGCTTTTTAGAGTGTCAGAGGGTGAAGGCTAAGCATCAACATACTAACTGGCCTTCTCTACCCACATGCCATACCAGAGTGGAAATGGGACAACATTTCCATGGATTTCATTGTAGGGCTACCAACGTTAGATACCGCCATGACGCCATCATGGTCACGGTGGATAAATTGATGAAATTGGCTCATTTTTCTCTATGAAGACCACCTATATACAACTAGTGTAGTAGCACAAGTATACCTTGATGAGATTGTCAGATTACAAGGGATTCATTAGAAGATCATTTGTGACCACAATCCCTTGTACACTTCTCACTTCTGGACTACCATGCACCGTAGGTTCTTGATATGAGTATCAATTTCAGTACAAATTATCATCCAGAGACAGATGGGTAGATAGAGCAAGTGAATCACATTTTGGAGGATATGTTGTGGATGTATGTCATGAACCAATATTCTAGGTGGGAGGAGTACCTATATTTGGTGGAGTTTTCCTACAACAACAATTTTCAGAGTTTGATTGGCATGGACTCCTTTTCAGGAATTGTATGGAAGAGAGTGCAAGACACCCTTGAGTTGGGATAGGTTGGAGGACATGGTTTCTCTTGGGCCAAATTTGGTATAGGATATGGAGAAGTAGGTTGTCTTGATTTTTCAGAGGCTTCAGGAGGCTCAGGATAGGTAGAAGAAGTATGTAGATTTGAGGAGGACATATCATAGTTTTGAGGTGGGCACGAAGGTGTTTCTTCATGTCAGGCATCATAAGAGTCTGATCCATTATGGAAAAGGCTCTAAGTTATCTTCTGAGATTTTTGGGTCCCTTCGAGATCTTGGAGTGTATCGGTCCCTTGGCCTATCGTCTAGCATTTCCACCCAACTTGTCTTGTGTGCACGATGTTTTTCATGTATTTGTACTTAGGAGATATATTCCAGATCCCTCTCATGTTTTGTATTGGACCGCATTACAGGTGCAGGAGAAGGGGAAGGTGTCAGTGGAGCCCATGTGCGCATCATAGATGTCTAGGACCTTGGGCCTTAGAGGATGAGAGATTGACTAAGGTGCGGGTCCAGTGGGATAGGTACGATGAGACTACAGCCACTTGGGAGGATGCTACTATGTTGTGAGCTTAATTTCCTCATCTATTCCAGTGACTTTTAGGAGGAAGTCGAGTCTAAGGGGAGGGGGATGTAGTTCCCACTCCTCTTCAACATTGTTCTATCTTGATATTGATATGCTATTGGACTGATGTTAAGACATTTGATTATGATACATTGATTAGTAGATGCTAGATTATATGGATATGTGGATTATTGACACTATGATGTTTATGTTTTATCATGATGCACTAGATAGTGATGTTAGACAATTAGATGCATGTTGATTTTCAGGATCTAGATTTTATACTGACATGTTATGTTTTTGAGATGTTGGAATATAATTGTAATCTCATGGATGTTAGGGTTAGATTTTGGCATATTGATGGATAATAGAATTGTTAAATGTTGAATGATGAATTTTGAGTTTATATATATATATATATATATATATATATATATATATATATATGATTTATTGATATTGTTAATATATATATAAAGGATTTCCGTTAATACGACCAAAAGGAGAGGTATTTGTTGTGTGCAGGAATTTTATCACAAACATCGAAGGGGATAGGGGACCAACCATGGAAGGATGTCGAGCATTGAGCAATGAGGCAAAATTGACAACTTGTGTAATGTTGTTTTGTGTTGTGTCTTTCTTGTCTAGTTTGGAGGTCTCCCATGGGGGGTGATTTCACATATGTGTCCATGGGGTGGATTGTGTCCCTTTCATTAATTTTTGTATGTGTTTATTTATGTTTTGTGTATTTTAAATTTGGAGAATTTGTCACTTTATTAGCATGTGTAATTGTGTGTTTATTAGACTTAATTCCCTCTTGTTTAGTTTAACCAAAGTAGAGATGTGACTTATAGTAATGATGTGATCTTGTAGTTCCTTGTGTAAGATGAATTTATGTTGATTTGGGAGTATTTTACTCCACCCAAGTTCAAAATTCGGATTTTGACTTGGGGGCACTTTTGGAGACTTGTGGGACAAGCAAGGCTTGTCCCATGCCTCTTAATTTGGCCCAAAAACCTTACCTATGGGTTGGGAAGCTCAATTTTGAACTTCTTTGTCCATCTTTGAGTGTAGGAGAAGGAAAATCATTGCACTTTCTCTTCCCAAATTTATTTTGTCCCTTGAAAGCATGGTGTGCAAGTTTTGAGCCATGTGGGTTGTCATAGTCCTTGCTTGTGCATTGATGTTTCTTGGTTTTGATGTTTTGACTTGAGTGTGAGGATGGGGGATGATGAAGTGCCATCCTACATGGAGCCACCTCATCATCCTCACTTCCCAATTCTATTTATTTGTGATTTTTGGTTGGAATGGGGGTTACTTGCTCATTTTGCTTCTTGTGCACTTTTGGATTTGGAGCTTTTGGAGTGCTTGGCTTGGATTTGAAGAGGCTTGTGAAGGTTCTTATTGGATATTGATGGAGAGGTAGGATCTCCACACTTTTATTATTATGTTACTTTGTTTTTGTAAGCAATGTTGTGCTTGTTAAAAGTATTTTTATCTTGTGATGGTGTTGTGTGGGTTGGTTTAGTAGTTGGCCTTAGTTGGGTGTGTTGAGAAGGGATTATGGGACCATTGGGGAGGGAAAAGGGAGTTTATGTGAGGCATGCAAATTGGTGGGAGTGTGAATGAGAATCTTTCCTATGGGGAGAGAAAAGGGATTCATGGATTTGTTGCTTGTTGCAAGGGAGAGATAAGGAATTGTGTGATTATTTTGTGCACTTGGAGGCTTAGGGAAAGACTCCCACTTCACTTGGGAGGCATAAGGAGGTGGTATTCCCATATCCCTTGCTCTACTTGGTTTGATCCTCAAAACTTTGTTTTTTATGTGTATGTGTAAACTTGTTGGTTATGTGAACTTGGTGGTGTTGCTTGTCTTGTATGTGTGTTTTGTTGAGAAGCCTCTTTGTGATAGTTTTCAATGTTGTTCAATGCCCTTCATGGTTCCTTGGTTGGGGCTCAGGGGCCATTAAGGGAATGAATTCTTCCCTTAATGGATTTAAGGTTGGGCGGAGAGCTTTGCCTACTCCCCCTTCCTTGTTTTGTGATCTCCTTTGTGAAGTTGAAGCATGCCAAAGTTGGATCTACCTTTGTGGAGAGGACCTACATTTTGAAGACTTGAAAGTTGTTGTTCATAACCTTGTTGTATTATTTTCAAATTCATACTTCCCACTTTGAGTGGATGTAACATTGTAAAATTGTAAACTTGTGAGAAAGTTGTTGTATCTCTTGGAAATACATTTATCTTGTAAACTCCCTTTAAGAGTGATTGTATAAGATAATTAAAATTTCAAATGTATTAGTTTGTGAATAGAAATTACAAAATCTGTATTGCATTAGAAGAAATAAAATTGATTAGATTTGCAAATGGATGGATCATAGTAATATATCTCCTTCTATAAAATTTCCCTCCAAAATGTGTTCCTTTCATTTTATTATTCTTGAAAGTCTTGTGATATATTCTCATTTTTAAAAATGGTTGAAAATTGTTATATATTGTAAGTAGATGGTTCTATTTTGAAAGAAACGGAAGTATTCTTTTAGTTGCACTTTCATTGTGAAATGTAGGAGAAAATAGTTATTAAAATTGTTAGGAAGAACCACTCTTCCTTGAAAGGATGTAAGTTGAATTTGCTTAAGCCTATCCTTAATGAGTTAACAGAAACTAATTAAATGATCCATTTGGTTGTATAAGATACTAGAATGATTTATACTAATCTAAGATGTATCTATAACTATGTTTGAGAAAATTACATATTAATTGTCTACTTATATTCTCCTTATAAACAATGAGTTAAATGTAGTTTCCTTAAAAAAAGAGAGAGAGAAAGGAAATAGATTTAAATAAATTCAATCTTTCCAATATGGTACTAATATAGTTAATATTAATAAATGTATATATAATATAATTACTATTTATTAATGAATAATGGTGAAATATATAATATTAATAATAATATTAGTATATTATATATAATAATAATGGTTACTAATACTAATAATAAGTATTATTATTACTAATAATTAAATTGATTAATAATAAGTATTATTAAATAAAACTTAAAGTATTTAAAACATATGTTAATGTTATTATTAAATGATTTAGTGTTTTAAGAAAAATAACAAAGAAAAACATTTAAAAAAAAATCAAACCTTTACATAATGGTATGCGACTATGGTTTAGATGTGTGGCAGGTTTGGGGTTGGGGGAGGGGTCGCCGACCCCACCCCACCCCATAGTCTTATGGGATGGGGGGTGGGGTTGGTGACTCCCTCCCCACACTTAATTATTATATGTAGTATGGTACGGTGGGGGCCAAGACCCCCACAAAACAAACAAAATAAACCCCGTCCTCTTTGCCGTCTGCGTTTCATCCATTAAATTCTGTACTAGATGTGGGGAGAAATAATTTGAATCTCATGACTTTTAACATTAATTTTAGTAACATATACACACATATCTATATATCTCTATGTGTGTGTGTTCACCCTTGTACTATATATATACATACATACGAGGGTGTACATACACACACACACACAATATACATATATATAACTTGGCATTTTCGTATATTTACAATAAATTTGGGGATAGTTACATATATACACATATATATTTGTATATATATATTCTATATAATTTGGACTCTTAAAAGAAAACAAATGGAAATATTATAATTTTAATGTAGATCTATTGACAAAATGAAAAATACCCAAATGGGTATTCCTTTAAATTATGTTTACAATGAAATTATGAAAATTTACAACCCTAGAAGAGGGTAGTATTGAAATGTAAAACAAAATTAAATAAATAATATTGGGGGATGTGTATATCCATCCCCCAAGCTTGCAAACTCCTTCATCCATGGCTTCCTCCTCTTCCTTCATCCTTCAACCTGCAAATCAAAACACAAAGAAATGAAATGAACAAACAAGAGAAGAATAGGAATAAAATTCACTTAAGGATTTTTAGGGTTTGTTGAAATTCTCAGCCAATGGTCCATATTGTTTTCATCCAATGGGCCAAGATCGTCCTCCTACAATAGTTAGGTGGGGGGTAGGTGGAGGTGATCATTTGATCACATGGGTCCCCCTTTTGAATGGGGCCACTTGATGTGTGTTGAAAGTAATTAATTTAATTATTGTTGTATTTTGTTTTAATTTTTAAATCTTTTAACTCTACCCTTATTAATTTAGTTTTCTTTTGCTATGGAGAATTAATTTATTTGCTTAGTCTAAATGAAACTAACTATTTTGAATTGGACTTTAATTATTTAATTTTTTTATGACCTTAGGAACCTAGGTATTAAATTTATTTATAATTAATGGAATGAAATATTTTAAGACTCAACTAGCGATTTAATCAATGCTCTTATCTAAAATTATGATTTAATTAATTTTGTGATGATTGTTTATTAACCTAGGGATTAGCTTGCGTTTCATCCATCTTTAAAAAAAATTATTCCATAATTTTTCTATTATAATATTTGCTTGGCTTCGGGTTTTGTGTGCAAAAATTTGTGGGCCTTACAATTAGTTTTATGTCAGAACTTCTATAAATTATAGTTATAAAAATATCACTTCGAAATAGGTAGATTAGTAATAATTTAATTATCTGATCTCTTCATCCCCCAACCCTTTTCTTTCATAGAATTTTTTCTCTCATGTACCATTTTTAATTCCTGTAATCATATGTACAATACTTTGAATCATCTATTATTTCATAATTTAGTTATATAGTTTTTCTATATATGAAATGGCCCTTTATCTTTGAAGGGGAAAACTATTTGTTAGTAAGTCTAATATTATTTATTGGTGTGATTTTACACTAATAAATGTTCTAATTTGATTTTTTTAATAACATATAAATAATTAATGCAAATCTACTTTCTAAATGAAATAATATTATGAAAAATTTACCTAATAAAAATAGCATATTTGATGTTTTGAATATGGCTTCTGTATAATGGTAATAAATACGTGAGGACACTGACCAAAACATGAACATTGATTATTATTTATTGTACATGTGTGTATGTACACGCACAAAAAAATTTGTGTGGGTGTGTGCATGCGTGTGCACAAACCCACAAAAATGTGTGTGTGTGTGTGTGTGCGCGCGCGCGTGTGTGTGAGCCACTCATAAATTAATATGAAAATAAAATTTAATTTTTATTTATATATTGTGAAGTGAATTTTATAGGATTTGTTGGAGGAAATTATGGAATCCACATCAAGGCACGTGGGCTAGTTATTGTGGGAAGTGTACAGCAGATAGAAGTGACACACCTTGGATGCCTTTTCTTATATGTCATTTCCTTGCAAAATAAGTCAAGCAGTTTATTTTTGATCAAGAGACATCTTACGATGATGCAACCCAAGCTAATGTGGTAGATTCATTAGTAAGTGGATATTTGTAGTGAAGGAAGGATGTTCATGGTACTGTTTAATTAGAGCTCTCAACTAGAACCTATCCTAAACTATGTCTAATTTGGTCAAAAATACCCCTGCGCAGGGAGATAAACCTTTGTATTTAATATCTCTTCACCTTATTGAATGAAATATGTTTTCTCTTGTTCTATATCCTTATATGAAGCTATTCAATTTCTCTAAGAGGTTTTGTTATTACCAATGTTTTTTTATTCAAGAAGAATAAGGAGAAAATGTGGGAAAGGGAGTTGCTTCTTTTGTAGCTGTGTGGAGTTTTTTATTGTTAAGACATTGAAATCTACCTTACCTACTTTCCCACGTATGTCTGTGCAATATTTCTCTCTTTCCCTCTTCCTCTATATGAAACCCTTTGTTTCCCATCCTCTGCATCTTCTTAGCCACTGTAAATAGAGAGCCATGATTATAGGTATTTCAAAAATGGGATCTTTGGAAAAAACATTATTCTATGAAAATGTGCAGGTAGGAAAAATTGTGAAAAAATGGATTGTTTATCAAAGGCTCCAAAGGAATGGGATCTGATTGAATGCATTGAATTAAGGGTATGCATGTTTGTAATTTTTTTGTCTTAATGCCTGAAAGAAATATGCCTTCAAGGGAAGAAATATGTATGCCTGCATAATAATGTGGGAGATTGGGGTCATGTTTTTAGAGAATAAAAACCTTTGCCAACATCCTCCCAACATGTGTAAAAGTGGGATCTTTGGAACATGGTATGGATATCAATGAAAGCATAAGGATAGAGGAATAATGTTAGATGTTGTAGTTACAATGGCCCTGATAGACATGTATGAAAAATGTGGTATCATAAACAAGCACATGAACTTGTTGAAAGAATGTTTTTTAAAAATGTTGTTTTGTGTACAACTTGGACTACTAGATATGACCAAAATTAGTTTATTTAAATGGCTTTATAAAATTTAAACTGAATGCAATTGACAGGTGTAGATCCACCCTCTACACCCTCTAATAACCTTTCTCCTTAGGGTTCATTGCTTTGCATTGTGAGACTGAGATTCAAAATGAATGACTTTCACATTTCATCTTTTGGTCTTTGAAGGACTCAGGCTAAATGCAGAGAAGGGTGAAGTATGTGAACCAGTTTCCAAAAATTCACTTGTTTCATGAATTTTAAATAATAATTAAAAATAAAGGGGTCTATTTGTGTGTGATCAGTGTTGGTTTTTGCCAAAAGAGGATTTTCATGGAGCTTTGAGATGAGGTATGGGTGTTGTTGGTACCCAATTTTTTTCTCCTTTTCAAGCCAAGCAACAACATTGATTCAACATGGAGCTTAGATAAAGCCAGATCATAAAAATATATAATTTTGTAGCTGAGGAGGAGGTATGACTATCCCTTTATTACCTTGATTTATGGAGATATGGGTAACACCTTAAAAGGATATGATCTTATCCTAACTATTTTAGGTTATGCCTTTCAACCAAGGTAGGAGAACCTATTTTGTAACCTATATTATTTGAAAGGAGATACAGGTACCCTTCTTTTACATAAATTTTGTAGAGAATACCTTGGGGAAAATATGATCAACACACCAGATTTGAATCTCACGAGTTGTCACTTCCAGATCATGGAGATACTTTCACAACAAGGCAAAGGTTACTAAAGACATTTGAGACCCTGATTGTTTTTGCATGTTTTGGTAACAAAGATTATGCATTTGTGTACACACATGGACAAACAAGGGTAATATGGGTAGGATTGGTTGTTGTTAAATGAATTTTGGTGGGAGGGGAGACAGGATGGACTTGACTCACCAAATCCTTGAGAGCATATGTAAAATGGAAAGATTCAATCGACAAAATGCCACAAAAAGTTAAATTGTTTCCCGAACTAGAATATGTGCTTCAATGGAGGCCCAGATTAGCACTCTTTCACACAGCTTGTGCAATTCTATCATTAAGGATCGAGTTAGAGAACCCAATAAAGCACAAAAATTAAAACCAACTCATGCTTGAGGTACACCCAGAGGCTTACTAAGAATCTCTATCAAAAAATGAAAGAAAAGTGATTTTAAACTATTTATCCCACTCCCAGATGAAGGATCTTCTAAGAAATGAAATTACAGATGCCACTAAACTATCAAAAGGATTGATACCTGTGTGATTGGACCCTATTTTGGTACAATATTTCAATAGAAACAATAAAACTACTGGTATGCATTCAGAGATGAAATAAATACACTTTACTCAAGATTAACACAGAATAACTCAAAGTTTGATCAAATTTATCAGTAAGGGAAAGTTTCCAGAACAATCTCAAATCTTGTCAATGGTTCTACACTTACAACCACCTTGAGATGATCAATTTTGATACAAAGAGAGATATACAGGATTCTTTAGACATTTTCTCAAAATGGATGGGCTCTGACAAGATTTTTTTGCTTGAAGAATCAAACCTGATCTATCCAAAAACTCCCATCCATTTACACAAAAAATTTGTGCCATTTATAAAATTTTAAATAGAGCCCTTCTCCCTAAAAGACAAAAAAAAATTAATGCACTAGTGCTCACCACGATTCTTTTGTGTTTCTCAGAATTAGATCTGTAAAAAGTCTCCAGGTGCTCAAGGAGGTAAATTTCATCAAATTCCTCTCACATTCAACTCCTTACTCTGGTAGATCACTCTTCCTTCCATTTTCCAACCACTTCCACCCCTAATCTATCAAATCTGGCTCCTTCCATGCTTGGGAGAGGAAAAACAGAAAATTTGATCGGGCACGAAAGTCAGACCATTTTAATAGTGAAAGACACCTTCTAGATCTTTCCACAAAACTTCAGATATCAACATTTACTTCCTTCCATGCTTGGCGTGTAGAAAAAACCAAGAAATCATGAAAACTCACACTTCTAGATGTGTTACAGAGAAATGGAGGGAAAATCAGATTTTGAATCTTAGCTGTTGTTGATCTTTACTTTGAATTTGGGCCGTCCACGTGGAAGATTCAAACTTAAAAATAGAACCTGGGGGCCTCCCCTAAATTTTTACAACTTTTGAAAAATGGAAAATTTCATATTTTTCTCCACATCTCCACCCTTGGGAAATGAGCCTGACACATGTCCTAAGGTGGGACCCAGTGGGACCAAGGCCAAATTCTTACATTTCACTCCCTTTTTGGAAAAGAGAAATTTTTCTAAGTTTTCCCCGCAGCTCCGTTCTTGGAAAAATGGGCCATGACACGTGCCTAAATATGATTGCATCATAACAGTGCTTGCCTTTTTACTTTTGGCCCCCTTTTCCCAAAAGGAAAATTTTCCAATTTTTCCCGATACTTCGCACCTCTGCCATTGACCGGAGAAAGATTTGACTTTTCTTTTATCAGGCTTGTGGGCTATTTTGGGATTCTAATCCTTTTTTATGTCAAGATGAAAAAACTCCAATTTTCCTCTAATGGCCTGCTTCCCCCCCTTGTTGAATTTTCAAACTGCCATGTGTCACCATGGCGCACCTTGAGATGGTCCCAAAAATTTAATACCTTTGACAAGCATGGGCTCGCCACCTATCTTTCTCTAGTGAAGTTTTCCTGAATGCTTGAAGTTCAGTGGAAGGTGCCATGTTTCATGCTCCGAAGCAGTCTCCTTTGGCCATTGAAAAGTCTAAGTAAAATGTAAAAGTGAGCGGATGCCTCCACGTGTCACCCTAATGCTATTTCAAAATGGTCCCCAAGGTGGAGATCTTGAATGAGCGCAAGCTCACCATGTGTCCCATTCTACCAAACTATACCAATTGCATAAAAAAAATTCTAAGTCTAGGAAAAGAAACAATACCTTCCATGTGTCCTTCTGCAGGGTCAAAGCGAGACCTTTTCCCTGCCCTTAAATTTTCTGCAATCAGAGCCTGGCAGGGCTGTAGGGTGAGTTCAAACCTTTTGCTAAAGTAGCCAAAAAGGAATAAGTTCAATAACATACCCACCGCACCCCATCCAATTGGAAGAAGCCACGTTTGCACCAAAAGAACCAATCAAATACAAGCGGGGCCATAGGACCAATTTTTCCTTTTTGTCGAAAAAGGTAAAAAGTGATAAGTTAAAGCATTCACCCGCCATCTCCATACCAACCAAGACAAGCCAAGTCATTTGTTAACGCAAGGATGTAAATTTGACCATGAGAAAATGCTTGTCAAACTGTAAAATACATAGAAACGATCATTCAAGCAAGAAAATGAAAATTTCTTCAAGGACAGAGAGTTTAGAAACATTTACAAGGCTCAAATATGTTTTTCAAAGATACATCCACTCATTTTCTTCAAGTATTTAGGGCAGAAATGACAAGGAAAATAAATCCTGACTATGGAGACCGAAAGGTATGATAAAACTTGAGTTTTTCACACTTTTCCAGAGGAACAAAGAAATAAGGAGAAAAAAATGGACCCATAAGTGATATACAACTTTAGGAACAAATTAAAAAATGGTAACAAGGATTAACCAGGCACAACATAGGGTAAAGGAAAGTGACAGAGGCTTTAAATCAATAGATTTTCAAAGGAAAATTGGGGCAAAACTATTATGAGCACCAACATAGGCTCCGACTCGGGGATGGGCACTCTCTATGGGTGCCACAAGAACAAAGGTAGACCAAGTGCCAAAAATATCCATTGCGCAAAGGATTCATATTGTAGATCGGAGAAACAAAGCCATCTTCAAAAACAAATGGAGAAACCAGCAAAAACAAGTCACTAAGGACCATGATGAGAAAAAACACAAAAAAGGAACAAACAACAAACTATACACTATACAAAAGAGTTTCTTGATCCCTGGGAATCAATCCAAAAAATGCTTCAAATGCCTTCCATTAACAGGCAGCTCAAGTAATTCACCATTCAAATCCTTCAAGAAGAAGGTATGTTCACCAATCATGATATCAATGGAATAAGGGCCCCTCCATAATGAGTCAAACTTGCCATGTTTTCCCTTATCCTCATGTCTTCTATCCCATAACAACACAAGATCCCCAACATTGAAATTTCTAGGAGTAACCTTCTTGTCAAATAACATCTTCATCTTCTCTTTGAAATTTACATGCCTCTAGTGAGTTTCCCTCCTCTCTTCATCAAGCTCAACAATCTGGTTAATGTGGGCATCATAAGGACCCACCTCTTGATCTTCCATCTATTGCATAAAATGATATGAAGCAAATTGCATATGAAGGGGAAGCAGGGCCTGAGTCCCATACACCAACTCAAATGGAATATTTTTAGTGACCCTCTTGATAGTGATTCTATCTGCCCAAACAACAAACTTTAACTATTCAACCCACTTTCTCTTTTTTTACTCCAATTTTCTTCTGATGATCTTCAACAAATTTTTATTATTGGACTCAACGTGTCCATTTTCTTGGGGGTTGTAATTGGAGGCATATGTCAAGTTGATCCCATACTCCTTGCACATTACCACCAAAGGCTCAACTCTAAAGCTCATGGAATTGTCAGTAATAATCTTGACTGATACCCTAAACCTGTAGATGATGTTGTTTAGCATAAAGTCCATGACAACTCGGTGTGTTACCTTCTTGGTGGGGATTGCCTCCACCCACTTAGTAAAATAATCAGTTACTACAAGAATCCATTTGTGGCTAGCACTCAAAGGGTTTGAAATCTCACCAATGAAATCCATTCCTCATTACTTGAATGGGGCTTCAATAGATACAAGCTACAAAGGAAGGAAGCCTGAAGCTTTCAGTCTTCTAGAGAAGCCCTGGAAACTCTCACATCTTCTAACCAACAACGTTTTATCCTTGGAAAGAGTTGGCCACCAATAAGCAGCCCTTAGTATCTTGTGTGCCGTGACTCTTACAGGAAAGTTCCCCCCACAAAATACTCCATAGAGATCATCAATTCTCTTGGGGGTTTCTTCTTCAATAATACACCTTAAAAGGACTCCCTCTAGGTTCTTCCAAGCTAACCCATAATCAATGATGAGATATTTTTGGGAAGCCAACTTAAGGGCACTCTTATAGTTCTTACTCAAATGCTTGGGTAATTTTAGGTATATGAGGTAAAAAATTACATCTTTGTACTTGTACCACTCAGAATTCATCAATGCTTGAACAAAATGTACCCTTTCTTCTTCTATCTCATTTACCTCAATAGTTTGCAAGTTGCTTTCTGCCATAAGATTAGACAAGCCCAAACCTCTCACAAATTTTGTGGATTGGATGTCCATATCATATTCCTGTAATTTTTTCACCCACCTGCATCTTTTTTTGAGACTTCCATCTCTGATAAGATGTCCTTCACCATTTTGTTGGGAACATAAGCAACCACTTTAGAACTTAGAATATAAGGTCTAAAAACCTTTATTGCTTTTACTAAGGTAAATGCCTTCTATTCCATGATATTGTACCTAAGCTCAGCCCCCTAGAAGGCCTTATTGAAAAAGGAAATGGGCCTCTTAGCCCCTTCATCATCCTTCTACAACAGGACAGAAGTAATAGTATTTTATGAAACAAAAGAGAATAGTTGGAAAGGCTTTTTGTAGTCTGGAGTTGCCAGAATAAGTGTATTCTTTAGTGCCTCCTTAATCCCATTGAAAGCTTAGATAACATCCTCCTCCCATTTGATAATCGAATCTTTCTTTACCATGGAAGTGATTGGGATGGTCAACTCAACAAAGTTATATATGAATCTTCTAATGAATTTTATCTGCCCAAAGAAGTATTGAATTCATTTCTTGGTTCTTGGAATTGGGACTTTTCTAATGGCCTCCATTCTTTTTGGATCAATCATCACTCCTTCTTGTGACATAATGTGACCAAGAAACTTTTCCTTCTACACTCCAAAAATGAAATTTCTTTGGATCGAGTGAAATGCCCATATTCCCTACATCTCATCAGCATCTTCTCCAAGTACAACAAGTGGTCACTTCTCTTTCTAGAAAACACTGTTATATAATCCTGGTACATAACAATAAAATCAATGATGTAACCAAAGTAAAAGCAACATCCATTTCTCTTTAAAAGGTGTCTTCAACATTCATCAAACTAAAGGGCATCCTAACATACACATATGTTCCCCAAGGAGTAGTGAAGGTTGTCTTAATCCTTTCTAATTCTTTCACCACAACTTGGTTATAACTAGAGAAGCCATCCAAGGTAGAAGAAAACTCAGAACCAGTCACTAACTGTAATATGTAATCCATGTTTAGTAAAGGATAGTGTTCCTTCAATGAAGATTTTTTTAGATTCCTAAAGTCCACACATAACCTGGATGTCACCATTTTTCTTTGACTGGTACCTAGGTTTTTCCACCCAAGAGGAATATCTTGCGGGTTGGATAATCCCTCCATCTCTTAGTTTTCTTCAGTCCCTCTTGCATTTTAAGAGATATAAGTGGATTGATTTGCCTCTTCTTCTACCTAAATTGCTTTGCATTAGACACCAAGGGGATTTCATGCTGATACAAATCCTCTTGGTATGCTTTTAGTTCAGAATAGGTCCAAGCCATACAATCTTGGTATTTTTTCAATAGCTAGATGTATGATTGCTTCTCCTCCTTGCTGAGATTACTACCTAACCAAATTTTCCTTGGATTCTCCTTGTGTACCAATATCACACTCCTCAAAATCCCTTAAAGCTACCATACATCTATTAACAATGTGATCAACATTATCAAAATTGGACTCAAAAGCCACTAGCCCTCCTAGGAATAGTGTTGGTCTTCAGCTGGATGATACCCTTGCTAAACAAGGTTTATTTTCCTTCCGTGGTACATACCATTGCTTCCAAATAAATGCATTGATCAGTAAACTCTCCTTTGTTTTGTAAAAATATTCTAACTTGGAGCATCATCATCAAAAACTTTCCAATGTTTAATATTATCAGGGATAAAGGGTCTTGTCAATACCTCAACTTCATATTCACAATATGGGGACACTATACCGTTTTCAAACTGATACCCCAACACTACAAGGCCTATTATCCAATTCATTGAATCTCTTATCATGATGCACAATGTTTGAAGGATTCAAACATCTCAATAAGGTCCCAAACTGCATGCTTGTAGTGCTTCATTCGTTGGTTCTTTGTGGCATAAAGTTTTCTAACTCATTTCACAATTAAATCTAAGTCTCCTTTAACAATAATGTCCTTGACACCATAATTCCAAGAAATTATTAAACCTAACAATAATGCCTCATACTCAGCAGTGTTGTCTAGTGCATTCAAAAGTTCAGCTTGAAGGAGAAAACAAATCTTTCCTAGCTTGGAGAAAACAAAACATCACTAGCACCTTTCCTAAACCTATAGCAAGCTCCATAAAACAACAAAGTCAAGGGATTGCCTATATGTTCAAGAAATTTTCATTCTTTAATCTTGTTCTCCTTTCCATCAGACAAATCCTACAAAGTTATCAGCATCACCATTTATTTACAATAATTCATAGGTTACATTGTTGGGGTCCTCAATAAGATGTAGGATTTTATTTTCTCCATATAACATGACAAGGCTACCCTCAACTGGAATGGTAACATAGGACATATCCATTTGAACACTCCCACCAAAACTTTCAGCCCATTTTCTTGACAGTAGAATCCCCCACTTGGCTAGGCAGTCAACAATGACAACATCATGTTTTAATGTTTTTACCTAGGTAAACTACAAGTTACATTACTATACACTTTACACATCCCATTACTGGCACTTCTCTGGATTCCATGGCAGGTTCACTTCCCATATGATTGTTGTTACCTTAATATTCATCTCATTCATGACCTCCAGATGCATGACATTGCATGATGCCCATGTGTCAAAACATACAGTTATGGAGCAGTCTATCCTTGATGATCAGAGTAGTGAAGAAGGGATCCAGATTCATCTGCGAGTCCACCAAGGATGTTCCCAAATAGACCTCAGGTGGTTCATGTAGCTCTTTTGATGCTAGTGGTGCTTCTTGGTTCTTGAATGACTGGAGGAGTCTCCACGATGTTTACATTTATGCCTAGGGTAGTTTTCTCTTCTTTCTACCCCAAGTATTCAAATGCTCTCTTATTGTGCTCAGGAATCCTAAACAATCTCAAAAATTGGAACAAAGACTTTCATTTGATTCAATACTTTGGAAATTGCCATATGGGACACTCCTTGGTAAGGTAATATTAGAGGGAAATCCAACACACTCATTTGGTGGTACATGATTTTTGACAACTTGGGCATAGGGAGGGGTATGATTTTTGTTTAGAACTACGGGGCTTTTGACAAATTTATCTTTCTTGGGGAGACTCTTTAGGAATGTTTGAAAGTAAGGGAGCTTTAGGCTTATCCTGAGGCCCTGCCCCCTTTGATCAGCCTTACTTCTTGTGTTATATTCCTTCTCTTGGGCCACAACAACATTTATCAACAACTGTTCTATCTTCCTTAGATGGGATTCCTCCATCATACCTTTTAATCATTAAATCCCTTAAATATTCAAATTCATTATTGGAAAATTCAAAATCTTATACATTATCTACTTCTAAAGTATGATAGGGAGGAAGAATAGGTACCCTGTGAATGCAGTCCCAAAAGGTGGTAGCATTCCGGGTACTTATCAACTCAGTTGAAGTTACCCCTTGTTGTGAGTTGGTGGAGCATCCCATCATGCAAACATCATCATCATTTTCATCATTATCTTCTTCTTATTCTTGCTGATATTTTTCACAAGGAGCATGAGGCATGAAACATCTGTCACACCAATCAATTTCATTTTTCTCCTCCATGACAACAACTCTAGTATCCAAAGGATCAAGCATCATTCTATTTTCTCTGCCTTAGGGATGTCTAATTCCAAACCCAATAGGTCCTTTACCTCTGTCCTCAGTTCTTTGATGATTTTTGAATCTCTCTTGGTCTTGTTGCTTGTTTTGTCCTTGTGAACTCTGCCCAACTCCTTTCTCAACTCAGGCTAGCTTGTAGGAGATCTCCTTGACAGCCCCTGCCAAAGTTTTCACAACTATCTTCTAAATCAACATCTTTTCTTGTCTGAGGTTTTTTTAGGTTAACCAAGTTTGCACCTTCCCTCTTGGGAGGATTTCCAATTTCCTTGATAGTGTTATCTATTTGCAGAGCCATGGTGATGGCTTGCCTAAAATTTGAAGGGTTTTTTTTCCCTTTAATAATACATGCAGCCTTTTATCAAATGCATCAGTATATTTGATCAAACATAACTCATCACAAGGCCTTATTCTAACAGGTAATATTCTCAAGGTGTTATTAAACCTTGTTTTGAAATCATGTATTGACTCATTGGGGTTCTTCTTGATATTTTAAAATTATGTTAGAAGAAACCTAGGGTTAGTTCTATCACCATATTGTAATTTTGAATGCATTGCTCATCTCAATCTAGGAATCAATATAGTTATTTGGTAATGCTTTATACCAGTCCCTGGACATCATCTTCTAAAGTTTGGACAAACAATTTGATGTATACATCCTCATGCTCAACCTCATAAGTATTCCATCATATTGAGAAAGAGCTTCAGATGTTGGTCACCAGTTATAGCATTGTTTCCCTGGAACTTTGGTAGCATGTTCCCTTACATCTTAAAGTACTGCATTTGGGTAACCATCCATTCCCAAAAAATTTATAGGTCCAAAGGTGTTTACAAAAAATGGATGCCTATGTTGAACCATATTGATTTGAGGAGGTGATCTTGGAGGGGTGAACAAATTGATGGGGGGCAGAGGGTTCTTGGAACACGGGAGTATAATTTTCAAACGGGATACCCCCGGAAGGCCTTATTTCTTATAAATATTTATCAACCTCATAAAAGACAAGTGCAGATTATTAAGCAAACCTTTCAAAATAAAATGAAGGCCCTTATCCATCTAGAGAGTTCAATTCCATAAAGAGGCTACCTGATTCAGAGTCACTTGAATGGTAGTATTCAATGATAGGTCATTGAATTTCATAAATGGAGATCCCTCTTCTTGTCTGCTGACCTCCAACAGCTCTCAAGGATTTTCTTCCTTCTTATTTTTCTTTTCCTAGCTCTGGAAACAATGTCCTAGTAGGATCCCTAACAAAGAAAGACCTTCCTTCTAGCTTTGTAAATATTAGTAACAAATCTGACTTTGACAGAGTTTTAAGACACTGGTACTCATTTAAAATTGGATCAACAGGGAGTCGCCATTAAGGATTTCCACATTAGTTGTGTAAATCCAATAAATATGATCTATCAAATGTCTATCAATGCTAGAAACTAAAAATGGAAAGATTTTGACCCTTTCTTTACCAAAATTTATGAAATGAAAGATAGTGCACTAGGTGGGAAGACTGAAATAATTGCACATAGCACTTGGAGCATACAAGAAGTTTTTTACCAGGCTTTGAAAATGAAATGCAATCACAATTTCCCCAGTAATGGAGCCACTGATGTTGGTGTTGATGATAGGCTAAATAGATGTGGACTGAAAATTAATCAGCAAATTGATCTCTCAATGAAACTCCAGATTAACAAATCCCTGACAATGGCACCACTACTGTTGGTATCCAAATTTGTTATCCTTTTCAATCCAAGAAGTAACACAGATTCAATAGGGATCTTAGAGGTAGATAGGTCAAAAATATATTTCGTTTTACAGCCAGTGATAAATCTAATTGTCCCTTTGTTACTTGGATTTGTGTTGATAAGGATAACACCTTCAATAGGATCTGATCTATCCTCACTATTTTAGGTTGTGCCTTTAAACCAAGGTAAGAGAAACTATTTTGTAACCTCTGTTATTAAATAACAATGATAAATCCTTCTTTTACATAAACTTGATAGAGAATACCTTGAGAAAATATGATCAACACACTAGATTTGACTCTCACGAGTTGTCACTTCCAGATCATGGAGATATTTCAAAAGAGGGAAAAGGTTACTAAAGACATATGAGACCCTGCTTACTTATGCATGTTTAGGTGATGAGGATTGTTCACTGGCATACACACATGACAAACAGGGGTAGGATGGGTAATATTAGTTGTTTTTCAATGAAATTTTTGTGGGAGGTGGGGCAGGGTGAAACTAGATTCACCAGATCCTTGAGGAACCTTACAAAATGGAAATCTAGACTAATAGAATGCCACATAATAGCTAAAATGTTTCTTCAACTAGAATATGTTCTTCAATGGAGGCCCAAACTAGCACTCTTTCACACAATCTCTGAGATTCTATCATGAAGGCTCGAGTTACAAAACCCAACAAAGCATCAAGGTCTAAGGCCTAAGCCAAGTCACGCCTACAGTACACCCAAAGGCTTACAAACAATCTCTGTCAACAGATGAGAGAAAAGTGATTTTAAATCATTTATTCCAATCCCAAATGAAATATCTTATGAGAAATGGAATTGCAGATGCCACTAAACTATTACAAGGATTCAGGCCTATTTGATTGAATCATATTTTAATACAAGATTGCAACAGAAACAAGAAAAACTATTTGCATACATTCAAAAGTAAAATCAATACATTTTTCTCAAGACAACACAGAAATAACTCAAATTTGATTAAATCTATCAGCAATGGAAAGTTTCTAGAATAGTCTCAAAGAATGTCAATGGATGTACACTTGTAACCACCTTGACATGATCATATTTTAATACAAAAGAGATATACAAGCTTCTTGAATGGTTTATGAAAAAGGGATGGCTCTATAAATATTTTGATTAGAAAAATTAGTCCAGACCCCTCACACTCAAACATTTGCATGAAAACTTTGTGCCATTTATAGCATTTACAACAGAGCCTCCTTTCCCCAAAAGACAAAAATGTTTAATGCACCAATGCTCACCATGATTATTTTGTGATTCACAGAATTGGACCTGTAAAAGTCTTCAAGTTCTCAAGGGGGTAGATTTCATCGAATGCCTCCTGCATTCAACTCCTTGCTCTAGTAGATCACTCTTTCTTATATTTTCCAACAACTTCCGCCCCTATACTGTCAAATCTAGACCCTTGCATGCTTAGGAGAGGAAAAAAGGAAAATCCGATTGGGCATGAAATTCAAACCATTTTAATGGAAAAATACATCCTCCAAATCTTTCCACAAAACTTTAGATATCAACATTAACTTCCCTCTCTACTTAACATGCAGAAAAAACTAAGAAATCATGGAGACTCACACTTCTAGATGTGTTTTAGAGAGACAGGAGGAAAATAAGATTTAGAATCACATCTGTCATTGATCTTTACTTTGAATTTGGGTCATCCATGTGGCGGATTCAAACTTTAGAACATACCTGGGGGATCCCCTTGACTTTTTACAACTTTCTAAAAAATGGAAAAAAATTCCATTTTTCTCTGCACCTCTACCCTAGGGAAACGAGCCTAACATGTGTTCAAATGTGATTGGAACAGAAGCATGGAAAAATTCTACCATTTTACTCTCTTTTTTGAAAAGGAAAAATTTTCCTCGCAGCTCTGCCCTTGGGAAAGAGCCTGACACGTGTCCACATGTTATTGGAGCGGGGCCATGTTTCCCTTTTTAATTTTGAATCTTATTTTATTTGAAAGGAATTTTTTTTCAAATTTCCCTTGAGAGCCCGCACCTCTGCCATTGACTGGGGAAAAACATTGACTATTTCCCTTATCAAGCTCACGGACCATTTTGAAATTTTAATATTTTTGATGTCCAGAGGCAAAAAATCCAATTTACCTTTGATGGTCCGCTTCCCCGCCTTTTCAAATTTTTAAAATTCCATGTGTCACCATGGCGCATCTTGAGGTGGTTCCAAAAATTAGATACCTTAAATGAGTGCAGGCTCGCCACGTGTCCTTTTCCGAAAAGGTTTTCCTGAATGCTTGAAGCTCAACGGAAAGCGCCACGTGTCATGCTATGAGGCAGTCTCCTTTTGGTCATTGAAAACTCTAAGTAAAATGCAAAGTGAGCGGAGGCCTCCATATGTTAGCCTAGAACTTCTTTAGAATGAAACTCAAGGGCCAGTCCCTGAACATGCATGGTTCCTCCACATGTCTCCATGGTGCAACTTCAAGAAGGTGCCTAAAGCGGAAACCTTGAATGAGCGCGAGCTCGCCATGTGTCTTGTTCTGCCAAACTACTCCAACTACATAAAAATTTATCTAAGTCTGGGTCAAGTAGCAGAACCTTCCACATGTCCTCCCAGCGCTACTCCAAGGAAAAACCCAAAAGTAGATGTTCAAAAGAGCATCGTGCCTCCACGTGCACACATTTTGAGCTGAGGCTTTTTATGAATTTTTCTAAGTACCCAGCTGAGCCGAATCCAACCAAAAGGTGCCATGTCCCCTGCCGATGCTAGGATGCAATTTTTGCCACGAGAAACCCTTGTTAAATCGTAAAAAATAGAAAAATTATTATTTGAGCCAGGGTATGAAATTTTCTTTGAGGACAGAAAGTTTAGGAATGTTACAAGGCTCAAATACGTTCCTTAGGGACACATAAATTCATTCTTCTTCAAGTAATTAGGAAGAAAATGATAGGGAAGACAAAACCTAACCATGGATAACATAAAGCATGGCGGCAACCAAGTTTTTGAAGGAACAGAACACGTGAGACTCAAAACATAGGCCTTACGTGATTTACACCCTAGGAACAGATTAAGAATGGCCATAAAGATTAATCAGGCACAACACGGGGAAGGAGAAAATAACAAAGGCCGTAAATCAATAAATTTTCAAAGGCACAAATAGGGCGAGACTAGTTTGAGCACCAACATAAGGGATTTCACATATTTCTCTTCTCCTTGGGCTCAGATTTTAAGCCTATGTGTTGGAAAGTTGTATTTTATTGCTATTATTGTTATTGTGCTAGTTGTGTTGCAAGTTTTGTTGGCATGAATGTATGTATTATTGAAGCCATTGTAAAGATTTTCCATGGTTTTAAACATTCCCAATTTCTCCTTTGATGAGGCTTAAGGGCCAATGAGAAGGGTGGCTTCTCCTTCTCATTGGAATAAGGTTAGGAGGTGAGTGTTTCCTATGCTTCCTTCCTTGTTGTTGTGATTTGGAGATGAAGAAGAGAAGGAAATAAAATTTTATGCCTTAGATAAAGTATTTGTGTTGAAGACAAAGAAAGAGAAATATTATTTATGGAAAATTTACCATGTTGTTTCCACCTTAGAGGTGAGGGATTTTGTATACTTGTATTGTTAAGAAAAGTTCTTGTAAATTTATTTATCAAATTATGTATTGAAATGGTTGAAAGAAGTTGTAAGTTTTATTTTATTGAATTTATAACTCGTTCCATGTCTAGAATTTAATAAAAAAGTTTGCATATCATTTTCATTTTGAAAGTGGTCTCCTTGAAATTGGAAATACTTTAAAATACATGCTTGTTTCTCCCTTGAAATGTTTTTCATTCTTGTTTGTAATATAAAATACTTATACAAGTAGTAGATGGATAAATTTAATCACTTATTTAAAAATAGATTCATTTTGGCTGGAATAAATCCTTGTAATCAAATTTTAAAAAAATTTAACAAGGGAAAAGTTATACATTTAGTGATTGTAATCAAGACAGAAGTTGTTTACTTTTCATTGGAGTATTCTGTTAAAACCTAGTAAGATAGAACTCTATTTTGATATTTTTAAATATATATATTGGTGGATATATGTTTTTATATATATCCATTTATAAAACAAAATATTTTCCATAGTGACTGACATTTTTCACTCAACAGGAATCGGCAGAACAAAAACTAGCACCAGTCTTAGAAATATGGTTGCAGTTTAAATTTTCAACTTCTCAACTTAGTTACATGTTTATTGCTCAAAAAACCATATAACAGAGATTGTAGTATATTTGAACTTTGATAAAAATGTGTACATAATTTTACATTTGACAATATATATACATGTATAAATGTTTATATAAAATGTTTCAGATTTACATAAATCGGCACCGATAGTGTAACCAGCATTAGTAGCATAGAGATAACCAAGAATGGTTAAACGACTAACACCAATCCCCTATGTGTGAAATATTTTTCAATAGAAATAAATATAAATGATTCGAATGTAGATCTAACATTTAAATAGCTATGCATACATGTATATACATATATACAGGCATGTATATATGTATATAAGTCTATATACACCCTAGATCAACAAAAGGGATTTACACAAATTCTTTAGCTCTAAAAAAAGATGAGAAAACAAATACCCACAACCAGATTTTTGTTGGATTGTTGCAACAAAAAGAAATAGATAAATACACACTACAACCTAATGTAAATAATAAAAAAGGGTAAGTGCACCAAGTTGGGGGCCAAAGGGGGCTCTTAAGTGGACATGTTTTCCTGAAAAATAAAAAACTTTAACTTGTAAAAGTTTTTTGAAATAGTTACACTCAATATTGCAAGATGTTGTGTAAACATGAAGCATAGAATTTTTAGTCTATTTTCTAAGCTACAATATTTTATTGAAAATGGATAAGTTTAAGTGGGACATGTTGGTGCTCAATTTGATCTCACCCCGTTTGCTCTAAAAATTCTTCAATCTGCGGGCTCTGTCATATTTTTTATTTCCCTAAATGGATGCATGAAAGGTTTTCTTCATTTTTATGTTGTTGAAGATCCTTCTCCATGGTCGTGGATCACATTTGGGCCTTGTATCATTTCCAAATGCTTTTTTCTTAAAGAAATATTCAATTTTGGGTGCAAATGGTGAAGTTCCTCTGCATCTTACTATTTGACGGGCGTGTTTTCCCCATCAAATTATATCTCAAAATCTTCAGATATGTGTTCATTCTTGTTTGGATGTGGCTCGGCTGGTCTTTTTGGTGAAAATTTTCAATTTGGTCACATTTTTTAAAAATATCAAATTGGCCCCGTGGCCCCGATAGTCTCTAATTGGCTATCCAGCAAATATGAAGAGGCAGGGAACAGTCTTACTTTGACCCCAAAAGAAGGACACATGGCATATTTTAAAATTTAGAAGCAAAAGGTGGATCACATGGGCGTTTTGAAGTTTTTTTCGCTTTTAGTAAACATGAGCAAAGTTATAAATTGACCCGTAACCCTACAAGGAAAAAGTCTTACTTTGACCTCGAAGATGGACACTTGGATGTTCATAAAAAATTAGAAGAAAAGAGGAAGGTCGTCGGGGATTTTTGAAGTTTTTTTCCCTTTTGTAAAAAAGGAGCAAAGTTATAAATTGACTCGTAACTCCGTTGGGGCCCACATCAAAAGATATAATTAAGAAAGTGGGTCGGTAGAGGAAAATTGGAGATTTTTCTTTTTTGTTAAAAAGATAAAATTTACATAAATGAGCCGCGACTCCATAAAAGTCCCAGATTAAGCCATGTGTCAAGCCCGATTTTCAAAGGCGGAGGGGAGGGGCAAAATGTGAAAATTGCACATTTTCTCCAAAATTCATAAAATACAAAAGGGAATCCCAGGCTTGCTACAAATCAGATTTTTCCACATGGATGGCTCTAATCTAAAGTTAAGAAATGACAGAATTAATGGTTATTGTGCATTACATTTGATTTTGCCACCATTTTTGCTCCAAGACTCCTGGAGATGTGAATACACATTGTTTTTCATCATTTTTTGATGAAATTCCTTGTCATTTTTGGTTGAAAAGTGCAATTGAATGGATTTAGATCTTAATTTGTGAGTCCAAGGAATGTAAAGGTTGATATTTTGAGTTTGGAATTTCTCAGGCACTTGTAAAAACATGAATTACTAGAGAAGATAGATGCAAAGCAAATTTGCAAAGGAAAGAATCATAAAAGGATGAAACGATGGAGGTTGTAAGTGCAAAGGATGAAAAACATGTTGCCAAAGGATATGAATGGGTTCCCTAGTTAAAACAATGATGGAGATATTTGCAATGATTCACCTTTTTGAACAACTAGCAAATTTTTGTTGCAAACCTGTTAAACGTCATTTTCAGGAAATCATGATCAAACATGTAACAAACAAAGGTTTCTCGAATATTATTTTCTTCGGGGGAAATATTGGATGTAAACTTAGTGTTATAAAATGAATGATTTAGTCATGCAAATGGTCGGGGGTTGAATTCCTGAGAGACCATCTGAGAAACCTATTAATATCTTATGTTTTAGATTTGATCATGTCAAGTTGGTTGCAAATGTACAACCATTGACAAGCTCTGAGATTGTTTAGGAAACCTTCCCCTGCTAATGAATCTAATCAACTTCAAATTAATCTATGTTAATCTTGGGAAAATCTATGTATGCGTTATTTCAGAATGTCTGCAACTATTATTTCTTGTTCCTATTGCAATCTTGTGTTAAAATTCCTCCTAATCACATAGGATCTCGTCCTTGTGATAGTTTAGTGGAATTTGAAATTTCTTTATGATAAGAGCCTTCATCCTATAACGAGATAAAAAATTTAAAATCACTTTACTGTCATTTTTTTGATAAAGGTTATCTGTAATCCTTTGAGTGTATCTTAGGCATGAGGAACCAGGGGTCTTTAATGTTTAATTGAGTCTTTAGCTCGAGCCTTAGTGTTAAATTCTTGGAGATTGTGTGAAATCGTGAAAATGTAGGCCTCCATTGATTCACACCCTTTGGTTGAAGGAATAGTTTAGCTCTTTTGAAACATTCTGTCATTTAGTTTTCCAATTGCTGTGAAGGTTCTCAAAAATATGGAAAAATCAAGTTTATCCTGCTTAATCTCCCACCAAAAATTATTCAAAAAAAATGAATCCTACCTAAACTACCCTTGCTTTCCCTATATGTCCACAAATGAATAAATTATACTACCAAAATATGCAGAAGCAATCAAGATTCAATAATGTCTTTAGTAACCTTAACCTTGTTTAGAAAATATCATCATTCTTTAGAAGTGATAACTCGTGAGAGTTAAATTGTGGTGCATTGATCATATTTTTACAAGGTTTCCTTTCAAATTTGTGAAAAGAAGGATATCTTCATTATCCTTCACCAACAGAGGTTACAAAATGGGTCCTCTCACCCTGGTTGAAAGGAACAACCTAAAGTAGTGAGGATAGATCAAATCCTTTTGAAGGTGCTATCCATTTCTCCAACATCTGTGTGGCAAAGAGCCAGCTGAATCACCTCCCCAGCTACAAAATGACATACATGATGATTTATTTGTCTCTAGGATTCTTGTTAAATATTTGATTTTTCTCAGCTTGCAAAGGAGAATCAATTTGGATACCAACACTATTTTGGCATCGTTGTTGGGGACTTATTAGCATTACTAGGGATTATGTGAACTTCGAGACTTATTTATGTGGTAACAACACCTGAATGGCATCATTGCCAGGGACTATTTGAACAAAGGTGTACACATACCAAACCTGGTAATGTTTCCTACATGATCTAAGTGTAAATATGTTGTTTAAACATCATCCTTTGTTGTGATTTGTAAGATTTGTGCAAGTTACAAGTTATATGTGCAATATATCTAGTTTATTTTGGTTTTTGCACTAAGTTTACATCATCAATGTTAAATACGGGTAAAGAAAAGTCAAAATCTATGAGGCTTTGCATGAATTTAGTGTTGACATACATTTGACATATCAATTTTAGTGCATTTGCACAAGTAAGGTGAAAATCCTTCGTGACGACTCTATGTTGAATTAATTTTTGATGAATGTCAGTGTCTTAACCTCTGTCAATTGAAATTTATCACTAATCTTTGCAAATATGGAAGGAAGAAGATATTTCTTTGTTAAAGACCTTGCTAGAAGGTTGTTTCCAGAATTAGGAAAGAAAAATTCTAAAGGAAGAAGAATCTAGAAAGTTATTGGAGATCAAAAATCAAGAAAAGAGTTATCAATTATGAAAATTGATCAGCTTATCATTGAATATGTCATACTTCCTCAAGTACTTCTGAATCGGGTAGTATTTTTGTAGATTTGAATTATCCAACTGGAGAGGTTCCTTCCTTAGTATTTGAAAGCTTTGCATCTCATTTTATCCCTGTGCTTTCCAAAGATGATAGGATCTTCCAAGAAACAAAGCTTTTAGAGAACATTCATTCTGAGAATTGCATTCATGTTCCCCATTGACCCCTCACTACTCGTCATTCTTTTTCTCCTGTAAGATTACCTCCCCAAAATAATATGGACCAACCCCCACGTAGACCTCCATTTGTTGTGGAAACTTTTGGTCCTATAGATTTCAGAGGTATGACTGGATATCAAAATGTTGTGCCCCAAGATGCTAGAAACAAGTTGCCTAAATTTCAAGGAAATAATGCTATTACTGATGATCATCATTTAAATATTTCTTTCAATATAATGGAAGAATTTGGGATCAAATTTGAGGATGTGAACATAAAATTGTTTATTCATACTCTAGAGAAAGATGCACAGGACTAGTATAAATATTTTCCAAATAACTCCATTGATTCATGGATAGAAATGAAGAATGCTTTTACATTGCAGTACGGGGATAAAACAGACCCTAAGTTTATTTTATCATAATTTAAAATATTAAGAAGAAACCCAATGAATTTGTTCATGACTTCAATACTCGGTTCAATAAGACCTTGAATAGGCTACATGTAATCCTGAGGCCAAGCGATGTTTCCTGTCTAATAAAATATTATGGTGTTTTTGACAAAAAGGACTCTTATTATCTAAGGGACAAAAACCCAAGAAATTTGAGGTAGACCTTCACCATGGCTTTGTAGATTGAAAATAACATCAAGGAAGTTGGTAAGCCTCCTAAGAGGGAAGGTATCAAGATGATCAATCCAGAGAAGCCTTGGTCAAGTAAAGTTGTGGATCTGGAGGAGGTTGTAAAAACTTTAGCCGAAGCTGTTAAGGAAATATCCTATAAACTGGCAAGAGAAGAGAAGTGTTAGAACTATAATATTAAGTGCATCATAATTTTTAGTTTATAGTTAAATCATATAGAATAGCTTGTATTCTTATTATTTAAATATAAACTTTAGATTAGGTTTGTTAGTTATTAATTAACTAACTATTTATTAAATCGGGTTTTCCCCGTCACTTAATATGGACATAACCCTTTGGGTTATTTAAATATTATTGTAGGTCATATTCATTATATCACATGAATCATTTAGATTACGGGTAAATACATGGAGTAGAAGTGAGGAAGGAGTTACTGGGTTGTAAAATGTTTCTCTATAGTGAAATATTCTTCCGTGGTTTTTTTAACCATTTACGGGTTTTCCGTTACATACAATGTCATTGTGTAATTTGTTTTATGTTGTTATTTACTTTTATTATGGTGTGCACATTTATATTTCCATTTATTAATGTATGTTAACCTAACATTTAATTTAGTTGGTAAATATACCTTTTCACACTTCGTCCTAACATGGTTCTAGAGTGGGTTTAATAAATTAAATATAATCCTAATGTAACTTAAGGAAATAATAGTTGGGAAAGTAGTTAATATTTGAAATATTATTTAATCGCCCTTCCCATTCTGCATAGTTGGTTGGATGATTATTGTACAGGTAAAAATGCATTGTGGATTTTCAACTGCTTAAAAAAAAAATCAACTTCATGAAATACACAACTCTGCAAAATCCAGGTAAGAATTATTAAATATTTTGTATACTTTATATGGTATGCAGGAGTTCAACAAATCAAAGTAAAAAATTTGAAGTGAAAATCAAATACATAGGAGACAAGATTTGATGAAATAAATCATTTAAATTTTATCATTGGTCTAGTAAAAGTCCTTATCTCCTCGTAATATTATTTTTACTTTTTGAAATATGAAATCCTTCTTGTTATTGGGAAATGGTTTCTGTAAAAAATCTATACAAAATATTTGTATAGTTTTATAAAATCTTATATGTTTTTTTACCCTAAAAGTGGCCTATGTATATTTTTTAAAAATATTTAAAAACTTAAAACAAAAGTTAAAAACTATTACCTAAACCACCGCATATAATATATGTTTTAAGTATGGCATGAGAGGTGGTAATAAATATTAAACACCCCCTTTTTCATTTTAAAAAAATCCATATAATATAAGCACATAGCTTTTATATTAAAATTCATTTCCCCATGCATTGAGTTTTCTTATTTTCAATGTGTCAAAATATGGTTTGGCATAGATTCTTTATTAGAATTATGTATTTGTATGGGTTTTTTTTTTATTATTGGAAAATAGTTTTTTGAAAGGGACTATACCCTTGAGTACAAAAGATGGCCTAGGAGCCAGAATAGGAATGAAAACTAGAGAGAAAAGGATCAGAATCCAAATGTGACAATGAAGCTCAAAGTAGCTAAAAAATAGCTAGCCAAACGAGTCAAAATAGCAAAAATACTGCAAAAAAGTAATAGAGAGACCACAAAAAAACAACATAAAAACATACAAGAATAGCTAAAGCATCTACAACTACTTTTTGGTAGCTTTTTCAATGCTGGTCTTGATATTCTTCTAGGAGTGGAACATACCCAAAGTTGTCATGTGGGCATCGTCAGTATTATCCAGCTGCTCAATGGTCCTTTTTCTTTCCTTATCGTTACCCCAAAGTGTTGCCGGAACACCGCTGAGGTTAGAGACACTTTTGACATGTTGCTCAATGAACTCCTCAATCACCCTAAAGATGGCCATGTTGTAATCATGTCGAGTTTTGGCCTTCCCTAAACGGGAGTCTAAGGAGTTCAGCTTCTTATAGATATCATCAATCTGGCTGCTATCAATATCTACCTCCTCCTCCTTTTTCCTCTTGCCTTTTTATTTAGCCAAGTTCTTAACCTCATCCTTCAGCAGTTTCATATCAGCCTCTAAGGCATCTAGCCTTTTTGAAGAGCTTTCCATATGCACATCCCGAGGACTGGAACTACTAATATTCAGAAGGTCATGTGTAATTTCAATTTCATGAGGCCCCTTCTCCATAACAAGAGTCTCAAGGTTAAGCTTTCTAGAAGCCTTGGTAACCGGTCTGTTCAAGGTGGAGGTGAAGTGGGGGGCGGGAGCAGTAGTAGGGGGAATGGAAGAAGAAGCTTGGACGGCTGGTAGGGGGGTGACAGTAGCGGTGGCGGGGGAAGAGAATGGAGAAACAAGGCTGGCAGTAGCAGAACCCGGCAGAGGGGGAATCGAGCTGGGAGAGGATGGGAGACCAGGATACTTAAGAAGACAACATTTATGAAGCAACAAAATAAACCCTTGGTGTAAAGGAACTACCCGGGTATACTTCTGAAACTCCAAAATGGAGCGCTCAAGAGAGTTCAACAAGTAATGGGGAAAACAAACCAAACGATTCCTATAGAAGTGGTTAAGAAAGATAAGATGCTTAGTAGGAATAGTGACAAACCTTCCTTCTAAGGATATGAACCGTATCTTCATGTGAGTAACCTCATCACAAGGCGGAGGGATCGAGCTAACAAGCAGGCCCGCTGTAACATAGATTAGCTTCTCAGATCCCTCCAAAAATCTCCTCTCTTCAACATCTCTGTCGACCCTTTTGTTAAAGAAATGGTAGCCCCCCAAACTAAGGCCGGTCGCTTCAATAATAAGTTCTTCATTGACCAAGATCTTCTGCCCCCGATATTCAACAGTCCGCTCCTTTCATTCCTTCACAAAACGCATAGAAATGCTTTGATCATGCCCCTGAACCTTCTCCATGAAGTTGGTGATGCCACCCTTGCTGAGTATGCTCCATAGCTCAATATTATCCTTCTAGTCCGGGTCTGCACTAGGCTCAATTTGGCAAGGGGGTCCCCCCATCTTCTCTGTGCTTAACTGTTTGTAACAAATTCCCAAATTCTTGTGAGTGCTGAAACCTGTCTGCTTCTTGCTATTGTAATCTGCACAATATTGGAAATGAGAGCTGTTGCTTTTCCCATGAACGGTTGCGTGTCTGCTTATCTGAGTCTGCAGAAAATCACATGTGGGAATAGCCCGCTCCCTATCATCAATCACATTACTACTATCTTTGGTTTCCGTGGATCTTTGTATCAGGATTTTAGCAGTCGCAGTGCAGCCCGCATGCAAGATTTTCAAATCAATGTAAATCCACTTGAAATTCCCCATATATTTCACACTATCTTGTTTATTTGACATGATTTGCATCATCATATTCTTTAAGTCAACATGTGTGGGAGTATTATTGATGTTGATCCACACCCAAAAATCATAACTCAGCTCTAGATATTGCTTACGTATAGAAATCCGCATGAATGCTATTTTGAAGTTGCTTAGGGATGCTATTATTATCCCAAACAGTGAGGTTAACATTAATGCCATAATTAGCCAGCACATCTGCCAATTTATTACCCTCCCAGTAAGTATGCATGATCCTGATGTTATTGAAAGTATCACTAATACTTATGGACTCTAAAATAAAATCCTGAAGAAGATTAATGATATTCAGGGAGTCCCCTTCAATAATGAGGTTTTGTATATTTTGAGTCTGTGAAATTCTCAGGCCCCATACAGCAGATAACGCTTCGGCAAAATGATTAGTTTGAATTCCCATTTTCCCAGCATACGCAACAATCATATTACCTTTATGATCCCGTATCGCTCCTCCTCCTGCCACAATCCCAAGGTTTCCCTTAGAGGCCCCATCAAAGTTCAACTTATACCAATTAAAATCAGGAGGATTCCATTTAATCGAAGATCTCTCAATGCTATTCCCGGATTGCTCCGACTATTGATAGTTCCTATCTGCCAATTGGATAAGATGTATTCTTTATTCTCTAGATATCTCTTGTTCTTGGGGGGTTTAAATCTAGCAATATTCTCTTTGATACCATTAGAAATTTCACCAATACTAAGTTTATAGTTTTGCTTCTTATTTCTGAAGATAATATCATTTCTATCCTTCCATATCCTCCAAATTAAATGAGGGATAACCAGCTTCCAGATCCTTTTAACAACACAATGCCTAAAGGGTGGGTTCCATTGAGTCCATAGCTGATTAAGATCCTTCGGCAACACCCAGAGAGCTTCAAATTTAGAGAGGGAAAAACTCCATATTCTGGTGGCATATTCACAATGTATGAACAGGTGGTTGATATCCTCAGAATCATTCTTACAAATATGGCACCTATTAGGAATTATAAATCCTCTTCTCATCAGGTTGTTAGTGGTAAGAATCCTGCCTCTGATAGCCATCCAAAGGAAAAAAATTATTTTGGGAGTTAATTCAGACATCCAAATCTTGTTCCAATTGAACTTTGTTTGACTACTGTGGAAGAAGTTATTATATCCATATTTGACAGAGTAATTCCCATCATTGAAATTATTCCATACTAGCTCATCCTTGGAATCCAGCTGACTTAGTGGAATAAGATCTAATTGATCTTGAAGGGAGGAAGTAATTTGCTTCAGATCAATTCTCTCCACAGTAAGTTTTTTCCAATTCTTGCTGGTACCATTTCCTTCAATACAGTCCTTGATTTTAATGTCATACTTGCTTATAAGACTGTCCTTAACCACCCCAAATCTATCCATGAGATTGCCATTAAACCAATTATGCTCCCAGAATTTTATGTCCCTACCATCCCCCACTTTCCATTTACTACCATGCTTGATGAAATTTCTACTCTTGACCGGATTATTCCAAAAAATGGAACCATAGGGGACATGCTCATCTTGTAGAAAAGAGTACACAGCTTGATGATTTAAATATTTTGCTTTGATTAAATCAATCCAAGGTTGTTTCTCAGACAGCATTCTCCAGCTCATTTTAGCAATGAGGGCCCCATTCATTTTCTCAATATCTTTTATACCCAGACCTCCCATAAACTTCGGGGTACAAACCTTATCCCAAGCCACTAAGTGAAATTTGAACTTCTCCTCCATCCCTTGCCATAAATTTTTTTTTTGAATCCTTTCAATTTTATCTCTGAAGGAAGAGGGGATCTTGTAGAGCGACATGACATAAATGGGCAGATTTTGAAGAGTACTTTTGATGAGCAGGCACTTACCAGCACTAGATAAAATTGCTCCTTTCCAACTAGCCATTTTTTTTGGAATCTCTCTAATAAATCATCCCACACCTTGCAAGAGACTTTCCTAGTGCCGAGAGGAAGGCCCAAGTAAGTGGCTGGAAGCGCACTTATTTTACAACCCAGAATTTTAGCAATTTTAAGCTGCCTTTCCTTAGGAGTGTTGAAAAAGAAGATGGTGCTTTTATCATAATTAATCTCTTGCCCAGAAGCAGATTCGTAGAGCCACAGTAAAGCCTTGGTAGCCTTGTCTTCAATGACTGACGCCAGAAGAAGAAGGATAGTGTCGTCCGCAAATTGCTGATGGGAGACAACTTGACTGATGGAAGTGGAATTAGAGCCATTTAAAATCCCGTCATTAACCGCTTTGCCAATTGTTCTACTAAGGCTGTCAACCAAAAGAATGAAGAGTAAGGGGGAGATAGGGTCCCCTTGTCTAAGTCCTCTACTGGTAGTGAAAAAACCCACAGGCTCACCATTAACTACCACAGAGAATCTGGCCGTAGAGATATAAGCCTTAATAATTCTTCTAAATTTTTCCGGAAACCCAAATTTTGTTAAGACTTTGTCAAGGAAAACCCAAGAGACCTTGTCAAAATCTTTATTCATATCAAGCTTGAGGACCATATTTTCCTTTTTATTATTTTCCATAGAATGTATGGTCTCGTGAACCATAATCACTCCGTCTTGTATAATCCTGCCTTTGATGAAGCCACTCTACTGCCTTGAGATAAGTTCATTCATAATGAGCTGAAGTCTAGTAGTAATAATTTTGGTAAAAATTATATCAATGGAATTCACAAGGCTGATAGGTCTGAAGTCCTTGAAATCTTTAGAATCCATTTTTTTAGGAGCCAGCACAATGTGAGTGTTATTAAGCTCTTTTAAGAGATTTCCCGTTCTATAGAATTCATTCACCGCTCTGAGAAGATCCTCTGAAAGATTTCTCAAAATTTCTGGAAAAATTTTTATAGAGAACCCATCTGGACCAGGAGCCTTGTCACCCTCTAAAGCAAAAACAGCTTTTTGCAGCTCTTCAAGCGTGACCACTTTGGTGATACTTCTGAATTTCTGATCCTCAATTTTATTTTGGGGAATGGCCTCCAACATAAAAGAAATAGCTTCAGAGTTGATGATATTCCTCTCCTCAAGAAGTTTTTTATAAAAATCAAGCGCTTCTTTCTTGATGCTATTGGGATCTTTTATGATATTTCCGTTGTTTTTAGAAACTTCTAAGTTCCTATTACAGGCTTTGTGCTTTAAAGTGGTCATATGAAAGAACTTCGTATTCCTGTCTCCCTCTTTGAGCCAAATAGCTCTAGATTTAAGTCTCCATAAAGATTCCTCTCTGCTACAGATCGTATGTAACTCTGAAAGAATATTATTTTCATTAACTTCATCTTCAGCTGATCTCCCCATAGTATCCATTTTTAATTCCAGATCCTGAAGCTTTTGTTTTAATTTTTTTTTATTGTCAAATACATTACCAAAAATGCTTTTATTCCAGATTTTGACTTGCTTTTTGACATTTTTGAGCTTTTGAACCAATCTAAATTGAGCAGTGCCTTCGCCATTCCATGCCCACCATTCATTTATCTTGTCATAGATATTGTCATGCTCCATCCACATCTTTTCAAATTTGAATGAGCTTCTGGTGGGTTTAGTCCAATTGAGAAAATTTAAAGCAATCAGATTGTGATCTGATCCAACTCTGGGTAAGGAAGAGAGGTGGAAGTCTTGACTGAGAATCCAGCTCGCTGAAATTAGTGCCCTATCCAATCTCACTTGAATAAACTCCTTTCCCAACCTTCTATTATTCCAAGTGTATTTATTCCCATGAAGATCCACATCTAAGAGGTTATGTTCAGCAATAAAATTAGCAAAATCCTCCATACCAGTAGAAAAGCTGGAGGTACCTCCATACTTTTCACCTGGGTTTAGTGGGGAGTTGAAATCCCCCATAATAAGCCAGTTAGTAGAACAATACTGGTTTCTAAATGTTTTAAGGTCAGCCCAAATCTTCCTTCTACCACTAACCGAATTAGGGGCATAAATGTTAGAAAGGATCCATTCACCATTATTCTCAATAACAACAAATTTGATTGCAAGATGATTAATAATAGCATTGAGAACCATACCAGTATAGTGTCTTTTATCCCAAAGAGTAGCCAGTCCTCCAGAAGCTCCCTAGGAGTCAACAACCGCCATTTCAAAGTTATCCCAAAAACTCTTTTTAATAGTTTCTAGGGTCTTAGCTTTCATCTTAGTTTCTTGCAGAATCAAAATACTAGGATTACTGGAATCCCGTAACTCCTTGATGGTTCTCTGCTTGGAGTTTCCATTTAGGCCTCGGATGTTCCAAGAAATAATCTTCATTTGGAATGATTGGTGGTTGGAATTTCCTGATGGTTCAACTGACGCTGAACTCCATCTATAATATCCCTCTCCATTATTTTAGATCTAAGAGCCTTTTTAGAGGGTCTTCCTCTTTTTTTACTTCCTCCAAAGTCAACTATTTGTCTAGCAAAAGATCTAGTTGTTCTGGATGTAGAGGTGTCCCAATTGTCTTTTTTATTTTTCTTATCACTGTAAAGTGATTATGGGATCATTTCAAAACCTTTCATTCTTTTTTTCTTTTTTGAAATGACCTTTGTGAATCCAGAATCTGGATCCTCCTTATCCATGATAGGCGTAACTTCTCCCTCTTCACGTTCTTTCTTAATCCTGTCAGGTGTGCGTGTATCAGCTGTTCTGGTGCTGAAGCAAGCCGGTGAAACCGTTGATATGTTGCTGGAACAAGGAGGTAAATCTGCATTACCATCTCCCCTAGGAGAGTTTTTCTTCAAAGGTTCTTTAAGATCCATACAGTCCTTGTTCAAAGTTTCCTCAGTGATGCACAGCTGGTTATCTTTCTCAACTATCTTACTGCTCTGAAATTGCTCAATAGGGACTATATTAATCTTCACAGAGCCATCTTGCTCGTTCACCACCATGGATACCTTCACAGAATTTTCCAAGTCTTCTTTGTTAGGTGCTTCAGGGAAAGTTGCTGTTGAGACTTTGGGACGCCAGATGAGATGTTTCCTTATTTGAGTTCTAAAACCCCTTTTTTTTCCTTTTCTATTTAACTCCAATTCCTTCTGACTAGGGGCTTTGTCTTCATTCCAGCTATCCATGCTTGGAACCCTACTACCCTTGTTTAGAACTAAGCCCTCCCCAGGCTGTTCAACATCCAAAGTAGGGGTCTTCTTCTTGGAACAACTTTTGTCAGAGTGTCCAATGCTATGACAATGTTTACATCTCAAAGTTTCAACCTCAATTTTTTGGGTCCATATCCCATATCTAGATTTCAAGATTATGTGCTCCGGAAACTCCTGTTCCATAGCAGAGAAAATGCAGAAACGAGCAAAAGCAAGCTTGGATCTGTTTCTCATGGGCCCATCCAGCCCGATAGGGGCACCTAAGGATTTTGCAATATTTAGCAGAATTTCATCATCACAAAAATGCAATGGTAGTCCAGGTAACCTACACTAGATTGGGATGGTGTTTATATTTTCAGTATTAGGGTCAAATCCAGGATACCATTTTTTCAAAAAAAGGCCCATGTTACCCAGCCACCAGGGACCTCCCAGAAGCACCGATTCTAAATCCTCTTGCTGATTAAATTTTGCCAGAAAAAAGCCTTTTGGCATGATGGTAATGCTCAAGGCTCCCTTAGGTTTCCACTTTCTCAAAGCCCATTTTCTAATGAAATCAATATTAGGTCTAGAGCCAAGAAACTTACCAATGAGGGAGAGATTCTCTTTGCTTAAGGCTCTATCAACACATCAATCTGGTACCCTTAGGCAGGTGGCACCCTCGTTTTCCTTTTCCCACGTGAACTGACAAGTAATTTTCGGACCCACCTTGATGTTAGGGCTTTGAAGCAACTTATTCCAGGCCATAGGTGTGGATCCCAACATTTCCCCATTTTCGATTATAACCGTCCGATTATGACCGGAGATCTACCTTTCCTCAGCATTCTTAGGTTTAGTGCACAGACTTTCTGCGGCCAGAACTATAGAAACAACACTGACAGTACCTCCAGTTCTTTCTCCTTCACTCGTACTCGTGCTCACAATCGTCTGATTCTGGCCACAGATTAGCCTCTCCTCAACAATTTTAAGCTTAGTGTGCAAACATTCTGCAACCAGAACTGCAGAAACCACGTTTCCATAGTTTTCTCCATCACTAGTTTTCTCCATCGCTAGTCTTTCTTTCAGCTCCATTTTAGCTGTTATTATTTGTATTTTTAACCAATCACAAACTGTTATTATTTTTCATAAATAGATATATACTTTTCACATTAATAAACTTACATATTTTTTAACAAAATAATTATAAAAAAGTATTTATCTTTAATTCTATTGGCTTGTAAAATAAGATGTTATTACATCCTTTAGCAATTTCGAGGAAAGTAAGATGTCATAACATTTATTGTAATTTAATGTTCTGGCTATCATAAATGTACATCTTCCGTGCCATAACTTAATGCAGTACATCAGAAATTTACATCTTACATGCCATGTTCTAACTAGCAGTAAGTAGGAGCTCCAAATTAGTGCGCGTACTAAGAAACAAACTGCTAACTTAGTGTACTGCACAATCATACATTCCAAATTCCCTGTCTGATAACCAACATATGGATCATATCAAACAAAACAAGTCTTTTTTAATGGGAAAAATTCAATGGATTGTCTTAAATGATCGACCATAACATCCATCTCCTACTTCAAAGCTTCAATTATATCTTTCGGGAATTCATCTTGACAAGAAGTTACTGATGCTACAACAATCTCTCTTGTATCATTAGACTACATGGAAAATATTTCTCTTAGGCAGGCTACATTTGAAAATTAAGATTAAACATTTTCTTGTGGCATCGAGCTTTTTGTGAAGTGAACTCATCGATTTGCCAAATGGTCATTTTACAATTTAACAGAAGCATTAAATCCGTTCAAAAAGCATAAGTTTGTGAAGCTTGAATAATTTAAATTGAATTGAGCTTTTATTGAAACTGTTTTTGATCTATTTTCGACTACCAAGAGCTGTTCCAGAACCATCATAATTAAGATGAAATCTAGATTGTAAACTATGGCTCTTTTGCTCACGTATCAACTTCTTTTGGATCTTACATGCCTAAAATATATATTTATGTGAACATCATCAAATTCTACCTTAAATCTCTTTACACAGAAGAAGATCATGCTAAGTGTAAGAGGAGACCACTATGCTTTCCCCAATTGTATTTGTAATGAAAATAAATTATGGCATTAATTTCCTTTTGAAATTTCTGTAAACAAAACCCAATTTATGATGCTCTCCATTTTTTACTTGGGAATCACTTGGTACACGTTAGTAATTGAAAATGGCCGTTATCATCTTTACAGAGATTGCAGGCACTGTTATATTTCTTTTTGCTAAATACTTCAAAATGACACCACATTAAGTTCCTTGTTACACGAGACAAGGATCTAATACTTTACTTTGAGTTGTCTTACAGTGGAGATGGAGATCTAAGGCATCATCACAAAACATCATCAGGGATCATCACAAAACATTGATCAGTTCACCTTTACTACCGCTGCGACAGTACTTAGCAGCACTGCTGCTCTTGTTTTATTTAGTCTTTTTCATTTAAAACCTTGCACTTTATACCTAATCGCACTACACCTATGTATGGGTTAGCGGATTTTGTATTAAATATTAGGAAGGTTACATTTCACCGTTTCTAAAAATTTCTAACCTATGTTTTTTAATAAAGCATAGTAACCATGTTATACGTTAATCATAAGCTATCCTCGTCATATTAGCGCTCCAAAAATATCCTTATAACTATCCATATAAACCACTCTACGACGAAAATACAAACAAAAGGGATTGTATGTGGAGAAGGCTCTTTATTTTTATTTTTTTTAAATAATGGTAATGAAAAACATTTAAAATGTTCCCCCATTTGCGCTTGCTAAGGTTTAGAGTAGTTTTTATTTTTTATAAAGGCTATTTTATTATCCATAAGTTCCTTCGAAGTTTTTATAAATAAGAGCATGTCCTATAAGTTAATGAAGGACTCACGTAGTTCATCAAAACATCACGTGAATGTTTTAGGTACCTTTTTTTTGTTTTTATGCACTCCTAATATAATTTAGAGTGTAATAAATGTATGATAATGGATATCAATTATTTACCCTATTTATGGAGTTTTCAGACCATCATACTACCATAAGAAAAATGGTTGGATCTAATATCAACCTTTGTGAGGATCTCTTTTACTCTCCATAATAACTATAATTATATCAAAGTATTTAATGATATTCAAAGTCACTAGAGTAAATAGAACTTAAAAAGATAAAAATCAGGAACCAAGTACTTAAAAGGAAGCATGTTATTTAGGGCTAACGTAAGAAATTAGAATGATAATATTCATGCCTTGAGCTAAAGGGGCTAGATGAGATAGTTCTAGGAAGATTATATGAAGTTGTAAGTGACACTATTTGTGAAATTTTAATAGCTTATGTAAAACTTTGGTAATCTTCTTCAATCAATCTTTTCTTTGATTGTTCAAAAATAAAAAATAAACATGTTGATAGAGATTTCAACATATAAGAAGGAGCTCGGTTTTTTTTGTAAATAATTTCTTTTTTTAATGTATGAATTATTTGTTTGTTTTATCTTTCAAAAATATAGAAAAATTATAAAAACTATTTTTGTAAAAATAGTAAAATTTTAATTTTTTATAACCTTTCAATATTTACGTATCCCAATAAATCAAATAACTTATACCATTCGGTGTTCACATTGGATTGTACACATACGATTGCTAGTGATATATTCATGTACGAAAATATTTTTTCGTCATAATTTGTTGAAAAACTAAAAAACAAATTCACCCATATTTGAATTTAATTTTTTGATATCGTTATAAATTTTTCATGTATAGAATTTTTACTTAACAAGACCTCCTTGTGTGGCATAAAATTGATCATGATCGATTACAAGGATTAAAATATAAAAGGGGGAATTTATATTAAAACTCTTATTTTATTCCTTGTTTATTGATTGTTTTTATCTATATTTTATGCACAAATGGGGTCTAATCAATTTTTAATTGATAAATCTCATGATGTTGAATGGAAACAACTACAACATTTGAAAGATTCGATTGAAAGCAGAATTCATGTCTCGCAAACTTTTGGTAGTTGTAAATAGGAACATAGAGAGCTCCTACCAGAAGACATGCAACTGTTGATAACATTGCCACATATCAACAGAAAGTACAAGAGGTGATGCCCATTATCTTGTAAAGCGTACAAGATGATTTACTTCTTCATATTGAAAATCTAGAGAGTCTTACTGAAGCTTGGACACAATTGGATTCAATGCATGAAGGTACGCGTTTATCAAAAATTATTAAATTGTTTTTAGAGATTATGACAACTCCCATGAAGGGAGATGAAAAAGTGATTAATTTTTTAACAAAAATAAAAAATATTAAGTCATAATTAGATGGGACTGACACTAATTTGATTGATGATAAATTGCTCTATTTTACTATCCAATTAAATATTCATGAAAAATTTAGAAATTTCATTTCAATTTTTAATTCAAAATCCAAACAAGACATTCCAAATTTTCAAACCCTTAGTAATCTCCTTGTTTCAGGAAGAGAAGGTTATGACTAATTTTGATTCAAAAGAAAATGACACACACGCACTTCTTTCTCAAAAAGAAAAAGTTAAACCTTCTAGGTTTAAAAAGAATCAAAAATCAACTTTTAAAACTCCTAATAAAAATAAGAAACCAAGAAACTTAAAAGTCAGTTTTGATGGTAAATATCATAATTGTGGGAAATTTAGACATAAAAAAAAGGATTGTAAATTTAAAAATAAGTCAAATTTCAAAAATCAGAAATGGAATAAATCATATCAAAATCAAGATAATGATGACGATAATAATCATAGTGCTAATATAATAGCTTTATAAATTACAATCTAAATGAAAAGTATATTTTCTATTTTGTAGATTGTTGAAAAAGTTGTTTATTAAGAAGTACAAGTGAAAACATACAAAAAAAATAGCTAATATGTGTTTTTTCTTCAAAAGTAGATACTACTATTCATGTATTAAAAATTGCTTACATGATCATTGTTTGAAGCAAAATCCATGGGAAGTATCCACAGTTGGTGGATTATGTTTTTTGTTATTGTTCTTGTATGACTTGATTATCTGATATGTTATCAATTCTTATCTCATTTGTAAAGGCTTACAATAAGATGATGAAGATATTTCTTAGTATACAAAACTAAAATATTATTATATGCATATCAAATAACACTTAGGGATGCCCTTGCATTTGTATTGGAGATGTCCAATACTGATTGCATCTAATATATATTTTCAAGAGTAATATGTTGAATTTTTTCAACATATTCTAACATGGTTAGTTGTTAAGAATATTGCTAAGTTAGTTGTTTTACAACTTGTGTTTAAATTTTACAGTTGATTAAAAGTGAACTTAATAATGATTTATATGCGTATTTTATCTATATGGATATTATGACTCTAACCATGCTGATGTTGTGTTGGATAAAATATATAATGGATATTTGTTCAAGTTGGTTAGTGCAGGAACCATTACTTGGAACAAATAAAAGTAACCAATAGTATCCATTTCTTCTATTGAGGAAGAGAAGTACAATGGAAATAATGAAGAATCCATGTGGCTGAAGCGGTTTTTGGAAGAGATACAAATGGAAGTTGAAGGAATTATTCATATTTTATGTGGTGGTAAGAGTTTTATTACTCTTAATAAAGAATCTAGTTCAACATCAGAGAATGAATCATATTGAAATTCATATATGTGTTATCCGAGAGAAATTTCTCTACGTTGATAGAGATCTCCAGTTCTAACCAAACTGAAGATTAAGAGAGCAGCTATGTTTACGAGTCCATTATGTGTTGTAAAATACTTCAAGTGTGTGTAATGCTTGGTCTGTTAAAGTTTCCATTGTGGGGGAGTGTGCATGCGATGTTACCTCTTAATGGTCAGCTAGTTGTTGACTCCTTCTCCTCTATACTTCTACTCTATTTTAAAAGCATTGTAAAAGATCTTGTATGATCTAAAGTAAACTAATAGAGTTTACAAGTAAACAGATAGAGTTTATGGGAAAAATATAGTCCAAGTGTGCATCTGGTTGTAAATGATGTCCTTGTGTTATAAAAGGCTCCTAGAGATGTGGTATAAGAATATTTCCATGAGAAACGGTGAGATGTAGTCTCACAAATAATGCTTAGCCTAAATCATTATGTCTGATTTATGGATTCCAAATCCTTTTGTACCAAAAGGTAACTTGAGCATGATGAAGGTGTTATAATTCCTTCAAAAGTACATGTGCTAGCCTAAACCTTAAGGGTTTATGGATTTGTAAATCTTGTTATATAAATAGGTAATGTTGGCATATGGATCCCCACTTAATATTAAGGGGGAGTCATAGAACTATAATATTAAGTGCATCATAATTTTTATTTTATAGTTAAATAATATAGAATAGTTTATATTCTTATTATTTAAATATAAACTTTAGATTAGGTTTGTTAGTTATTAATTAACAAACTATTTATTAAATCAGGTTTTCCCGGTCACTTAATATGGACATAACCCTTTGGGTTATTTAAATATGACTGTAGGTCATATTCATTTTATCACGTGAATCATTCGGAATATGGGTAAATACATGGAGTAGAAGTGAGGGAGGAGTTACTGGACTGGGTTGTAAAATGTTTCTCTATAGTGGATTATTCTTTCGTGGTTTTTACCCAATTCACGGGTTTTCCGCATTACATACAGTGTCACTGTGTAATTCATTTTATTTTTTTATTTACTTTTATTATGGTGTGCACATTTATATTTCCACTTATTAATGTATGTTAACCTAACATTTAATTTAGTTGATAAATATACCTTTTCACCCCTCGTCCTGATAAGAAGGAGATTGGATAAGGTTCCCAAAGTCAGTACAAGCCACAAGGTTAAGAATGATTTGCAAATCATCCCATAGGTGATCATAGATCAGATTACAGGGGTAAAGGGCCCGTGGGATTAGGAAATAGAGAGCCCTAACCCCAACAAAACATATTTGTTCCTGATTCTTTAGCTTTCAGAGTTGCTATTGTTGAAGAAGCCAATGAAATTGAGTGGTGTGATAGTTGTTTCTTTCCCCATTCCTCATGTTATGTTGAAAAGGGAGTTGAGGAAGAAGATGATGATGAAGATACAAATGATGATGCATGTACAATGGATTTCTCTACAAGTTCACAATAGGGAGCAACCTGAATTGAGCTAATGAGTGCCAGAACTATGCTAAAATTCTAGGATTGCATTCACCAGGTATTGCCTCTTCCTCCCATTAATGATTTTGAGATTGATATGGTACAAGTTTTTGAGTTGCCTAATAATGATTTTGAGTACTTAAGGGTATCAATGATTAAGAAATATGATGGAGGAATTCCTTCAGAAGAGGATAGATAGTTGTTAATGAATATACATTAGTTGTCCACGAAAAAGAATATAATACCAGGAGTAAAGTTGTCAAAGGGGTAGGGCCTCAGCCTAAACCAAAAATTCCAGTGCTTACTAGTATCCCTAAGGAAACCGCTAATAAAGATGCATCTTGCAAAGGCACTGTCACCCCAAATAAAACTTGTGTTCCTCCCCATGAATCAGACTGTGAAAAATCCCATGTGCCATCAGATGAATTTATAAACCTTCCTCTTAACACTACCTTACCCAAAAATGTTCCTCAAGTGACATAGCCCAAATCTTGATTCAGATCAAAATTTTTTGTTCCTATTGTTGAATTTCTTAGAATACATGAACATAGGAATAGAGCATTCGAATATTTGAGATTTAAAGAAGAAAAGGTCACCCAGGGTAAAAATGTAAACAATGTAGAGGTTCCTCCTAGAATTGTAGAATTAGAAAAACCACAAGCATTGGAGGAATTGAGTGAACCACCTGAGGTTTATTTGGGAAACTTTCTAATTGAGTCTCAACTGAAGGTGGATCCATTTTTCACTACTCTAATTATTAAGAATAAGATGTTACATAACCATATGTTTGATTAAGGAGCCTCATGTAATGTAGTGCCTCTTAAGGTCATCAATGAGTTGGATTTCAAAATAACAGGAACTTATGGGAAATGTACTGTCATGGGTTAAAGAGAGGTGCCAGTAGTTGGATGTGTCAAAGGCTTAATAGTGCAATTGGTAGCATGTGAAGGCAAATACTTAACTTTGAATGTAGTAATTGTTGATTGTCCTGCTAAGTGGGGAATGTTACTATCTAGAAATTTGATAGCTAATGTGGGTGGAAGTGTAAAAATGGACATGTCTTATGCCACCATACCAATTTAGGGAAGCCTTGTTAAGTTACCTGGTAAAAATAAAATGTTGTATCTCATTGAGGACCCCAACAATGCTTCTTATGAAGTATTGCACATAGAAACTGATGTTGATAACTCTGTAAGCTATTTTTGTTTTCAAGGAGTATGAGAATGATCAATGCAGATATCCTTAGCAGGTTGATTTTCTTGGGACTCTGATTTTTGATGCAGCCTCGAGAGATGTTGGAAAGCTTGACATAGGCACAAAGGATAAGCCTTAAAAAATGTGGTTAGATAGAAACTTGAACTGGAAAAGATAAACAATCATATGACCAGTTGTTAAATACGTATCATATTTTACTTGGCATGGTTATATCCAAAATGGCAGGCACTTGAATATTTTCCTTGATTGTTTTCCCTAAATCAAGGTGCACACCATTGTAAAGTGTATAGTCTTTTGGTTTCATTCTTCTTTCGTGTTTTTCTGTTTTCGGTTCGTCGTGGTCCTTGATGGCTTGTTTTTGTTGGTTTCTCAGTTTGTTCTTGGAGGGTTGGGTCATGAATCCATTACCAAATGGTTTATTTTTGGCAATTGGTCTACTATTTGTTCTTATGGCACTCACTAGGAGTGCCCATGATCCCTGAGTTGAGAGCCGATGTTGGTGCTTAATTTGATCTTGCCCCTTTTACTCTAAAAATTCTTCAATTTGTGGGCTCTATCATATTTTATATTTCTCCAACTGAATGCATGAAAGGTTTTCTTCATTTTTATGTTGTTGAAGATCCTTCTCTATGGTCGTGGATCACATTTGGACCTTGTATCATTTCCAAATTATTTTTCCTTAAATAAAGATTCAATTCTAGGCAGAAAATGGTGAAGTTCCCCTACATCTTACTATTTAACGGGCATGTTTTCCCTATCAAATTATATCTCAGCATCTTTAGATACGTGTTCATTCTTGATTGGATGCGGCCCGGTGGGTCTTTTTGGTGAAATTTGCCAGTTTGGTCACATTTGTAAAAAATAACAAATTGGCCCTGTGGCCCCGATAGTCTCTAATCGACTATCCAACAAATATTAAGAGGCAAGGAAAATTCTTAATTTAACCCCGAAGGAAGGACATGTTGCATATTTCAAAAGTTAGAAGTGGAAGATGGGTCGCCAGGGCCTTTTGAAGTTTTTTTCCCTTTTTGTAAAGTGGAGCAAAGTTATAAATTGACCCTCAACCTTGCAGGAAAAAGTATTACTTTGACCTTGAAGATGGACATGTGGCCATTCATCAAAAGTTAGAAGTGGAGAGGCGGGTCACCAGAGGAGTTTTGAAGTTTTTTCCCCTTTTTTAAAAAAGGAGAAAAGTTATAAATTGACTCGCAATAGCACTGGGGCCCATGTCAAAAGATAGAATCGGGAAGGCAGGTCGGTGGAGGAAAATTTGAAAATTTTTCCTTTTTGTTAAAAAGGGTAAAATTTCATAACTGACCCATAAATCCATCAAAGGCCCATATTAAGCCACATGTCAAGCCCAATTTTCAAAGGCGGAGGGGTGGGGAAAAATGTGAAAATTGGACATTTTCTCCAAAAGTCATAAAATACAAAAGGCAACCATAGGATTGCTTCGAATCAGATTTTTCCATGTGAACAGCTCTAATATAAAATTGAGAAAGGGTAGAATCAATGGTTGTGCATTACATCTGATTTTGCCACCATTTTTTCCAAGACTCCTGGAGATGCGAATACGCATTGTTTTTCATCATTTTTTAATGAAATTCTTATCGTTTTTGTATGCAAAGTGCAATTGAATGGATTTAGAGCTTAATTTTTGAGTCCAAGGAATGTAAAGGTTGATATTTTGAATTTGGAATTGATCGGGAACTTGCAAAAATGTGAATTACCAAAGAAATTGGATGCAAAGAAAATTTGCAGAGGAAAGAATGGGAAAAGGATGAAATGATGAATGAAAAAAATGTTTCTAAAAGAGATGACTGGGTGCCCCAATAAAAAAATGATGGAGATATTTGCAATGATTCACCTTTTTGAACAACTGACAACTTTTTGTGGGAAACATGTTAAATGTTATTTTCTTGAAATCATGATCAAACATGTAACAAACAAAGGTTCCTTGACTATTATTTTCCTGGGGGAAAGCTTTGATGTAAATTGAATGTTATTAAAATCATGCTTTAGTCATGCAAATGGTCGGGGTTGAATTCTTATGAGAAAATTTGAGAAATCCCATCTTCCTGAGAGACCATCTGAGAAACCTGTTAATCTCTTATGTTTTAGATTTTATCATGTCAAGATGGTTACAAGTGTACAGCCATGGACAAGCTCTAAGATTGTTCAAGAAACCTTCCCTTGCTGATGAATCTAATCAATGTGAATTAATATGTGTTAATCTTGGGAAAATTTGTGTTTCTTTATTTTAGAATGTCTGCAAATAGTATTTCTTGTTCCTATTACAATATTGTGTTAAAATCCCTCTGAATCACACAAGATATCATCCCTGTGATAGCTTAGTGGCATTTACAATTTCATTACGAGAAAATCCTTCATCTTGTAATGAGATAAACAATTTAAAATCGCTTTATTGTCATTTTTTTCATAAAGATTGTTTGTAAGCCTTTGAGTGTATCTTAGGCATGGGGAATCATGGGTCTTTAATGTTTAATTGAGTCTTTAGCTCGAGCCATCATGTTAAATTCTTGGATATTGTGTGAAACCATGCAAATATGGGCCTCCATTGATGCACACCTTCTAGTTGAAGGAATATTTTAGCTATTTTGAAGCATTTTTTCATTTCATTTTCCAATTGTTATGAAGGTTCCCAAAGATCTGGAAAATTCAAGTTTATCCTAATTAATCTCCCACCAAAAATTATTCAAAAAAAATGAATCCTACATAAACTACCCTTGTTTTCCCTGTATGTCCACAAATGAATAAATTCTACTTCCAAAATATACAGAAGTGATCATGATTCCATAATGTCTTTAGTAACCTTAACCTTGTTTAGAAAATATCACCATTCTTTAGAAGTGATAACTCGTGAGAGTCAAATTGTGGTGCATTAATCATATTTTCTCAAGGTTTCCTTTCAAATTTTTGTAAAGAAGGATATATTCATTCTCCTTCACCAACAGAGGTTACAAAACAGGTCCTCTCCCCCTGATTGAGAGGCGCAACCTAAAGTATTCAGGATAGATCAAATCCTTTTGAAGGTACTATCCATTTGTCCAACATCTTAGTGACAAAGAGATAGTTGAATCACCTCCCTAGCTACGAAACGACATACATGATTATTTATATGTATCTAGGATTCTTGTTAAATATGTGATGTTGCTCAACGTGCAAAGGAGAATCAATTTGGATACTAACAGGACAAATAACTAAAATACCACCAAGTTCTCCTATTTTTGTTAAAAACCATAACAGAGTGACTTTCTTGCCCCCCACATTTTTTTGAGTACCATTTAATAGTTTTCAAAACCATTTTGTAGAAAGATAGCTAGGAGCATATAGTTTTTGCTAAAAAAAAAAATAGATTTATTTAGCAAATATTTGTTTTTTTTATGATTTTTCTAGTACCAAAATTTTATGTTTTGAGAAATAACAGAGCTCCAACTATGCCCACCCACTAACTACCTCAAAAAATATCAAAAATTATATTTTTTTTGTTTTAATATGTATATAATTAGGTCTATTTTTTGTTAGTAATATTTGTTTTCAATATTGATGACCCAAAAAAAAGCTACACGATGAAAGATAGACATATTTGAGCTTAAAAAAATAGCTATAAAATGGCATAGTTAGAAAATAAATAATATGGAAACCTTATATTAGTCAAAAAAATTAAAAAAATAAATTTTTAGAAAGAATAAACTCTGCTTTCCATCATGGTATAATTTTTTTTTAAATGAATCATTTTTTTATTTTGATTTATCATGGAGGAAGTGGCATTTTAACATTTTCAAAAAAAAACACGTTGTTTATTTTGTTTTTGCAGGTCCATGCCTCAGGCTTGGGGATCTAAACCGAATCCCAAGCCTTGAGGCATGGCTTGGAAAAAGAGAAAATGCAAAACATGTATGCGTTATAGCGCATACGTGTTATAACGCGTACACGTTCTGTATAGTATAATCATTGTATATGTTTTTGGCGTGCTTCTATTTATAGTATGAGTTTTTCATTTATTATTATTTATATTTTATAATTTCTTATACTTTAAACTTATTTTAGTAAATACAAGAAATTAGGGTCACTCTGCACCTTATGGAACTAGTCTCACAAATCCATTAGTCACGGTTTAGGAGATAATTTTTATAATATAATTTCATCAATACATAGGTAATTTTTAGGATTTTAGCATTCAGCCTAAATCTTTTAGCATTTAAATTCTACAGTGAAAATCCTAAACCCCAAACCTTAAACCCTAAACCATGATCCTTGAAACCTAAAATCTAAACCATAAACCTTAAACCCTAAATCCTAATCCCTAAACCCTAATCCTTAAATATTTAACCCTTACCCATGAGCCCTTAACCCTAAAGCTTGAGCCTTAATCCCTAAACAATAAATCATAAACCCTAAACCATGAACCATGAGCCTTAAATCTTAAACCCTAAACCGTAAAAATTGAATCCTAAACCATAACCCATAAACCCTAAACCCTTAACACTGAATTCTAAAACCTAAATCCTAAGCCCTAAACCCTAAACCATAAGCCCTAAATCCTAAACACTAAACTCTAATCCCTTAAATCTATGACCTAAACCCTTAACCCTCAACCATGAGACCTAAAACCTAAACTATAAACCCTAAACCCTAAAAATAAAATAATAAATCCTAAAACCTAAACACTAAATCTAAAAACCTAAAACCTAAACTTTAAACACTTAACCATAAACCCTAAACCATAGACCCTAGACCCTAAACCTTAAACCCTAAAACCTAAACCCAAAACCCTTAACCATAAACCCTAGACCCTAGACCCCAAACCATGAGCCCTAAGCCCTAAACCCTAAACACTAAATGCAGAGCCCTGAGCTCAAGCCCCTAAACCTTAAACCAATAACTCCAAACCCTAAAACTTAATCCATAAACCATGAACCATGAACCCTACACCCTAAACCTTAAACCTTAAGCCTTGAACCCTACACCCTAATCCTTGCACCCTAAATGGTAAACCTTAAACCTTGAGCCCTAAGCCCTAAACCCTAAATCTAGATCCCTCAACTCTGGCTCTTAAACATGAAACCCTATAACTCCAAATCCTGAACCCTAATCCATAAACCCTAAACCATGCACTCTAACCCCTAAACCGTTAACCCTGATCCCTAAGCCCTAAACCTTAAACCTTAGGCCCTAAATGCTAAATCCTAAAGGTCCCAAACCTAAAACCATAAAACATGAACCATGATCCCTAAATTTTAATCCCTAAACCCTAAAAAATAAATCATAAAACCTAAATTTTGAACCTTAAACCCTAAACTATAAAACCTAAGCACTAAATCCTAAAACCGGAACCCTAAGCCCTAAACCCTAAACACTAAAGCTTAAACCCAAAACCCTAAGTCCTAAACACTAAACCATAAACCGTAAACACTGAACTCTGTGACCTAAACCCTTAACCCTGAGACCTAAACCCTAAAGTATAAACCGTAAACTCAAACACAAAAATAATAAACCTTAAACCCTGAACACTAAATCCTAAACCGTAAAGCCTAAACCCTTAACCCTTAACCCTATACACTTAACCCTAAACTCTTAAACCTAAACATTAAACCTTGAACGCTGAGCCCTTATCCCTAACCCATAAAACCTAAACAGTAAATCCATAACCCTAAGCTCTAACCACTAGAACTCATATATTTCCAGTAAGGCTCATGAGTGATTTCATATTTTTGAATATCTTGGGACCATATTTCCTAGTCTTATGCCTAGAACCATCATTAAGTCTATTTTTACAACTACCTTGTTTATGAGAGGTGGGTATTTCCCTCCTTCAAAATATCAACAAATGAAAGAGATCAAATTTTGATGAATCTCTTTGAATTTTGTTCCTACAAAGTTGATGAACCCTTTTTACTTGAATACTCTCTGTCAATACTAACAATAATGGGTAAGACACAGAACATTCGAGTGAGTTAAATAGTTCACATGCAATGGGAAAAGGAAGATAGTTGTATTGGGTAATATTAATTTTTACCAAATTATTCTTGGATATCTGTAATTTTCCTCTAAAATATCAGTAGATGAAAGGCATCAAATTGTGATGACTCCCTTTAATCGTCTACCTATGAAGTAGATGAACCATTTTTAGTTGAATATTATCTATAAATACTTATAAGAATGGGTAAGACATAGAACACTACAATGAGTGAATTGGTGAGCCTTAAACTATAAGCCCTAAACCCTAATCCCTAAACCCTAAACCCTAAACCCTGAGCCTTAAACCCTAAACCTTTAACCCTTTTCCCTAAACCTTCAACACTGACCAATAAACCTTAAACCCTAAACCTTCATCCCTCAAACTTAAACCCTCAACCCTAAACCTAAAACCCTAAACTCTAATCCCTAAATCCTAAAAACTAAACCCTAAAACCTAAACCTAAACCTTGATCCCTAAACCATAAACCATAAACCTTGAACCCTAAACCCTAAACCTTAAGCCCTAAGCCCTGAACCCTAGGCACTAAGCCCTAAGTCAAAACCATAAACCTTAAACCCTCAAACTTAATACCTCAACCCTAAACCCTAAATACTAAACCATGACCCCTAAACCCTTAACCCTCAACTCTCAACCCTAAACCCTAAAACCTCAACCCTAATCCCTAAACCCTAAACCCTAAATCTTAATCCATAAACCCTAAACCATAATCCCTAAACCTTGAGCTCTAAACCCTTAACCCTTAACCATGAGCCACAAAACCCTAAACTCTAAACCATAAACCATAAACCCTAAACCATGAACCCTAATCCTTGAGCCTTTAACTCTAAACCTAAAATCTAAACTATGAGCCTCAAACACTAAACTTTAAGCCCTTAACTCTAAACTTTGAGTCCTAAACCCGGAGCCCTAAACCCTAAACCCTAAATCATAAAGCCTCACCCAAAGGAAATTACTAATAGTATATTTCAATGTGTTTCAATGTGTAGGGAATAGTGTATCAAATCATTTAGTTTTGATGAGATACTACGTCCTCTGAAGGAATAAAAAGGAAATTTTGGCCATTATGTAGCTAATTGAACACCCTTCAGAACAAGCAAAAATGAGCTAGTCATGTTTCCGAGGTATCAAGGACCATCATGTGTGAAGTATTAAGGCATCGTTTGTCTTCATAAGAGACATATCAGCAAAAACATGTATGAGAATCATGAATTTGATTCCCTAAAAGGATGCTTTTAGAGCTAGGAAAGTTGAGGGGATGATCTTTATATGGAGCACCATGTTTCTAATAATGAGCAATCATTTGAGTTCACTTGATGAAATTCACTTGGTACTATTCGTAAAAAATCATTCAAAACCTAGTAGTGTTATCACACCTTAAGGAGGAGGCACATTAAAATCACCTCATTTTGGCCATTAGACAGGAATCCCATTCAGGGAATAATCCTCTATCTACAAAGTGAGGATCTCTTTTTAGTAAGAATTAGACAAGCATCATAGATTTGATTCATGGTCACTAAAGTGAATTATGGACCAAATTTAAAAAAATTTACCAATTCAAGCAGTGATAGGGCCAAACTCCAATTTGGAAGGTCAAAAAACCTAAAAAACAACTAGATGCTTTCCCAAAACAAAGACTGACTACAATATATATGCCCTAAAAGTTTTAGGTCCTTTGTTGAAATCCTCAAAAATGAGTAAGTACTAATTGGGTTAGATTTTGATAAACTATCTTCTAGATTATAATTGTTGGAGCTAAGGGACCACTTCCATCAGGTGCAAAGTTGCCCTAATTTCTTATTTTTACTAAAATAAATTTAAAGTATAAGAAATAATAAAAGAAATCTTGTTTATTATTTCTTATAATAAATAATAAAAGAAATATTTTTTATTATTTCTTAGACTTAAATATGTATTTTTGTAAGTATAAGACACTCAAATACACATACATAGTCCATACTATACAAAATGTGTTCGTGTTTTGACTTCTCTAAAATGCGTACTTGTTTTCACTTCTCTATAATCTGTATGCATTTTGGCTTCTTTAAAACACGTATGCGTTATAGGTTCAGTAATTACCAAACCAAAAAAATGTGAGCGCATTTTAGCAAAATATGTACGTATTTGATCTGTTTTCAGGTTTTTGTCCACTTTTTGGCCCCCCCAACTTCATGCACTTACCCAAAATGGAGAGAAAAAATGGAGGATGGGTTTCCTCCCATTTGTAAATCTTTAACCAAAAGAAACCCTCCACGGTTACCCCACAATTTTTGATTTCTTCCACCTACTTCAACGTGTAAAACAAAATGAACAAATGAAGAGATTAGGGAAAAGAGAAAATTAAAAAGGCAACATAAGGAAATTTAGGGATTTTAGGGAAAACGTAAATCTAAGGGTCCATATTGATCTAATCTAAGGGTGGAGGATTGTCCCTACACATTTTAAGTTATTGAATTTTTTTGGTGGGAATGGGTTTTAAATTAAAGGTATGGGTAACTAGTCAATAGGGCCACCTAGTGCATTGGATATGGGTATTAGGGGGTTAGAGTGAGTTGTGACCCATTTATTATGGATTAATATATAAATAAATGACATTTGATTATAGGGATTACATAAATAATATTGTGTATGGGTATTTTAGATAATGTTTCAAAAAATATTAATTTCACTAAAGGTAAAATATGTGGTTAAATACCTAAATTATGGGCATGTATGTTAAGTCAATATAGGAAATGAATTTAAACCAACTTAGAAAATGATTCTTGATAAACTTAAGAGGATTTTTAAATAGGTAAAATACCAAGATTAAATTTGATGGATTAAGTTCAAAAATGATTTTTGAAATTAGTTAATAATATTTAATTATTAATTTTCGACAGCCTTATGAATGTGTAGAGTTTATCAACGGGAATTTAATTGATCGCAATTAATGTTTATCTCATTTTAAACAAAAAAAAATCCTAATTTTCCTAAGTAATTAATGAGGTTTGACATGGTTTTGGTGCGTTGAAATTTGTGGGCGTTATATCATACATTTCAACTTTATAGTCATAGATATCTACCTGGCGGAGATAGACCCGCTTGATTTGAGACAAGAAGAAGCTTTCAGGATCCTTTTTAAACTTTGACAAGGTATTTCAGGTGTAAATACAATCTTCAACTATCAATACGTGGTAGGGTATCTTCACTTACTTCATGAAGTATGCATTTGAAATAGGATATGCACTAAATTGTCAACATAGACTTGCAATGTTAAGGGAATGGATGATTTCCAATATAATCTAATTCAAACATACTTATTTCAGCACCTTTCATGATTGATAAAACATTTATATAGATTCCCTTATCATTACTTTATCTGAAATCATGCTCACTTAAACAAATTTGCTAGCTCATCCAACATTACACAGCTAAGGTTTTAGAGCTCAAACCCTAGTCTATTTTTTGTAAGCCTCCAACAACATATTCTTCAATTTTATCTAAATTTAGTTGTATATTTACTTCAATGGATATTCTAAATATAACCTCCAAGCACTCTTTTTCATTAAATAACAAGGATATGTTCAAAATTTTGAGTCATAGTTTTCAGTCCTTTATGATACTCACAGTAGAACAATCGCAGTTTCTAAAGAAGAGATTTGTTACCTATTATAGACCTCTTTTGTATCATCTAGGGATCATTTTGAGAAGATCCATATCTTAGTAACTTTTCCACACCAAGTTCCATTACAATTTAAAGGCATGACATATAAAAACAACCATTTGATGGAATGTGTGTACAGGTTCTTGAGACCACACAAGAAAATATTGACTTAGGGTTCTCTCTCTAACAAATTTTTAGTCAGACAATCATCCATGGCAAGATAATTTCAAGGAGAGCACTATCACTAACTTCACAAGCTTGTGAGCATAGTTTGTAAAGGTAAATTTACAAAGACAACTCAAAATTTAGTCCTTTTATCAAGGCCTATCCAAGATAGTATTGGAGAAATGAATGTTATTACTATCTATCACTTGATCAAGGTAAATGTGAGATCCAATAACTCATCTTGGACTGTAGAGGGAGTTCATGGTAATTTCTTAGCTCAAGATCATGCTCACACATAAATTCTTTCTTGAATGATAGTGATAGGTTTAGGTTGATTGTTCTGAATTCAAGGTGTTGAATGAGATGAGAATTATTTTTTCCACTCTTCAACATGAATCCCCTTATCACTTTATGCATAACAAGAGTATGCATGAATTAAGAATTAATGGCACAATTTTCAACTTGAATCCCTTTACACCAAGCAGCATACAAAAAACTTGCAAGAACTGAGATATGCCTACATGGTACATGCCACCATTAGGAACACAAATTGCCACCATTTTGACATATGAGGATCCATTTTAAATATCCCTTGTGGGATATCACTTAAAAATATAGAATATATATTTAAATTTGCAGAAACTAAAATTTTGATTTTTCTTGGATTAAACCCACTAGGGAAGCAAACTAAAATGTAAAGATAACTGAAAAAATACTTCTCAACATCACATGAAATTTTATAGAGAGCTTACTATGATGAAAAAAAATAATAGAAAAATATTTTTTCATTTTTCTTACTAATATATGACTTCCAGTCATTTTTGAAATTCCCTAACTCTTGGAAAATTTCAAAAATTCATAACTATGTGAATACAATGGATTAGAATCTGATTTTATAGAAGTAACATCTATAAATTATATAGAATTAAACCAAACCTCTATACCTAAAATAAAACACTAGGAAACCCTCGAAAAACTTTCTGCAAATCCCTAGGGATGATATCACCCTATAGAAGGGAATAGAAATCCATCAAATTTACTCAAAACGCTGCACCAAACTCTACCTTAAATATTGAGGATAAATTGATATGTAAACCCTTAAAATTTCCTCACCCTAGTACTAAAACTACCTCTGAAACCCTCTTGAAACCCTTCCTGAAATATCTGTAAAATATTCCTGAATATCTCCTGTGAATAAGCTTTAAAATGGAAAGCTAAGGGTGGATCTTTCTCCACCGAAGAGTTACCTACTAGCTAGGAGTGGATCTCTCACCACTGAAGCTAGTGATCTTGTGAGTTTTACTCCACAACAAAGAAGAATGCAAACAGGAGTTTCTCAATACCAAAATATGTGTGACTGTAAGAATTATTGAATAACTCTCCTTAACCACTCCTTTTATAATTTCACCATGCAATAAGAGGCCCAAAAAAGACCCCAATCGACCCTCTTTTGGAAAATCACATAAATATAATATGATTTAAGTTAATTTTTTTCCCTCATGCACCAAAAGTAACTTATGTGACCCCCATCAACGAATTAGAATAATAAAGTTTCATATAGTCACCCAACGATAAAATATAACAATTACTACCACCAAGTCAGCCAACTTAATGTCAATGACAAAATATAACATAGAGCAAGGTCGTAATCAGGCATCCGTGCCCAATAGCCTTCCATTGTCGTTAGCCCCTTGGGTATTACCAAGGCTAATACGAATGAAAATTCTCTTAGAACATCCACTCAAAATTAGGGACATTACACCTTATACACTCTTGAGGGGTTTCCACACCTTAAATAAATGAATTGATGGCCAAAAACTTCATTTGTTTCCTATCACTCCAGGGAGGGATGTTTGGAGAGAGAACAACATTGTTAGTAAAATGAATAGAATTTTTTTGTTTCTTATCCAATTCACCTCAAAATTTTGTAAAAAGTTTAGTTTTTGGAGTGCTATTCAAAAATTCCTTCTACAATTTATCTTAATAAGGCTTGATAATTTTGTGGATGCTAAGAAGAAAAGGTGCTTAATTTACCTTTTTCAAGAAACCGGTTTTGGTAAAACTTGAATAAATTAAAATTTCCTCTTCAAAGTTTGATGAAATTTGACCAAGAGAACCATAGCACATACCTGTACATGATCATATCTTAATTTATCTTATCCATTATCAGATCCTTAGCTTTAATTTCAGTTATTTCATCCGTGTTTAATTCATTTATTGTTGATATATACATGTCCACACCCAACTACCTATATCTTAGTAGGGTCCCTTTCTCTATCTTGATTGTGGGCGTTAAAAACCCTAGGTTAACCTAGTGTAGGGATTATTACCCTCTATATATTCTACCCTAATTATCACTATAGCCCATTTATGTTTATCCCCTTGTATGTTAGTACATGTGTGTTTCCTACTCATTTCCTTGATACCCTTGTAGAACAGATGATTTAGAAGTACATGTTATTGAAAAACATTTTGGCCCACATACACTACCTGTTTAATTTGTCTAGCTCTATTTATAATTTAAATATCCTAAATGGTTAATTTCATCTTTTAGGGATAGAATAATAAAAAAATCAAATATGGAAGGCTATATAATCAATTCAATGTCCCTTTCTAACTCACCTAACACTTTTACAAGATATTATTACAAATTTATCGTTCCAAAGAATTCAAGGGAACTATAAATATAGCCAAATTAGTTGAAATTGAATTTTAGATAAGTCCTCGCTATAGGTATGAATCACTAAATGAGGTCATAGATTCTATCTTCCTCCGTTTCTAATAAGGTAATGGTCATAGACACATGTCTTAGAAAGATAAAAATCACTATAAGAATTATTCAAGAGTTTCAAGTAACAAAGAGTTAGGTCACATCGTTGAGGAACATCACGTCACCCTACTACCACATTATGTACACTCTTTACTATATAGCTAGCTCACTATCTTGGGGTTAGATGACATGAGCACACCCTTACAAGGTTTACTAGTTATTCTTCCTTACACAAGCACATAGGAGAAAAATATGAGGCTTGATCCTTCAATGAGGGAATTACTAACACAATATGGTTCTAGAGTTGGGAACTTGAATGTCAAGGGTAGTCCACCATCACCACACACATTTTTTTTCTAAATTTTGTTTATTATTTCTCTGATAAACTGTACTATTAGATTTTTTGTTTTCTAATTTGTTACAGGTCATTACGGGTCATGAAAAATTCATGCAACCAAGAGTGAAATACAAAGAATGTAATTTCTAGGAAAGAGAAAAAAAATAGGAAATTTTGTTCTATACATTTTGTATGGTGGAAGTATCTCTCACTTTCTAGATGTCAACTTGATTATGTTTATGGCAGTAGCAAAACTGCCACTTGTTAATGAGATGTATACAACAAATTCTTAGCAGTTTTTTATGTTGACAGGAATTCCTTATAGTGGATTTAAGTGGGTTACAACTATAGCATCTGGTCAACCATCCAATGATGTATTTTTCATTATAGTGTAAATAGGATAACTTGAATTCCCTATAACATTTTACTACCCACACCTACTCCAAGCAACACTAATTTGTGTAAAGTTTCTTTTGGACCAATACAAATCTAATCCCTTTTTCTTTTCTGAACCCACTAGCATATTTTCACATCCACAACATCTAGAGGGCCATGATTTGTAAAATATAATTTTGTACTCAATATTTGAAAAACATTGAATTTTCAATTTTATAAATATTTATGTATAATTTTTTTGTCTATAACACCCAGAGTAGATAGATATCATAAAAAACATAATAATTTATATGTGTTGCAAATATTTTTTATTCTGTACAATTCTGGGGTTCTTTGTTTTCTTATTTTACTATCCCCACCCCATCTCGAATAGAAAACTTACCCACTCATTAGATTTATCTTATATACACATCCAAAAGTTATATGGTACAATAATTGAATGTAATACATCTTCGATGATGAAAAACAAGATTCCAAGACAAGAATGAGATCTAGACCCCTTTTCATCCCTTTAAAATTCCTATATCGACTTAGCAAAGCCTATTTTCCATACTCTGTAACTTTTAGTTTGCATACAAGGCTATTTTGTTATTATTATTCAATTCTCTTTAGCGATGGTTGTGATACCGTGTCTCTAGTAATAGGGGAATTTTTTCACCACAGAAATAAAAATTAAAACACAATTTTCAGCATTTTGATCATGATTTGATTTTCTCCAAATTTACTTAGTCAAGTATGCTAAAACCATGTTGAATAGAAGGGTCTTAGATTTTTCATCCCTTATTGTTAAAAATAACTTATTGAATTCTTCCCCATTAGCTTAGCCACTCATTCTTGTTCGACATGTGTTTTATGACTTATTCTCCTCTAATAGATTATAAATATCTCACAATTGTTTTTATCATGGCTTGACAATTTTAAGTTTTGAGAATTTTTAAGTTGTTGGATTACTTATTACTAACATATTGGAAGAAGTATTAAGTTGTGTAGACATAGAATACATCATCAAAACACTAGGAAAAAGTACCAAATCGCTATACTAACCAGGTTGTGGATGTATTTTATTTCTTCAAAGTTTTTATGTAACAATTATATTTTGAAATCAAAAAAGTTATTTTTCATGATATTTTAAATGGAAGATGTCATCACTTCTTATTTGCATATGTTATACATGTATTAATTTTAGAGCCTTTATCCTAATAAATATTCTTTCTTAGACACATTGTTCCCTAATTTTCCCTATGGATTTTCTCAGAAAATTGGTTAGAGAAAGAAGTGAAGAAATTCTTGTATATTTCTCTATTTACTTTTTCTTTTGATTATACTTAAAGTAATTATGCTAGGGAAACTTTATCTAGAAGAAATGAAACAACTTCTAATAAGATTCCATTCCTGAAAAATCTTAGCTACAAGCTCTATTACAAGAATCTTTATTTTTTTCAAAGAAATAATATTTTAAGGGATTCCTTGTTACAATTAGTATTTAAAACCTCCATGCAATAGAGGAATAACCATATCCAATTGTTCATTTTTTAGTTTATTTTTATTAGAACAATAAATTAATTTGGTTTTATTTATTTTTTCTTTTTTGTAGACTCTATATCTTTTTTTCTTTTAAATGATTATAAAAAAGATAAAAAATAATAATCAATTAATTCGTTTTAATGCATTCCTTTTAAAAAGCTTCTCAGAATATAGAAAAAGATAGATTAAATTAGATGCGTTTATATTATTTTATTGGTTGAAAAGGATTTTTATATACTAAAGGGATAGATTTATCTATCTTTATGTTTAAATCTTTCCATTATTTATTCATAACTAGGATTTAATATAATCTAGAAAACGAGATCTAGAAAAAAACCTAGTTATTAGGAATTTGTGCATCCATTTCATAGCCTCTGATTATCCTTTGACTACCCATTTGGTTTCTATTTTTTTTCTCATTCATGATTCGATGAACATATGTGACCATATCTGGTCTAGCTCAACCTCATAGGAGAATCTTTGAAGCAATAATTAATCCACCATGTATCAACCTATACCAAGGGGACACAGAATTAGGATTACATGTACTAGTTTTTTTCTCTAATCCCTTGTCCCCATAAATTATTAACCAACTTGAAACTCTAAATGAGTAATTATCCATGTAACTAAATAATTTTGGGTCAATCAAGAAAACTTAATTACAAACACAAATCCTTAGTTTTCTCTCCTTTTTTCATCATATGAGCTCTTATTTGACCCTCTCTGGAGAGAAGTATTAAGAGATGAATGGAATTTCCAAGAGTCCATTATCATAGCAAAAAAATATTCAATCTAATTGGCATAGATAAAAAATTATGTGCAACAATAATCCTTGATCATAGTATTCCATACATAGAGATAAGATGAGTTTTCACTATCCTTGACGAGAAAGTTTTATACAGACAAGTTTAGTGATTAAGAGTTTCTAGACCTTTAAAGTTGAATCCTTAGGCATCCCCTCTTATTCAAATTTACCAATTTACACATATCCAAACTATTCCCACCTTCCACATTTTTTTTTCTCAGCCAAACCTTGGTAATTTAAGTGTACAGGAAAATCCATGTCACTTTCACTATGTACAAATCTAGTGAACCCGATGTGAATTAATTTTTATTTTTCTTTTTCATTTTCTTTCTTTCCACATCTCCCATCTTCCATTATTTTTTCGGTATTGATAGCCCCCAAATATGTCTAGTAGATAACTTGATGGGACTTTTGGCCTTGATGGGTATTATTCCCATGTCTAGCCTCAATGGCCTCCCTTTTGTCTTAGGTTAGGTTGGCAAACTACACTAAAAATACGAATACCTCCCATAGCTACATCTCAGAACCTAATAATCATGTGACGATATAGGATGTTGATCAACCCCAAAACATTCAGTATGTTCAACCTTATTCGAAAAAATATGACCTAGAATGTGGAATTGGCTCTCACAATAAAGTTTTATTAATACATCATATTAGATTGTAAATATCATAAGATAATATCTTTACATAGATTAGTGATCCTTTATGTACAATAGATGAGTTTTTGAATATAATGTAGACTTGTACTTCTAAAATTTTAAATGGTAATGATGTAGCTATGCATCTTAATGCCCCCATTTTATGGGAAGTTCAAAATATGAATATTGAACAACTATAACAGGGATATTATTCATCCCCTATGGAGAACCATATAGATTACAAATACAAATAGAGGGTCAAACACTCACCAAATCACATTGTTATTTCTACATTAGTATAAAGCAATTGAGAAATGGAAATTTCTCAAACCTCGTAATTGACTTATGTAATAAGGAATAATATGTTGTTATTTTGATGTTCTAGTTAGTTTTGTTTCTTTGTTCCGCTCGAAGAGGAATCCTCATTTGATCCTCAATGTCGTTTCTTTTTCTCCATATTTTGTATGGGGTAGGACCCCCTTAACCCTTCTTTACATATAATAACAAAAATATTGGTTATCCCATGGATAATCGAAGTCACATCCCTCTCGCCAGCATGCAACCAACATAATGAAACATGCAACAAGGTTATCTAGTTCAATCAAACCTAGGTGATCTTCTCACAAGGGTTGGCACACTGTGAATGGTTTCTCAACCATCATATGTATACCCTTCCCAAGGCCCATGGGTAATGCCTTTCCACATGTCATCCCCAAAAATGCTATTTTTCATAACAAAACACCCACAAATGTATTCTCTAATGTTGTTCCTCCCTACATGTATATGTATTCAAATTTTGGACAACTAGACATATTTAAATTCCTCGTCACATTCTCACGGTTCTAAGGAACACCATCTCTACTAGCTAATAACTATGTTATGGCTTACCAAACATCTCATCCTAAACCGTTTTCATGAAGAAGCATCCATTGTATAATCTTACGCATATGTAACCTATCAATTTCACAATACGAGGTGTTATGCTGATCTAGAGGAAATTTTGGGATTTTGAGGGTTCCTTAAATCTCCCTAAACAACAACAAAGTGGTAGAGAATTCATCAAGATTTTGGTCGGTAATTGGTATGCAGAAAATGGACTTCATATGCTCAAGATATAGCCAGTCAAATTATGGTCAACACTCAGAATGGGCAGGGTCAACTGACGAAGAAGGCAGCGACATGGCAGAACTAGAGTGCTTTCAAAGGAGCAAAAAAAAGTGGTATTTAGCAATCCCAATCTTTGAAACTCGTATTCAGACAGGTGGACCCTACTTTTGCTGGCCAGGGGCCCTCGACCAGGTTCGGCACACTCTTTTCATGGAGGGGTACCTTTTTTGCTGCATCATTATTATGACACATTGTGGGTCCTCAAGTCACCACGTGGCCTACCACCATAATGAGAGTTCATCAGATCTAGCCAACTCGGGTGATTCAGTAGGAAGATTTCATCGATATGGGTGAGTTCATCGATAGCTCAGTTCAGCAAGCTATTTATTCACAACTCAGTGAGTTGTTATTTGTATTCGGAGAGCTACATGGTCCAATGGTCTATTCATAGTGGGCTTAAATGTGGTAATACACACAATGCTACAGCTGGCTCTTTCACTCACTAACGAATCCACCCATGTGGCAATACATAGCTCGGTGGGTTAAATATCAACTCAGTCACAACAAATACAATGTCATAAGCTATACAATGCATCATCCACTCTTTAAATAGCTTGGGACATCTACTCTCTATCTCCAAACCTTAAACTGAAGCGTTTCCATATAGCTTGATGTGGAAAAAATCCACTCCATAGGATCCCCTTAACCATCCTTTAGATATAATCAAAAAAATATGGGTTATCCCATTGATAATCGAAGTCACATCCCTCTCACCAGCATGGAACTAACACAATGAAACATGCAACAAGGTTATCTAGTTCTAATCAAACCTAGGTGATCTTCTCACAAGGGTTGGCACACTATAAATGGTTGTTAAACCATCATATGTATACCCTTCCCCAGGGCTCGTTGGTAATGCCTTTCCACATGTCATCCCCAACAATGCTATTTTTCATAACAAAACACCCAAAAATTTATTCTCTACTGTTGTTCCTCCATGTATATGTACTCAAATTTTGGACAGCTAGACATCTTTAAATTCCTCGTCACCTTCTCAAAGTTCTAAGGAACCCCATGTACCAGCTAATAACTATGTTATGGCTTACCAAACATCTCATACTAAACCTTTTTCATGAAGAAACATCCATTTTATAATCTTACGCATATGTAGCTAATGTTGACCGCTCAAAATAACCTCTCAATTTCACAATATGAGTTATGTTGATCTAGAGGAAATTTTGGGATTTCGGGGGTTCCTTTAGTCTCCCTAAACAACAAAAAAGTGGTAGAGAATTCATCAAGATTTTGGTCGGTAACTAATATGCCGAAAATGGACTTCATATACTCAAGATATAGCCAGTCAAAGTATGGTCAACACTCAAAATGGGAAGGGTCAACTGACCAAAGAGGCAATGACGTGGCCGAACTATAGCAGTTTTGGAGGAGCAAAAAAAAGTGTTATTTTGCAATGCCAGTCTTCGAAACTCGTATTCAGACAAGTGGACCTTGCTTTCTATTGGCCAGGGGCCCTCGACTAGGTTCAGCACACTCTATTCATTGAGGATTACATTTTTCTCTACATCATTATTATGACACATGGTGGGTCCTCAGCCCACCACGTGGCCTACCACCATAATGAGAGTCTATGAAATATAACCAACTCAGACGATTTAGCAAGATAATTTCATCGATATGAATGAGCTCATTACATGCCTCAGCGAGCTCATGATAGCTCTGTTCAGTGAGCTATTTATTCACAACTCAGTGAGTTGTTATTTGTATTGGGTGAGCTACATGGTATATTCTGAGTGGGCTTATTTGTGGCAATACACAACACTACCCTTGGTTATTTCACTCACTGACCAAGCCACCCATGTGGCAATACATAGATCGGTGGGTTAAATATCAACTCAGTCAAAACAACTACTGTGTCATAAGCTATAAAATGCACCATCCACCCTTCAAATAGCTCGAGATATCTACTCTCTACCTCCAACCCTTAAACTCGGGAATTTCCATATAGCTTGACGTGGCAAAAATCTTCTCAGTGGTATATATTGTATGGTGGAAAAAATAATGGTTGGCGTGGCCACAGCCACATTGAAATGATTTCAGTCGGGCCTTTTTAAAGGATAATGAAGGTTAATAACCCACGTATGTGGGATTAAACATCCCTCCTAACCAAAATTCCAAGTGTAGAATTGTGTAGATGTGGGGGAAGCTAATATGCCTACATCTATATAGTATGTGGTAGGAAATATTAAGGTTTTTATAACCTAGTAGTATTTTTAGCCCATCATTCCATAGTTATGTGGATCTATATATTAAAAGTGGATTTTTAAATGTAAAAGCGGTGGTCAAAGGAGGTTAAATCCTTGACCAACTAACTCCAAGATTTAGTACCTCATAAATGCATTACATATCTCAACAATTACAAAAACGAGCTTTGTGGGTATTAGCAAAAAAATTGTTCTATGTAGAGCCATGGGCTTAAAAGGCATTTTTTATAATTCACGACTTTTGGAGGGTTTAGAGTTAGAATGGGATTATGATTTAAAAAGGAGATTTGTTCAAAATTTCCATGCGCTCCTAATGGTGGTATTGTTTTCCTAATTTGGAGGAGTTTTGAAACCATTATACCTTACAGATGTCATATCAATGTTTGGAGTTCTTCGGGAGTTTTTTTGAAGCATGCCTCTCATGAAAGGAAAACTATTTGGAGAATCATACTTCTGCAAAAGTCATTATACGCCAGGTTACTACTACTTGGTGGACTTGGAGGAGATATTGTCTTTAGTATTCCGGATCGGATTCATATTGAACCAACTGGATCTATGATCACCTTTCTTTATCCGGTTCATATTCATGGGTAATAGGCTAGGTATGGGATCACTGGGCCGAATCCCTTTATAACTATCATTGGGAGGAATTCCTATATAAATATCATTGTTTAGAATCCCTATAAAACTATCATTTGGATATCATATCAGATACTCTTACTGGTATCCTCATCAAGATCATCTCTTTTTTGTATGTTGTACTTGTTTAAAAACCATAAGTTTAATGGATCAGTTCAACATATTGACCTGGAGACATAAAAATTGTTGAACTCGATTGTCAAATTTTTTTGTTGTATCTATGTGTTCTTTCTTTACATTTCATTTTATTTTAAAGTTGAGAATATTTGTGGAGTAATTTGCAAGTTCCTATAGGGGTCTGTGGCCAGTTAGAAAAATTTAGCGTTTTTTACAGATCAAGTTGGTATCAGAACTGGTTGATTTCATGATTTATTTAGTTACATTTAGACACTAGTTATTGATTTGTTAATCCCATCAGTGCAGATTATTTGGTTTGATATTCTGATTGGTAATTTTTTTAGTATTTTGGGAGATAATTGGTTTGCAGGTAATCATTGGAAAACAATTGAAGAGGGAAAGACTAGAAGGGCTCGAGAAAATCAAGAGAAAATTTCAGGAAGAAAATGCAATCCTGGAATGCAAGCTCTATTCCCTCGAAGATAAATTTGATCAGTTGGAAAAGGAGCTAGAATAAAAATATGAGCTCTTGATCAATTTGTAGTGTGGTGATCAAAAGAAGGAATTACATTCTGTTGTAGATGCATTGACCATGATAGAGTGCATTAAAATTTTCTCGCCATGGGACTCTTCTTCTTCCTCCCATTCGATTTTAGATTCAGGTAATGATGTTTTTGGTTTGTTTAAAAATCATAACAGAGGCATTGGATCCAAATAATTGTTTATGATGATTTTTATGGAAGAGGTATTATAAATTATAGTCAAGGCATTTCTAACCCAATACAGGTTGAGGATTGTCCTCATTTTGTAGGATTTGTTTTTACTAGTGCGGGAATGGATATTGGAGAATGCTTTAAGCAAGCTTGGGGAAGAAAAGCTTCCAAAGGCCAATTGAATACCCGAGTAGTCCTACAGATATATTCATTGTAGGAATCAGGTGCTTCTTCATCAGAGGATAGATTTGGTAAGAAAATTCAGCATAGAGGTATCTCGATTCAACCTCCACCATCTTACCATAATCATAAGCACCATGAATGATGTAAAAATTTTGATCCACTCTTTCCATTTAAGAAGTTTGGCTTCGATATTCAGAAAATGTGGCATGTGTTTCATTGTACATTTTGTGGGATGTATAACCATTATGTTGTCATATGTTGGAAGAGAAGGACTTTTTTGAAGAATTTGTTTTTAAGGAACAAGGTAAATTATAAACCTCCATCTCGTCATTAAGAGGCGAGAAAGCGCAAGAAGATTTCCTCATCCTAGAAGAAGGTAATGAGTATATTTTGTGCACATTATCATGTGAATGGGCATCGGCTGGAAACCTTTTGGAAACTTCATCCATCTCACCATCATAGAAATGGCAATAAAAATATTGAATACAAACTTGTGGCAAAGGTAAATGAAGTTGTGACTCCACCACCAGTTGAAAATTCAATCATGGAGTAGGTAATATGTGAAAATTTAAATCCGTTGAAATGGGTTGGTTAACAATTTTTCAACTTTATATTACATAGTCTTGATTTTTGAATATCATTCATATTAAGACCCATTTTGGCACTGTCTTTAATTATGATGCTTCTAAATATAATACCCCATCAGAGGAGAAATTATGTACTAACACATAATGTTGTGAGTATCAAAATTTATTTTATAAGAATTTTTGCGTACACCTTCCTAGGAGCTCAGATCCTTAGTACATTAGATGAGGATTGTGATCATCATTAGGCTTTTGAAATTATCTTGGAATTTTGTTCTTTATGGAATTGTAGTCCATGCAGTAGGATGAATATTACGAGTAGATGTCCCGAGTGTCGTGCAAGTGTCACATGTCCCAAGATCGAGCCATTGATTTTCTGATTGTGGAGTAGTTGTGTACTATATATTATCTCTTCTTAGTAATACCAGGTTCTAGGTTTACAGATTTTTTTGTAGACAAAAATCCTTCTTATTGGGGAGGTTTAACCCATCGGACATTTTGTGACGTCAGGGGTTCCATAAATTTCCGTAAACAATGACAGAGTGGTAGAGCAATCAGAAAGCTTTTCGTCGATAACTGGAATGTGGAAACAAACTTCATATGTTCAAGTTACATCCTGTCAAAGTATGGTCAACATTCATAACTAGCAGGGTCAATTGACCAATGTGGCACCGACGTAGCAGAAGTAGAGTGCATTCAGAGGAGGATGACAAAAATGTTATTTTGTGACACCTATTTTCAACACTCATATTTAGATGAGTGGACCCCATGTTTTGATGGTTGGGGAACCTCAGATAGGTTTGACACACTCTTTTCATGGAGGGATGCCTTTTTCATCGCATTATTATTACCCCACGTGGTGGGTCCTCAGGAAATCATGTGACGTTACACCATGATGAGAGTGCATCAGATCTAGCCAACTTTGGTGACTTAGCAGGATGGGTTCAATATTGATATGGGGTGATCTAATTGCATTCCTCAAAGAGCTCAATATGGATAGCTCGATTCAACGAGCTATTTATTTATTTTTCTGATGAAATAGTCTATATTACTTTATAAAATATTATAGCCTATCCACAAAAATTATGGGTGGTAAAGGGCACAGCCCATGAACAAACTAGTCATGACGGATAAGAGACTAAAGTATCAAGCCCAATAGGAAACAAAAAACTTATCAATAATGCAAGAAAACAAAAAGTAAAAACAAGGTTTTCGCAGAAAACATAGTGGCAGGGGGTGGTGGAGGCCCCTTATCCTCCAAATTACTACTAGGAAGAACGTTTCCATCTGGAAGGGGTGTCTATCCTAAAGCTACTTCTTCATCTTTGTGTTCATGATGGTTAGGAGAAATAGCAAGAGCCAACATGGGAAATTTGCTAGATTCCCACCCATTCCTCTGCACAAGAGATGGGGAGTGGCTGGTGGGGAACCCCAGCCACTGTGCTATGTAGAATGGTGAGGGGATCCCCAACCACCGCGATTGACAGGGCTACATCGTTTCTTAGGCTATCACCTGACGAGAGCGATGATGATGAGCTTGGTCTATCGACCCGGCCCACAACCATGATGCCCTCTTGAATGAACAATCCTAGAAGGGGAGGTAGGGGTTTCCCGCGCCACAGTGCAAGGAGCATTGGCCCAATGATCCATAAGGTTCTGAAGGTGCCGCACCTCTAGCTCCACCTTGTGGGCCTAGTCCTAGATCTATAAGAACACATTTGATATAAGCATGACCTTATCATAATGTGAAAGAATACAAGAAATTATGGAATTAGCAAAAAGAAACAGAATTGCATTCTTTCCATATAAAAAGGATCTCCACTCTAAAAGTATGCCACACTTGTGCAAAATCATGGGGAATGGAAATAGAATCCCCCAGCAAAGCATGTTGCCAATGAAATTGAGCTGGTCCAAATGACCGAAAGAAATCATGGATCCAAGCCCAAATATCTTGAGCTTTTGGGTTGTACTAGAACAAATGTATGAGCGTCTCAATGTGCCCACAAAAAGAGCATAGCCGAGGATCTATCTTGTAATGAGATAATCTGCACCCAAGAGGGAGGCCTTGATAAAGCAAACACCAAGAAAAACAAACTAACTTGGGCTGAATGATGACTTTCCAAACGGTATGAAATCTAGCTTCCCAAGATGACAATCCAGAATTGATGGACCATCTGGAGTTAAGCAAGGCCACCATCGGCAACCTGGGGATGAGCAGAGCATAACCTTTTCCTAGGGAGTAATTTTAAAAGGGGTGTCTTGAAACCATTTCCAATCCTTCCACCAAAGCCTGAGAGAGATTATTCATAACTCGGTGAGTCGTTATTTGCATCGGACAAGATACATGGTTCAACAGTCTATTCATAGTGGGCTTATAAATGGCAATACACACAATGCCACCGCCAGTTATTTCACTCACCAACCAAGCTACCTTAGACATTTCCATATAGTTCAACATGGTCGAAGCCCACTCAGTGGTATATATTGTATGACAGGAAAATAATTATTCTCATTTCTGGAGCCACATTACAACTTTTTAAAGGCTAATGAAGGTTAACAACCAACGTATGTGGGATTAAACATCCACACCAATAGAAATACCAAGTGGAGAACTGTGTGGATGTGGGGGCGGCTAATGTGCCTATGTGTATATAGTAGGTGGCAGGAAATAGTAAGGTTTTTATAACCTAGTGCTGTGTATAGCCCACCATTCCATGGTATTGTGGATTAAATATTAAAACAATGGATTTTTAAATGTAAAAGTTGTGGTCAATGGGATTCAAACCCTTGACCAACTGAATTTAACATTTAATGCATCAAAAATGTGTTACATAGCTTGTCACTTATAAAAAGGATGTCGGTGGGTATTACTAAAATAATTCTTCTGTGCAGAGCCATAGGCTTAAAAGGTAATTTTTATAAATCACCATTTTTGGGGGGCTTAGTATCAGACTTGGCTTATGGTGTAAAAAGTAGATTTGTTCAGAATTTCCATGCACTCCTAATGGTGGTACTATTTTCCTAATTTGGAGGAGGTTTGATGCCATTCTACCATATGGAAACAATATCAATTCTTTGAGTTCTTTGCGAGCCTTCTTCAAGTGTTCCTCTAATCAAAGGAAGACTATTTGGAGACTCATACTTCTGCAACGGTCACTATACGTCAGGTTTCTACTACTCGGTAGACTTGGAGGAGATATTGTCTTTAGTATTCCAGTTCAGATTCATATTGAACCAACTTGATCTATGATCACCTTTCTTTATCTGGTTCAAATTCATGCGTAATTGGCTAGGTATGTGATCATTGGACAAAATACCTGTACAACTATCATGTGGAAAAGTCCCTATACAACTATCACTGAGTAGAACCCCCTATAAAAACTATCATTTGGGTATCATATCAAATATGTTCACTGGTATCCTCATTAGGTTCATCACTCCATTGTATGTTGTACTTGTTTACAAATCATAACTTGTAATGGATCGATTCAACATATGAACCCAGAGATGTAGGCATTATCGAATTTCGTTATCAACTTTTGTTACATTTTGTACGTGATCTTTATTTACATTGTATTTTCTTTTAAAGTTGATACTATTTTTGGAGTAATTTACAAGTGCCTATAGGGGTCAATGGATAGTTAGAAAAATTTACCCCTGTTTACGGATCATATGCTTCCTTTCCCATTTCCAGAACTCTCTATGTTTAAAGAAGATGGATACCCCAATGCCTACATCAATATCAACACAACTATAATTATAGATTTCTCATGTGGGACGTGGTATTTTCTAAGATCTTTCCATGACCCTTAAAGGAATCAATGTCGATTGGTATTATCAAATCTTGAGTCACAAGATCTCATACATCTCATTGTAGACGAGTTAAACATTTTTTTTTATTATTATCACATGAGGTGATATTCAAATGATTAGGTAATTCAAACCTAAAACATGCATTCCGTCAATGATTGAGCAATGGGCTAGAGTTTGCGAGAGTTGTATTTTAATAAAAAAAACATTGGGATTATTTCCAAATAGAAAATTCATATAGATCTAGAATCCCATTAGATATAATTCATTCATATTTACGTGGGTACAAAAAATGCATGGAATAAAGTAGTAGTTTACAACAAGGTACACACCACATCATAATGCTGTAGAAGTGAGGAAAATTTGAATGATGATGAATCCTTAAGGCCAAGCTTTCACCAAATGATTATTTTTTGAAGCAATAGCATTTTCTGTGTATGTCTTGAAAAAATTCACAACAAAGCATGTTCATGACAACATTCTGAAGGAAGCATGTAGTAGTTTAAAACACAATGTGTCTCAGTTGAGAGATTTTAGTTGTGTGGCATAGACACGTTTTCGGAAGAAATAAGGAAAATTTTAGATAAAAGAGGTGAATTTTTTTATTGTTACAGTGAACATTCAAAGGCGTACAAGTTATACAATCATTGCCAAACAGGAAATTATAAGAAGAGATGTTCAATTTATTGAGAAAGACGCACGGGATAGTTGTAATGATGTTTTAGAAACAATATTTGAAACAATACTGCCGAGGAATAAGTTAGCTGTGTGTTGGCCGTTGCATGACAGTAAGAGCATGTGTACGGAAGTATTTGGGAAGTGTTTTGTTATAAGGAAAAAGGTTTACTGTCATGCAAAATAAAATTTAAAAAAATTAAGATTTAACTTTTTAATTTAACTTTCATTGTATAAAATTTAAATACATATATATAATTTACATAGCTTAGTTAAAAGCTCGAAATCTTTTTGAAAGACGGTTAGCCTCTTCCCGTAATCAAATCACATTAACTCTCAAAACTTTTTTCCATAAGACTCTTCCGAGACTAGTTAACAGCAAGCTGAAAAAGTCTAGGTATTTTGTAAGGCCGGTTATAAGCGAACTTTCACAAGTCAATCAACTCCCACCATTGTAACATGTGACAGTATCCTTGGATGGCATTAAAATATTAGAGAATACACGGGATAAAAGAAATCCATGGATATGTCTGCACCTAAGCTCGCCAGAGGTGTGAAAATAATAAAAGGAAAATCAAAAGTCTACACTATAGCATTAAATGGGTCTTCGAGACAGTTGTGGATGATCTTTCTAACTGCGAAAACGATATAGCATTAATGTAAATTGTTGACATTCAGCACTGCCAGTCGTTGCATATTTAAGGCTATTCAGCCATATAATGCAACTGGCAAGTACATTATACACTTTATACTTGTATAAAAACCCACCATGCGTGTTTAGAGAAGTTAACAAACACAGTTCCAAGTTCTTTAGGCAATGGAATCAAGACATGCCCTTTCGGTGCTTGCTTTGGCAGTCCTTTTGCTCGTTGGAGATGTTGGGAGCAGCAGAGTACGGCTTACTCAGCAGACTATTTCCCAGCCTGACCTGTTCAAGGGTGGACTCGGCAGAGGGCGTGGAGGAGGTGGAGGAATTGGTGGAGGGGGCGGTGCTGGTGGTGGTTTAGGTGGCGGTAGTGGTGCTGGTGGCGGGTTTGGTGGCGGAGGAGGGGCTGGTGGTGGTGGAGGACGAGGAGGGGGTGCAGGTGGAGGCTTTGGCGGCGGCGGAGGAGCTGGCGGCGGAGGCGGAGTTGGAGGTGGCGCTGGTGGAGGGGCAGGAGCTGGCGGCGGGTTTGGTGGAGGCGGAGGCCGTGGTGGAGGTGGTGGCTTTGGTGGTGGTGGAGGCTTTGGAGGTGGTGGAGGAATTGGAGGCGGAGGTGGAGCTGGCGGAGGTGCTGGTGGTGGTGCGGGAGGTGGAGCAGGAGGTGGCGCTGGCGGGGGTGCTGGTGGGGGTGGAGGCTTTGGTGGCGGCGGTGGAATTGGCGGCGGACACTCTTCTAATCCTTAACTAAATGATGTTCCGCTGCAATTCAATAAATGCTTCATTTGTAAGCTACTTACGTATGAACTGTAGTATTATTCCTTTAAAATAATAGAGAAATGAATATATTCAATATATTGATTGCGAGCTCTCAAACAATAGAACATTGGTCTTTGACACAACCAATAAAATTAAATAAATCCTCCACATAGCAAAATAAATTCAAGAAGATCTGACGAAACTCCATAGGAAATAATGGAATGTGAAATAAAAATTAAATTATTCAGAACCGTAGGCAACAGGTGGGGCGGTCCATTGGCATTGCAAATCCTCCTCGTCAATTATCACCTTCAATGAAAATAACTGTGCTCAAATCTAAATACTAGACTGTCCTTGTCCATATTAAATGTTTAAATCAAGGATAGGGAGATCCACGATTGTTATGGAAGAGAATGTTGGGAAAAAAAATTCTATTATTGAGTCAAATATTATTAAACCATGACGTTATTATTTTGTCTTTGGTTAAAGAAATCTATTCTAAATATTATGTTTACTTTAGTCCTTTCCGGGGGTTAGTTGCATCTCTTAACATGTATGGCTGATGGAATACACTGAATTTAAATAATAAAATGTATGCGTAATTAGTGATATATATTTAACGAATTTGGCGTGGAAGAGATGAGAACAAGCATAGCAAGATTGGATTTAGTATTTAAGTCGGCTCACCTGAATATTTAAATGGAGGTGTCTCGATAAAATATAGAAAGTGGATATTGTCATGACATAAATATAGATATCTAGTTATATAATCTACAGATTTCAAATTAACCTTCGAGTTATATAATCTAGTTGCGGAGCTTCCCAAATCTTGAGGAAATCTCTCCTCCTCCAACGTTTTTTAAAGGTAACTCTTTTGTTTTAAAGATAGGTTTTGGATTCAAAACGATATTCATTCATTTAAATTTTGAACAGGTCATAAAGTTTTGGTTTAAATTTAATTTCATATAGTATTAATATATGATTTCGATATTGAGATATTATTTCAAATTAATTAATAAATTTATTTTATTTTATTATTTTAAAAATAGTTTATTCAGCTATTAATTTATTATTGATTTAAAGAATGAAGCACAAAAAATGCAAATTTTAAGTATTTTCTCTTTGTCTATTTAATTTGACAAATTTATTACAATTTGTATTCTTATAAATACTAAATTAAATTTCGAGTAGAAACAAATATCTAACGATAAAGCTGAAGTGTGTACTACAATGTTATAAGAGAAAGATACATAGAAGGAAAAAATAATAAACATATTAAAACTATAGATTATAAAATTATTTCTATGTGGAATAGCTTCTGTAGGTGGTCTTAAAGATCATATATAATACAAGAATTGTAATTCTATTGTAATTTATATTTTAGATCTTTGAGGAAGAAATTACTATAGAAATCTCTAGAGGAAGAAGGATCGGTTGAATCACCACAAAAAAGATTCGTGATTTTTTTATTTTTTTAAACATCATTGTTTAAATACACATAATATTGCATATTTTATATTGTATATTGTATATTGTATAGTGTATATTAGTTGGAACAATTTTGGCATCTTGAAATTGTCGGTTGAAATATTTTCCTTTGTTTGATTTACTAGTTCAATTTTTTTCCATAGATTGAACCAGCTTGGTTATATGTTTTCTATAAATCAAAATGGTTCATAAATTATTGTCATTACTTCAACATTTAAGTATTTTACACAAAAGTAAACAATAATTGATTAACAATATTTTTTGTTGTCATTTTAAAAGGTGTAGAACTATTCATTCAATATACTAACCTATACATTGCATGCAATTATCATAGTAGGACTTCATAAATAACTCATAATCATTATCATCAACAATAAAAACAATTTAACGTAGTTCATAGTTGAAAAAATTATGTATTGTTATGTTTCCCCATATAGAATTACCAAGGACGCCACATCCATCCTTTCATACTTTGGCAATCCATACTAGATTGTCGATTACAAACACATGACTCAGATACTTGACAATGTGCACATATCCTCGCGCATACATAAATATGTATATGAAGACACACTTACCACACTAATCGTTATGCTTTACATGGACACACACACACACACACCACACACACACACACACACACACACACACACATTCTTAGACTACTCCTATATGTAACCTACATGATGTTGGAAATATGCATGCACCATCATTGCTAATTCAAACCATAGTTTTTTAGAAGTATTAAAAAATTATTTAATTTGCTCTAGTTTAGCATGAGTCCTACTTTAGTTAAAGTCCTATTTTTAGGATTAGATTTAATTCAAATAAATCTATTTTAATCAGCTATTTTAAAGCAAGAGTTTAAATTTAGAATGCTTAGTTGAAGAGTTGTTAGTGGGTGAGTTATTCTATTTAAATAACAACAATTGTAATTATTTTTTATACGCACAGAGAAGTGTGAAATATGCATAGGCAGAATTATAGAAGTGCTGCACACATAGAATTCATTGTAATTTTAGTTGAAATTTCTGAGTATGAGTTAATTAATGGAGATTACGCACAACAATACTAGTTTGAATATTCTTCTGTTTATGCAAGTTATTTAATTGTTCTTTTTATTTCTTTTATATTGTTCGATGTATAAGACTGCAGATTTTCTACAAATTGGTATCATAGCGAGGTTATTGTAGCAGCTTATTAAATTGGTAGCAAGCTATGGCTTCTACATCTAGCATGCAAATCCAACAATTTAATGGAAAGAATTATGAATACTGGTCATTCACCATGAAGGCGCTATTCAGATCTCAAGACATGTGAGAGATTGGTGAAGATGGGTACATAGAGCCCACAGATGCAGAAGCATATACTACACTTTCTCAAGCAGAAAAAGATACTTTGAAGGAGTTACGAAAGAAGGACGGAAAAGCTATTTTCTATATTGATCAAGTGATCCACAAAAGCATTCTTACAAGATTGGAAACAACTAGTCAATCAAAGACCACATATGATACGTTACAAGTTGCATATCAAGGTAAGGAGAAAATAAAAAATGCCAAGCTACAGTTACTTCATAGAGATTTTGAGAATTTAGCAATGAAATATTCAAATTCCGTAGAATCAATTTCTAATTATGTATTTGGCTTAGTTAATCAAATAAAATTCCATGGTGAGACTCTTGAAGACAAAAGGATTATTGAAAAATTGCTTAGAAGTTTTCCTACGAAATTTGATCCTCCAGTTGTTGCTATTGAAGAAACTAAGGATCTGAGTCAGTTTTCTATTGATGAATTGCATGCATCACTACTCAATCATGAATAGAGGATGAATAGATCACATGCAAGTGTAGATCAAGCTTCTCTATCTCAGACATCAGGTAGTCGTGGCTAAAGAAAAGGTAGTTTCAGCCCAAGAGGCAGAGGAAGAATTCCATCTACAGGATGCGGTAGCAGTTCATCAAGCTTAGGTGGAAGAGGAAAACATCAAGAACAAATTTATGGTCAGATACAAGATAAGTATTATGTTTATTGTCATTATTGAAAAAAGTATGGGCACTATGCTTATGATTGCAAGAAAAAGCAATATGTTCAAGAGAGGCGAAATCAAAATCAGGTTGGAAGTTTTATTTCTAAACCTATGTTTATTGCATGCATAAGGATTACCAAAGCAATACCTTATTTATCCCCTATTGAATTTAATTTTTCAAAAGAGAGTCCATGTGATGTATGGTATTTGGATTTGGGTTACAGTAATCATATAATAGGTAATCTAGATTTTTTTTCTAGTTTGGATGATTAAATTAAGAGTGATGTAACTCTTGGAAATAACAATATTGTGTTTGTGAAAGGAAAAGGCACAATTAGTATTCTAACAAGACGGGGGAGAAAAAAAAGTATGAAAGAACAATGAGTATCGGACAATTGGTACAAAAAGGATACAAAATCGATATGGAGGATAATGAGTGTGTGATTGTGGACAAAGCTCATAACACTCAGTTAATTGAAAAATTGAAGATGATAAGAAATAGGATGTTCCCTTTGATATTAAAACCTGGAAAAAATAAGAATTCAAATTTGTTTGTAGTAAAATTAGTAGCTTAGTTCGTAGCCAAGTCCTGCGCTAAGTCAAATAAACCTTCTATAGAGTCATGCGCTAAGGTAAAATAGTCATGCACTAAGGTAATAGAGTTATGCGTTGATGTAACAGAGTCTTGGGCCAATGAAAATCAGTTCTACGCTGCAGCAAGTGAGTTTTGTGATGGTTCTTATACAAATACAGTTAATTCCTGTGTTAAAGGAACGCAATTTACTTTTCATTCAGTCACGAAAAATGAATCATGGCTTTGGCATCTAAGCTATGGACATATAAATTTTAGAGGTTTGAATTTAATTCATAGAAATAATATGGTTAAAGGTTTTTTTATCCCAATTTTTCCCCCTGATAAAATTGATTAAACACGGCCCTGCACAGAAGAAAATCGGAAGGGTCAGTTCAGCCATGCGAGCCCACATTTCAAATCCAACAATGAAGGGGCAGGCATGCTCGATAATGGAGTCCAAGTAGGGTCAGGAAAGGAGGCCAAGGATGTCAAAGGAAACAAGAGCTCAATGGAAATGAATTGGAGAAAGGGCTCAAAGTTTTTGGAGATGCCACTTGTCTCATCGGTGCATCTCCAAAGGTCAAGCCAAAAAGGTGGTTCCCTAAACAAGCACAAACTCTCCACGTGTATAGGGTCCGATAGTTGGTCCTAAATGGGCAGCAGGCCCAAATTGACTAAGTACGATAAGGACCAGCGGAAGCCTCCACATGCTTCATCGGCATAACTTCAAAAGTAAAACCTTGAGGCAGGTCCCAAACGTGTGCCATCCCTCCACGTGGTCAGGGCCTTCAAAAATTTGAATCGACCATTGAAAATTCTAAGACCAGCGGAAAGAGCCACGTGTCATCTCAGCGCAACTTTAGAGGTGAAATACAAAGTGACTCCCAAAACAAGCGCACGCTCGTGATGTGGTCAGAGTCAAAAAGGGGGGCAGAACTGGCCACTAATTGGGCTAAGTAAAGAATGGCTGACGGAATCCTCCACACGTCATCTCGGGGCATCTTCAAGGTTAAAATCCGGAGGCGGTCCCCAAACAAGTTTAGACTTGCCATGGGGTCAAAGTAAAAAAGGGGGGCAGAACCGACCTGAATTGGCTAAGTGCAACAAGGATAGTGGAAACCTCCATGTGCCTCATCAGCGCAAATTCAAAGGCGCAGCCCAAAGAGGGACCCTAAACAAGCATGAAGCTTCCACGTTTCCAAGTTCTGAAAAGGGGACATCGGCCATTGAAAATTCCAAGCTCAGGACAGACCAACAGAAGCCTCCATGTGTCATCTTGGTGTAACTTCAAAGGAGAGGCCCAAAGAAAGACCCAGAACTAGTGTCAGCCCTCTCCATGTCTCGGGTCAGGCATAGTGTCTCCGTCAACAAAACGGACTTAGCCAAAAACACAAAGAAACAAAACAAAGCCATGAAGAGATCCACATGTCTCTTCAATGCTCTTTCATGGGGTGAATCCAAAAAGTAGGTCCCAAAAATGTGCCAACCCTCCATGTGTCTTAGGTCCGACACAGTGTCTCCGCCAACAAGAGGGGATTAGGAAGAATATAAAGGAAATAGAGCAGGCCCATGGACGATGCCACATGTCTCTACAGCGCAATTTCAAGAGTGAAGGAAGGGACTAAATATTTAAAACGTGTAGGGCTCCATGTAGATCTTCTAGGGATAGACTCCAAACCCAAAGCACCTTTAGAAAGCTATATCTTTCAACTGGAAGCTCGGATTTAGGCGAGAAGGGATGTTTTGGAAAGCTCTCAGTGCCAGCTTCTCACCCACCACCATCATGTTTTATTCCGTCATTTCAAGGTTGTCAAATATCTCACCTACCACCACAATGAAGGACAAACCTCCTTCTTTTCATGCAAGGAACATCACGTGAAGGCATGGAATCTATCGGGGAACCCATCATTGTTACAGGTGAATTTCAAAGCTTCTGGGGTGGTTAGAGTAGGTAAATACAATGCACATCTTGGGGTGGTTGAAGAAGGACTCAAATATTTCCCTCTCTCGTTCTCTCTTTCTTTTATATATTGTAAAGGATGGGCATATTTCAAAAGGTTTGTCATCTTTTCTATCCTACCCCCTTCTCTCTTTCTTCCTTAGGGTAAAATGTGGAGTCTAAGCCTCCTTTCTTGGCTCTGTAATGGCATTTCCTTGCCTCTTTCCCACTGATGATGCACTGTGTGAACTCCTGGAGAAATAAATTTTGTTTGGTGATGCATTTTGTCCATCATTCCTTATTTTATTGTCTCTTCTTGCCTCTCATCATTACAAGGTGTACTGTGCATACTTTTGATGTCTATTGCAGGTTTTGAGAGATGTGTTTAATGGGTTAAAGTGGTGTTTTGTGTGACATTTATCTTTGGTCTATGATGCATCTATCCATCCTCTTCATTGCTCACCTCTCCACATTTCAAGAAGTTGGATTTTTGATCAACCACTTCCTTTTTTTGTGAATCACTGTTTTAGTGTAGGTTCTGTTTCCATGAATTTTTATCTCTCTCCATGTCTCCTTGGAAGGTTAGATTAGGATTAGATAGTTTACCTGCACTAGAGTAACTTGTGGCAGGTAGTTTAGGAAGAATAATTCATCTTTCTCCGGAGGTCCATCTCAAGTTCACAAGTCCCACAACTTGAAAGATAGTCCCATGTTATGCAATCACACTAGATGCCCCACTCACATCTGAGGCCATTCAGGGGTGTTGTGATTTTACATCAACAGTTTTGGCATACCGAGTGGGACACTGAGGTTAGATTTTTCTCATCTTTCCAAGGTGTCTCATTAGAAAACAACAAATTTTGATCCACAGTGTGACCACTCAACAGTTTTGACACACCCAGTTGGACAAGTATGAAGCACCTTATCACTTCACTTCATTAGGTTTGATGTGCTCTTGGTGAATATTTCATCCTTTGGAGGAACTTTCAAGCACATCTAGTGACTTCATCTAGTCAACAACCGATCCTCTGAGTTGCATACCTTCTCTCATCCATTTTCACCCATTCATAGTTCCACATCTTTCATCTTATTCCATCCCATAAAGTTGTAAAGTCATGACTTCATTCCCATCTTGGAATCCACACTTGCCGCAACAACAATGTAGTCCTCCTCTAATGTATTTCTCAAATCCTCCAGATCAGTGTTATGAGAAAATCTAAAATCACTATGGCTAACCCTGTGAGCAGTACCAGGATCAGTTCGGCTATGGAACCTGCCAATAGGGATATGCATGCAATGAAATCAAATACATGGAGAATGGTGATTTGTAGGAGAAGATTCAAAAAATGGAGGCACACATGGTACAATAAATGGCTACACCTCAGATGAAATCATTTCGGATTGGTTGCAGGGCACCTTATCCATTGGTCGGCCCTTTTCCAAGACATTACAGCCTACAGGAGAAGCTTGACTTCATGGTTGAGATGTTTCCCCAACTTGTGCAGTGGATTGAGGAGATAGAGGCCTATGAGTTTGGTACCAAACAACATTGTCAATGGGTAAGTCCACCACCTCATAGCTTTTCTTTTCCTCTACCCCAATCAGTATCATCGCAGCAGTGTCATGAGTCTAGTTTCCCATCTGCTGCCCTAAGTGTTGATTTCCCTTCTCCATCTTCTAGTCTCTCAGCCCATGTCAATTCCTCAGCCCTTTTCCTTTCCAAATCCAAATCCCCTCCACAAGAGCCAAAATCAATTCCTTATCCTCCACCACAAACAAGGAAATAACCAGTGGAGACCCTGCCCACAACTCCTCCTACTCTACCAAGTCCATGTCAGGGAGAGACTCAAAAAACTAGTCAAGGAGAGAAATAAGAAGAATATCTAGCCAAAGAAGAGATGATTAGAAGCTTAGTGGGTTTGGCTCTTAGACTTGTTATTACAAATATTCCCTTGTTGGTTAAGCCTATGGAGTAGGATGAGGTCAAGCCACAAGTGGTGTAAGCTTCAACTACAACACAAGTGTGGGAAGAAGGAGCTACTCCAAATCCAAAAGAAGAGGAGTACATTCTGACAGTGGAGGAGAACCATGCAGATTCAGAGGCTCCAAGTGTTGAGTAGGCCACAGAAGAACCTTCATTTCTTCCTCCCACTTCATCCCCTTCAAGATCTAATGTCGAAGAATAGTTTGAGCTATCAAACTTCATGTTTGAAGATGAGGGGAAGCATGGTGAGAAAATTACAGATCCGAATGACACCATGGATGAGGTTGAACAGACGTAGCAGGAAAATGAGGGGGTAAATTATATGTATGACTTGGAGGATTGTCTTGATGGAGAGGATACTTAGGAGATCACATGAGTCCACCACCACGGAGGAAATATCCAAGGACAACAACCTTCATCTCACAATGGCCCTCTGGAACTAAGGTTGGAGGACCTTAATCTTCCATGTTATTCTCAGGAGGAGGAAGGAAACAATGAAGACCCCATCTCTCCCACACCATCCACACAAGAAGGTCCATAGGAAGGCTACATTCTTAGAGTTGAAATTCAGAGTAACAGGAACATCCATTGGATCATACCATGCCCAATCAGGTACTTGTCTTCATTGGAGCCAAGGGAGAATCTAAAACCACTCATGCCCACTTCAGGGCATGAGGATGAGTATCAAAGTGCCAAGGATCAACTACAATGCCTCTTGAATCCAAATGCGGAGAAACTAAAAGAGGCATTTGTCTTATCTCTAGTTGATACCTTGATGATTTGAGTGGAAGATCGGCCTCTTATTAGTTTATCACTCATAATAAGAGCCATGTTAAGCACCAAATCATTTACATGGCCACATTTTTTGAGAAAGGGAAGCTATTTCTCCATGCCTATAGTAGGATTTGTTGAGTTTTTTTTGTTAGGGTTAGTGTAGGAGTAGGAGTATCTTTTCTTTCAGTAACAGAAGTGCTTATGCACACTCTGCATATCCCACTTGGGGTGTGTATGATTTCCAGTTTTGTATATAGTGTGTTGTGGTGTTTTGTTGCTCATGCACAGTACATTGGAAGTAGCATTTGGTGAGATCAGATCCAGTTCCAATGGTGTTCCAAGTGGCTCAGGGATCAAATTCTAAAGATTATGATCATATTTGTGTTTATCATATTATCATGTGTGACTCCATGCCCAATAGATGCAACAAGGAAACTGGTCTCTTCATCTAGTAGGCAGAAGTACCCGTGAGTCACCAAACTATCATCCCAATTTTCCACCCCTTACAAAAGTGATCAAACACGACCCTGCACAGAAGAAAATCGAAATGGTCGGTTCAGTCATGTGAGCCCATATTTCAAATTCAACAATGAAGGGGTAAGAAGGCTCGAAAATGAGTCCAAGAATGGTCAGCAAAGGAGGCCAATGACATCAAATGAAACTAGAGCTCGATTAAAAAGAATTGGAGAAAGGGCTCAAAGTTTTCAGACTTCACCACATATGAGTCAACTCAGGGTAAACCAAAGGGCCAGTGGACAGCACCACTTGTCTCATCGGCACATCTCCAAAGGTCAAGCCCAAAAGGAGGTTCCCCAAACAAGCACCAACTCTCCACGTGTCTAGGGTCCAATAGTTTTTCCTAAATGGGTAGTAGACCCGAATAGGCTAAGTACGATAAGGACCAGCGGAAGCCTCCACGTGCTTCATCGGGGCAACTTCAAAAGTAAAATCTTGAGGCAGGTCCCAAATGTGCGCCAACCATCCACATGGTCAGGGCCTCAAAATTTTGAATCAGGCTTGAAAATTCTAAGGATAATGAAAATAGCCGCGTGTCAGCTCAGTGCAAATTTAGAGGTGAAATATAAAGCGACTCCCAAAACAAGCGCATGCTTGCCATGTGGTCAGAGTAAAAAAGGGGGGTAGAACTGGCCACTGAATCGGCTAAGTAAAGAAGGGGCGACCAAAGCCTCCACCCATCATCTCAACACATCTTCAAGGTTAAAATCCAAAGGTGGTCCCCAAAAAATCATAGGATTTCGAGGATCGTCCACAAACAAGATCAGCGGAAACCTCCATGTGCCTCATCGGTGCAACTTCAAAGGCACGGCTCAAAGATGGACCCTGAACAAGCGTGAAGCTTCCATGTGTCCAAGGTCCAAAAAGGGAACACCAGTTGTTGAGAAGTCCAAGCTCGGGATAGACCAGCAGAAGCATCCATGTGTCATCTCAGCGCAACTTCAAAGGTGTGGCCCAAAGAAAGACCCTGAACTAGCGTTAACCCTCCACGTGTCTTGGGTTAGGCATAGTGTCTCCGTCAACAAAAGGGACTTAGCCAAAACTCAAAGAAAGATAGAAAAGTCACGGAGGGAGCTATGTGTCTCTTCAGTGCTCTTTTAGGGGGAGAATCCAAAAATTAGGTCCCAAACGTGCACCACCCATCCATGTGTCTCGGGACGGGTAATGTGTCTCTGCCAACAAGAGGGGCTTAGGCAGAATACAAAGGAAATAGAGTAGGGTCATAGACAATGCCACATGTCTCTTTAGCACAATTTCAAGAGTGAAGGAAGGGAATGAATCTTCAAAATGTGTCAGGCTCCATGTAGATCTCGTAGGGATAGATGCCAAACCCAAAGCACCTTTATACGTCCATATCTTTCGATTGGAAGCTCAGATTCGGGAAAGAAGGGACATTTTGGAAAGCTCTTGGTGTCGTCTTCTCACCCACCACCATCATATTTTAGTCCTCCATTTAGAGGGTGTCAAGTCTGTCACCTACCGCCATAATGAAGGACAAACCTCCTTCATGCCCAGTAAGGAACAACACGTGAAGGCATGGATTCTATCAGGGAACCCATAATTGTTGTAGGTGAATTTCAATGCTTCTGGGGTGGTTGGAGTTGCTAAATTCAATGCATATCTTGGGTTGGTTGAAGCAGGATTCAATTTTTTCCTTCTCTCTTTCTTCTATATATTGTAAAGGAGGGTCATATTTCAAAAGGTTTGTCATCTTTTCTCTCCTTCCACCATCTCTCTTTCTTCACTAGGGCAGAATGTGCAGTCTAAGCCTCATTTCTTGGTTCTAAAATGGAATTTTATTGTCTCTTACCCACTGATGATGTACTGTGTGAACTCCTAGAGAAATAAAATCTCTTTTGTGATGCATTTTGTTCATCCTTCCTTATTTTATCGTCTCATCTTGCCTATCATCGTTGTAGGGTGTACTATGTTTACTTTTAATGTCTATTGTAGGTTTTGAGAGCTGTGTTTAATGGGTTCAAGTGGTGTTCTATGTGAAATTTATCTTTGGTTTGTGATGCATCCGTCCATCCTCTCCATTGCTCACCACTCCCCATTTCATGTAGTTGGATTTGTGATCAGCCACTTCCTTTTCTGGTGTATCACCACTTTAGTGTAGGTTCTATTTCTGGAATGAATTTTTCTCTTTCTCCATGTCTCCTTGGAAGGTTACATTAGGATTAGATAGTTTACCTGCACTAGAGTAGCTTGTGGCTGGTATTTTATGAAGAAGAATTTGGATTTCTCCGAAGGGCCATCTCAAGTTCGCAATTCCCACAAGTTCAGAGATGGTCTCAGGTTATGTAGTCGCACTAGATGACCCAATCAAATATGAGGCCATATGGGGGGTGCTGTGATTTTACATCAACATGTTTTCCATTGAATCAAAAACTGGAAAGGGTATGTGAAAGTAATATTTTGGGGAAGCAACACAAAGATTCATTCCTAGTTGGCAAAACAACAAGAGAAAATGCACCACTTGAGATTATACACTCAGATTTATGTGGACCTATGCAGACAACTTCTATCAGAGGTTGTGCTTGTTTTATGAAATTCACTGATGATTACACAAGGAAGAAATGGGTTTGTTTTAGAAATAAATCAGATTCCTTTGATACATTTCAGAAGATCAAGGCATTAGTGGAGAATAAAAGTGGATACTACATCTAAGTTATCATAACGGATAGAGGAGGTGAATATGTTTCTAATGATTTTATGAATTTTTTCAGATATCATGGTATACACAAGTAGTTTACTACTAGGTATACACCAAAGCAGAATGGTGTGGCAAAGAGGAAGAATAGAACCTTCATGGAGATGGAAAAAATCATGTTGAAGGCAAAGCACCTTCCAAATGATTATTGGGCAGAAGCAGTATCAACTTATGTTTATATTTTGAACAGGTGTCCAACAAAACTTCTTAGGACCATGGTTTCGAGCAACAAACACAGACTAATAGGAAACACAGTGTTTATCATTTCAGAGTTTTTAGTTGTGTAGCATATGCACATGTACCTGAAGAGGTAAGGAAGAAGTTAGTCAACAAAGGAGAAAAGTGTATTTTGGTTGGGTATTTAGAGAATACAAAAGTGTACAAGTTGTAAAATCTAGTAACTGGAAAGATTGTGATCAGCAGGGATGTATAGTTTATTGAGAATGAAGCATGGGATGGAATTATAGAGAAAATAGTGAGTATAGTAGCAACTATTCTGCATGATGGTATGACAAATGAAAATTTAGAGCAGGAAGGTTTTGTATCTACAAATATTGGACATGCATCACAAGTTGTAGCAAAATCTACACTTCCATCTACAGTCAGGAGGTCTCCAATATTTCATCCATACAAGAGACACCATAGATAAAACCATTATCTATTCCATCACCACAAAGTATTCCTACATCGAATAGTCCTGCGCAGCAGAAAATAAGAGGTCCAAGTGAGATTTATAATGTTGATACAACTAATTCATTTTTCAGTTTTTGAATTATTTTATCAGGTTGCAGGTCCTGTATATTTTGAAGAGGCTATAAAGAATGAAGTTTGGGAAAAATCCATGGATGATGATATTGATGCTATAGAGAAGAATCAAACATGGGAGCTGATGGATCTTCCAAAAGGAAAGGACATGATAGGAATCAAGTGGGTCTACAAGAAAAACTACAATGTTGATGGAAAATTATAGAAACATAAAGCAAGGCTAGTTACAAGATGTTTTACATAGCAATATGGAGTTGACTACGATGAAACATTTGCACCAGTAGCACGTTTGGACACAGTAAGAATGGTTTTAGCAATTTTATCTAAAAAAATGGCTTATTTATCAGATGGATGTTAAATCAACATCCTTGAATGGATTCCTTGAAGAGGAATTTTATGTAAATCAACTAGAAGGTTATGAGATAGAAGGTCATGAAGGAAAAGTAACTCTATGGTCTCAAGAAAGCACCTAGAGCTTGGTACAATAGAATAGATTCTTATTTGATTGAGAATGGTTTCAGTAGGAGCAGGAGTGAGCCTACCTTATACACCAATATAAATGAGCAAGGTAAGATTCTAATTGTTTGTTTATATGTAGATGATTTGATCATTACTGGAAATATATCTATAGAGTCATTCAAATCATCCATGAAGAAGGAGTTTGAGATGATAGATCTTGGTCTTATGCATTAATTTTTGGGCATTGAAGTCCAATAATCAGAAGGTAAAGTTTTCATCTCACAAGAAAAGTATGCAAATGATGTTTTAAAAAGGTTTAACATGTAGAATTCTAAGCCAACGGTAACACAAATTGTAATAGATTTGAATTTGAGCAAAGAGGATTAAGGATCGTTTGTGGATCCAACATTGTTTAAACAATTGGTTGGAAGTCTTATGTATTTGACCCCCACAATGCCAAATATAATGTATGGTGTGAGCCTCATATCAAGGTTCATGGAATATCCAAAAGATTCACATTGGAAAGATGGAAAAATAATTTTGAGGTATGTACATGGAAGAAAGAATCACAGAATTATTTATTAAATTTCAAATGAGTTTAAACTCATTGGTTATATAGATAGTGATAGTGCTGGAAGTATAGATGATTAGAAAAGCACATCCTACTATACTTTTCACTTTGGAACAGGAGTGGTTTCATGGGAATCAAAGAAGCATCTCATTGTCATGTTATCCTCAGTAGAAGCAGAGTATGTAGAAAAAACATGATCAACATGTCAAGTTGTTTGGATGAGAAGAGAGTTGACAGATTTACAATAGAAACAAGAGAAAGCTACAAAGATTTTTGTGACAAAAACTCAGCCATAACATTGTCCAAAAATCATGTTTTTCATAGAAGGATAAAGTATATTCATACAAGATATAATTTCATCAGGGAGTTGGTAAACATTAAGGATTTTTTTTTGAATTTTTCAGATATGAAGATTAGTTTGCAGACATTTTTACAAATGTTTTGGAAAAATAAGTTATCGAATATTTGAGAGATTGTTTGGGATTTTTTGATCCTATGCATGACAGATCTGAAAAATCAAATGAAGCTCCAAAAGAGTTACAAGTACAGTTTCAAATTAAGGGGGAGTGTTGGAAATATGGATGCGCCATGCATTCCTAATTCCAACTGTATCTTTTTAGAAGGATTAAAAATAGATTTAATTTGCTTTAGTTTAGCATGATTCTTTCTTTAGTTAGAGTCCTATTTTTAGGATTATATTTCATTCAAATAGATACAATTTATTTCATAGCATGCAACTGTTTTAAAGAAAGAGTTTAAATTTAGAATGCTCAGTTAAAGAGTTGTTAGTGGGTGAGTTATTATATTTAAATAACAAAAATTGTAATTGATTTGGATGTACACATAGAAGTGTGAAATCTGCACAAGTAGAATCAAAGATTATTTTCATGTACAGGCTTCATTGTAATTTTAGCCGAAGCTCTGAGTATGAGTTAATTAATGGAGATTACGCACAACAGTGTTGATTTGAATATTCTTCTGTTTGTGCAAGTTATTTAATTATTCTGTTTATTTCCATTATGTTGTTCATTATATAAGACTGCATATTTTATACACATGATTGTAGTTTCCTATAATTAAGCACCATCCTATGATTCTCCATAAGCGGACTATTGTTTGTTATCAATATCCTCTGCTTCACTCTAATTGAATGTACTATAATTGTAGTGCCCACTCCTCCTCGACACTTATTTCTTCTATGATCATGAATTATCATCTGCTTAGAGACATAGACATTGTTATGAGATTTTGGATAGCATGTTGTTAGACTGCATGGACATTGTGATTATTATTTTGTTTTGTCTCATATTATGGATTGTATGGATTCCTAGCAGACTTTGATAGACATTTTTATATATGATGATGATTAGTGATATTTTGTTATATGTTGATAGATTTGTCTTTTGATAGTGGTGATTGTGTTAAATGATTTATGACAAATCTTGTGTAAGTACATTGATGTTATGGTGTATTAATCATGTGATGATATTATTGATCAATAGTATGTTGTTGAATTTATCTAAGTAGGTATAAATTGTAGCAAGTATGTGAATTGCATGATTGTCGTAAAAATGTGAATTATGATTATTGATAATTGTAAATAATTAGTTAGAGTAGAATTTCTTAGCCATGATAGCAATGCAGTTATATTATATGATATATGATATGAGTGTTTTTATTCCTTGTTGTATTGATATAGATTTGAGGCCGAAGTTGGTATTTTTTTGTTGGTTGCAGGAAATTGAGAATCACAATAAACAAGAAGGGACTACGAGACTAACTGTGGAAGAATACCGAATGTTACAACATGGTCACCTTAACAGGTATGTGTTCATGTGCATTGTCATTTTACTTGTCACATGTTGTTAGGAGGTCCAATGCGGGAACAACCTCATATGTGACCATGGGTTTGAATGTTGTAATTGTCTCTTTCATTTTAATTGCTTTAGTTTTATATGTGATTTTATTATATTGTAATGTTTTCTCATTTTATTTTTCTTGTTAGTATAACCCTTGTTTATGATAAATAACCATATGAATAATGCTAATTAGGAGATGTGATAAAAGTGGAATTAAATGTGGTATATAGTCCTTAGTTAATCGTGATTTTGGATAGACTTTAATTGATTTTGATTTCTGTACTCATCCCGATCTTTCAAATCTCGGATTTGGGCTTTGAGACCACTTTTGGAGGCTTGTGCAAAAAGTTATACTTGTCCCATACCTCTTAAACTCACCCACCAACCTTACATATGATATGAGGGGTAAATTTATCCCTCATCATGTGTTTTTAAAGGAAAAAGAGGTAATTAATTGCACTGGCTTGTGAACCCTTTTAATTGTGTCCTTGAAAGTATGGAGTGGTGTATTGTGTGTAAGAATGAAATTTTTCATACCCTCACCTTGCTCATTTATGGAACCTTGGAGTATGTGTTTGAATTGTGAGGTGGATTGTAGGGAAATGATGTGGCATCCTACATGGATCCACCTCACCGTCCTCTCCACCATTTTCTATTTATTTGGGATTCTTTTTTGTTTTGGAGGTTACTCACTTGGAACTTTGGGAGCTTGCTTTTGGATTGGCTTGGATTTGGAAAGAGGTTGGAGTTGGTTGTCTTGAAGATTGAAGGTGCTTGCAAGGACAAGTTAGGGTCTTATATCTTGCATTTTATTTTCCTTTTTTGTGTCTTGTGTTGAAGTTTGAATGAATGTATGTTATTTTTGTATGGGATTGGGTAGGTTTTTACCTTAAGGAAGGTGTGGGGAGAAGGAGAGTTGTACCACATCGGAGGTAAAAAGGAGTTGTAAGGTTTTGTGGAGGGATTTTGGGTAGGGTTCTCCACCTATGGGGGGGGTAAAAAGGAAACTATGAATGCATTTTTTGTATTTTTAAATGTGGAGGGATAAGAGATTTTGATTGTTTGTAATATGAACTTGAAGGTTTAAGGTGGACCACTATCCCACTTGGGAGGTATAAGGAGGTGGTCACCATTGATCCCTTTTCCTTTGCCTCTAGATTTGAGACTATGTGCTTCTTAATGGTTGTAGATTTTATCTTCGGTTGTCTATGTGTTGCCATAATTCTATGTGTGTTTTTTATGTTGAAGTCATTGATGAAAACCTGCCTTCATTGTAACATTACTTATTATTTGATTTTTGGGGCTCGGGGGCCAATGAGAAGGTAGGTTTCTCGTTCTCATTGGATTAAGGTTGGGAGGTGAGTGTTTCCTGTGTTCCCTTCCTTTTTGTTTTGTTGAATATGGAGAAAAGATAATGGAGTTACAAGTTGCTTTCATGGGATGAAGATATATGTGCATTCGAGACAAAAGAAGATAGATATTTGTTGCAAAATCTTACATGTTGTCTCTGCCTTTAAGAGGAGGGCTTTTGTACACTTGTATTTTAAAGTTGAGCTCTTGTAGATGAATTATTTAAAACTTGTTATGAGTTATTAAGCTATGGAATATGCATGGTTGGAAGTTGCATTCAATTAAATTTGAATCTCCTTTGCATTTTATTGCGTATTGGATATATAACTTAAATCAAGTTTACATTCTTTAAAAATCTGAAATGGTTCTCTTTGAAATAGAAATGCATTTGCTTGAGAGAAAGGTATTGGAAAGTAAATTTTTTATTTCCCCCTTGAAAAAATCTTATTTTTCCTTATATTCTTATACAAAAAAAGACATGTTTGGTTGTGTTTATGCTTATTATTCCTCTTCTAAATGAGTTGCAAAATATTATAATTTTAGTTTTGTTGTTATAAGATGTATAACTTTTCAAACAAAAGCAAAGTAGGCATTTAGTTAATTTTAAATCAAAATAGAGAAATATACTCCTTCTCTATCTTGTATTTGTTCAAATTAAAAGGATAATTAATCTAACAATTTTTCATATAAATATATATATATATATATATACATAAATCAATTATATATATTTATATATTCTTATCAATTTAGTTATACGAATAGATTTACCTAATTACATTGCTTGAAAATAAAAATAAACCATGAGCCCTAAGCCCTAAACCCTAAACACTAAATGCAAAGGCCTGAGCTCAAGCCCCTAAACCTTAAACCAGTAACTCCAAACCCTAAAACTTAAACCATAAACCATGAACCATGAACCCCACACCCTAAACCTTAATTCCTAAACCTTAAACCTTAAGCCTTGAACCCTACACCCTAATCCTTGAGCCCTAAATGGTAAACCTTAAACCTTGAGCCCTAAGCCCTAAACCCTAAATCTAGATCCCTCAGCTCTGGCTCTTAAACATGAAACCCATAACTCCAAATCCTGAACCCTAATCCATAAACCCTAAACCATGCACCCTAACCCCTAAACCGTTAACCCTGATCCCGAAGCCCTAAACCTTAAACCTTAGGCCCTAAATGCTAAATCCTAAAGGTCCCAAACCTAAAATAATAAAACATGAACCATGATCCCTAAATGTTAATCCCTAAACCCTAAAAAATAAATCATAAAACCTAAATTTTGAACCTTAAACCCTAAACTATAAACCTTAAGCACTAAATCCTAAACCCGGAACCCTAAGCCCTAAACCCTTAACACTAAAGCTTAAACCCAAAACCCTAAGCCCTAAACACTAAACTCTGTGACCTAAACCCTTAACCTTGAGACCTAAACCCTAAAGTATAAACCGTAAACTCAAACACAAAAATAATAAACCTTAAACCCTGAACACTAAATCCTAAACCGTAAAGCCTAAACCCTTAACCCTTAACCCTAAACACTTAACCCTAAACTCTTAAACCTAAACATTAAAACTTGAACGCTGAGCCCTTATCCCTAAGCCATAAAACCTAAACACTAAATCCATAACCCTAAGCTCTAACCACTAGAACTCATATATTTCCAGTAAGGCTCATGAGTGATTTCATATTTTTGAATATCTTGGGACCATATTTCCTAGTCTTATGCCTAGAACCATCATTAAGTCTATTTTTACAACTACCTTGTTTATGAGAGGTGGGTATTTCCCTCCTTCAAAATATCAACAAATGAAAGACATCAAATTTTGATGAATCTCTTTGAATTTTGTTCCTACAAAGTTGATGAACCCTTTTTACTTGAATACTCTCTGTCAATACTAATAAGAATGGTTAAGACACAGAAAATTCGAGTGAGTTAAATAGTTCACATGCAATGGGAAAAGGAAGATAGTTGTATTGGGTAATATTAATTTTTACCAAATTATTCTTGGATATATGTAATTTCCCTCTAAAATATCAGTAGATGAAAGGCATCAAATTGTGATGAATCCCTTTAATGTTCTACCTATGAAGTAGATGAACCATTTTTAGTTGAATACCATCTATCAATACTTATAAGAATGGGTAAGACATAGAACACTACAATGAGTGAATTGGTGAGCCTTAAACTATGAGCCCTAAACCCTAACCCCTAAACCCTAAACCCTAAACCCTAAGCCTTAAACCCTAAACCTTTAACCCTTTTCCCTAAATCATGAACACTGACCAATAAACCTTAAACCCTAATTCCTTAACCCTAAACCTTCAATCCTCAACCTTAAACCCTAAACCCTAAACATTAAACACTAAGCCCTAAACCCTAAACTCTAATCCCTAAATCCTAAAACCTAAACACTAAAACCTAAACCTAAACCTTGATCCCTAAACCATAAACCATAAACCTTGAACCCTAAACCCTAAACCTTAAGCCCTAAGCCCTGAACCCTAGGCACTAAGCCCTAAGTCAAAACCCTAAACCTTAAACCCTCAAACTTAATACCTCAACCCTAAACCCTAAATACTAAACCATGACCCCTAAACCCTTAACCCTCAACTCTCAACCCTAAACCCTAAAACCTCAACCCTAATCCCTAAGCCCTAAACCCTAAATCTTAATCCATAAACTCTAAACCATAATCCCTGAACCTTGAGCCCTAAACCGTTAACCCTTAACCGTGAGCCACAAAACCCTAAACTCTAAACCATAAACCATAAACCCTAAAACATGAACCCTAATCCTTGAGACTTTAACCCTTAACCTAAAATCTAAACTATGAGCCTCAAACACTAAACCTTAAGCCCTTAACTCTAAACTTTGAGTCCTAAACCCGGAGCCCTAAACCCTACACCCTAAATCATAAAGCCTCACCCAAAGGAAATTCCTAATAGTATATTTCAATGTGTTTCAATGTGTAGGGAATAGTGTCTAAGGTGATCGATCGAATCATTTAGTTTTGATGAGATACTACGTCCTCTGAAGGCATAAAAAGTAAATTTTGGCCATTATGTAGCTAATTGAACACCCTTCAGAACAAGAAAAAATGAGCTATTCATGTTTTTGAGGTATCAAGGACCATCATGTGTGAAGTATTAAGGCATCGTTTGTCTCCATAAGAGAAATATCAGCAAAAACATGTATGAGAATCATGAATTTGATTCCCTAAAAGGATGCTTTTAGAGCTAGGCAAGTTGAGGGGATGATCTTTATATGGAGCACCATGTTTCTAATAATGAGCAATCATTTGAGTTCACTTGATGAAATTCACTTGGTACTATTCGTAAAAAATCATTCAAAACCTAGTAGTGTTATCACACCTTAAGGAGGAGGCACATTAAAATCACCTCATTTTGGCCATTAGACAGGAATCCCATTCAGGGAATAATCCTTTATCTACAAAGTGAGGATCTCTTTTTAGTTTTTAGTAAGAATTAGACAAGCATCATAGATTTGATTCATGGTCACTAAAGTGAATTATGGACCAAATTTAAAAAAATTTACCAATTCAAGCAGTGATAGGGCCAAACTCCAATTTAGAAGGTCAAAAAACCTAAAAAACAACTAGATGCTTTCCCAAAACAAAGATTGACTACAATATATATGCCCTAAAAGTTTTAGGTCCTTTGTTAAAATCCTCAAAAATAAGTACTAACTGGATTAGATTTTGATAAACTATCTTCTAGATTATAATTGTTAGAGCTAAGGGACCACTTCCATCAGGTGCAAAGTTGCCCTAATTTCTTATATTTACTAAAATAAATTTAAAGTATAAGAAATAATAAAATAAATCTTGTTTATTATTTCTTATAAGAAATAATAAAAGAAATATTTTTTATTATTTCTTAGACTTAAATATGTATTTTTGTAAGTATAAGACACTCAAATACACATACATAGTCCATACTATACAAAATGTGTTTGTGTTTTGACTTCTCTAAAATGCGTACTTGTTTTCACTTCTCTATAATCTGTATGCATTTTGGCTTCTTTAAAACACGTATGCGTTATAGGTTCAGTAATTACCAAACCAAAAAAATGTGAGTGCATTTTAGCAAAATATGTACGCATTTGATCTGTTTTCAGGTTTTTGTCCACTTTTTGGCCCCCCAACTTCATGCACTTACCCAAAATGGAGAGAAAAAATGGAGGATGGGTTTCCTCCCATTTGTATATCTTTAACCAAAAGAAACCCTCCATGGTTTCCCCACAAGTTTTCATTTCTTCCACCTACTTCAATGTGTAAAACAAAATGAACAAATGAAGAGATTAGGGCAAAGAGAAAATTAAAAAGGCAACATAAGGAAATTTAGGGATTTTAGGGAAAACGTAAATCTAAGGGTCCATATTGATCTAATCTAAGGGTGGAGGATTGTCCCTACACATTTTAAGTTATTGAATTTTTTTGGTGGGAATGGGTTTTAAATTAAAGGTATGGGTAACTAGTTAATAGGGCCACCTAGTGCATTCGATATGGGTATTAGGGGGTTAGAGTGAGTTGTGACCCATTTATTATGGATTAATATATAAATAAATGACATTTGATTATAGGGATTACATAAATAATATTGTGCATGGGTATTTTAGATAATGTTTAAAAAAATATTAATTTCACTAAAGGTAAAATATGTGGTTAAATACCTAAATTATGGGCATGTATGTTAAGTCAATATAGGAAATGAATTTAAACCAACTTAGAAAATGATTCTTGATAAACTTAAGAGGATTTTTAAATAGGTAAAATACCAAGATTAAATTTGATGGATTAAGTTCAAAAATGATTTTTGAAATTAGTTAATAATATTTCATTATTAATTTTCGACAGCCTTATGAATGTGTAGAATTTATCAACGGGAATTTAATTGATCGCAATTAATGTTTATCTCATTTTAAACAAAAAAAAATCCTAATTTTCCTAAGTAATTAATGAGGTTTGACATGGTTTTGGTGCGTTGAAATTTGTGGGCGTTATATCATACATTTCAACTTTATAGTCATAGATATCTACCTGGCGGAGATAGACCCGCTTGATTTGAGACAAGAAGAAGCTTTCAGGATCCTTTATAAACTTTGACAAGGTATTTCAGGTGTAAATACACTCTTCAACTATGAATACGTGGTAGGGTATCTTCACTTACTTCATGAAGTATGCATTTGAAATAGGATATGCACTAAATTGTCAACATAGACTTGCAATGTTAAGGGAATGGATGATTTCCAATATAATCTAATTCAAACATACTTATTTCAGCACCTTTCATGATGGATAAAACATTTATATAGATTCCCTTATCATTACTTTATCTAATATCATGCTCACTTAAACAAATTTGCTAGCTCATCCAACATTACACAGCTAAGGTTTTAGAGCTCAAACCCTAGTCTATTTTTTGTAAGCCTCCAACAACATATTCTTCACTTTTATCTAAATTTAGTTGTATATTTACTTCAATGGATATTCTAAATATAACCTCCAAGCACTCTTTTTCATGAAATAACAAGGATATGCTCAAAATTTTGATTCATAGTTTTCAGTCCTTTATGATACTCACAGTAGAACAATCGTAATTTCTAAAGAAGAGATTTGTTACCTATTATAGACCTCTTTTGTATCATCTAGGGATCATTTTGAGAAGATCCATATCTTAGTAACTTTTCCACACCAAGTTCCATTACAATTTAAAGGCATGACATATAAAAACAACCATTTTATGGAATGTGTGTACGGGTTCTTAAGACCACACAAGAAAATATTGACTTGGGGTTCTCTCTCTAACAAATTTTTAGTCAGACAATCATCCATGGAAAGATAATTTCAAGGAGAGCACTATCACTAACTTCACAAGCTTGTGAGCATAGTTTTTAAAGGTAAATTTACAAAGACAACTCAAAATTTAGTCCTTTTATCAAGGCCTATCCAAGATAGTATTGGAGAAATGAATGTTATTACTATATATCACTTGATCAAGGTAAATGTGAGATCCAATAACTCATCTTGGACTGTAGAGGGAGTTCATGGTCATTTCTTAGCTCAAGATCATGCTCACACATTAATTCTTTCTTGAATGATAGTGATAGGTTTAGGTTGATTGTTCTGAATTCAAGGTGTTGAATGAGATGAGAATTATTTTTTCCACTCTTCAACATGAATCCCCTTATCACTTTATGCATAACAAGAGTATGCATGAATTAAGAATTAATGGCACAATTTTCAACTTGAATCCCTTTACACCAAGCAGCATACAAAAAACTTACAAGAACTGAGATATGCCTACATGGTACACGCCACCATTAGGAACACAAATTGCCACCATTTTGACATATGAGGATCCATTTTAAATATCCCTTGTGGGATATCACTTAAAAATATAGAATATATATTTAAATTTGTAGAAACTAAAATTTTCATTTTGCTTGGATTAAACCCACTAGGGAAGCAAACTAAAATGTAAAGATAACTGACAAAATACTTCTCAACATCACATGAAATTTTATAGAGAGCTTACTATGATGAAAAAAAAGAATATAAAAATATTTTTTCATTTTTCTTACTAATATATGACTTCCAGTAATTTTTGAAATTCCCTAACTCTTGGAAAAGTTCAAAAATTCATAACTATGTGAATACAATGGATTAGAATCTGATTTTATAGAAGTAACATCTATAAATTATATAGAATTAAACCAAACCTCTATACCTAAAATAAAACACTAGGAAACCCTCGAAAAACTTTCTGCAAATCCCTAGGGATGACATCACCCTATAGAAGGGAATAGAAATTGATCAAATTTACTCCAAACGCTGCACCAAACTCTACCTTAAATATTGAGGATAAATTGATATGTAAACCCTTAAAATTTCCTCACCCTAGTACTAAAACTGCCTCTGAAACCCTCTTGAAACCCTTCCTGAAATATCTGTAAAATATTCCTGAATATCTCCTGTGAATAAGCTTTAAATGGAAAGCTAGGGTGGATCTTTCTCCACCGAAGAGTTACCTACTAGTTAGGAGTGGATCTCTCACCACTGAAGCTAGGGATCTTGTGAGTTTTAATCCACAACAAAGAAGAATGCAAACAGGAGTTTCTCAATACCAAAATATGTGTGAGTGTAAGAAGTATTGAATAACTCTCCTTAACCACTCCTTTTATAACTTCACCATGCAATAAGAGGCCCAAAAAAGACCCCAATCGACCCTCTTTTGGAAAATCACATAAATATAATATGATTTAAGTTATTTTTTTCCCTCATGTGCCAAAAGTAACTTATGTGACCCCCATCAACAAATTAGAATAATAAAGTTTCATATAGTCACCCAATGATAAAATATAACAATTACTACCACCAAGTCACCCAACTTAATGTCAATGACAAAATATAACATAGAGCAAGGTCGTAATCAGGCATCCATGCCCAATAGCCTTCATTGTCGTTAGCCCCTTGGGTATTACCAAGGCTAATATGAATGAAAATTCTCTTAGACCATCCACTCAGAATTAGGGACATTACACCTTATACACTCTTGAGGGGTTTCCACACCTTAAATAAATGAATTGATGGCCAAAAACTTCATTTGTTTCCTATCACTCCAGGAGGGATGTTTGGAGAGAGAACAACATTGTTAGTAAAATGAATAGAATTTTTTTGTTTCTTATCCAATTCACCTCAAAATTTTGTAAAAAGTTTATTTTTGGAGTGCTATTCAAAAATTCCTTCTACAATTTATCTTAACAAGGCTTGATAATTTTGTGGATGCTAAGAAGAAAAGGTGCTTAATTTACCTTTTTCAAGAAACCGGTTTTGGTAAAACTTGAATAAATTCAAATTTCCTCTTCAAAGTTTGATGAAATTTGACCAAGAGAACCATAGCACATACCTCTACATGATCATATCTTAATTTATCTTATCCATTATCAGATCCTTAGCTTTAATTTCAGTTATTTCATCCGTGTTTAATTCATTTATTGTTGATATATACATGTCCACACCCAACTACCTATATCTTAGTAGGGTCCCTTTCTCTATCTTGATTGTGGGCGTTAAAAACCCTAGGTTAACCTAGTGTAGGGATTATTACCCTCTATATATTCTACCCTAATTATCACTATAGCCCATTTATGTTTATCCCCTTGTATGTCAGTACATGTGTGTTTCCTACTCATTTCCTTGATACCCTTGTAGAACAGATGATTTAGAAGTACATGTTATTGAAAAACATTTTGGCCCACATACACTACCTGTTTAATTTGTCTAGCTCTATTTATAATTTAAATATCCTCAATGGTTAATTTCATCTTTTAGGGATAGAATAATAAAAAATCAAATATGGAAGGCTATATAATCAATTCAATGTCCCTTTCTAACTCACCTAACACTTTTACAAGATATTATTACAAATTTATCATTCCAAAGAATTCAAGGGAACTATAAATATAGCCAAATTAGTTGAAATTGAATTTTAGATAAGTCCTCGCTATAGGTATGAATCACTAAATGAGGTCGTAGATTCTATCTTCCTCCATTTCCAATAAGGTAATGGTCATAGACACATGTCTTAGAAAGATAAAAATCACTATAAGAATTATTCAAGGGTTTCAAGTAACAAAGAGTTAGGTCACATCGTTGAGGAACATCACGTCACACTACTACCACATTATGTACACTCTTTACTATATAGTTAGCTCACTATCTTGGGGTTAGATGACATGAGCACACCCTTACAAGGTTTACTAGTTATTCTTCCTTACACAAGCACATAGGAGAAAAATATGAGGCTTGATCCTTCAATGAGGGAATTACTAAAACAATATGGTTCAGGAGTTGGGAACTTGAATGCCAAGGGTAGTCCACTATCACCACACACATTTGTTTTCTAAATTTTGTTTATTATATCTCTGATAAACTATACTATTAGATTTTTTGGTTTTCTAATTTGTTGTAGGTCATTATGGGTCATGAAAAATTCATGCAACCAAGAGTGAAATACAAAGAATGTAATTTCTAGGAAAGAGAAAAAAATAGGAAATTTTGTTCTATAAATTTTGTATGGTGGAAGTATCTCTCACTTTCTAGATGTCAACTTGATTATGTTTATGGCAGTAGCAAAACTGCCACTTGTTAATGAGATGTATACAATGAATTCTTAGTATTTTTTTATGTTAACAGGAATTCCTTATAGTATATTTAGGTGGATTAAAACTATAGCATTTGGTCAACCATCCAATGATGTATTTTTCATTATAGTTTAAATAGGATAACTTGAATTCCCTATAACATTTTACTACCCACACCTACTCCAAACAACACTGATTTATGTAAAGTTTCTTTTGGACCAATCAAAATCTAATCCCTTTTTCTTTTCAGAACCCACTAGCATATTCTCACATCCACAACATCTAGAGGGCCATGATTTGTAAAATATAATTTTGTACTCAATATTTGAAAAACATTGAATTTTCAATTTTATAAATATTTATCTATAATTTTTTTCTCTAGAACACCTAGAGTAGATAGATATCATAAAAAACATAATAATTTATGTGTTGCAAATATTTTTTATTCTCTACAATTGTGGGGTTCTTTGTTTTCTTATTTTACTATCCCCACCCCATCTCAAATAGAAAACTTACCCACTAATTAGATTTATCTTATATACAAATCCAAAAGTTATATGGTACAATAATTGAATGTAATACATCTTTGATGATGAAAAACAAGCTTCCAAGACAAGAATGAGATCTAGACCCCTTTTCATCCGTTTAAAATTCCTATATTGATTTAGCAAAGCCTATTTTCCATAATCCGTAACTTTTAGTTTGCATACGAGGCTATTTTGTTATTATTCTTCATTTCTCTTTAGCGATGGTTGTGATACCGTGTCTCTAGTAATAGGGGAATTTTTTCACCACAGAAATAAAAATTAAAACACAATTTTCAGTATTTTGATCATGATTTGATTTTCTCCAAATTTACTCAGTCAAGTATGCTAAAACCATGTTGAATAGAAGGGTCTTAGATTTTTCATCCCTTTTTGTTAAAACTAACTTATTGAATTATTCCCCATTATCTTAGCCACTCATTCTTGTTCGGCATGTGTTTTATGACTTATTCTCCTCCAATAGATTATAAATATCCCACATTTGTTTTTATCATGGCTTGACAATTTTAAGTTTTGAGAATTTTTAAGTTGTTGGATTACTTATTACTAACATATTGGAAGAAGTATTAAGTTGTGTAGAGATATAATACATCATCAAAACACTAGGAAAAATTACCAAATCGCTATACTAACCAGGTTGTGGATGTATTTCGTTTCTTCAAAAAATTTATGTAACAATTATATTTTGAAATCAAAAAATATATTTTTTGTGATATTTTAAATGGAAGATGTCATCACTTCTTATGTGCATATGTTATACATGTATTAATTTTAGAGCCTTTATTCTAATAAATATTCTTTCTTAGATAAACGTATTTTCCCTACGGATTTTCTCAGGAAATTGGTTGGAGAAAGAAGTGAAGAAATTCTTGTATATTCTTCTATTTAATTTTTCTTTTGATTATACTAGAAGTAATTATGCTAGGGAAAGTTTATCTAGAAGAAATGAAACAAATTCAAATAAGATTCCATTCCTGAAAAAACTTAGTTTAAGCTCTATTACAAGAATATTTATTTTATTCAAAGAAATAATATTATAAGGGATTCCTCGTTACAACTAGTATTTAAAACCTCCCTAGAATAGAGGAATAACCATATCCAATTGTTCATTTTTTAGTTTATTTTTATTAGAAGAATAAATTAATTTGGTTTTATTTCTTTTTTCTTTTTTTAGACTCTATATCTTTTTTTCTTTTAAATGATTATGAAAAGATAAAAAATAATAATCAATTAATTAGTTTTAATGCATTCCTTTTTAAAAGCTTCTCAAAATATAGAAAAATATAGATTAAAGTAGATACGTTTATTTTATTTTATTGGTTGAAAAGGATTTTGATATACTAAAGGGATAGATTTATCTATATTTATGTTTAAATAAATTTCTTTCCATTATTTATTCATAACTAGGATTTAATATAATCTAGAAAATGAGATCGAGAAAAAAACCTAGTTATTAGGAATTTGTGCATCCATTTCATAGCCTCTGATTATCCTTTGACTACCCATTTGGTTTCTATTTTTTTTTTTCATTCATGAGTTGATGAACATATGTGACCATATTTGGTCTAGCTCAACCTCATAGGAGAATCTTTGAAGCAATAATTAATCCACCAGGTATCAACCTATACCAAGGAGACACAAAATTAGGATTACATGTACTCGTTTTTTTCTCTAATCCCTTGTCCCCATTAATTATTAAACAACTTGAAACTCTAAATGAGTAATTATCCATGTAACTAAATAATTTTGGGTCAATCAAAAAAACTTAATTACAAACACAAATCCTTAGTTTTCTCTCCTTTGTTCATCATATGAACTCTTATTTGATCGTCTCTAGAGATGAGTAGTTAGAGATGAATGGAATTTCCAAGATTCCATTATCATAGCAAAAAAATATTCAATCTAACTGGCATACATAAAAAATTATGTGCAACAATAATCCTTGATCATAGTATTCCATACATAGAGATAAGATGAGTTTTCACTATCCCTGACGAGAAAGTTTTATACTGACAAGTTTAGTGAATAAGAGTTTCTAGACCTGTAAAGCTCGATCCTTAGCCATCCCCTCTTATTCAAATTTACCAATTTACACATATCCAAACTATTCCCACCTTCCAGATTTTTTTTTCTCAGCCAAACCTTGGGAATTTTAGTGTACAGGAAAAGCCATGTCACTTTCACTATGTACAAATCTAGTGAACCCGATGTGAATTAATTTTTATTTTTCTTTTTCATTTTCTTTCTTTCCACATCTCTCATCTTTCATTATTTTTTGGGTATTGATAGCCCCCAAATATGTCTAGTAGATAACTTGATGGAACTTTTGGCCTTGATGGGTATTATGCCCATGTCTAGCCTCAATGACCTCCCTTTTGTCTTAGGTTGGGTTGGCAACTACACTAAAAACATGAATACCTCCCTTAACTACATCTCAAAACCTACAAATCATGTGAGGATATAGGATGTTGATCGACCCCAAAACATTCAGTATGTTCAACATTATTTGAAAAATAATGACCTGTAATGTGGAATTGGCTCTCATAATAAGGTTTTATTAATACATCACATTGGATTGTAAATATCATAAGATAATATCTTTACATAGATCAGTGATCCTTTATGTACAATAGATGAGTCTTTTAATATAATGTAGACTTGTACTTCTAAAATTTTAAATGGTGATGATGTAGCTATGCATCTTAATGCCCCCATTTTATGGGAAGTTAAAAATATGAATATTTAACAAATATTACAGGGATATTATTCATCCCCTATGGAGAACCATATAGATTGCAAATATAAATAGAGGGTCAAACACTCACCAAATCACATTGTTATTTCTACATTAGTATAGACGAATTGAGAAATGGAAAGTTCTCAAACCTCGCAATTGACCTGTGTAATAGGGAATAATATGTTGTTATTTTGATGTTCTAGTTACTTTTGTTTCTCTGTTCTGCTAGTAGAGGAATCCTCGCAATTGACCTGTGTAATAGGGAATAATATGTTGTTATTTTGATGTTCTAGTTACTTTTGTTTCTCTGTTCTGCTAGTAGAGGAATCCTCGTTTGATCCTCAATGTCATATCTTTTTCTCCATCTTTTGTACGAGGTAGGATCCCCTTAACCCTCCTTTACATATAATAACAAAAATATGGGTTATCCCATGGATAATCGAAGTCACATCCCTCTCACTAGCATGCAACCAACACAATGAAACATGCAACAAGGTTATCTAGTTCAATCAAACCTAGGTGATCTTCTCACAAGGGTTGGCACACTATGAATGGTTGCTCAACCATCATATGTATACCCTTCCCCGGGGCCCATTGGTAATTCCTTTCCACATGTCATCCCCAACAATGTTATTTCTCATAACAAAACACCCACAAATGTATTCTCTAATGTTGTTCCTCCCTACATGTATATGTATTCAAATTTTGGACAACTAGACATCTTTAAATTCCTCGTCACATTCTCACAGTTCTAAGGAGCACCATATATACTAGCTAATAACTATGTTATGGCTTACCAAACATCTCATCCTAAACCTTTTTCATGAAGAAAAATCCATTGTATAATCTTACGCATATGTAACCTATGTTGACCACTCAAAATAACCTTTCAATTTCACAATACGAGGTGTTATGCTGATCTAGAGGAAATTCTGGGATTTTGGGGGTTCCTTAAATTTCCCTAAACAACAAAAAAGTTTGTAGAGAATTCATCAAGATTTTGGTCAGTAATTGGTATGCAGAAAATGGACTTCATATGCTCAAGATACAGCCAGTCAAAGTATGGTCAACACTCAGAATGGGCAAGGTCAACTGACCAAGGAGGGTAGCGATGTGGCGGAACTAGAGTGCTTTCAGAGGAGAAAAAAAAAGTGTTATTTTGCAATGCCAGTATTTAAAACTTGTATTCGGATAGGTGGACCCTGCTTTTCCTGGCCAGGAGCCCTCGACCAAGTTCGGCACACTCTTGTCATGCAAGGGTACCTTTTTTGTTGCATCATTAGTATAACACATGGTGGGTCCTCAGGTCACCACGTGGCCTACCACCATAATGAGAGTGCATCAGATCTAGCCAACTTAGGCAATTTAGTAGGAAGATTTCATCTATATGGGTGAGCTCATTACATTCCTTGGCAAGCTCATAGATAGCTCAGTTCAGCGAGCTATTTATTCACAACTCAGTGAGTTGTTATTTGTATTCAAAGAGCTACATGGTCCAATGGTCTATTCAGAGTGGGCTTAAATGTGGCAATACACACAATGCTACAGTTGGTTCTTTCACTCACTGACCAAGCCACCCATGTGGCATTACATATCTTGGTGGGTTAAATATCAACTCAGTCACAACAACTACCATGTCATAAGCTATACAATGCATCATCCACTCTTCAAATAGCTCGGGATATCTACTCTCCAGCTCTAAACCTTAAACTCGAGAACTTCCATATAGCTTGACGTGGAAAAAATCCACTCGGTAGGATCCCCTTAACCCTCCTTTACATATAATAAAAATAATATGGGTTATCCCATGGATAATCGAAGTCACATCCCTCTGACCAGCATGGAACTAACACAACGAAACATGCAACAAGGTTATCTAGTTCAATCAAACCTAGGTGAACTTCTCACAAGGGTTAGCACACTATGAATGGTTGCTCAACCATCATATGTATACCCTTCCCCAGGTCCTGTTGGTAATGCTTTCCACATGTCATCCACAAAAATGTTATTTTTCATAATAAAGCACCTAAAAATGTATTCTCTACTGTTGTTCCTCCCTTCATGTATATGTATTCAAATTTTGGACAACTAGACATCTTTAAATTCCTTATCACATTCTCACGGTTCTAAGGAACCCCATATATACCAGCTAATAACTATGTTATGGCTTACCAAACATCTCATACTAAACCTTTTTCATGAAGAAACATCCATTTTATAATCTTACATATATGTAACCTATGTTGACCACTCAAAATAACCTCTCAATTTCACAATACGAGGTGTTATGTTGATCTAGAGGAAATTTTGGGACTTCAGGGGTTCCTTAAATCTCCCTAAACAACAACAAAGTGGTAGAGAATTCATCAAGATTTTGGTCAGTAAATGATATGCCGAAAATGGACTTCATATGCTCAAGATACAGCCAGTAAAAGTATGGTCAACACTTAGAATGGGAAGGGTCAACTAACCAAGGAGGCAATGACATGGCGGAACTAGAGAAATTTTGGAGGAGAAAAAAATAGTGTTATTTTACAATGTCAGTCTTCGAAACTTGTATTCAGACAGGTGGACCCTACTTTCTGTTTGCCAGGGGCCCTCGACTAGGTTCGGAACACTCTATTCATTGAGTGGTACGTTTTTCTCTACATCATTATTACGACACATGGTGGGTCCTCAGGCCACCACGTGGCCTACCACCACAATGAGAGTCTATCAGATCTAACCAACTCAGGTGATTCAGCAGGATAATTTCATCGATATGGGTGAGCTCATTACATGCCTCACCGAGCTCATGGATAGCTCTGTTCAGCGAGCTATTTATTCACAACTCAGTGAGTTATTATTTGTATTAGGCAAGCTACATGGTCTATTCTGAGTGGACTTATATGTGGCAATACACACAATGCTACCACTAGTTATTTCACTCACTGACCAAGCCACCCATGTGGCAATACATAGCTCGGTGGGTTAAATATGAACTCGGTCAAAACAACTACCGTGTCATAAGCTATAAAATGCACCATCCACCCTTCAAATAGCTCAGGATATCTACTCTCTACCTCCAACCCTTAAACTCAGGCATTTGCATATAGCTTGACGTGGCAAAAATCTTCTCAGTGGTATATATTGTATGGTGGGAAAAATAATGGTTGGTGTGGCCACAGCCAACTTACAATGATTTCGGTCGGGCCTTTTTAAAGGATAATGAAGGTTAATAACCCACATATGTGGGATTAAACATCCCTACTGACCAAAATGCCAAGTGTAGAATTGTGTAGATGTGGGGGCAGCTAATGTGCCTACATCTATATAGTAGGCGGTAGGAAATATTAAGGTTTTTTTAACCTAGTAGTATTTTTAGCCCATCATTCCATAGTTATGTGGATCTAAATATTAAAATGGTGGATTTTAAAATGTAAAAGCGGTGGTCAAAGGAGGTTGAATCCTTGACCAACAAACTCCAAGATTTAGTACCTCATAAATGCATTACATATCTCAACAATTACAAAAACGAGCTTTGTGGGTATTATCAAAAAAACTATTATATGTAGAGCCATGCGCTTAAAAGGAATTTTTTTATAATTCATCGACTTTTGGAGGGTTTAGAGTCAGAATTGGTGTATGATTTAAAAAGGAGATTTGTTCAAAATTTCCATGTGCTCCTAATGGTGGTATTGTTTTCCTAATTTGGAGGAGTTTTGAAACCATTACACCTTACAGATGTCATATCAATGTTTGGAGTTCTTCAGGAGTCTTTTTGAAGCATGCCTTTCATGAAAGGAAAAATATTTGGAGACTCATACTTTTGCAACAGTCATTATACGCCAGGTTACTACCACTTGGTGGACTTGGAGGAGATATTGTCTTTAGTATTTCGGTTCGGATTCATACTAAACCAACTGGATCTATGATCACCTTTCTTTATCCGGTTCATATTCATTGTAATAGGCTAGGTATGGGATCACTGGGCCAAATCCCTTTATAATTATCATTGGGAGGAATTCCTATATAGCTATCATTGTTTATAATCCCTATAAAACTATCATGTGGATATCATATCAGATACGCTTATTGGTATTCTCGTCAAGAGCATCACTTTGTTGTATGTTGTACTTGTTTAAAAACCATAAGTTTAATGGATCAGCTCAACATACTGACCTGGAGACATAGAAATTTCCGAACTCGATTGTCAAATTTTGTTGTTGTGTGTATGTGTTCTTTCTGTACATTTAATTTTATTTTAAAGTTGATAATATTTGTGGAGTAATTTGCAAGTTCCTATAGGGGTCTATGGCCAGTTCGAAAAATTTAGTTTTGTTTACGGATCAAGTTGGTATTAGAGCTGGTTGATTTCATGATTTATTTAGTTACATTTAGACACAAGTCATTGATTTGTTAATCCCATCAATGAAAATTATTTGGTTTGATCTTTTGATTGGTAAATTTTTTAGTATTTTGGGAGATAATTTGTTTGCAGGCAATCATTGGAAAATAATTGAAGAGGGAAAGACTGGAAGAGCTCGAGAAAATCAAGAGAAAATTTCAAGAAGAAAATGCATTCCTACAATGCAAGCTTTATTCCCTCGAAGATAAATTTGATCAGTTGGAAAAGGAGCTAGAATAAAAATCTAAGCTCTTGATCAATTTTCAGTGTGGTGATCAAAAGAAGGAATTACATTCTACTTTAGATGCATCAACCATGATAGAGTGCATTATAAGTTTCTCACCATGGGAGTATTCTTCTTCCTCCCATTTGATTTTAGATTCAGGTAATGATGTCTTTGGTTCATTTAAAAATCATAACAGAGGCATTGGATCTAAATAATTGTTTATGAATGATTTTTATGGAAGAGGTTTTAGAAATTATAGTCAAGGCATTTCTAACCCAATATAGGTTGAGTATCGTCCTCATTTTTTAGGATTTGTTTATTACTAGTGCGGGAATGGATATTGGAGAATGCTTTAAGCAAGCTTGAGGAAGAAAAGCTTCCAAAGGCCAATTGAATACCCGAGTAATCCTGTAGATAGATTTCAATGCAGGAATCATGTACTTCTTCGTACAGAGGATAGATTTGGTAAGAAAATTCAGCGTAGAGGTATCTCGATTTGACCTCCACCATCCTTACCATAATCAATAAGCACCATGAATGATGTAAAAATTTTGATCCACTCTTTTCCATTTAAGAAGTTTGGCTTCGATATTCAAAAAATGTGGCATATGTTTCATTGTACATTTTGTGGGATGTATAACCATTATGTTGTCATATCTTGGTAGAGAAGGACTTTTTTGAAGAAGTTGTTTTTAAGGATACAAGGTAAATTATAAACCTCCATCACATCATTTGGAGGCGAGAAAGGGAAAGAAGATTTCCTCATCCTGGAAGAAGGTAATGAGGAAATTTTGTGCACATTATCATGTGAATGGGCATCAGCTGAAAACCTTTTAGAAACCTTCATCCATCTCACCATCATAGAAATGGCAATAAAACTATGGAATACAAACTTGTGGCAAAGGTAAATGAAGTTGTGACTCCACCATCAGTTGAAAATTCAATTATGGAGCAGGTAATATGTGAAAATTTAAATCTGTTGAAATGGGTTGGTTAACAATTTTTTCAACTTTATATTACATAGCTCTTGATTTTTGAATGTCATTCATATCAATACCCTTTTTTGGCACCGTCTTTAATTATGATGCTTCTAAATATAATACCCCATCAAAGGGGAAATTATGTACTAAACACATAATGTTGTGAGTATTGAAATTTATTTTATAAGAAATTGTGCATACACCTTCCTAGGAGCTCAGATCCTTAGTACATTAGATGAGGATTGTGATCATCATTGGGCTTTTGAAATTACCTTGGAATTTTGTTCTTTATGGAAGTGTAGTCCATGCAGCAGGATGAATATTATGAGTAGATGTCCGGGAGTGTCGTGCAAGTGTCACATGTCCCAATATTGAGCCATTGATTTTCGGATTGTTGACTAGTTGTGTACTATATTATATCTCTTCTTAGTAACACTAGGTTCAGGGTTTACAGAGCTTTTTTTAGACAACAATCCTTCTTATTGGGGAGGTTTAACCCGGCAGACATTTTACGATGTCAGGGGTTCCATAAATCTCCCTAAACAATAACAGAGTGGTAGACCATTCAGAAAGCTTTCCGTCGATAACTGGAATGTGGAAACGAACTTCATATGTTCAAGATACATCTTGTCAAAGTATGGTCAAAATTCATAACTAGCAGGGTCAATTGACCAATGTGGCACCGACATAGAGGAAGTGGAGTGCATTCGAAGGAGGATGAAATTTTTTTTATTTTGTGACACCTATCTTCAACACTCATATTTAAATGTATGGACCCCACATTTTTTTGGTCGGGGAACCTCGGTCAGTGTTCGACACACTCTTTTCATGGAGGGATGCCTTTTTCATTGTATTTTTATCACCCCAACGTGCTGAGTCCTAAGGAAATCATGTGACCTTACAACCACGATGAGAGTGCATCGGATCTAGCCAACTTTGGTGAGTTAGCAGGATGGGTTCAATATTAATATGGGTGATCTCATTGCAATGTCTCAGAGAGCTCATAGATAGCTCTGTTCAACGAGCTATTTATTTATTTTTTGATGAAATAGTCTATATTACTTTATAAAATATTACAACCTATCCACAAAAAATATGGGTGGTAAAGGGCACACCCCATGAACAAACTAGCCATGATGGCTAGGAGACTAAAGTATCAAGGCCAAGGGGAAACACAAAACTTATCAACAATGCCAAAACAACCAAAAGTAAAAACCTAGGCCATCGCAACAAACATAGTGGCAGGGGGTGGTGGAGACCCCTTATTCTCCAAGTTACTACTAGGAAGATCGTTTCCATCCGGAAGGGGTGAACATCCTAAAGCTACTTCTTCATCTTTGTCTTCATGATGGTTAGGAGAAATAGCAAGAGCCAACTTGGGAACTTTTCTAGATTCCCACCCATCCCTCTGCACAGGAGGCGGGGAGTGGTGGTGGGAAACCGAGCCACTGTGCTATGCAGAATGGTGAGGGGACTCCCAACCATCACGATTGACAGGGCTACATCGTTTCTTCGGGCTATCGCCTGAGAGAGTGATGACAATGAGCTTGGTCTACCGACTATCCACAACCATGATTCCCTCTTATCAAACAATCCCAGAAGGGGAGGTAGGGGTTTCCCACGCAACAGTGCAAGGAGCATTGGCCCAATGATCCAAAAGGGTCTAAAGGTGCCGCACCTCCAACTCCACCTTGCGGGCCTGGTCTTGGATCTGTAAGAACACATTCGAGAGAAGCATAACCTTATCATAATGTGAAAGAATACAAGAAACTGTGGAATTAGACAAAGCAACATAAATCGTGTTCTTTCCATATTAAAAATGGATCTCCACTCTGAAAGTATGCCACACTTGCACAAAAGAATGGGGAATGGAAATAGAATCCACCAACAAAGTATGTTGCATATGAAATTGAGCTGGTCCAAACAGCCGAAAGAAATCGTGAATCCAAGCCTAAATAGCTTGAGATTTTGGGAAGTACCAGAATAGATGTATGAGCATCCCAATGTGCCCACAAAAAGGGCATAGCCAAGGATCTATCTTGTAATGAGATAATCTGCACCCAAGAGGGAGGCCTTGATAAAACAGACACAAAGAAAAACAAACTAACTTGGGCTGAATGATGGCTTTCAAAATGGTATGAAATCTATCTTCCCAGGATGACAATCTAGAATTGATGGGACCATCTGGAGTTAAGCAACGCCACCATCGGCAGCCTGGGGGGTGAGAAGAGCATAACCTTTTCCTGGGGAGTAATTTTAAAAAGGGGTGTCTGGAAACCATTTCCAATCCTTCCACCAAGGCTTGAGAGAAATGACACCAACTTTGTGAAGCAACTCGGTAGGATTGGAATCAATAACTTCCTGATAAGACTCTTTGTTAGCAAAATCAATCCGAAACTTGTCTTTAGCTTGAGGCCAAGTGAGAAGTAATTGGGGTCTACCTATAAAAGATGTCTTTATTCACAACTTGGTGAGTTATTATTTGCATTAGACAAGATACATGATTCAACAGTCTATTTCATAGTGGGCTTATACATGGGAATACACACAAATTCCACCACAAAGGCTTAAGAGAGATGACATCAACTTTCTGAAGCAACTCGGCAGGAATGGAATCAATAACTTCCTGATAAGACTCTCTGTCAACAGAAGCAAAGCCGAAATCTTGTCTTTAGCTTGAGGCCAAGTGAGAAGTAATCGTGTCTACCTACAAAATATGTCTTTATTCACAACTCGATGAAATCTAGTTTCCTAGGATGAACAATCTAGAATTTACGGACCATCTGGAGTTAAGCAAGGCCACCATCAGTAGCCTGGTGGTGAGCAGAGCATAACCTTTTCCTGGGGAGTAATTTTAAAAAGGGGTATCTGAAATCCATTTCCAATCCTTCCACCAAGGCTTGAGAGAGATGACACCAACTTTGTGAAGCAACTCATCAGGAATGGAATCAATAACTTGCTGATAAGACTCTTTGTCAGCAGAAGCAATCCGAAACTTGTCCTTAGCTTGAGGCCAAGTGAGAAGTAATTGGGTCTACCTACAAAAGAATGTCTTTATTCACAACTCGGTGAGTTGTTATTTGCATTGGACAAGATACATGGTTCAACAGTCTATTTCATAGTGGTCTTATATGTGGGAATACACACAATGCCACCACCAAGGCTTGAGAGAGATGACCCCAAACTTTTTGAAGCAACTCGGTAGGAATGGAATCAATAAATTCCTGATAAGACTCTCTGTCAACAGAAGCAAGCCGAAACTTGTCTTTAGCTTGAGGCCAAGTGAGAAGTAATCGGGTCTACCTACAAAATATGTCTTTATTCATAACTCGATAAAATATAGCTTCCCAGGATGACAATCTAGAATTAACGGACCATCTGGAGTTAAGCAAGGCCACCATCGGTACACTAGGGGTGAGCAGAGCATAACCTTTTCCTGGGGAGTAATTTTAAAAAGGGGTATCTGGAAACCATTTCCAATCCTTCCACGAAGGCTTAAGAGAAATGACACCAAATTTGTGAAGCAACTCGACAGGAATGGAATAAATAACTTCCTGATAAGACTCTTTGTCAGCAGAAGCAAGCCGAAACTTGTCTTTAGCTTGAGGCCAAGTGAGAAAGTAATCGGGTCTACCTATAAAAGATGTTTTTTATTCACAACTCGGTGAGTTGTTATTTGCATTCGACAAGATACATGGTTCAACAGTCTATTTCATAGTGGGCTTATACGTGGGAATACACATAATGCCACCACCAAGGCTTGAGAGAGGATGACACCAACTTTGTGAAGCAACTCGGCAGGAATGGAATCAATAACTTCCTGATAAGACTCTTTGTGAATAGAAGCACGCTAAAACTTATCTTTAGCTTGAAGCCAAGTGAGAAGTAATCAGGTCTACCTACAAAAGATGTCTTTATTCACAACTTGCTGAGTTGTTATTTGCATTGGACAAGATACATGGTTCAAGAGTCTATTTCATAGACGTCTTATATGTGGGAATACACGCAAATGCCACCACCAATTATTTCACTCACTAACCAAGACACCTTATACATTTCGATATAGTTCAACATGGTCGAAAGCCCCACTCGGTGGTATATACTGTACGACAAGAAAATCATTATTGGGCATAGCTGCAACCACATTACAATGAGGTCAGTCAGACCCCTTTTAAAGGCTAAGGAAGGTTAACAACCAACATATGTGGGATTAAACATCCACACCAACCAAAATACCAAGTGGAGAACCATGTGGATGTGGGGGCGGCTGATGTGCCTATGTGTATATAGTAGGTGGCAGGAAATATTAAGGTTTTATATAACCTAGAACTATGTATAGCCCACCATTCCATGGTATTGTGGATTAAATATTAAAACAATGGATTTTTAATTGTAAAAGCGGTGGTCAATGGGATTCAAACCCTTGACCAACTGACTTTAAGATTTAATGCATCAAAAATGTGTTACATAGCTTGTCACTTATAAAAATGATCTCGGTGGGTATTATTGAAATAATTGTTTTGTGCAGAGCTATAGGCTTAAAAGGTAATTTTTATAAATCACTATTTTTGGGGGGCTTAGTGTCAGAAATTGGCTTATGGTGTAAAAAGTAGATTTGCTTAGAATTTCCATGCACTCCTAATGGTGGTATCATTTTCCTAATTTGGAGGAGGTTTGATGCCATTCTATCGTACGGAAACAATATCGATTCTTTGATTTCTTCGCGAGCCTTCATCAAGTGTTCCTCTCATCAAAGGAAGACTATTTGGAGTACTCATACTTTTGAAACGGTCACTATATGTCAGGTTGCTGCTACTCGGTAGACTTGGAGGAGATATTGTCTTTAGTATTCTAATTCGGATTCATATTGAAACCAACTCGATCTATGATCACCTTTCTTTATCTGGTTCAAATTCATGGATTATTGGCTAGGTATGTGATCATTGGATAGAATACCTGTACAAATATCATTGGGAAAAGTCCCTATACAACTATCATTGAGTAGAACCCCTATAAAACTATCATTTGGGTATCATATCAAATATGTTCACTGGTATCCTGATTAGGTTCATCACTTCGTTGTATGTTGTACTTGTTTACAAATCATAACTTGTAATGGATCGATTCAACATATGAACCCGAAGACCGTACGCATTACCAAATTCCTGTTATCAACTTTTGTTATAGTGTGTATGTGTTCTTTATTTACATTGTATTTTCTTTAAAAGTTGATACTATTTTTGGAGTAATTTACAAGTGCCTATAGGGGTCAATGGATAGTTAAAAAAAATTTACCCCTGTTTACGGATCATATGCTTCCTTTCCCATTTCCAGTTCTCTCTATGCTTAAAGAAGATGGATACCCCAATGCCTACATCAATATCAACACAACTATAATTATAGATTTCTTATGTGGGACGTGGTATTTTCTAAGATCTTTCCATGACCCTTAAAGGAATTAATGTCGATTGGTATTATCAAATCTTGAGTCACAAGATCTCATCCATCTCATTGTAGATGAGTTAAACATTTATTATTATTATCATCACATGAGGTGATATTAAAATGATTAGGTAATTCAAACCTAAAACATGCATTCCCTCAATGATTGAGCAATGGGCTAGAGTTTGTGAGAGTTGCATTTTAATAAAAAAAACATTGGAATTATTTCCTCGTAGAAAATTCATATAGATCTAGAATACCATTAGATATAATTCATTCATATTTATGGTGGGTACAAAAAATGCATGGAATAAAGTAGTAGTTTACAGCAAGGTACACACCACATCAAAATGTTGTAGAAGGTGAGGAAAATTTGAATGATGATGTATCCTTAAGGCCAAGCTTTCACCAAATGATTATTTTTTTGAAGCAATAGCATTTTCTGTGTATGTCTTGAAAAAATTCACAACAAAGCATGTTCATGAGAACATTCTGAAGGAAGCATGTAGTAGTTTAACACTCAATGTGTCCTCAGTTGAGAGATTTTAGTTGTGTGGCATAGACACGTTTTCGGAAGAAATAAGGAAAAATTTGGATAAAAGAGGTGAATTTTTTTATTGTTACAATGAACATTCAAAGGCGTACAAGTTATACAATCATTGCCAAACATGAAATTATAAGAAGAGATGTTCAATTTATTAAGAAAGACGCACGGGATAGTTGTAATGATGTTTTAGAAACAATATTTGAAATAATACTGCCGAGGAATAAGTTAGCTGTGTGTTGGCCGTTGCATGACAGTAAGAGCATGTGTATGGAAGTATTTGGGAAGCGTTTTTTTTACAAGGAAAAAGGTTTACTGTCATGCAAAATAAAATTTTAAAAAATTGAGATTTAACTTTTTAATTTAACTTTCATTGTATAAAATTAAAATACATATATATAATTTACATAGCTTAGTCAAAAGCTCGAAATCTTTTTGAAAGACATTTAGCCTCTTCCGGTGATCAAATCACATTAACTCTCAAAACTTTTTTCCATAAGACTCTTCCGAGACTAGTTAACAGCAAGCTGAACAAGTCTAGGTATTTTGTAAGGCCGGTTATAAGCGAACTTTCACAAGTCAATCAACTCCCACCATTGTAAAATGTGACAGTATCCTTGGATGGCATTAAAATATTAGAGAATACACGGGATACAAGAAATCCATGGATATGTCTGCACCTAAGCTCGCCAGAAGTGTGAAAATAATAAAAGGAAAATCAAAAGTCTACACTATAGCATTAAATGGGTCTTCGAGACAGTTGTGGATGACCTTTCTAACTGCGAAAACAATATAGCATTAATGTAAATTGTTGACATTCAGCACCACCAGTCGTTGCATATTTAAGGCTATTCAGCCATATAATGCAACTGGCAAGTCCATTATACACTTTATACTTGTATAAAAGCCCACCATGCGTGTTTAGAGAAGTTAACAAACACAGTTCCAAGTTCTTTAGGCAATGGAATCAAGACATGCCCTTTCGGTGCTTGCTTTGGCAGTCCTTTTGCTCGTTGGAGATGTTGGGAGCAGCAGAGTAAGGCTTACTCAGCAGACTATTTCCCAGCCTGACCTGTTCAAGGGTGGACTCGGCAGAGGGCGTGGAGGAGGTGGAGGAATTGGTGGAGGGGGCGGTGCTGGTGGTGGTTTAGGTGGCGGTAGTGGTGCTGGTGGCGGGTTTGGTGGCGGAGGAGGGGCTGGTGGTGGTGGAGGACGAGGAGGGGGTGCAGGTGGAGGCTTTGGCGGCGGCGGAGGAGCTGGCGGTGGAGGCGGAGTTGGGGGTGGCGCTGGTGGAGGGGCAGGAGCTGGCGGCGGGTTTGGTGGAGGCGGAGGTCGTGGTGGAGGTGGTGGCTTTGGTGGTGGTGGAGGCTTTGGAGGTGGTGGAGGAATTGGAGGCGGAGGTGGAGCTGGCGGAGGTGCTGGTGGTGGTGCAGGAGGTGGAGCAGGAGGTGGCGCTGGCGGGGGTGCTGGTGGGGGTGGAGGCTTTGGTGGCGGCGGTGGAATTGGCGGCGGACACTCTGCTAATCCTTAACTAAATGATGTTCCGCTGCAATTCAATAAATGCTTCATTTGTAAGCTACTTACATATGAACTGTAGTATTATTCCTTTAAAATAATAGAGAAATGTATTTGAATTATAGTATATATTGATTGCGAGCTCTCGAACAACAGAACATTGGTCTTTGACACAACCAATAAAATTAAATAAATCCTTCACATAGCAAAATAAATTCAAGAAGATCCGACGAAACTCCATAGGAAATAACGGAATTTGAAATAGAAATTAAATTATTCAGAACCGTAGGCAACAGGTGGGGCGGTCCATTGACATTGCAAATCCTCCTCGTCAATTATCAGCTTCAATGAAAATAACTGTGCTCAAATCTAAATACTAGACTGTCCTTGTCCATATTAAATGTTTAAATCAAGGATAGGGAGATCCACGATTGTTATGGAAGAGAATGTTGGGAAAAAAATTTCTATTATTGAGTCAAATATTATTAAACCATGACGTTATTATTTTGTCTTTGGTTAAAGAAATCTATTCTAAATATTGTGTTTACTTTAGTCCTTTCCGGGGGTTAGTTGCATCTCTTAACATGTATGGCTGATGGAATACACTGAATTTAAATAATAAAATGTATGCGTAATTAGTGACATATATTTAACGAATTTGGCGTGGAAGAGATGAGAACGAGCATAGCAAGATTGGATTTAGTATTTAAGTCGGCTCACCTGAATATTTAAATGGAGGTGTCTCGATAAAATATAGAAAGTGGATATTGTCATGACATAAATATAGATATCTAGTTATATAATCTACAGATTTCAAATTAACCTTCGAGTTATATAATCTAGTTGCGGAGCTTCCCAAATCTTGAGGAAATCTCTCCTCCTCCAACGTTTTTTAAAAGTAACTCCTTTGTTTTAAAGATAGGTTTTGGATTCAAAATGATATTCATTCATTTAAATTTTGAACAGGCCATAAAGTTTTGGTTTAAATTTAATTTCATATAGTATTGAAATATGATTTCAATATTGAGATATTATTTCAAATTAATTAATAAATTTATTTTATTTTATTATTTTAAAAATAGTTGATTCAGTTATTAATTTATTATTGATTTAAAGAATGAAGCACAACAAATGCAAATTTTAAGTATTTTCTCTTTGTTTATTTAAATTGATAAATTTATTACAATTTGTATTCTTATAAATACTAAATTAAATTTCGAGTAGAAACAAATATCTAACGATGAAGTTGAAGTGTGTAATACAATGTTATAAGAGAAAGATACATAGAAGGAAAAAATAATAAACATACTAAAACTGTAGATTATAAAATTATTTCTATGTGGAATAGTTTTGTAGAAGGTCTTAAAGATCATATATAATACAAGAATTGTAATTATATTGTAATTTATATTTTAGATCTTTGAGGAAGAAATTACTATAGAAATCTCTAGAGGAAGAAGGATCGGTTGAATCACCACAAAAAAGATTCGTGATTTTTTTATTTTTTTAAACATCATTGTTTAAATACACATAATATTGCATATTGTATATTGTATAGTGTATATTAGCTGGAACAATTTTGGCATCTTGAAATTGTCGGTTGAAATATTTTCCTTTGTTTGATTTACTAGTTCAATTTTTTTCCATAGATTGAACCAGCTTGGTTATATGTTTTCTATAAATCAAAATGGTTCATAAATTATTGTCATTACTTCAACATTTAAGTATTTTACACAAAAGTAAACAATAATTGATTAACAATATTTTTTTTTGTCATTTTAAAAGGTGTAGAACTATTCATTCAATATACTAACCTATACATTGCATGCAATTATCATAGTAGGACTTCATAAATAACTCATAATCATTGTCATCAACTATAAAAACAATTTAACGTAGTTCATAGTTGAAAAAATTATGTATTGTTATGTTTCCCCATATAGAATTACCAAGGACGCCACATCCATCCTTTCATACTTTGGCAATCCATAGTAGATTGTCAATTACAAACACATGACTCAGATACTTGACAATGTGCACATATCCTCGCGCATACATAAATATGTATATGAAGACACACTTACCACACTAATCGTTATGCTTTACATGGACACACACACACACACACACACACACACACACACACACACACACACACACACACACACACACACACACACACACACACACACACACACATTCTTAGACTACTCCTATATGTAACCTACATGATGTTAGAAATATGCATGCACCATCATTGCTAATTCAAACCATAGTTTTTTAGAAGTATTAAAAAATTATTTAATTTGCTCTAGTTTAGCATGAGTCCTACTTTAGTTAAAGTCCTATTTTTAGGATTAGATTTAATTCAAATAAATCTATTTTAATCAGCTATTTTAAAGCAAGAGTTTAAATTTAGAATGCTTAGTTGAAGAGTTATTAGTGGGTGAGTTATTCTATTTAAATAACAACAATTGTAATTATTTTTTATGCGCACAGAGAAGTGTGAAATATGCATAGGCAGAATTAGAGAAGTGCTGCACACATAGAATTCATTGTAATTTTAGTTGAAATTTCTGAGTATGATTTAATTAATGGAGATTACGCACAACAAAACTAGTTTGAATATTCTTTTGTTTATGAAATTTATTTAATTGTTCTTTTTATTTCTTTTATATTGTTCGATGTATAAGACTACAGATTTTCTACAAATTGGTATCATAGCGAGGTTATTGTAGCAGCTTATTAAATTGGTAGCAAGCTATGGCTTCTACATCTAGCATGCAGATCCAATAATTTAATGCAAAGAATTATGAATACTGGTCATTCACCATGAAGGCGCTATTCAGATCTCAAGACATGTGAGAGATTGGTGAAGATGGGTACATAGAGCCCACAGATGCAGAAGCATATACTACACTTTCTCAAGCAGAAAAAAGATACTTTGAAGGAGTTACGAAAGAAGGACGGAAAATCTATTTTCTATATTGATCAAGTGATCCACAAAAGCATTCTTACAAGATTGGAAACAACTAGTCAATCAAAGACCACATATGATACGTTACAAGTTACATATCAAGGTAAGGAGAAAATAAAAAATGCCAAGCTACAGTTACTTCATAGAGATTTTGAGAATTTAGCAATGAAATATTCAAATTCCGTAGAATCAATTTCTAATTATGTATTTGGCTTAGCTAATCAAATAAAATTCCATGGTGAGACTCTTGAAGACAAAAGGATTATTGAAAAATTGCGTAGAAGTTTTCCTACGAAATTTGATCCTTTAGTTGTTGCTATTGAAGAAACTAAGGATCTGAGTCAGTTTTCTATTGATGAATTGCATGCATCACTACTCAATCATGAACAGAGGATGAATAGATCACATGCAAGTGTAGATCAAGCTTCTCTATCTCAGACATCAGGTAGTCGTGGCTAAAGAAAAGGTAGTTTCAGCCCAAGAGGTAGAGGAGAATTCCATCTACATGATGCGGTAGCAGTTCATCAAGCTTAGGTGGAAGAGGAAAACATCAAGAACAATTTATGGTCAGATACAAGATAAGTATTATGTTTATTGTCATTATTGAAAAAAGTATGGGCACTATGCTTATGATTGCAAGAAAAAGCAATATGTTCAAGAGAGGAAAAATCAAAATCAGGTTGGAAGTTTTATTTCTAAACCTATGTTTATTGCATGCATAATGATTTCCAAAGCAATACCTTATTTATCCCCTATTGAATTTAATTTTTCAAAAGAGAGTCCATGTGATGTATGATATTTGGATTTGGGTTACAATAATCATATAATAGGTAATCTAGATTTTTTTTCTAGTTTGGATGATTAAATTAAGAGTGATGTAACTCTTGGAAATAACAATATTGTGTTTGTGAGAGGAAAAGGCACAATTAGTATTCTAAAAAGACGGGGGAGAAAAAAAAGTATGAAAGAACAATGAGTATCGGACAATTGGTACAAAAAGGATACAAAATCGATATGGAGGATAATGAGTGTGTGATTGTGGACAAAGCTCATAACACTCAGTTAATTGTAAAATTGAAGATGATAAGAAATAGGATGTTCCCTTTGATATTAAAACCTGGAAAAAATAAGAATTCAAATTTGTTTGTAGTAAAATTAGCAGCTTAGTTCGTAGCCAAGTCCTGCGCTAAGTCAAATAAACCTTCTATAGAGTCATGTGCTCAAATAGATCGGTCTTGCGCTAAGGTAAAATAGTCATGCACTAAGGTAATAGAGTTATGCGTTGATGTAATAGAGTCTTGGGCTAATGAAAATTAGTTCTACGCTGCAGCAAGTGAGTTTTGTGATGGTTCCTATACAAATACAGTTAATTCCTGTGTTAAAGGAACACAATTTAATTTTCATTTAGTCACGAAAAATGAATCATGGCTTTGGCATCTAAGCTATGGACATATAAATTTTAGAGGTTTGAATTTAATTCATAGAAATAATATGGTTAAAGGTTTTTTTATCCCAATTTTTCCCCCTGATAAAATTGATTAAACACGGCCCTGCACAGAAGAAAATCGGAAGGGTCAGTTCAACCATGCGAGCCCACATTTCAAATCCAACAATGAAGGGGCAGGCATGCTCGATAATGGAGTCCAAGCAGGGTCAGGAAAGGAGGCCAAGGATGTCAAAGGAAACAAGAGCTCAATGGAAATGAATTGGAGAAAGGGCTCAAATTTTTTGGAGATGCCACGTGTCTCATCGGTGCATCTCTAAAGGTCAAGCCAAAAAGGTGGTTCCCTAAACAAGCACAAACTCTCCACGTGTATAGGGTCCAATAGTTGGTCCTAAATGGGCAGAAGACCCGAATTGACTAAGTACGATAAGGACTAGCAGAAGCCTCCACATGCTTCATCGGCATAACTTCAAAAGTAAAACCTTGAGGCAGTTCCCAAACATGTGCCATCCCTCCACGTGGTCAGGGCCTTCAAAAATTTGAATCGACCATTGAAAATTCTAAGACCAGTGGAAAGAGCCTCGTGTCAGCTCAGCGCAACTTTAGAGGTGAAATACAAAGTGACTCCCAAAACAAGCGCACACTTGTGATGTGGTCAGAGTCAAAAAGGGGGGGCAGAACTGGCCACTAATTGGGCTAAGTAAAGAATGGCTGACGGAATCCTCCACACGTCATCTCGGGGCATCTTCAAGGTTAAAATCCGGAGGCGGTCCCCAAACAAGTTTAGACTTGCCATGGGGTCAAAGTAAAAAAGGGGGGCAGAACCGACCTGAATTGGCTAAGTGCAACAAGGTCAGTGGAAACCTCCATGTGCCTCATCAGCACAAATTCAAAGGCGCGGCCCAGAGAGGGACCCTGAACAAGCACGAAGCTTCCACATTTCCAAGTTCTAAAAAGGGGACATCGGCCATTAAAAATTCCAAGATCAAGACAGACCAACAGAAGCCTCCATGTGTCATCTTGGTGTAACTTCAAAGGAGAGGCCCAAAGAAAGACCCTGAACTAGTGTCAGCCCTCCCCATGTCTCGGGTCAGGTATAGTGTCTCCGTCAACAAAACGGACTTAGCCAAAAACACAAAGAAACAAAACAAAGCCATGAAGAGATCCACATGTCTCTTCAGTGCTCTTTCATGGGGTGAATCTAAAAAGTAGGTCCCAAAAAATGTGCCAACCCTCCATGTGTCTCAGGTCCGACACAATGTCTCCGCCAACAAGAGGGGATTAGGAAGAATATAAAGGAAATAGAGCAGGCCTATGGACGATGCCACATGTCTCTATAGCGCAATTTCAAGAGTGAAGGAAGGGACTAAATCTTTAAAATGTGTAGGGCTCCATGTAGATCTTCTAGGGATAGACTCCAAACCCAGAGCACCTTTAGAAAGCTAGGTTCTATTTCTAGAATGAATTTTTCTCTCTCTCCATGTCTCCTTAGAAGGTTACATTAGGATTAGATAGTTTACCTGCACTAGAGTAGCTTGTGTCCGGTAGTTTATGAAGAAGAATTTTGATTTCTCCGAAGGGCCATCTCAAGTTCGTAAGTCCCACAAGTTGAGAGATGGTCTCAGGTTATGTAGTTGCACTAGATGACCCAATCACATATGAGGCCATATAGGGGGTGTTGTGATTTTACATCAACAGGTTTTCCATTGAATCAAAAAATGGAAAGGGTATGTGAAAGTAATATTTTGGGGGGAAGCAACACAAAGATTCATTCCTAGTTGGCAAAACAACAAGAGAAAATGCACCACTTGAGATTATACACTCAGATTTATGTGGACCTATGTAGACAACTTCTATCAGAGGTTGTACTTGTTTTATGAAATTCACTGATGATTACAAAAGGAAGAAATGGGTTTGTTTTAGAAATAAATCAGATGTCTTTGATACATTTCAGAAGATCAAGGCATTCGTGGAGAATAAAAGTGGATACTACATCTAAGTTATCATAACGGATAGAGGAGGTGAATATGTTTCTAATGAGTTTATGAATTTTTTCAGATATCATGGTATACATAAGTAGTTTACTACTAGGTGTACACCAAAGCAGAACTGTGTGGCAGAGAGGAAGAATAGAACCTTCATGGAGATGGAAAAAATCATGTTGAAGGCAAAGCACCTTCCAAATGATTATTGGGCAGAAGCAGTATCAACTTATGTTTATATTTTGAACAGGTGTCCAACAAAACTTCTTAGGACCATGGTTTCGAGCAACAAACACAGACTAATAGGAAACACAATGTTTATCATTTGAGAGTTTTTAGTTGTGTAGCATATACACATGTACCTGAAGAGGTAAGGAAGAAGTTAGTCAACAAAGGAGAAAAGTGTATTTTGGTTGGGTATTTAGAGAATACAAAATTGTACAAGTTGTAAAATCCAGTAACTGGAAAGATTGTGATCAGCAGGGATGTATAGTTTATTGAGAATGAAGCATGAGATGGAAGTATAGAGATAACAATGAGTATAGTAGCAACTATTCTGCATGATCGTATGACAGATGAAAATTTAGAGCAGCAAGGTTTTGTATCTACAAACATTGGACATGCATCACAAGTTGTAGCAAAAGCTACACCTCCATCTACAGTCAGGAGGTCTCCAATATTTCATCGATACAAGAGACACCATAGATAAAACCATAAGCTATTCCATCACCAAAAAGTATTCCTACATCGAATAGTCCTGCGCGGCATAAAATAAGAGGTCTAAGTGAGATTTATAATGTTGATAAAACTAATTTATTTTTCAGTTTTTGAATTATTTTATCAGGTTGCAGGTCCTGTATATTTTGAAGAGGCTATAAAGAATGAAGTTTGGGAAAAATCCATGGATGATGATATTGATGCTATAGAGAAGAATCAAACATGGGAGCTAATGGATCTTCCAAAAGGAAAGGACATGATAGGAATCAAGTGGGTCTACAAGAAAAACTACAATGCTGATGGAAAATTATAGAAACATAAAGCAAGGCTAGTTACAAGATGTTTTACATAGCAATATGGAGTTGACTACGATGAAACATTTGCACCAGTAGCACGTTTGGACACAGTAAGAATGGTTTTAGCAATTTTATCTAAAAAAATGGCTTATTTATCAGATGGATGTTAAATCAACATCCTTGAATGGATTCCTTGAAGAGGAATTTTATGTAAATCAACTAGAAGGTTATGAGATAGAAGGTCATGAAGGAAAAGTAACTCTATGGTCTCAAGAAAGCACCTGGAGCTTGGTACAATAGAATAGATTCTTATTTGATTGAGAATGGTTTCAGTAGGAGCAGGAGTGAGCCTACCTTATACACCAATATAAATGAGCAAGGTAAGATTCTAATTGTTTGTTTATATGTAGATGATTTGATCATTACTGGAAATATATCTATAGAGTCATTCAAATCATCCATGAAGAAGGAGTTTGAGATGATAGATCTTGGTCTTATGCATTAATTTTTGGGCATTGAAGTCCAATAATCAGAAGGTAAAGTTTTCATCTCACAAGAAAAGTATGCAAATGATGTTTTAAAAAGGTTTAACATGTAGAATTCTAAGCCAACGGTAACACCAATTGTAATAGGTTTGAATTTGAGCAAAGACGATGAAGGATCATTTGTGGATCCAACATTGTTTAAACAATTAGTTGGAAGTCTTATGTATTTGACCCCCGCAATGCCAAATATAATGTATGGTGTGAGCCTCATATCAAGGTTCATGGAATATCCAAAAGATTCACATTGGCAAGATGGAAAAATAATTTTGAGGTATGTACATGGAAGAAAGAATCACATAATTCTTTATTAAATTTCAAATGAGTTTAAACTCATTGGTTATATAGATAGTGATAGTGCTGGAAGTATAGATGATTAGAAAAGCACATCCTACTATACTTTTCACTTTGGAACAGGAGTGGTTTCATGGGAATCAAAAAAGCATCTCATTGTCATGTTATCCTCAGTAGAAGCAGAGTATGTAGCAAAAACATGATCAACATGTCAAGTTGTTTGGATGAGAAGAGAGTTGACAGATTTACAATTGAAACAAGAGAAAGCTATGTAGATTTTTGTGACAAAAACTCAGCCATAACATTGTCCAAAAATCATGTTTTTCATAAAAGGATAAAGTATAATCATACAAGATATAATTTCATCAGGGAGTTGGTAAACAATAAGAATTTTTTTTTGAATTTTTCAGATATGAAGATTAGTTTGCAGACATTTTTACAAATGCTTTGGAAAAATAAGTTATCAAATATTTGAGAGATTGTTTGGGAGTTTTTGATCCTACGCATGACAGATCTGAAAAAGAAAATGAAGCTCCAAAAGAGTTATAGCTACAGTTTGAAATTAAGGGGGAGTGTTGGAAATATGGATGCGCCATGCATTCCTAATTCCAACTGTATCTTTTTAGAAGGATTAAAAATAGATTTAATTTGCTTTAGTTTAGCATGATTCTTTCTTTAGTTAGAGTCCTATTTTTAGGATTATATTTCATTCAAATAGATATAATTTATTACATAGCATGCAACTGTTTTAAAGAAAGAGTTTAAATTTAGAATTCTCAGTTAAAGAGTTGTTAGTGGGTGAGTTATTATATTTAAATAACAAAAATTGTAATTGATTTGGATGTACACATAGAAGTGTGAAATCTGCACAAGTAGAACCAAAGATTATTTTCATGTATAGGCTTCATTGTAATTTTAGCCGAAGCTCTGAGTATGAGTTAATTAATGGATATTATGCACAATAGTGTTAATTTGAATATTATTCTGTTTGTGCAAGTTATTTAATTATTCTGTTTATTTCCATTATGTTGTTCATTATATAAGACTGCATATTTTATACACATGATTGTAGTTTCCTATAATTAAGCACCATCCTATGATTCTCCATAAGCGGACTATTGTTTGTTATCAATATCCTCTGCGTCACTCTAATTGAATGTACTATAATTGTAGTGCCCACTCCTCCTCGACACTTATTTCTTCTATGATCATGAATTATCATCTGCTTAGAGACATAGACATTGTTATGAGATTTTGGATAGCATGTTGTTAGACTGCATGGACATTGTGATTATTATTTTGTTTTGTCTCATATTATGGATTGTATGGATTCATAACATAATTTGATAGACATTTTTATATATGATGATGATTAGTGATATTTTGTTATATGTTGACAGATTTATCTTTTGATAGTGGTGATTATGTTAAATGATTTATGACAAATCTTGTGTAAGTACATTGATGTTATGGTGTATTAATCATGTGATGATATTATTGATCAATAGTATGTTGTTGAATTTATCTAAGTAGGTATAAATTGTAGCAAGTATGTGAATTGCATGATTGTCGTAAAAATGTGAATTAGGATTATTGATAATTGTAAATAATTAGTTAGAGTAGAATTTCTTAACCATGATAGCAATGCAGTTATATTATATGATATATGATATGAGTGTTTTTATTCCTTTTTGTATTGATATAGATTTGAGGCCGAAGTTGGTATTTTTTTGTTGGTTGCAGGAAATTGAGAATCACAATAAACAAGAAGGGACTATGAGACTAACTGTGGAAGAATACCGAATGTTACAACATGGTCACCTTAATAGGTATGTGTTCATGTGCATTGTCATTTTACTTGTCACATGTTGTTAGGAGGTCCAATGCGGGAACAACCTCATATGTGACATGGGTTTTGAATGTTGTAATTGTCTCTTTCATTTTAATTGCTTTAGTTTTATATTTGATTTTATTATATTGTAATGTTTTCTCATTTTATTTTTCTTGTTAGTATAACCCTTGTTTATGATAAATAACCATATGAATAATGCTAATTAGGAGATGTGATAAAAGTGGAATTAAATGTGGTATATAGTCCTTAGTTAATCATGATTTTGGATAGACTTTAATTGATTTTGATTTCTGTACTCAGCCCGATCTTTCAAATCTCGGATTTGGGCTTTGAGACCACTTTTGGAGGCTTGTGCAAAAAGTTATACTTGTCCCATACCTCTTAAACTCACCCACCAACCTTACATATGATATGAGGGGTAAATTTATCCCTCATCATGTGTTTTTAAAGGAAAAAGAGGTAATTAATTGCACTGGCTTGTGAACCCTTTTAATTGTGTCCTTGAAAGTATGGAGTGGTGTATTGTGTGTAAGAATGAAATTTTTCATACCCTCACCTTGCTCATTTATGGAACCTTGGAGTATGTGTTTGACTTGTGAGGTGGATTGTAGGGAAATGATGTGGCATCCTACATGGATCCACCTCACCGTCCTCTCCACCATTTTCTATTTATTTGGGATTCTTTTTTGTTTTGGGGGTTACTCACTTGGAACTTTGCGAGCTTGCTTTTGGATTGGCTTGGATTTGGAAAGAGGTTGGAGTTGGTTGTCTTGAAGATTGAAGGTGCTTGCAAGGACAAGTTAGGGTCTTATATCTTGCATTTTATTTTCCTTTTTTGTGTCTTGTATTGAAATTTGAATGAATGTATGTTATTTTTGTATGGGATTGGGTAGGTTTTTACCTTAAGGAAGGTGTGGGGAGAAGGATATTTGTACCACATCGGAGGTAAAACGGAGTTGTAAGGTTTTGTGGAGGGATTTTGGGTAGGGTTCTCCACCTATGGGGGGGGGGGGGGGGGGGTAAAAAGGAAACTATGAACGCATTTTTTGTATTTTTAAATGTGGAGGGATAAGAGATTTTGATTGTTTGTAATATGAACTTGAAGGTTTAAGGTGGACCACTATCCCACTTGGGAGGTATAAGGAGGTGGTCACCATTGATCCCTTTTCCTTTGCCTCTAGATTTGAGACTATGTGCTTCTTAATGGTTGTAGATTTTATCTTCGGTTGTCTATGTGTTGCCATAATTCTATGTGTGTTTTTTATGTTGAAGTCATTGATGAAAACCTTCCTTCATTGTAACATTACTTATTATTTGATTTTTGGGGCTCAGGGGCTAATGAGAAGGTAGGTTTCTCGTTCTCATTGGATTAAGGTTGGGAGGTGAGTGTTGCCTGTGTTCCCTTCCTTTTTGTTTTGTTGAATATGGAGGAAAAGCTAATGGAGTTACAAGTTGCTTTCATGGGATGAAGATATATGTGCATTCGAGACAAAAGAAGATAGATATTTGTTGCAAAATCTTACATGTTGTCTCTGCCTTTAAGAGGAGGGCTTTTGTACACTTGTATTTTAAAGTTGAGCTCTTTTAGATGAATTATTTAAAACTTGTTATGAGTTATTAAGCTATGGAATATGCATGGTTGGAAGTTGCATTCAATTAAATTTGAATCTCCTTTGCATTTTATTGCGTATTGGATTTATAACTTAAATCAAATTTACATTCTATAATTTTTTTTGAAAAAATCTTATTTTTCCTTGTATTCTTATACAAAAAAAGACATGTTTGGTTGTGTTTATGCTTATTATTCCTCTTCTAAATGAGTTGCAAAATATTATAATTTTAGTTTTGTTGTTATAAGATGTATAACTTTTCAAACAAAAGCAAAGTAGGCATTTAGTTAATTTTAAATCAAAATAGAGAAATATACTCCCTCTCTATCTTGTATTTGTTCAAATTAAAAGGATAATTAATCTAACAATTTTTCATATAAATATATATATATATATATATATATTGGTATTTGTTTAAAGTTTAAGTGGGGAGGGGTGGTAGGGAAGACATAAATCAATTATATATATTTATATATTCTTATCAATTTAGTTATACAAATAGATTTACCTAATTACATTGCTTGAAAATAAAAATAAATAAAAAGATACACATATACAAATATATATGTTTATATGAGTTATATATATATATATATATATAGATAATTTTATAAACTTAATATTAAAAAGAGAAAAAATTATAGGATTGGGGGGAGAGGGGCGGACTACTCCCCCATGACCTGTGTATATATTTAAAAAATAAATAAACAATTATAGCCGTGGCCATCCAATAAAAATAGCGTGCAAGCTATGGGCCGACCCTACATTTTAAACAATATAAAAACAAATTATATATATATATATATATATATATATATATATATATATATATATATCCAAATCAATGGATTTTCATTAAAAAAAGAATAATACCAGGGTAAGCATATACCCACAACTAGGAAATCTAGTTGTTTAATTTTAAAAAAAAATATAATAACTTAGAAATACAAACCCTTATGGAAAATTATCTAGCACAGAGAATAAAAAAATATTACAAAGGAGGTGTTGGTATAATCACCAAGATTTAACCATGCACAAAAAAAAGAGAGAAATCCTGCATAGCCTCCACATTCATCCATGGCCTCCATTTCCTTCAACCTACAAAACTCAAATGTGAAAATGAGAGGAATTAGGGAAACAAAAGAATAAATATAAAATATAAGGAGAAATTAGGGATTTTTAGTAAAACCTCGATCTAAAGGCTCCCTTTGTTTTAATCTACGGGTGAGGATTTGACCCTACACTTTTAAGTTGTAGGTATTTTTATGGGGTTAAATGTTTAAAAAGTGAATGAGGTTAATTTGATTAATGGGATCACCTAGAGGTCTTTTCACATGAGTGTTTGAGATAAATGATCTAAGGGGGTTAAATTAATTAAAAGTAAATGTCTCGATAAATAGATAAATACAAGGCATGGGTATTGCTAAATTGAAGAAATCAAAAGTTAAGTCAACTTAGGAAATGATTCTTTTATAAACTTAAGCAGATTTTAAATGGGTAAAACAATGAGATCAATTTAGTCAATATTTTAAATAAAAATCAATGGAAATCTTAGAGGATTCAATCCCGAAATGGATTTTGGGAAATAAATAATAATATGGAATTAATAAACTGGTTCCGACTACTTTAGGTGTGTAGAATTTATTAAATGGAAATTAATTAAATTTAATTATAGTATATTGACCTTGCAACATTAAAAAATCCCTTGTTTTTCCTTAAGTAATTAATGGATTTTGATGTGGTTTCGGTGCGTCAAAATGTGGGCATTACACTTTGGTATCAAAGTTGTGGGTTCAACAGTTGGACCCTAGGAAAACATGAAACACAACAGTAAACTTAGCATAAATATAAACTTAGGAAACATAAGATTGTTGATAACTTAAAACCTAGAAGCTTAGTAAACTGAAAAAAAAAACTAAATCTAGATCCGTCAAGAAACAAGAACCACCTAGATCTTAGTCAGCTAGATCTTGTCCACAGAACCCATAGAATTCTATAGTAGGATCATTGGGTTCTACAGCACAGACTACTAGAGCACCTAGGGGAGTTTCTATTCATTGGAGGGGACCACACAGTTACTTTAGATATGGTGTAAAGGGGGAATCACTGCAGATATTGTCTGTAGAACCCTGATAATAAGGGTAAGGCCCCTATTTGTGAGCCGATAGTTGGTGACATGGCACTGAGTCACATGATTTATGCAACGGTCCAAAAAATACTAGGTAGAGCACCCAGGCACTATGATCGAGACCACAGGTAGCATTGGTGGTTTTCCTATCTCTATCTTATTTTATTCAGGTTCTTCCGATTGTTTAATTTCTCCATCTTTAGTAGAGCGATGCACGTTAGTGGCAGTTAGGAAGGGTCATCATTGGGATGTAGAGATGGCTCCTGGAAACAATTCACAGTGGACTCCTTAGTCAAGCAGTGTGTAATAGACCTAGGACCCTTCACCACAACCTTGGATCTTTGCATCCTCCCCTTGTGATCTTATGGGATTATTTTCGGTATGGATTGAATTTCAGCACACAGGGCTATAGTGGATGCTACAGTGAGGTGATCTTCTATGCAAATGATTTAGGAGTTGAGAAAATTATTGTTGGGCTTAGGAGGCCTATATCAATTCGCACTATATCTATTTTTTAGTTGAAGAAGTGTGAGATGAATACTTGATATCCATCAGATGTGGTAGGAAAAAATTAGAGATCATATCATCATAATGTGGTTGAGTTGGTGCTTAATCATATTAGGGGGTTTTAGCCTATTTTTGGAGTTGGTTCTTCACAAAATTAGGTGTTTATGCTCCTTGTAGGGTTGGTGTTCTACTAAACTAGGGATCGATGCTCCTTTTGGGGTTGGTGCCTCACTAAATTTGAAACACATAAATAAAAGTATTTTGTTTCAGTTTAGTTTCTTCCCTTTTAGGGTTACCCACTTACTTCTTGAGTTAATGTGTTGATTTTATGTTTCATGGTTGCTTGCATATTTGATATTTGATGGTGTGCACTCACTAATCATTGGATAAGTGAATTTGTGATTTTTTGAATAATCTAAAATATAGTTTAAAGTTTCATAAGGAATTATTCACCCCCCTCTCAATCCATTGTGCTTCTAACAATTTGTATGAGAGTAGGTCCTTTTGGAGAAATTTTTATTTCTTGAAAGGAGATCCTTGAAGAACAATATGGAGAGTAGCACTATCACTGGAAAGGCACCATTGTTTGATGGAGTGAATTATGCTTTTTGGAGCTTTAGGATGAAGTCCTATATTTTGGCTCAAGGGTTTGATGTTTGGAATATTGTGGGGCATGGCTATGTTCCTCTTGCCACCTCTCCAATAACTGATGAAGAGAAGAGGGATTACACCAATAATTCAAAATATTTTAATGTCATCATAAGTGGCCTTGGAGAATTTAAAATGGGCAAAAATAATGCATTGCAAATCAGTAAAGGAAGCTTGGGGAAAATTACAAGTTCTCTTTGAAGGGGAATCATAGGTAATAATTATAATACTTCAAACATTTAGAAATAAATTTGAATCTCTTAAGATGAATAATGATGAGTCTATTGCAGCATATCTTCTTAGAGTTGACAATGTTGTTAATGATATAAAAGGGTTAAGAGAAGAAGTGAAAGAAGATGTAGATGTTTGAAAAGGTAATGAGATTTTAAACTCCTAAATTTGACTCCAAAGTGTTTGCCATAAAAGAAGCTAAGGATTTGACTCAATTGAAGATGGATGACCTACATGTTACTTTGAATTCTTATAAAATGAGAATAGGTGACTCCACACCAGCCAAGAAGGAGATTACATTCAAATCTAAAATGAAGGCTAAAGGAAATAAGGTAAAGGATTATGATGCTACTATTGAGATTAAAGATGAAGAGATCTTTCCATGGTTTCTAGAAGATTTAATCATGGATCTGGTAATTATAGTCATAAAATTCCATTCAGATTTTTTAATTGTGGTGAAGTAGGACATATTACTGATAATGTGAACCAAAGTCTATTAAGTAGCTCAATAACTCAAGGTATGAAAGAACCTTTTATGGTAATGTTTTTACTTGTAATAATTTTGGTCATAGGGCTAGTGAGTGTAGAATATATTCTAGAGATGACCATCTTTGGAGGGACAATATAAGTGAGTTTTGTAAGAGGATAGTATGCTACAATTGTCATGAACAAGGTCACGCAGCTAGGTATTTCTTGTATGATTCACCTATTCAAGATGAAGGCTTCAAAATAAATAATTTAGTAGAATGCTACAATTGTAATGAGATAGTTCATGTGGCAAGAATTTGTTTCCATGCTTATTTAAGAAAAAAATATATGTCTCAAGGACCTAGCATGCATGGAAATAAATTTGAAGGGTCTATAAGGCAAGATAGTGGTCCTAGAAGGGCATATGAACCAAAGAGAGATAATGGTGTCTCATTAAGAGAATATGGTAATGAAAGAAGAGGTGTTTCTTAGGGATCAGATCATAAGACATAGGATGAAAGTGTTTTGCAGGTTCCCAAGAAGGCTTGGGACCTTTTAAAGACCTTCTTTTAGGTCATCATACTACATATATACCTTCACTATGCTTCTTGAGGGTATATAAATGCATATGAAGCATTCAAGAGAGGGGGAGTTGTCTGAGTAAAAGTGTTCCCCATCCATAAGGTCAAGGTATATAATATTATTTTCTTGTTCATAGTCTTGATAGTTCATGATATTGTTTTTTATCTAAGATGTCTTGATTTTAGTCTTGTGGTCACTAGTAGGTCATATATGAATTTCTAATTATTTGTGTTTGCATAATCATGGTGTGTGGATGGTATATGTTGGTTGTATATGTTCTTGAGTATCTTTTTCATGGCATAAGATATGTGTAAGTGTTTTTATCTCATAAAATATGTCTCCATAGTTTCTAAAGTCTATGATTTGCAAGTAGGAGGAGTATGTGGTCTATGTTGTCTTGAAAAACAAATTTTGAGTCTTGATGGTGTCTTAGGATCAATCATGGTATGTTGTATCATGTATTTGGAATGAGTTCGAGCCCTTAGTGTGCATGAAGATATGAAGGTGTCATTGAGAAATTAAAATATCTTCAAGAGTATTTATGTATTTATTCTTCCTAAGAAGTTTTATAAGCGGTATGTACATCTGTATTGGTCTGTGTATGTCATTAGTACTTGTGTCATGAACTTGAAAGGTAGTAGATTAAATATTTATTATGTACGAAGATTAATAATGTGATTAAGTGATAAATTTATTAGTATAATGTTATTAAAGGAGGGTTGTGGCCAAGATATGACCAAATCAACTGTGCACTAGACAAAAGGAGGAAGGTTTCAGGTATGATTTTGGGTGTTCATAAACCTTAGCCATTTCCTAAGAGTTTCCAAAATGTCTAGAATGTATTTTATCAGCATGTATGATCAAATTTTGATGTCACGAAGAACAAATTTTAGTGTATTTTCAAAACCTCTCCTCTTCCGACTAGTTTCACACAGTTCATAATGAGTAGTATGGATGGAAAGTTGTTTTTGGAAGCCCTAATGATGGATTCTGAAGCTAAATTTTGGTGGATATCATGATTTACTAATAGGATTAAAGGATTCAAGTGGTTTTAAGTCACAACAAGGTGTGCAGTTTTAGGAATCTCTGACAGTGTTGAAAATTTAATTGTGTGATGCCTAGATACCTAATTTGTGCTAGGTACTTCTTGAAATCTAGGAGTGTCTCTTTAATAATGTGCTCACAAGGTTATTGATGGATGTTTTCTAGATAAATGGGTGTCTACATTAGGTGAGAATTATTCATGATTATAATTATATATCAACTAATTTAAAGTGAGGATTTTGTAGTTCGCCAGGGCTAGAGGGTGTTTCCATAGTGTATCACTTACCCAAATGATGTAAAGAAGGAAATTCCTTTCTTTAATGAAAATTCTATAGAGCTTATTGTGGCTATCAAATGGTACCGAGACCTTTACAGGTAAGAGTAATTAAGAATTTTAGAAGAAAGTGTGTGATATCTTGCAAATTCATGACATCTTGGTGCTTTAGAATAATGCCTCATCCTTCTAGAGGCATAGAAATGGTCTCAAAGTGATCAAAAGATATATATCTTTTATGCATATGTCCAAATGATTCAAGCATGAGCCATAAGAGATAAAAAATATATATCTTCATATGTTTTTGTTTAGGAGAAGTGATGATTGGTTGCACCTTGTTACTAGTGCAAATTGACCTACTACAGAGAATTCATGACTGGGCTAAGCATTGAAAGATAATTTCTACATGTGATAAGGTGAATTTTCTTCATCATTTGATGTTAATGAGTCTATAGATGTTAATGTATGCATGAAGAATGATGTGATGTGCCAAAAATGACTGATATTAGACTTGGTAAGTCTATTTTGACATACTAGTTAATCTATGCACAAGATGGCTTGTTACAGGTATACGAGATAAACTATGCTAACCATTTAAACATGAGAGTTATTGTACACCATTTTTGAGGTGTTATGATCCTTTGGAATATGATTATGAAGTGCTAAATGTGTTCTTGAGCCTTGATGTATTATAAAAATATGATCTCAATGGTGATGAGCTTATCGCGACTTCTTAAGGGTCTCTTATCTAAAATAACAAGCTACAGGTTTAGAAGGTAGAGTACACTCCTTCCCAGAAATTAAATCTTGGTTACAACATGTTTCTAAACCTAAGGTATATATCCATGCATGAATGAATATTATACAAGGCCCTATGGTATAATAAGGTAAATCTAAACCTTGGTAAGCTTACTTAGATTCATTTGTTAACCTTTGTACAAGATGGATAGCTACAGGTAAGAGCATTGGCATATTGCATTATTGATGAGTTTGAGTTATTTAGAAGACAATGTGTATACTTGCATTGAGGTGATGTGATGTCATGAATTCATGCAAAATTTGTTGCCAAGATGATACTAGCTAGTCATAAGCATAATCCATGAAAGAAACAAAGTGTAATTGTATCTCAGGCCTGTAGGTGTTCTAAGAAGTATAATGAAATATGTGTGTTGTGTTTTAGTGTTTTAATTACCTATTAAGGTCTAAAAGTATTGTGAAAGTGTAAAAATGGTCTCTTGACATGGAATTATTCATGGTTAAGTAAAAATGTAGGGGCAAGAACCAAGGGTAGATTGGTATAGTGGTTTTAGATATTACTCCTACAGGTGTAAGAAGGTGTTAGGTTGTGGAGCCTATTTTCATGTGTGAAAGTTTTGAAGACTATACACTAAGAGTATTGTACACTTTTCATGTATCCTTGCCAGGGTGTGGGGCCAGGCCGGGCCCCGAGTGGGGGTCCGGGGGTGGCAGCCCCCGGTAGTAGGGGTCGAAATTTTTTTTTTTTAGGCATAAAATTTTTTGGCCTCGAAAAATGCACCCGACATATCAGGAAATGTGCTTTTCTCATATGGGTGAGTTTTTTGACCCATAGGTTTATGGGACGGATTTTGCCCATGGCTTTGATACCCACGGTTTTGTAGAACTACTTAAGCAGTTGTCTATTTATATGGTCTTATGCATATGATAGATGTACAAGAAAATATATTGCAGATGTGTTTTGAATTCGGCTGTGAATTCTGTAGAGTTTGTTGAGCATAGCTCCAAACGGAGCTGGGTATTGTATTGAGAGAGCGGTGGCTTGTAATAAAATATGAGCAAGTGATTTTTGGTGGACATAGCCCGAAATTGAGTGAACCACGTTAAATACTATCTCTTTGTGTTGTGTTATTTTATTCTGCAATTTTATTTGAGATCTATAATAATTTCTGCATATTAGTTTCTACTGTTGCGATTCTGTGAGGGATTATTCTGCATATTTTATCCCTTATTTCCTAACAATTGGTATCAGAGCCTGGTTTGGTTTGTTGAAGTGTTGAATCACAGGGAAAGTTTTTAGCTTGAGTGGGAGCTATGGCAGATGAAGGAAGATCTAGGGTTGATAAATTCAATGGGTAGAATTTCAGTCTTTGGAAGATGCAGATGGAGGATTACCTTTATCAGAAGGATCTTTATACTCCGTTGTCTGAGAAGGTGAACAAACCCTCTAGTATGACAGATGCGGAATGGGATTTGTTGGACCGGAAGGCACTTGGAACGATAAAACTGAGTCTTGCATCTTCGGTATTATTTAATGTTTCAAAGGAAAAGACTACAAAAGATCTAATGGATGCATTAGGGAAGTTGTATGAAAAACCCTCTGCCTCTAATAAGATATTTTTAATGAAAAATTTGTTTAATATGAAGATGTCTGAGAATAGTTCAGTAGCAGATCATTTAAATGATTTCAATACGGTAGTGAATATGCTAGCTTCGGTTACAATAGAATTTTATGAAGAAGTTAGGGCTTTATTAATTATGTGCTCTTTACCTGAGAGTTGGAATAGCCTGGTAATGGTGGTAAGTAACTCGGTTCCAGCTAACTCGAAGTTGAAGTTTGAGGATGTTGTAGGGGTGATTCTAAGTGAGGAAATGTAAAGAAAAAGCTCTGGGGAATCTTCTACTTCAGGGAATGCTTTGACAGTGGAAACTAGAGGGAGACAGAAGAATAGAGGAAACCGTGGAAAATCAAAAGATTAGGCAAGGTCAAAATCCAGGAACAAGATTGTATGCTAGAATTGTGGAAAGCCTGGGCATGCCAAGAAGGACTGTTGGGAGCTTCGGGATAAGAAGAAACAACAAGAAGAAAACAAGGAGGAAAATGTGGCAACGGGTAATGTATGTCATGATGATTTGATTCTTTCTTTGCACAATATTACTGAATCTTGGGTTTTAGATTCAGGGGCTTCTTTCCATGCTTCTCCACATAGGCATTATTTTGTTGATTATGTTCAAGGAGATTTTGGGCATGTTTTTCTTGGTGATGATGAGCCTTGCAGCATAGTTGGAAAAGGTTCTATTCAGGTTAAGATGTAGAATGGGAATACTTGGCTATTGAAGGATGTCAGACATGTGCCTACATTAAGATGAAATTTGATATCGGTAGGGTAGTTGGGAAGTGATGGTTGTACTGCGATATTTACAGCAGACTCTTGGAAGGTTACCAAGGGTGCTCTTGTGGTGGCAAGAGGTAAGAAGGTTGGAACCTTGTATTTAACCACTGATAGTACTAATGATTGTAATCTTGTGGCTTCAGATGTAGATACAACATTATGGCACTACAGGCTCAGTCATATGAGCCATAAGGGCATGAACATCATAAAGAAGAATTTGCCTAGATATACAGAAACAAGTTTCGATTTCTGTGAGAACTGCATATATGGGAAACAAAAGCGAGTAAGGTTTCTCAAGGTTGGACCTACAAAGAAAGAGAGTAAGTTAGAGCTGGTGCATTTTGATGTGTGGGGGCCAGCTTAGGTATCATCTCTTGGGGGTTCAAGTTATTATGTTACTTTTATTGATGATGCAACAAGGAAAGTTTGGGTTTATTGTATTAGAAACAAATCTGATGTATTTGACACTTTTGTTAAATGGAAAGCCTTGGTAGAGAATGAAAAAGGTCTTAAGCTAAAATGTCTCAGGTCAGATAATGGAGGGGAGTATTGCAGCAATGAATTTGATGATTACTGTTCTAAGAATGGAATCCGCAGGAAAAAGACGGTTCCAGGAACTCCGCAGCAGAATGGGGTATCAAAAAGGATGAACAAAACAATAATGGAACGTGCTAGGAGCATGAGGTTACATGAAGGACTACCTCTTTCTTTTTGGGCAGAAGCGGTGAGCACAGCTGTGTACTTGATAAACAGAGGACCCTCAAGTGCCTTAGATGGAGGCATACCATGAGGAGGCTTGGTATGGTAAGAAAGTTGATTATTCATTTCTTAGAGTCTTTAGATGTGAGGTGTTTGTTCACATAGACAAGGATGATAGGACTAAGCTAGAGGCTAAATCAAAAAAATGTACTTTCATTGGTTATGGTGGTGATGACTTTGGGTTTAAATGTTGGAGTATTAAGGACAAGAAAATCATTCGGTCTAGGGATGTGGTCTTTAATGAGAAAGTCATGTATAAGCAACAGTTGCAGGAAAATAGGGAAGAATCCAAGAAAGAATATGCAGTGGTAGAGGATCTTCGGATGGGAAAGTGACCCATGAATCAGTTCAGGAACCTACTCAATAGGAACCCCAAACTCCTACAGTGAGGAGGTCTTCTAGGGTAAGAAAAGAACCTGAACGGTTTTCTCCTTCTCTTTATTATTTATTACTCACTGATAGTGGAGAGCCAGAGAGCTTTGATGAAGCAATGCAGGTAGATGCCTAGTAAGAAGTGGGAGCAAGCCATGGATGAGGAGCATAAGTCTCTCATGGAGAACCAGACTTGGGATTTGGTGAAGCTACCGGAAGGCAAAAGAGCATTGCAGAACAAGTGGGTGTTTAGAGTTAAAGATGAAGAAGGAGGAAAGAAAAGATATAAGGCCCGGTTGGTGGTCAAGGGGTTTGCACAGAAACAAGGTATAGATTTTGATGAGATTTTTTCTCCTGTAGTAAAAATGACTTCTATCAGAACTGTTCTTGGAATAGTGGCAGCAGAAGACTTGCACTTAGAACAGTTAGATGTAAAGACTGCATTTCTCCATGGTGATTTGGAGGAGGAGCTATATATGCAGCAGCCAGAAGGATATGAAGTCAAAGGTAAAGAGGAGATGGTGTGCAAACTGAAGAAGAGCTTGTATGGCCTGAAACAAGCTCCACGTCAATGGTATAAGAAGTTTGATAGCTTCATGATGGAGCAAGGTTATATTAGATGTCATTCTGACCATTGTGTGTATACAAAGAAATTTGAGGATGGAAGTTATATTATCCTGTGTTTGTATGTTGATGACATGTTGGTTGCAGGTAAAAACATGCAGGAAATAAAATTACTCAAGAAGCATACTAAGTGAATCCTTTGCTATGAAGGATTTACAAATCCTTGGTATGAGGATAACTCGAGATAGGCTAAGTGAATCCTTTGATATGAAGGATTGACATTAGCCAGACAAATCCTTGGTATGAGGATAACTCGAGATAGGAAGGAACAGAAGTTGACTTTATCTCAGGAAGAGTACATTAAGAAGGTATTAGACAGGTTTAACATGTAGGATGCTAAACCGGTTGGGACTCCTTTGGCAGGCCATTTCAAGTTATCAAAGGAGCAGTGTCCCATGACAGAGCAGGAAAGAAACCAGATGTCCAAGGTACCTTACTCATCAGCAGTTGGCAGTTTGATGTATGCTATGGTATGCACTAGGCTTGATATTGCCCATGCAGTGGGAGCTATGAGTAGATTTATGAGTGATCCAGGTAAAGAGCATTGGCAAGCAGTAAAGTGGATCCTTCAGTATTTGAGAGGGAACATGGGGACAGTTTTGTGCTACAGTGGATCAAACACCACTTTACGTGGTTATGTAGATTCAGATATGGCTGGAGATGTAGACAGCAGGAGGAGCACGACAGGTTATATTTACACTGTAGGTGGGACAACAGTGAGCTGGATTTCAAGACTACAGAAGCTGGTGGCTTTGTCAACCACAGAGGCTGAGTATGTTGCTGCCACAGAGGTAAGCAAAGAGATGATTTGGTTACAACAATTGCTTGAGGAGTTGGGGCATAAGCAGGAGGAATGTAAGCTGCATAGTGATAGTCAGAGTGCTATACACCTAGCTAAGAACTCTCCTTTCCACTCCAGGACAAAGCATATACAGTTAAGGTACCATTTCATCAGGACAACTTTGGAGGAAGAGAAGTTGAAGTTGGAGAAGATTCATACTAGTCAGAATCCTGCAGACATGATGACCAAGGTGGTCACAAGGGAAAAACTAAAGTTGTGTTCAGCTTTGGTTGGTCTTCACAGAAACTACTGAAGGGTTGAGAAGCTTGCTCAGAGGAAAACTAGTCTCCAAGTGGGAGATTGTTAGGTTGTGGAGCCTGTTTTCATGTGTGAAAGTGTTGAAGACTGTACACTAAGAGTAATGTACACTTTTCATGTATCCTCGCCGGGGTTCGGGGCCGGGCCGGGCCCCGAGCGGGGGTCTGGGGGCGGCACCCCCCGGTAGTAGGGGTTTGCAGGTGCAGCCCCCGAAAAAATAAATTTAGGCGTAAAATTTTTTGGCCTCGAAAAATGCACCCGACATATCGGGAAATGTGCTTTTCTCATATGGGTGAGTTTTTTGACCCATAGGTTTATGGGATGGGTTTTTCCCATGGTTTTGTAAAACTGCTTAAGCAGTTGTCTATTTATATGGTCTTATGCATATGATAGATGTACAAGCAAATGTATGGCAGATGTGTTTTGAATTCGGCTGTGAATTCTGTAGAGTTTGTTGAGCATAGCTCCAAACCGATCTGGGTGTTGTATTGAGAGAGTGGTGGCTTGTAATAAATTCTGAGCAAGTGATTCTTGGTGGAGGTAGCCAAAATTGGGTGAACCACGTTAAATACTGTCTCTTAGTGTTGTGTTATTTTATTATGTAATTTTATTTGAGATCTGTAATAATTTCTGCATATTAGTTTCTTCTGTTGCAATTCTGTGAGGGATTATTTCACATATTTTATCCCTAATTTCCTAACAACCACTTAGTTGTGCCACCCCTTGATTTTTTCCATGTTTCTCTTCTTCATATATATATACCAGATCCATCTCATGTCTTGGATTAGACTACTTTGCAAGTGAAGGAGCAGGGGAAAATGACTGTGGATCCCATGTGCATCATAGAGCATAGGACCTTAGGCCTTTCAGGGCATGAGATTGACCAGGCGTGCATCTAGTGGGATCGATACGATGAGTCTTTAGCTACATGGGAGGACACCACCTTGCTAAGAGCCCAGTCTATACATTTGTTCTACTGACTTCTAGGAGGAAGTTGAGTCTAAGGGGAGGGGGATGTAGTGCCAAATCCTCTTTAACACTTATTTTTGCTATTATCATGAATTATTAGCTGCTTAGAGACAAAAATATTGTTATGATATTTTTATAGAATTTTGTTAGACTACATTAACATTGTGATTATTATTGTTTTTGTCTCATAATATGGATTTAATGGATTCCTAGTGGACTTTGATAGACATTTTTATATATGATGTGTTAGGAAATAAGGGATAAAATATGCGGAATAATCCCACACAGAATCGCAACAGTAGAAACTAATATACAGAAATTATTACAGATCTCAAATAAAATTGTAGAATAAAATAACACAACACAAAGAGATAGTATTTAACGTGGTTCACCCAATTTGGGCTACTTCCACCAAGAATCACTTACTCAGATTTTATTACAAGCCACCGCTCTCTCAATACAATACCCAGATCCATTTGGAGCTATGCTCAACTAACTCTATAGAATTCAGAGCCGAATTCAAAACACATCTGCCATACATTTGCTTGTACATCTATCATATGCATAAGACCATATAAATAGACAACTGCTTAAGCAGTTTTACAAAACCATGGGTATCAAAACCATGGTAAAAACCCATCCCATAAACCTATGGGTAAAAAAAAAATCGCCCATATGAGAAAAGCACATTTCCCGATATGTTAGGTGCATTTTTCGAGGCCAAAAAATTTTACGCCTAAAATTTTTCTTTTCAGGCGCTACGCCCCCCAACCCCTGCTACTGGGGGCTGCCACCCCCAGACCCCTATTCAAGGCCCAGCCCAGCCCCGAACCCTGGTGAGGATACATGAAAAGTGTACAGTACTCTTAGTGTATAGTCTTCAACACTTTCACAGATGAAAACAAGCTCCACAACCTAACAATCTCCCACTTGGAGACTAGTTTTCCTCTGAGCAAGCTTCTGAACCCTTCACTAGTTTCTATGAAGACCAACCAAATCTGAACACAACTTTATTTTTTTCCCTTGTGACCTCCTTGGTCATCATGTCTGCAGGATTTTGACTGGTATGAATCTTCTCCAACTTCAACTTCTCTTCCTCCAAAGTTGTCCTGATGAAATGGTACCTTAACTGTATATGCTTTGTCTTGGAGTGGAAAGCAGAGTTCTTAGCTAGGTGTATAGCACTCTGATTATCACTATGCAGCTTACATTCCTCCTGCTTATGCCCCAACTCCTCAAGTAATTTCTGTAACCAAATCATCTCTTTGCTTGCCTCTGTGGCAGCAACATACTCAGCCTCTGTGGTTGACAAAGCCACCAACTTCTGTAGTCGTGAATTCCAGCTCACTGCTGTCCCACCTACAGTGTAAATATAACCTATCATGCTCCTCCTACTGTCTACATCTCCAGTCATATCTGAATCTACATAGCCACGTAAAGTGGTGTTTGATCCACTGTGGCACAAAACTGTCCCCATGGTCCCTCTCAAATACCGAAGGATCCACGTTACTGCTTGCCAATGTTCTTTATCTGGATCACTCATAAATCTACTCACAGCTCCCACTGCATGGGCAATATCAGGCCTAGTGCACACCATAGCATACATCAAACTGCCAACTGCTAATGAGTAAGGTACCTTGGACATCTGGTTTCTTTCCTGCTCTGTCTTGGGACACTACTTATTTGATAACTTTAAGTGGCCTGCCAAAAGAGTCCCAACCGGTTTAACATCCTGCATATTAAACCTCTCCAAGACCTTCTTAATGTACTCTTCCTGAGATAAAGTCAGCTTTTGTTCCTTCCTATCCCAATATATCCTCATACCAAGGATTTGTTTGGCTGCACCCAAATCCTTCATAGCAAATGATTCACTTAGCTGCTTCTTGAGTACTTTTATTTCCTGCATGTTTTTACCTGCAACCAGCATGTCATCAACATACAAACACAGGATAATATAACTTCCATCCTCAAATTTCTTTGTATACACACAATGGTCAGAATGACATCTAATATAACCTTGCTCCATCATGAAGCTATCAAATTTTTTTATACCATTGACGTGGAGCTTGTTTCAAGCCATACAAGCTCTTCTTCAGTTTGCACACCATCTCCTCTTTACCTTTGACTTCATATCCTTCTGGCTGCTACATATATAGCTCCTCCTCCAAATCGCCATGGAGAAATGCAGTCTTTACATCTAACCGTTCTATGTGCAAGTCTTCTGCTGCCACTATTCCAAGAAAAGTTCTGATAGAAGTCATTTTTACTACAGGAGAAAAAATCTCATCAAAATCTATACCTTTTTTCTGTGCAAACCCCTTGACCACCAACCGGGCCTTGTATCTTTTCTTGCCTCCTTCCTCTTTGACTCTAAACATCTACTTATTTTGTAATGCTCTTTTTCATTCGGGTAGCTTTACCAAATCCCATGTTTGGTTCTCCATGAGAGCCTGATGCTCCTCATCCATGGTTTGCTCCCACTTCTTCCTGGCATCTACCTGCATTGCTTCATCAAAGCTCTCTGGTTCTCCACTATCAGTGAGTAATAAAGAGAAGGCGAAAAATGTTTAGGTTCTCTTCTTACCCTAGAAGACCTCCTCAATATAGGAGTTTGGGGTTTCTATTGAGGGGGTTCTTGAACTGATTCATGTGTCACTTTCCCATCCAGAAGATCCTCTACCACTACATATTCTTTCTTGGATTCTTCCTTGTTTTCCTACAACTGTTGCTTATACATGACTTTCTCATTAAAGACCACATCCCTAGACCGAATGATTTTCTTGTCCTTAATACTCCAACATTTAAACCCAAAGTCATCACCACCATAACCAATGAAAGTACATTTTTCTGATTTAGCCTCTAGCTTAGTCCTATCATCTTTGTCTATGTGAACAAACACCTCACATCCAAAGACTCTAAGAAATGAATAATCAACTTTCTTACCATACCAAGCCTCCTCAGGTATGCCTCCATCCAAGGCACTTGAGGGTCCTCTATTTATCAAGTACACAGCTTTGCTCACCGCTTCTGCCCAAAAAGAAAGAGGAAGTCTTGCATGTAACCTCATGCTCCTAGTATGTTCCATTATTGTTCTGTTCATCCTTTCTGATACCCCATTCTGCTGCGGAGTTCCTGGAACTGTCTTTTTCCTGCGAATTCCATTCTTAGAACAATAATCATTAAATTCATTGCTGCAATACTCCCCTCCATTATCTGACTTGAGACATTTTAGCTTAAGACCTATTTCATTCTCTACCAAGGCTTTCCATTTAACAAAAGTTTCAAATACATCAGATTTGTTTCTAATACAATAAACCCAAACTTTCCTTGTTACATCATCAATAAAAGTAACATAATAACTTGAACCCCCCAAGAGATGATACCTGAGCTGGCCCCCCACACATCAAAATGCACCAGCTCTAACTTACTCTCTTTCTTTGTAGGTCCAACCTTGAGAAACCTTACTCGCTTCTGTTTCCCATATATGTAGTTCTCACAGAAATCGAAACCTATTTCTGTATATCCAGGTAAATTGTTCTTTATGATGTTCATGCCCTTATGGCTCATATGACCGAGCCTATAGTGCCATAATGTTGTATCTAAATCTGAAGCCACAAGATTACAATCATGAGTACTATCAGTGGTTAAATACAAGGTTCCAACCTTCTTACCTCTTGCCACCACAAGATCACCCTTGGTAACCTTCCAAGAGTCTATTGTAAATATCATAGTACAACCATCACTTCCCAATTGCCCTGCCGATATCAAATTTCGTCTTAATGTAGGCACATGTCTGACATCCTTCAATAGCCAAGTATTCCCATTCTGCATCTTAACCTAAACAGAACCTTTTCCAACTATGTTGCGAGGCTCATCATCACCAAGAAAAACATGCCCAAAATCTCCTTGAACATTTAATCAAAAAAATAATGCCTATGTGGAGAAGCATGGAAAGAAGCCCCTGAATCTAAAACCCAAGATTCAGTAATATTGTGCAAAGAAAGAATCAAAGCATCCTGACATACATTACCCATTGCCACATTTTCCTCCTTGTTTTCTTCTTATCCTGAAGCTCCCAACAGTCCTTCTTTGCATGCCCAGGCTTTCCACAATTCTAGCATACAATCTTGTTCTTGGATTTTGACCTAGCCCGATATTTTGATTTTCCATGGTTTCCTCTATTCTTTTGTCTCCCTCTAGTTTCCACTGTCAAATCATTCCCTGAAGTAGAAGATTCCCCAGAGCTTTTTCTTCGCATTTCCTCACTTAGAATCACCCCTACAACATCCTCAAACTTCAACTTCGAGTTAGCTGGAACCGAGTTACTTACCACCATTACTAGGCTATTCCAACTCTTAGGTAAAGAGCACAGAATTAATAAAGCCCTAACTTCTTCATCAAATTCTATTGTAACCGAAGCTAGCATATTCACTATCGTATTGAAATCATTTAAATGATCTGCTACTGAACTATTCTCAGAAATCTTCATATTAAACAACTTTTTCATTAAAAATATCTTATTAGAGGAAAAGGGTTTTTCATACAACTTCCCTAATGCATCCATTAGATCTTTTGTAGTCTTTTCCTTTGAAACATTAAATAATACCGAAGATGCAAGAATCAGTTGGATCGTTCCAAGTGCCTTTCGATCCAAAAAAATCCCATTCCGCATCTGTCATACTTGAGGGTTTGTTCACCTTCTCGGACAACGGAGTATAAAGATCCTTCTGATAAAGGTAATCTTCCATCTGCATCTTCCAAAGACTAAAATTCTACCCATTGAATTTATCAACCCTAGATCTTCCTTCATCTGCCATAGCTCCCACTCAAGCTAAAAAATTTCCCTGCGATTCAACACTTCAGCAAACCAAACCAGGCTCTGATACCAATTGTTAGGAAATAAGGGATAAAATATGCAGAATAATCCCTCACAGAATCGCAACAGTAGAAACTAATATGTAGAAATTATTACAGATCTCAAATAAAATTGCAGAATAAAATAACACAATGCAAAGAGACAGTATTTAACGTGGTTCACCCAATTTGGGCTACGTCCACCAAGAATCACTTGCTCAGATTTTATTACAAGCAACAGCTCTCTTAATACAATACCCAGATCCGTTTGGAGCTATGCTCAACAAACTCTACAGAATTCACAGCCGAATTCAAAACACATCTGCCATACATTTACTTGTACATATATCATATGCATAAGACCATATAAATAGACAACTGCTTAATCAGTTTTACAAAACCGTGGGTATCAAAACCATGGGCAAAACCCATCCCATAAACCTATGGGTCAAAAAAACTCGCCCATATGAGAAAATCACATTTCCCAATATGTCGGGTGCATTTTTCGATGCCAAAAAATTTTACGCCTAAAAAAATAAAATTTAGGGGCTGCGCCCCCGAACCCCTGCTACCGGGGACTACCGCCCTCGGACCCCCACTAGGGGCCTGGCCCGGCCCCGAACCCCGGCGAGGATACATGAAAAGTGTATAGTACTCTTAGTGTATAGTCTTCAACACTTTCACACATGTAAACAGGCTCCGCAACCTAACATGATGATGATTAATGTATTTTGTTATATGCTAAAATCTTTTGCTTTTGATAGTGGCAATTGTGTTAGATGCTTTGGACTAACCTTGTGTATGTGCATTGATGTTATGGTGTATTAATCATGTTATGATATTAGTGATCAATAGTATGTTGTCAAATGTATCTAAGCAGGTATAAATTGCACCAAGTATGTGAATTGCACAGTTGTCGTAAAAATGTGAATTTTGATCATTGATAATTGTAAATAATTGGTTAGAGTAGAATTGCTTAACCATGATAGCAATAAGTTAGATTATATGATGGTTGATATGTGTGTTTTTATTCCTTGACGTATTGATATGGCCTTGAAGCCAAAGTTTGTATTTTTTGGTTGGTTGGAGGAAATTGAAAATCACAATAAATAAGAAGGTATTAGGATACTAACTGTGGAATAATACCAAATGTTACAACATGGTCACCTTTGTAGCTATGTGTTTGTGTGAATTATTGTTTTACTTGTAGCATGTTATTATGAGGTATCCATGGGGGAGAAACCTTATATGTGAGCATGGGTTTGAATGTTGTAATTTTCTCATTAATTTTAATTGCTCTAGTTTTGCATGTGATTTTATTATATTGTAATGTTTTCTCATTTTATCGTGCTTGTTAATGTAACCCTTGTTTAGGCTAATTAACCATGTGAATAATGCTAATCATGAGATGTGACAAAAGGTGCATTGAATTTCATAGATAGTCCTTAGTTATTCATTATTTTGGTTTGCGTACTCATTTCCATCTTTTAAAACTCGGATCTGGGCTTTGAGCCCACTTTTGGAGGCTTGTACGACAAGTTATACTTGTCCCATACCTCTTAAACTCACCCAAAAACCTTACCTATTATATGAGGAGTCAAATTTAGCCCTCATTATGTGTTTTTGAAGGAAAAAGAAGAAATTAACTGCACTTTCTTGCAAACCCTCATAATTGTGTCCTCGAAAGAATGGGGATGTGTATTGCATGTAAGAATGAAAATTGTCATACCCTTACCTTACCCATTTATGGAGCCTTGGATTATGTGTTTGAATTGTGAGGTGGATTGGAAGGAAATATGTGGTGTCCTACATGGAGCCACCTCACCATCCTCTCCACTATTTTCTATTTATTTGGGATTCTTTTTTGGTTTTGGGGTTACTCTGTAGTGCTTGCAATACATTAAGATGAAAATAAAATTTTAAAAAAATAGTTTGAAGTGCATTGGATGGGAGTGGGGGGAAGCATTGATCGACTACACGTGAAGGCATGTGGTCTTCCTAAAAAAACACATGGGCCTCTTGAAAACCTGTAAACCTATCATTTTCTTGGGATGAAAATAGTTTTATTTTATTTGAGATCCAGACTCATGGAAAACACAGAAACCCAGGGAAACGTTGTAATTTTAGCATTATTTGGGTAGTACCGCAAGGGCATGATTGAGGTAGTTACAATGGAGGTTGCGAGAATCGATTTTGGGGTATTTTGTTAGACCCAAAAATCTATGTTTTTATTAGCTCCCACCTAGATGTATAAAGGAAGGCATATGTTACCTTTGGGTGCATGGAAAATGCTTTGGTTTCAAGGGAAACCAAAAATTTTGTAGGATTTTTGGCACCAAGAGAGTGTAAAACATATTTTCGAATCCCTTTGGCAACTATGCCCTTCCTATGTCTATATAGGAGTTTGGTTGGGGCACATGAACTATTTGAAAATACCTTAAAACAGGGTGTGGACATCCATCAAAGCATAAAATATAGAGGAATTTTGTCAGAAGTGTAGTTGCAATGATCTAGTAGTCATGGATGCTAGACATGGGTGCATATAAATGGCATGTGAATTGTTCGACATAATTCCCAAATATATATGGACTTGTGGATTGTAATGGCTGTAGGATATGCACAAAATGGGTTTGCTAAAAAGGTTTCGAAAATTCTGAGCAAATGTAATTGATAGGCTTAAATAAAAAATCCTCCACATTTACCAATATAATCATGTGAAAAAGCATCATTCCACGAGAACAGTGTTTAATTAAATCACCTCACCAAATCTCAAAAACAAATACCCATCAGAAGTTCTTCTTTTGCTCCATGTATGATCTTTGTGCATGTCATATGAATATTCATCTGAATACCTCATTTTTATTGTTATCATGAAATTGAGCTACGTCAAACAAGCTCTGTGATTCGAAATTATTTTCCCATTTTACATCTAAAAATCCACCATAAATCATTTGGAAAGTGGCTCCAGTAATAATGTGGCTCCTACTCGATGGATTTGGAAAATAGGCATGTAGAGATTTGATTATTTTTTGGTGTTAGTGGATTTTCCTCATCAGAAATAATATATGTCATCTATTGGGAAAAAGGGTTTATCCTTAAACCTACCGGTGCGGTGCCGGTGGTAGCAATCAACTTGGAATCCTTATATGTTGAGTACCTATTACAGGTCGACCAAGATGACTTAGAAATGGGCAGTTGAACTTCCTGAGAATAAATTTTTGTAGAGGAAATATAGGGAATAGTTCATGCTGGCAATTTGTATCATGTTCCTAAGGATTTTAGTACTTTTGTTTGTTACTCAATTATGCCACAACATCATTTGAACTATGCACTGACCTAGATATACACAAATGGTTTCTAGCTGGGTTTGAGTTGTTTTAAGGAGCTTGAGATGGGGATTGAACTACTCGTTCTTGAGTTGCATTTGAGTTTTGGTCTCTTTGAGCATGAGGAGGAGAAGGTATTTCTTCACTACCACTATGTTTCTAACCCGTGTAGAATAAGAGCTTTGCAATGATATATGTGTACTGAATGTGGCAACTTAGATTAACATGAATATTGTTGTTCAGGGTGGTTAGAAGGATTCAAATACCCTAAACAAGGATATGTATTGAATGGTCCAAAAGAGAGGGGTTTTTAATGCATCTAGACTGATGGAATACTAAACGAGAGATGAAGCTTGTGGAATGCGAGTGAACCTTCCTGGAGAATCTCGTGCACTATGGATGTTAATATTGTCAGGCATGGTCTCCTAATCTTTTTATTTCATACTTTTCATAAATTTGGTTCTTCCTTTGCAATAAAATAGAAACATTAAACCACTGGATAATATTACAAATGGATATGTAACTAAATTTAAATAGTGTAAGAAAATAAAACTCCATCTTGTAATTTTTGAAACTAATTTATAATTTAAACATTAACTATGGCCGTTTCCATAACCTTATATGATGATACTATAATATCAAAATTATGTGATCGTATCTAGTGGTATTGGTGAGAGATAGATGATGTCATCAAATCAAACAATCCATTTGCCTACCTTGCAATTTTAGAAAAATGCAATTTCCAAGGCTCGCAAAACAACACTCTAAGCCTTGTAAAAGAGATTCCAAGTGTCGTATGTGTTCCTTATTATGTAGAGAGTCACATCAAGTATTAACTCAACCTCATTTGACCATTTGTGCTCTCCTCCCCGCTCCTTTAGGAGCCTTGTTACCCTGTTTTACACTTTTAAGGAGTTGTTAAAACTGAAAATTTGGCTTTTTTTTTGACCCACTGTTTGAACCCTGAAAAACAAAATGCTTATCTTCCTTCGCAAACCTATAGTATTTTTACTAGACAATTGCTTTTAACCTTCAGATGCGGAAAAATAATCTTATTTATAGTTGGGTAAAGGAATTTTGTAGGCCTCTGGTCATAATTTGACTAGGTCAAACTAGACCAATTATGACCAGTGGTTCCGAAAAACCTGTCGCTATTTGAAAACTGTTTTCTAGTTCTTAGTTTCATCAACTCTAATGAATTCCCCATATATAGTGGAACTTGTAGAAAATTTCTCGTTGCGGATTCATCCATCAAATGTTAATTTCAGATGTGGCTTTCTAAGCACTTGAGCTAAATGTAATCCAATTTTTCCCCTCAGGTGAAATTGGACAAACATAACCTTGCACATAGAGAAAATGGAGGTATTTATTCAGTAATGGGAGCTTGAATTTTGAGATTGGCCAAACAGGTTTAAGTAGGCCGAGCACATTATAGAGAATTTTGGGAAATGAAGAAGCTATGAAGTCAGAAATTCAGACATTGGAGGTGGGGACTTTTAGAGGTAGAAGAAGTGCAGACATATGAGTAAAAGGTCTGAAAGCTGAAGTCCAAAATTTGGACTTTGAGATTTCAGAGGTTTGGAGATTTTGCAAACTCAATAAGATGAACAACCTCAAAAACTTAAGCCCAAACACCCCAAAATCCTGAAACATGAAACCCTAAAATCCTAAAGCCCGAAACCCTGAAACTTCAAAAACTCAGAACCTTGAATCCTCAAAAATGTAAAGTTCTGAAACCTGAAGTCCGAATTTTGGACTTCAGGGTTTCAGAATTTCAAAACTTTAAACCCCCAATTTACAAATGTCATAACTTGAAGTCTGAAACCTGAACTTCGAGGTTTCAGAGTTTCGAAGGTTTCATGAACTCAAGCGGATGAATAATAACCTAACCTCTAAAATTGAAAAACCCAAAGTTATGAATCCTTAAAGTCTGAAATTTCATATTTCATAGGTTGTTATACAATTTCGGAGTCTGAAAAGGAAGATCCGACCACTCACATTTATTGCAGTATGGAACACTAATCTTCAGAAGGCCATAACATTTGAGTGAAAGCTCATATTTACACAAAATTAAACATTTTGGAAATCTCCTAGTGTTCTCTACAATCCACCATTTTAAAAGGTGTTCCCATGTTTCTCACTTACCCAAATGATGAGGTATGGGATTCCTTTCTTCTGGGACAAGGAAAAGTACATGGAGGCATGGGTTTTGCAGTGACATCCATCATAATTGTAGGTGATTTTAATGCATTTTTTGGGGTGGTTGAAGAAATATTTAAAATTCTTCTCTCTCCCTTCTCTCATTCTTCATATATATTGTAAGGAGGGGTTCATTTAAAAACATTTTAAAACTTGTATATTCCCCTCCCTTATTTCTTGTGTAAGAGATTTTTGGATATTTCAAACCTCCCTATTGAACATTGTAATGAAAAATTTGTACCTTCGGCCCTAAATTTGATATATTGTATCAAATATGAGAGAAATAAAATCATATGTGTGGATGCTTCAAACCATTTCTGTGTTATATTGTAACTTTCTTATATTTCATTGGATGTAATGGTATTGTGTATTTTTTTATTTTCATTAAAAGATTCTAGTAGTGTTGTGTTTATTTTGCTAGTTGTCTCGCATCCTTCTTGGTGCATCACCTTCCCTTAGAGTAGGTTTTATTATAATGGATTATATCTATCTCTTTATCCTTGGAAATATTATATTAGGGTTAGATCTAGAACCCTCTAAAATTTTGATTACTTGAAACTAGGATAGTTTAGGAAGATGGCCTTCTCCAGAGAGATTTCCCAATTGCAAAGTCCCACACTTTGGGAAAAGCTCCATGTTATGCAATCACAATGAAAGTTTCAATCTATTGAGTTGCAAATAATTAGGGGTTTTATGATTACACATCAACAGTTTTGGCACACCCAGTGGGACTAGAAGTCATTCTATGAGCTTTGAAGGCGTTTTCAATAATTTCAGACTTAGAAAACTATAGATTTCTAATTTCTAACCTTTCACCTCTGAGGTTGAAATTTGAAATCAATTTTCAAGGGCTTAACTTGCTCAAAACAAGCCCAAATTTCACCAGCTAATAGATCAGAGGCTAATCTTCAAAAGGGTATTTTTAGTTTTTTAAAATTTTATTTTCAAAATTTTAGAGTTTTTTAAATTTTAGGTTTTGGGATTTCAGACATATAAGGATTTTAGATTTTTGGGTTTTAGGATTTTAGATTTTTGGGTTTTAGGATTTCAGAGTTATCCAAACTTTAGATTTTAGGGTTTCAGAAATTTTGAGGTCTTACATTTTTGGGTTTTTGGTACTGTCATTTAAAAATAATTTTCAACCTCCAGAATATCAAATATACAGGTCCTTCAAAGATTCTTTCTAATTTTCTCGAGTTCGGTGTGTGACTTGGCAAAACTCTAGCATTTTGAGGCTGATTTCCCAACACATCTGACGTCTTAGAATGGATATAATTTAGTGGTGTAGTAGCACAAGTTTCTTGAGTACATGAGAAGAGTTTGAATTGGGTCTAATACTAGGGAAGAGGGACTATTTTTCTACTTGCAATTATCACTAGGCAGAGGAAGGAGAGGAAGAAGACTACGAAGATCACCATCTCCACCTAATGGGAATTTATCTACATCTCCACTCGGTAGACCTTTTCTCCAATCAACCAAGGTTCTTAGGCTAATCATAATGGCACATCTACAACAACACCAACCTCAGGGACCACCTGGTCCTTTTGTCAACTTCACGGGTAGTAGTCCACTTGCCCTAAATGCTCAAAATCCAATTCCAGTTGTAGCACTAAAGAACATTCCCTATTTCAGAGGATAAAATCATACTACACCTATTGACCACATCCAAGACATTGAAAATGTTTGTGCGATTCATGAAATTAATGAAAAGGATGTTGTGGTCATATTCTTGGCTTCATCTTTCAAAGGTAAGACCTTACAATGGTTTAGGAGCCTAACATCAGGGTCTATTTAAAATTGGAATCAATTATGTTCATCTCTTTCCAACTTGTTCAGATAGAGGGAAGATAATTTGTTTTTGTTGGAACAATTAACAACAATCAAAAGGGATCCTAACGATCAAATGATAGATTTTAGTTTCTATTTCCAATGGACATGGGACAGGATTCTGATAGTTGTTAGACCAACTACCAAAGGAGCAATCCTTTATTTCTTGCAGCCTATAAATTCTGATATAGCTATGATGATCCAATCGATGGGAGGAACAACGCTTCCAGGGGCCTATGACATAGTTAACAGAGAAAATAACTATTTAATCCAAGCTGGTAAGCTCCCACCAAGTCCACTAATGCCTCTCTATCTAGACATGGGACCTCCTATAACTAGTAAAACACCTGAGTTGAATCCCATTCCACCCCCTAGAAATCAAAGCAACAGGCAGGCTTCTACTTCTTCAAGCACTTCAAAAGAGTTACAAGAGGTCATGAAGCAACTCCAGAACATAGGGAATGAGCTAGTGACTATCAAGAGACAACAAGCTCATAGTTCTAGACCGTATCAGCCTAAAACTCAATATCAATCTAGGCCCCCATATCAACAAAATAAACCACCAACTTAGGCTTCAAATCAAAATCCAAACAAAGGACAACCTCAAGTTATCAGACCATTCCAACCATATGATCCAAATACAATTTCAACATCAAGAGCCTTGGTTCCAACACAAAACAACATGACACATGAGTACGAATGGTGTTACCCCTACAATCTACCAAACAATCAATCAATGTGTTTCAATGGTGCACTAAATTAGGCCCTACTAGTGCAAACCATCGGTATGTCCCAAGATCCAACTGAAGAAGTAAACCCAATAAGAGACACTTGCAATGGAAAACATGTTGGTCAATTAGAAAATAACAGACTTGTGCGGACTTAATCAACCTCCTTTCTAGGGCTTGGCTACCAATACAAGGTCAAAGAAGAGGAACATAGAAGAGAGGCAACCATCTAATCTAATTATTTCTCAGCCCACTCCTACACAACAAGGGGTTAGTAGGCCAAATTTATCTCCAAATATATCAAATCAACCTAAGACACCCACTTCATTAGTCCAAGCACCAACTGATATTTAAGAGAAAGTTGTACCAAGTAAGGGGAAACAAAAATATAACCCATCCCCTTTCAACATCATCGATCAAATGAAGAAAACACATGTAAGGATTTCCATGTGGGATTCACTGGGAATTTTAGGACAATGTGATTTATTGCAATCATTAATGGCTAATTGGTCTACATCAAATGGATAACACCAAAGACAAGAGAAAGTTCTCAGTAATGTAAGGCAATAGGATGGGTGTCAACCAAGCAAGAATTTGAAGCCTCCAGCTTTCTATGTGTCATTGATTATCGGGAACCACTTATTACACAACTACATGATCGATCCATGAGAAAGTAGCTTAGTGATACAAAAGAAAATAACAAATCAATTGGGTCTAAAGTATGAACTAGTGCTGAAAGGAGAGGTGCAACTAAAGGGAACAACAGTAGGAATGGTTGGAATCATTAAAAGGTTAACCTTAACACTACATGTTTTTCCTAATTTCACAGTTTTGCAGGATGTGTCTATAATTGACCTTTTACCACTCTTTGCGTTGTGTCTATCAAGAGACTTCACAACAAAAATTAATGGATATCTACCTACAGATTGGCCACACCTTCTATTCAAGAAAAGATATGGAGAAAAAGCTACAATCAGGTTGGAACCAACTGTAAACTTTCACATTGAGCCCCATGTGCCAAGTCCTATCAACGCAAATTTCTCAGCCTTTGATCTAGAATATTTTTCAAATGATCTAGAAATCGGTGCTAAAGTTGAGGGCATTCAAGATTTAACTCTAGATGAATGGGAAAACAAAAGGCATGTGTTTGATCCATACTAGGAAATGGAAGAATCATAATTGGGTGTTTATTGTGTACACAAAGAAAATTCACCCATTCCTAATATCAATTAGCCAGAAAATAAGGATGGAAATGAATTATGGTAACTATTTTCGATGGTTCAAGAATAAAATAAAATGCTGGAGGGGGTACAATGTTGTTTTCACCGCAAAACATCAATTATTATTCATCTTTTTGTTTCCAATTTTCTTTTTCAAATAACACAATTGAATATGAGGCTTTGATTTATGGACTTCATTAGGCCAAGAAAAGAGGCATAAATGACATGCAGATATTCGGGGATAGCATGCTAATCATCAATCAAGTTAGGGGACAATGTGCTACAAATAATGACCTTCTCAAGAGATTAAAAAATAGGGTATGGGACCTAATTAAAGACGTTGAACCATTCAACATTGATTCCATACCCAGGAAGTCAAATGAAGTCACAGATAGACTTACAGCCATTGGGGAAACATTCGATGTAGTGGATAGTATCAAAAGAGACTGAATGCAGCCACATATCCATTTGATCGTAAGTCCAGTAGTTCCAGATAACAACACAAGTTGGAAAGTGTTTGAGAACAATCAAAAGATCGTCAATTTCTTGCAAGAAGAGGCTGAATTCTTAGCTACGAATCAAGATAAATTGGATCATAAGTACAAGGATCAAGTAGTGCAGCTGAAAATCAACAAGCTTCCCAAAGGATTGGTTATGTTGGATTCCATATTCAACCCAAATGATCAATTTCATAAAGAGAAAGCCAACATACATGTCAAGGGAGAAGATTTTGAGCCAATTTCTGTTGGGGAAGGAAAAACACTCCAAATTGGCAAAGTGGCCACTTAGAAAGAGAGATATGAGATCGTATAAATTTTCCAAGAGTTTATAGATGTCTTCGCTTGGATCTATGAGCACCTAGAAGGATTCAATCCAAATTTGTCACAACATACCATTGAACTTAATCTAAATGTTAAGCCCATCAGGAAAAAGCAAAGACCAATCAACCCTCACATTGAGTCTCTAATGAAGAAAGATCTAGACAGCTGATAAAGGAAATGTTAGGAAATATAATTTATTAGAGTTCCATTATTATAGATATTGTAAAGAGAATAATTACGTGAGTAATTATTCACATATATGGTTGTATTATTTGTTAGTTGTGATATTGTTGTGAGTTACAACAATATCACAGATATAGGTAGATTGTTATGTTATTGGAGCAACTTCCTAGAATATAGGAATTGCATCTCATTATATATTGTATGATCCGTGTGTATCTAATAGATTAAAATATTCAGTGTAAATCTGTAGCTGCTCTTACATTTCGTGTCAGAGCATGGGTCGATCCATGAGAGATTTGATTGAGATTTTAGTAGATATTAAATTCTTTCAGTGTGGTTTAACCATTCGTGCATTCAATCTCCTAAATTCTTTGATGGTGTTCTAATCTCTGTAGATGTCTTGGAGAATATATGCATTCATAGGAGGCAATTTTGTATATCCATGTGCCTGCGCATATAATGGATCGTGGTTTCTACCTCCAACGATTCTGATAGATCTGGGTGTTTCTTTGCATGCCCACGGCTATCATTCACATTATTTTATGCTTTGACAGTGTATAATATATCATTTTTTATCAAATGATCTCCTCGCAGCAGAAGAAATTTGGTTGGAAATCGTGATACAGTTATTTCTTTATACATTTGGAGCAGAGGAATATTGCTGTTGTGTATCTTTCAGATCGACTGATATAAACTCATGTTTAGTTTGTTCTGTCATATGCATGCAACTGAAACCTATGTAAGATAAATCAAGAATAGCTTGACACGGTCTTGAAAGCGGTCATGCCTTGCATGTGGAGACTTGTTTTCTTTGGTATTACGGCCTCTATAGGTGGTGTCCTCTTTGAGTTTTGCATTGATCTTCTCTGATCTGGTTTGCAGATCTTATGCAAATAGATGTTTTTTTGAGATAGATGACAGCATGTACGTGGGAATAAACAAATTGGTGTTTTCTTATATTGGACCCCTTTCCCTCAAACACTTCTTTTTATTTGTCTACGTTTTCTGAGAGCTGTTTGGGATTCATCTTCAGTGGTTGTGTTTCCTTTGTGGAGGCAGATGCTTTGCTAAGTTGTCTACATTTTAGGGAAAACCACCTTGTGGTTACTCACTATATTGTCAAAATCCTTGGCCACTGCCTTCTTTTCCATGTCATATGTATGTTATTTTGGTAATGTCCTCTTAAATTCCAGTAAAAAAATTAAAGTTGAGTCATTCAAATTGACAAGTATTGTTTTGAAAGTTAGTTGTCAATGTAAAAGAGTCTTGTATAAGTGTCAAAGCAATAATGGTGTAAAAATTCATGTCATTAAGAGTATAAGTGTCTTATATAGCACCATTAGTGTGTTTTTCATAAAGTGTCATGATATATATATATATGGTAAAATAGTCATTTTTGTGTCTATTTTCAAAAAATCAAGAGTCGATTTTTGTTTAGTCGTCAAAAGTTCATTATGGGTCATTACTATTGTAAAAAGTGTTCATCTTCCAAAGTACTGAAAAATAAAAAAAATTGCCCGCATTTCAATTTTGGATGCATTTTCACTTGTACATGACGACCAAATTATTGAAGGTATTTTGAGCTTCATGATCACATCTGGCTGAACTAGCAACATGATATCGGAGGATGGAGGCACAGGAGGATGGAGGTCATTCAACGACCTCTCATCAGTCGCCAACGATGGGGCCGCACAGATGGTTTGGTGACATGTGTGCAGTGTGGTTTCTTGTTTCAGTTTTCAATATTCATGTTGTGTTGTGTGCTGAATAAACCCCTTTCCAGAATTTTGGGAAGTTTCATGTTTTTAGAAGACTCACTTTTGGGGAGCAGGAGAATATTTTGAGGTAGACTCAAGGGATGGTTATCCAACTAGTGTGAAGCTTGTGGATCTTGGAGATTCAGAATTCAGGCACCCAGGGAGGAAGGGAAAGTCCCACAGGAACCCAAAGAGGAAGGGAGCATTCCTGCATAATTCGGCTTGACACTACGCCTTTACGAGGGGTAAAGAGATAATCTATGGAGTTTGTACCTGGTCTAAGAAGTGATTTTAGGAGGTGGTTAAACTTCTTAGAATATGGTTCTTCACCATGTTCACATTAAGGGGGTGAATAGTAGTGATTAATAATGTTCACACTAAGGGGGTGAATGTTAGGAAATATAATTTATTAATGTTCCATTATTATATATATTGTAAAGAGAATAATTACGTGAGTAATTATTCACATATATGGTTGTATTATTTGATAGTTGTGATATTTTTGTGAGTTACAACAATATCACGGACATAGGTAGATTGTTATGTTGTTAGGAGCAACTTCCTAGAATATAGGAATTGCATCTCATTATATATTGTATGATCCGTGTGTATCTAATAGATTAAAATATTTAGTGTAAATTTGTAGCTGCTCTTACAGGAAAGTATTATATTCTCAATCAAGCATTCAAGATGGGTTACAAACTTGGTACCAGTCAGAAAGAAGAATGGAGAAATCAAAACAAAGCATCTTTCTAAGACCACTACCCACTCCCTTCAATGGAGAAAATCTTACAAATGGGTAGCCAGCTCAGAAAGATCCTCTCTTCTGGATGGGTATTCAAGATATAATCAAATAATGGTGAAAAAATATCAATTGAAAATGAATTTCAGCACTAAGTGGGCCACATATACCTACTGGAAGATGTCATTTGGATTATCAAATGCCGAAACCAATTTCCAAAGGGAAAATGGATATGTCACTCAAGGGGTTGATCAATAAAATAGCACTAATGTATCTTGACGCTATCATTGTGTTCTCTAAAAATGTAGCAAATCACCTCTTTCATCTGAGATAAGTATTTGAGAAATGCCATGAGATTTGGGGTATCATTGAATCCCAAAAAATGTATATTATTCACCCATGAAGGAAATGTTCCTAGGCCATATTGTGTCAAAATAAGGATTGATGACTAACCGAGAAAGATTTGAAGAAATTAAAGCATTGCCCTTGCCAAGTCATAAGAAGGATCTTCAAGGCTTCTTAGGAAGGACCAATTTTGTTTGCAGGTTTGTACCAAACTTTACCGCTCTTGTCAAACCAATAACATTGATGTTGAAGAAAATAATGGTATTTAAGTGGATAGCTAAGGGTAAAGTAAGTTTTGAGGCTATAAAAAAGGATATATCTCAAGCCGAAAGTTTAATCAATCTGGAATTCTCCAAAAAATTCATGTTCTATGCCTTTGGTGGTGGGGACATGATTTTTGCAATCCTAGTGCATCAAAACAAAGAGGGGTCCCGAATAGTTGGGTTCCTTCTTTAGTCCAATTTGGAGGAATATGAAGTGAGGTAATCCTTCATCGAGAAGCATTTCCTTGTAGTATTCAAAAGTTCAAAGAATTTCAAACACCTAGTTTTTAAAAAAAAGATCCAACTACTAGTTTCCCATGCAGGAGTCAAGGAATTCCTTCTGAAAAAGGATTTAAAATAGAAACATGCAGGATAGATCACTCATGTCATGGAATATGACATTTAAATTAAAGTCATGAAGTTGGTCCGTGGGAAGGGATTATGTGAAAAACTAGCCTCGAGTTAATAGGTTGAAGTGGGTGATGGTAAAGAGACTGTTTTGGTTCTATGGGATGATCAAGAGAAAGAAAATGATAATGTACCCACTCCTTATTGGACTCATAACATGATACACTTCCTACAAATAGGACTATGCCATCCATAAATTAACAAAGTAAAGAGATGGTACTTCAGAATTCAAGCCATTTGATATGTGCTTATTGATGGTATCTTGTTCAAGAAGCAAATCAATGGAGTTCTATCGAGGTGTATTGGAACAATTCAAACTAAAATAATATTGCATGAATTCAACGATGGAGAAGCTGGAGTTAATTTTTCTTCATGGGTAACAACTTTCAAAATAATGAAGGTGGGGAACTATTTGCTATACATGGACCAAAAAGTGTAAAAAATGTGTGTTATTCACAGGAAAGGAAAGGTTAGCATCAATTTCATTACACCCAATTTCAGTTGACCAGTCATTCATGCAATGGGGATTGGACTTCATTGGGTTCATCAATCCAAATTCAAGCTAAGGCCACAAGTGGATACTCACAGAAACAAACTATTTCACCAAGTGGGTCGAGGCGATAACACTCAAGGAAGCAAACGAGTCTAGCATGCTATATTTCTATGAAGGGATAGTGACTAGGTTCGGTGTACCAACCACTATCATATCAGAAATGCATTGGCATTCCTAGGTTCCAATATCAAAAAATGGGATGTTAGGAATGAAATATATTTTAGCACTTCTTCTAACTATTACCCCTAGGGTAATGGAAAAGCAGAGTCCACAAACAAGAGTTTTATAAGAATCATCAGAAGGAATCTAGATAAAAACAAAAGGACATGGAATATCAAGATAAAATCAGCCTTGTGGGCTAACATGATCACACCAATGGTGTCAACAGGAAATTTCCCTTACAAGATAGTCTATGGGAAAGAGGAAGTGTTGTCTATATCACTTGCATTTTCGGCACTGGAGCTCATGAAACAACTAGAATTGTCATATTTTGAACCTATGGAAGCTAGGTATGTGGAATTGATGGAATAGGGAGAAATAATAGAACATGCAATGCAAAGCATGGAAAGAAATCAGGCCTTAGTCAAAATATGGTTTGATAAGAAAGTTAGAGCAAGGACCTTTCAGGAAGGGGACCTAGTTCTAAAGTGGGATGCATATTGGGAAAACCCAAGAAGGAATTCAAAGTTTGATGCCATTTGGAGTGGCCCCTACATTTTCACAGGATGTAAATGTAGTAATGCCTACCAATTTTCTACTTTGGAAGGAGTGGAACTTCCGATTCTGATTAACATAATTTATCTTAAACATTCCTACTGAAAAGGGAAACGTTTCACCCTTGTAAATATTAGCCTAGGATTTTAATTCCTCTAAGTGCTTATGCACATTGTCTTTTTGTAGTTTAGGTTTTGTTTCCCTAAGTTCCTTCAACACATGTTTTGTTTCTCTGAGGTTGTATCATTGTGCAGTTCAGTGTGCCTCCTAGGTGAATGTTGTAAAAAGAAGAAGATCTTACTTGTATGAACAGTTGTTGATTTCAAAGGAAAACAAATACAGAGCAACTAAAATAAGGTATCGGGATAGTCCATATCAGGGACAAGTGAAAATTCTAGGTCAAGAAAATTTCCTACTCTTACAAAATCTCATCTTCAAGATTTTCTTATGATAATTTAGAGTGCAGGAAGCAAAGCAGGTTCAGGATTAACAATTTACAAGCAGTCGGGTGTATGTTTCAAGCACAAGATCAGTATCAGGATATCATTCATAACTGCATTCCCAATGTATACTTCAAGACAACTAATACTTCACCTAGCAAGTAGGTAATCCCGCAAGTCGTCAGATTGTTATCTAATTGTTCACCTTAGGTGAAATTAAACAAACACAACCTTACAAATAGAGAAATTGGAGGCATTGATTCACTTATGGGAGCTTGCATTCCAAGATTGGATGAATATGTTAAATTAGGCTGAGTAAATTACAGGGAATTGTGGGAAAAGAACAATCTCTAAAGTCCAAAATTTAGACTTCATAGGTGGGGCCTTTCGAAGGTAGAAGTAGCATGAAAAAATGAGTAGAAGGTTTGAAACCTGAAGTTTGAAACTCAATCGAATGAAAAACCTCGAAACTCCAAACCCTAAAATCCTAAAACACAAAACCTTGAAATCCTAAAACCCTGAAACCTTGAACATTTTGGAACCTTGAACCCCCAATTCACAAAAGTCATAACTTGAAGTCTTAAATCCGAAGTCCAAAATTCATACTTTGGGGTTTCAAAGTTTTGGAGGTTTCACAAACTCAAGTAGATGAATAGTAATCTAACCTTTGAAATATAAAATCCCAAAGTTCTGAATCCCAAAAGTCTAAAATTTCAGATTTCAAAGGTTTCGATGCAAGTTTGGAGTCCAAAAAGGCACAAGAAACTACTCGTATGTATTGAAGTATGGCACCCTCATCTTCATATGGCCATAAATTTTGACTGGAAGCTCATATTTACACAACATCAGACTTTTTGGAAAGCTCTCAATGTCCTCTACAGTCCTCCATTTTAGAGGGTATTCCCCAGGTTTCTCACCTACCCAAATGATGAGGTATGGGATTCCTTTATTCTCCAACAAGAAAAAGTACATCAAGGCTTGGGTTTTGTAGTGGCATCCATCATTGTTGCAGGTGATTTTAATGCACTTTTGGGGTGGTTGAAGAAATATTTCAAATTCTTCTCTCTCCCTTCTCTCATTCTTCCTATATATTGTAAGGAGGGGTTCATTTTAAAATGTTGGAAAACTTGTATATGCCCCTCCCTAATTTATTTTCTGTAAGATATTTGTGGAGATTTCAAACCTCCGTATTGAACATTTGTAATGCAAAATTTGTAACTTTCACCCTAAATGTGATGTACTGTATCAAATTTGAGAGCAATAAATAAGATCTGTGGATGCTTCAAACCCTCTTCTATGTTATATTGCAACTTTTTGATCTTTCATTACATGCAAGGGTATTGTCTATTGTTTTCTTTTCATTAAAAGGTTCTTGTAGTTCTATGTTTATTATGTAGATTTTCCAACATCCCAATTGGTGCATCACCTTCCCTTAGAGTAGGTTTTATTTTCATGCATTTTCTCTATCTCTATCTCCTTAGAAATATTATATTAGGGTTAGATCTGTAACTCTCTCCACTATGGAGTAGTTGGCACTAGGATAGGGGCATGAAGGCAGCCTTCTCCAAATAGCTTTCCCGATTGCAAAGTCCCACACTTTGGGAAAAGCTCCATGTTATGCAATCACACTGATAGTTTCAATCTATCGAGTTGCAAACAATTAGGGGTGTTTTGATTATGCATCAACACTAACTTTTGATCCTTTTTAACTAGGCCAATTATGACTGATTGTCTCATAAAATTATCCACCTATAGTAAACTATTCGCGAGTTCAAAATTCTATTAGTTCCTATGAATTCTTGGTTTATAGGAGGACACGTAGAAAGTTACTCGTGGTGTTTTTTCTCATCGAAAGACAATGTTTTGATGTTTCTTAGCCTCCGAGCCTAAATTAAACATTTTAATAACTTGAAGGAAAACTTAAAAGGAAAGTTGTAGGACCCTATCAGGTTACCAAACCACCATGGAAACTTGTGGACACTTGTAAATAACTATTTGAAACTCTATCATGTGACTTGATTTGTGAAATTGAACTTTTGGAAAAATAATGTTTCTCTCTCTTCCTTATCTCTTTCTCTCTCCTTAGTTACAAAATAAAGTGAAATGAAATGAAATGAATACATTTCTCTAACACTCTCCTTTTGAAGGAAATTTATTATTATTAATATGTAAATAGAAAATTGAAAAAATTAATTAACCTAGATTTAGGTGGATGCCATGTCAATGATTTATTGTTGATTTCATGCTCACATGGTTTTGCAGGATGGAAGTAAGATGGAAAAAATCCGTGGTGTAATTCATTTTTTATTAGTAGAATCTATATATGTATAATATATTTCCATGTTACAGAAAAGTTTATATTTGAAATTTGGTAATATCTATGAGATGCTAGTTTTACGGATGCCTTGGGAAATGTACATTTAATCATAGGTGCAATTTTAATTCAGATTTACGTTTGGTAAAAAGGTTAGATTTGTGTGTGTTAAAAGAATTTGAATTTAATATATTTTAGTGTATTTCAAGTGTGCAATAGATGATTAAATAATTGGTGTGTTATATTATTTACCTTAAAATGTAATAAAGAAATCAAACCAGCAATAGGCAACCTTAGTTTAAAACTTGTGCAAATCTACCCTTCTCATATGATCTTTCTTAGCACAGAAGAAACTGATAAACCTTATAATGAACTTAAACCTTTACACTCTATGGAACCTTCTAGTTTAGGTAAATAAGAGCCAAATGTTTTGAGTTGTCACGATATCCTGTATGTTTAATAACGTCGTCATGACCCCCATGGTTAGGAACGACATCGTCAAAATGTTTCAAGAGCAAGTAGAACTAACACTTACTTAGCAACCTAGTGGACTACCAAGCCTTACGAAGTTAGATATAGAAATTAACCTCATCATCAAATGAATTCCTTATGGGATCCAAATGACACAAATGGATCTAGTGAAATAGTTGTACTATGACTTAAACTCTTGTTAATGATCTCTTTAGTTCCTCACATCTAAATGTGTTACCTTGGCTAATGACAATATAGCACCTTGGTCTTTTATAGAGGGTTTATAGGGTAAATTTTTTTTCACACTGTAACATGGTCTATAATAATGCATAGATCCTTGAGTGCAAATTGGAATTAAACTAAACCTTTGTTCATTAGGAGGTTAACTTGTGGGTAGAAAATTGTAAGTAACTCCTTGTAAACTAATTTGATTTTAAATATGTTGACTTACGAGAAACCAGGATATTTAAAACTCAGTCCTTTAATCCCTTGTTATGCCCTTTTATGAAATTAAGATATAAAAAATTAAATTCACACGTGGAATCATGAAATGTGGAAACATGGGATCTTACCTTGAAAACAAATCACTTTTGGTTCGTGTGTAGTCATAATGCTTCCAATCATGTACTTCCTCAAGATGTTAGATAAGTAATTTCGTAACTCTTTTTGTTATAAAGTTACTCCAATAGGAGACCTAAGAAACAATGTAAACGAGATTAAAAAAAGAGTACATCTGATAATGGTTTAAGAACAAAATTTCACTTGAAGACCTTATATTTGAATTAAGCATTGAATTTTTGTTAAGAATGGATATGAATTGGTCCTGGTGGGACTAGGCATTCGAGCCAATATAAAGTCCACTAAAAATAAAAATTATGTCACGTAAATGGTAAATTGACTCAAACTAAATTTGGAACTAAAACTAACATAGCATGAGTAACAAAACTTTAACATAAGAATGAATTATTGGGAGACTCATGGTTGTTTGAAATTTAATTTAATTAACAAACAAGCTATGGATAGTTAATGGAATTCAATAAAGGAATCAATCGTGCATTCTCCTTTAAAGACTATTGCCTTGTAAAGAAAAGTAATTTAATATTTTAAAGTAGGAAATTTTAAATCTTATGTGTTTAATTCTCTTTGAAAACTATAATGTCATATAATAGAAACCTAAATTTAATGAAGATGTAAACCATAAAAAGGCCATGTTGTGGAGTATGCCTACCCATCGTTTTTTACTGTAATTGGATCATTGTCCTGGAATATGTCATTTTCATATGACATTGATGGGTACCCTATGTTATCCTATTATATGAGTGGGTTCATTTTTATTTAGGTGTCTTATGTGTTTTTCAGTTTCTCTACTTGGAGCCCTTGTGGTGTTGCATAGTGACAAATGTAAGTGTGTGTGTGTGTGTGTGTGTGTGTGTGTGTGTGTGTGTGTGTGTATATAATGGTATTTTACTGTGGTATTTGTGTGTGTGAAATGTGGGTGTTACATTTGGTATAAGAACAGAGGTTCATGCTCTGAAACCTCTGGGATGGATTTGAGTTGTGATGATTCTACATGATGGTGGCAGAGATTGGAAGAGTAATGTGATATAAAATGTTATGTGACCAATGTTCTAATTGTGATATTATGAACACACATGTTATGCATGTCACTTAGTGCATATTGTTATCCTGTTGATGTGCTTGTGATGAGAGTATTCAGTGTCGTTTTCATGGATTTAATGAGGAATTATTGTGTGATGTACCGCCTTGTTGTGTGTTAAAATAACGGTATTCTGGATTACGGAATGTTGGAGTTTCTTGTTATTCTATGGTATGTAGGTGTGCTGATGTGTTGCATGACATAATTTGTGTATAGTGAATTGAATTGTATCATGATGTTTCCACCGTGTTGTGATGAATTGTTTGTTTCATCATGTTATATATCAATTTATTGTATGTTGTAATGTTACTCACTTTTTTCTTCATACATATAATTCATGTCATATGTGATGGTTCATGTCATGATTTAGGGGCATATGGTGAATGTATGATCACTATTATATAGTGTTTACACTTTGGGTGCAATATGTGGTAATTTGATGTATCATAACCCATGAAAGTAATGATTGTGTTATACCCTGTATATATACCATGCGTAAGATGTTAAATGGTTAATATGTCTGAATCACCATTCTGTTAGTGATGTAGTTATGTGTTTTGTTCTGAATCCTACACTAACCAACCCTAAGGGAAATTGGTTAAAGGTGTATGTTTTGAGTGAGGAAATGCATACCATTGACCAGTCACTTAATATGAGTATGAGATAGGAAGTGGAGTCTTACATAGGCTGAAAACCCATTTTTGTTTCTTTGGTATGGATAACACTTGCTCAATGGGTGTCGTGAATATTGTGTTTCGCGAACACCTTAGGCTCAATAGATGGCAACTTGTACTCATTTCTCTCTCCCTATATGGCTATCATATGGATTCAACCTAAGTATAGTTACGACTATATTAAGACTTGTGGAAGTGGTGGAGGGATGATTCATAAAAATATGATGACATTTGTATTATTTTATATGTTATTTTACAAGTTGAGGCTCAATGTTCGAGTGCCAAAAACTCGTTGAGTACCCCTTCGGTGGAAATATAAGGCCATGTAGTTATTATGATGTGCTACTTCTCTATACGTGTTATATTCGTAAATTGAACATTTTTTTTCTTGCTACAACCAACAGTTTTCTTGATTGATATGTTCTTATAATTTTGTTCATGTTATTTGGTTGTTGCACTAACATGCATATTTTGCACTAACTATGGATATTTCTCCATTTTTTTTACTTAGTTCTAAATTTTGTTTTCATGTTTAAAGGTTTTGTAGCCTATCCCAAGGCTTGGGATTTTTTCCACTTGGCATTTGAAATGGATTACTATGATGGTTTTAATGTCATAATGTGTGGAATAGGGTCATGGGAACCACCATGGAGTGGTGGAACCTATGGACCCACTTTTTTGTATGGGGGTATGCCATAAGAAGTTCTAGATAACTAGATGGTTGTCGAACCATGAGTTATTATGTCACTTGGGTTAGAGGTATCTAGACTCTATGTGCCTAGGGCCATATGGTGACAAGCCTCTTTTGGGGAGTGAAAAGGAAAATATATCTTTATTTTATTTCTTTGGAGGTATATGGAGATGTTTTGTGATGCTTTATGAGGTATATGGAGATGTTTTGTGATGCTTCGAGAAGTATATGTAGTTTTTTTGTGATGCTTGGGAGGTGTATGTGGTTTTTTTGTGATGCTTCGGGAGGTATATGTAGTTGTTTTTTATGCTTGAGAGGTGTATATAGATTTATTTTGTAATGCTTTAGAAGGCATATGGATTTGTCCTGCGATGTTTATGGAGGTATACAAAGTTTTTTTGTGATGTTTTGAGATGTTTGTGAAGTTGGTGTTATGATTTACGTGTACTCTTCTGAGTCTAGTTTATGTTTTGTGATGTTGTTTCCATCTTGAACCTATATAGATATATTTATGGTTTTGAGATGTGGGAAACCCTAGATGTGTACATGTTGGAAATTCCATGTTGTTGTAGTTTTTTTTATATTTTGAGTACCTTTGTGTCAAGAGCACGTGTTACAAGTACTATTTTGTGAGGGATATGTATGTTCTTTCCATGGTTAGGTTGAGTTATTTTGATGTGATATAAATGTGAAAGTACATATCATGATATCTTGTGGACTATTGGTGTTGTGTTCGGGCTTGGTGTGGTATTTCGATGTCAGTTCTATTGGCAACCCACAAAAATAAATAAACTAAAATCTTAAAACAATGAAATATTAAGAGATTGAGATTAAAAAGTAATGTAAAGGAAAATATTAACTAAGTAACAAGGTAATCTTAAAACTACCAATCTTCATAGAACATTAAAATTTATGATATTGGAAAATTTAGTTTGTTTCCTTGTGGCCGTGTTATACCAAAAAGTTGTTTTGTTAAACAACATGTATCATTATTGTATTGCTTTACTACCTATCCTTCAAGCTTCGATATTGTGTCCCAACAAGCACGATTTTATTTTAAGGGGAGGGAAATGTAGTGCCGGAAATAAATTAAAATGAAAATAAAATTTAAAAAATAGTGTGAAGTGCATTGAATGGGAGTGGGTTGAAGAATTGATCAACTCCACGTGAAGGTATGTGGTCTTCTTGAAAAAATGCATGGGCCTCTTGAAAACCTAAAAAACCTGTCATTTCCTTGGCATAAAAATAATTTGATTTTATTTGAGATCCAGAAGAATGGACCACACAGAAACCCAAGGAGACGTTGTAAGTTTAACAGTATTTGGGTAGTTATAACAATGACATGAGAGACGTGGTTACAATGGAGGTTCTGAGAAACAATTTATAGGTATTTTTCTGGACCTAAACATCTATATTTTTATTAGCTCCCTCTCAGATGTAGAAAGGAGAGCATACGCTAGCTTTGGGTGCATGGAAAATGCTTTGGTTTCAAGGGGAAAAAATGTTTTGTTACAGGTGTGTTGGCACCAGGAGAGTGCAAAACATATTTCAGAATCCATTTGGAAACTATTCCCTTCATGTGTCTATATAGAAGTTTGGTTGGGGCGCATGAACTATTTGAAAAAACCTTAAAACAAGGTATGGAAATCCATCAAAGAATAAAAGATAAATGAATTTTGTCAGACGTGTAGTTACAATGATCTCATAGTCATGGATGTAAGATGTAGCTACATATACATGGCATGTGAACTATTTAACAAAGTTCCCAAAGAGATATTGCCTCATGGATTGCAGTGGCTACAGGATATGCACAAAATGGGTTTGCTGAAAAGGTTAAAATAATTAAGAGCAAATTAAATTGACAGGCTTACAAAAAAAACTTCTCCATATTTTCCAGTATACTCATGTGAAAAAGCATAATTTTAGGAAAACACTGTTTGGTAAAATCACCTCACCAAATCTCATAAATGAATACCTGTCAGAATTTCTACTTGTGCTCCATGTATCATCTTTGTATATACTATATACATATTCATCCGAATAGATCCTTTTTTCTCATGAAATTGAGCTATGTCAAACAAACTCTGTGACTCGACCTTTTTACCCATTTACACCCCAAAATCCACCATAAATCAATTGGAAAGTGGCTCCTACTTGAAAGAAGTGGATAATAGGCATGAAAATATTTGATAAATTTTGGTTTTTAGTGGAGTTTCCTCGTCAGAAAGATTATGGGTCATCCATTGGGTGAAAGGGTTTATCCATAAACCTACTGGTGCACTGTTGGAGGTAGCAATCAACTTGGAATCCTTATATGTTGAGTACCTGTTATAGGTCGACCAGGATGACTTAGAAATGGGCAGTTGGACTTCCTGAGAATACATTTTTTGTATAGTAAATTGAGGGAATAATTAATTCTAGCAATTTGTATCATGTTCCTAAGGATGTTAGTAATTTTGTTCGTTACTCAGTTATGCCACAACACCATCTGAACTATGCACTGACCTAGATATGCACAAATGGTTTCTAGTTGGGTTCAAGTTGTTTTAAGGAGCTTCAAATGGGGATTGAACTACTTTTTCTCGAGTTGTATTTGAGTTTTGGTTTTCTTGGAGCATGAGGAGAAGGTCTTTCTTCACTACATCTAGGCTTCTAACCCGTGTAGAATAAGATCTTTGCAATGAGATATGTGTATTAAATGTGGCAACTTAGATTAACACAAATATTGTTGTTCAGGATGGTTAAAAGGATTCAAATATCCTAAACAAGGATGTTTTTTAAATGGTCCAAAATAGAGGGGTTTTTGATGCATCCAGACTGATGGAATACTAAAAGAGAGACGAAGCTTATGGAATGCAGGTGAACCATCTTGGAGAACCTCATGCACTTTTGATGTCATTTTTCTACTCAGGCATGGTCTCCATCTCTCTTTATCTTTCATAATTCTTCATAAATTTGATTTTTTCATTTGCAACGAAATAAAAATTTTAAACCACTAGGATAATCATACAATTTGATTGTTTTAAATAAACTTAAATTTTTTAAGAACAATAAAACGTCCATATCATAACTTATGAAATTTAATATTACAATTGGTAGACATCCATGAACTATAAACCCTCACCATGAGGTGAGCTATATGATGAAACTAGAATAACCAAACTAGACGTTCTACAGTATCCCTAGTTTTATTGGCATAGAGTTAAGGTTGAGTGTCCATGTAAATCATGTTGAATCCATTCCCTACCTTACAAAGTTAGAAAAATGTACGATTTTTAGGGACTCACAAAACAACACTTCTGAAACTCCGGAAAGGAGATGTTAAGCATTCCTTTGTGCTACCTTGTTATGTGAGAGAGTCACATCAATCCTTTGATCGACCTCAAATGATCCTCTTTGATATTTTTGCACTCTCTTCGCCACTCCTCTAGGAGCCCTATTACCCCGTTTTAAAGCTTGTAGGGATGTTGTTAAAAAAATTAAAAATTTGGGTTTCGTATCGGCTCGTCACGATTTGAACCCTAAAAAATGAAATGCTTATCCGCCTTCGACACAGTCCCTAGTATTTTTACTAAAAAATTTATTGGAACCTTCATTTTAGGGAAAAACACTCTTCTTGATAGTTCATGGAAAAGGCATTTTGTAGGCCTTTGGTCACAATTTGACTAGGTCAAATTCAACCTATTACGACTAGGTGGCTCCATGGAAAACCTGTCGCGGTTTGAAACCCATTTGTCCAGATCTCAATTCTATTGAATCTGGTGACAAAACTCTCCATATATATAGGGGAACTTGTAGGAAATTTAGCATTACTACATTCATCCATCGAACGTTAGTATTGGATGTGGTTTTATAAGCCCTCAAGTTAATTTTTGATCATTTGTAACTAGGCCAATCACAACCGATGGCCTCTAGAAAATTAGCTTCCAATCGTAAACCAGTTCACCAGTGCTAAATTCCTTATCAGTTCCTATGAATTCCTTGGTGTATAGGAGGACATATATAAATTTACCCATGGTGTGTTGGCTCAATCGGAAGACAATTTTTGAATGCAATTTCTTAGCCTCTGATCCTAAATTGAACATTTTTTCAACTAGCAGGAAAATGTTAAAAGGAAATTTGTAGGACCACAGTCAAGTTACCAAACTACCATTGTTGAAACTTATTAGCCACTTGTAAATAATTGTTTGAAACTCTATCCTGTGACTTATTGTGTGAAATTGGACCTTTGGAAAAGTAGTGTCTCTCTCTCTCTCTTCCCTATCTCTTTCTCTCTCCTTGGTTATGAAATGAAAGGAAATTAATGCATGTCTCTAAACCTCTCCTTTAAAATGTAAATTATTATTATGAAAAATAAAAATTTAAAACATTAATAATGCTATATTTAGGTGGATTTCATGCCAACGATTTATTGTTGATTTCATGTGTTGGTATCCAAATGGATTCTCCCTCGAAGTCTAAGCAGCATCACTAGTTTGACAGGAAGCTTAGAGACAAATTAGATCATGGTGAGTCATTTTGTAGCCGGGGTTGAGATCTAACTGGCCCTCTGTCACTCAAGTGTGGAGAAATGGATAGAACCCTCAAGAGTATTTGATCTATCCTCACTATTTCAGGTTGTTCCTTTCAACCAGGGTAAGAGGACCCTTTAGTAGCCTATTGTTTATGGAGGAGATGGAGATATCCTTCCTAATTAAGAGGTTAAGGAGACCAAGGAGAAAATATGATCAACACACCAAATCTTACTCTCATGAGTTGTCACTTCTAGATCATGGAGATATTATCACAACAAGGAAAAGGCTACTAAAGACATTTGAAATCCTGGTTGTTTCTGCATGCTTTGGTAATGGAAATTATGGATTTGTGCACACGCAAGAAAAATAGGGGTAGTATAAGTAGGATTGGTTGTTTTTGAATGAATTTTTGGTGGGAGGTGGGGGTTCAAATGAACTTGATTCACCAGATCCTTGAGGAATCTTACAAAATGGAAGGTAAAACCAACAAAATGCCACATAATAGCTAAAATGTTTCTTTGACTAGAATATGTGCTTCAATGGAGGCCCATATTAGCACTCTTTCACACAATATTTGAGATTATATCATGAAGGTTCGAGTTATAAAATCCAAAAAAGCATCAAGATCTGAGTCAAATCACACGTAAGGTACACCCAGAGGCTTATAGACAATCTCTGTCAATAGATGAAAGAGAAGTGATTTTAAATCATTTATTCCAATCTCAGATGAAAGATATTTTGAGAAATTAAAATGGAGATGCCACTAAATTGTCACATTGATTGAGGCCTGTGTGATTGAATCAGATTTAATATAAGATTGCAACAGAAAAAAGAAAAAACTACTCACATACATTCAGAAATAAAGCAAACACATTTTTCTTCAAGACAACATAGAACAACTCGAATTTGATGAAATCTATCAATAGGAGAAATTTTCTAGAACAGTCTCAGAGATTGTAAATGGTTGTTTACTTGCAACCATCTTGACATGATCATTTTAATACAAGATACATATACAAGCTTCTCAAATGACTTCTTAAAATGATGGGCTCTGTCAAACTTTTTGTATTAGAAAATTCAGTCCCGACCCCTAACACTCCAACCATTTTCCCGAAAAATTTGTGCCATTTATAAATTTTACAACAGAGCCCCTTCTTCCCTAAAATACAAATTTTTTTAATGCACCAGTGGTTGCCATGATTTTGATTGTGATTCTTAGAATTAGATCTACACAAAGTTTCCAGGTGCTTGAGGGGACAAATCTCATCGAATATCTCCCGCATTCGAATCCTTCCTCTAGTAGATCACTCTTTCTTCAATTTTCCAACCACTTCTGCCCCTAATATGTCAAATCTAAATGCTTGTGTGCTCAGGAGAAGAAAAACAAAAAATCCAATCGAGCACGATAGTCAGACCATTTTAATGGCAAAAAATGTCTTCCAGATCTTTCCACGAAACTCAGATATCAACATTAACTCCCCTCTCTACTTGGCATGTAGGAAATACCAAGAAATCATAAATACTTGCAATTCTAGGTGTGTTCCAGTAAAATCGAGGGAAAATCATGTTCAGACTCTTAGCTGTCGTTGATATTTACTTTGAATTTGGGTTGTCCATGTTGAAGATTCAACTTTAAAATAAGCCCCGGGGATTCATTTGAATTTTTACAATCTCTTGGAAAAATGGAACAAAATTCCATTTTTCTTTGCACCTCCACCCTTGGGAAATGATCCTGACACGTGTCATAAGGTGGGATCCAGGGAAACCACAGCCGAATTCTACCATTTCACCTCCTTTTTGGAAAAGGGAAAATCTTCCAAATTTTCCTCGCAGCGCCGTCCTTAAAAAATATGCCCGACACGTGTCCTAATGTGGGTTCAGCAGAACCACACTTCCTTTTTTACTTTTAACTCTTTTTCTTACAAAGGGAACCTTTTCCAAATTTTCTCCAAAGGCCCACACCTCCGTTGTTGACTAGAGTAAGCTTTGACCTTTCTTCCATCGAGCTTACGGGCCATTTTCGATATCTTAACCCTTTTGAGCATAAGAGGAAAAAATTCTAAGTTGCCTTTGATGGTCCTCTTCCCCACTCCTTTTGACTTTTCAAACTGCCATGTGTCGCTATAGCGCACCTTGAGACGGTCCCAAAAATTTGAGACCTTAAATGAGCGTGGGCTCGCCATGTGTCCTAGCCCAGAAAAATTTGTTTGAAGGCTCGAAGCTTAGAAAAAGGTGTCAAGTGTCATGCTTCGGGGTAGTCTCCTTTGGCCGTGTAAAAGTCCAAGAAAAATGTAAAGTGAGCGTAGGCCTCTAAGTGTCCTCCTGGTGCTTCTTTAAAAGACTCTAAGCAAGCATTGGCTCTCCACTTGCCCTGTTCTCCACCAAACTATTTTACCTACATAAAATTTATCTAAGTCATGGCAAAGCAACGGAAACCTCCACGTGTCCTCCCGGTGCTACTCCAAGGCAAAACCAAAAAGTATATCTTCAAATAAGCATCATTGCTCCATGTGGAAACATTTTTAAGTTGAGGCAATTCATAGAAATTTTGAAGTTCCCAGCTGAGCCGCATCTAACCAAAATATGCCATGTCCCCTGTCAATGCAAGGTTGTAAATTTGACCGGGTGAAACACCCCTCATACCATAAAATTAAAAAAAATGAGCATTTGAGCCTAAAAATGAAAATTTCTCCAAGGATAGACTTTATAAATGTTACAAGGCTCAAATACATCCATAAGAGACACATCCATTAATTTTTCTTCAAGTATTTAGGGAAGAAACAATGAGGAAGACAAATCCCAGCCATGGACAAAGGAAAATATGGGAGAACCCAAGTTTTTAGATGAATAGAGAACAAGAGACCCAAATTACAGACCTTTTCCAGAGGAAAAAGAAACAAGGAGTAAACCATGGACCCATAAGTGATCTACGACCCATAAGTCCTTGAGGAAGAAGGTATGCTCACCAATCCTTATATCAATGGAGTAATGGCCCATCCAAAATTTCCATGCTTGCCCTTATCCTCATGTCTGCTATCCCATAGCAGCACAAGATCTCTAACATTGAAGGCCCTAGGAGTGACCTTCTTGTCAAATAAATTCTTTAGCTTCTCTCTAAACTTTACATGCCTCTAGTCAAATGCCCTCCTCTCTTCATCAAGCTCAACAATCTAGTTAATGTGAGCATCATAAGGACCTACCTCTTGATCTTCCAACTGTTGCATATGAAGAGGCAGTAGGGCCTGATTCCTATATACCAACTCAAATGAAATATTTCTAGTGACCCTCTTGACAGTGATCCTATTTTCCCAAATAACAAACTTCAACTATTCACCCCACTTTCTCTTGTTCTACTCAAATGTTCTTTTGATAATCTTCACCAAATTTTTAATACTGGAATCAGCCTATCCATTTCCTTGGGGATTGTAATTAGAGGCATATTTCAAGTTGATCCCATATTATTTGCACATTGCCACAAAAGTTTTATCTTTGAAGCCGATGGCATTGTTAGCAATAATCTTGACTGGCACCCCAAACATGCAAATGATGTTATTCAGCACAAAGTTCATGAAAATTTGGTTTGTTTCCTTCTTAGTGGGTATTTCCTCCACCCACTTGGTGAAGTAGTCAGTGGCTACTAGAATCCACTTGTGGCCAACACTTTAAGGGTCTAAAATCTTACCAATGAAATCCATTCCCCATTGCTTGAATGGGGCTTCAATTGATACAAGCTACAAAGGAAGGGAGCCTGAAGCTTTCAGCCTTCTAGAGAAATGCTAACAACTCTAACATCTTCTAACCAAAAGAGTCATATCCTTGAAGATATTTTCCACCAATAACCAGCCCTCAAGATCTTGTGTGTTATGAATCTTGTAGAAAAATTCCCCCCACAAACTCCTCCATGGAGATCAAAAATTATCTTAGGGGCTTCTTCTTCAGTAATGCATCTTAAGAGGACTCCCTTTGGGTTCTTCCAAGCCAAACCATAATCAGTAATGACATATTTATGGGAGGCCAACTTAAGAGACCTTTTATGGTTCTTACTTAAGTGCTCAAGATAGTATAAGTGCTTGAGATAAAAAAATTACATCCTTGTACCACTTAGAACTCATCAACCTTTCAATAATACCTTCCCTTTCTTCTTCTACCTCATTTACCTCAATAGTTTGCAAGTTGCTGTCAGTCATAAGCTTTTCCAGGCCCAAACCTATTACCAGCTTCATGGTTTGGATATACATGTCATACTCTTGCGAATTTTTTACCCACCTGCACCTCTCTCTTGAAACTTCCATCTCTAACAAGATGTCTTTCACCATGGTGTGGGGAACATTAGTAACATTTTTATAACTTAGAATATAAGGCCTAAAAACCTTTGTTTCTTTTACTAAGGAAAATGCTTGCTTCTCCATAATAGTGTACTTTATCTCAGCCCCCTGCAAGGCCTTACTAACAAAGGAAATTGGCCTCTCATCCCCTTCACCATCTTTTTGTAGCAGGACAGAAGCAATAATGTTCTCTGAAGCAAAATCGAACAGTTGAAAGGGTTTCTTATAATATGGGGCTGCTAGAACAGGTGCATGCTTTGGTGCGTCTTTAATCCCATTGAAATATTGGATGGCAGCCTCCTCCCATTTGATGACCTAGTCTTTCTTCAGCATGGAAGTGATTGGAATGGTCAACTCAGCAAAGTTTGATATGAATCTTCTAATGAAATTTATTTTCTCAAAGAAGGACTGAATTCACTTCTTAGTCCTTGGGATTGGGACCTTGCTGATGGCCTCTACTCTTTCTGGATCAATCATCACCCCTTCTTTTGACACTATGTGACCAAGAAAATTTTCCCTTTGCACTCTAAAATGACACTTCTTTGGATTGAGTGAGATGCCATATTCTCTACATCTTATCAGCATCTTCTCCAAGTGCAGCAGGTGATCACTTCTCTTCTTGGAAAACACAATTACATAATATTGATACACAACAATAAACTTATTGATGTAACCATAAAAAGCAACATACATTTCTCTTTAAAAGGTGGCCCCAAGATTCATCAGACCAAATGGAATCCTGAGATAAACATAAGTCCCCCAAGGAGTAGTAAAGGTTATCTTGATCCTTTCTGATTCCTTCTCCACAACTTATTTATAGCCAGAAAATCCATCCAAGGTGGAAAGCAACTCAGAACCAGTCATTAATTGCAGCATATTCTCCATATTTGGTAAAGGATAATTATTCTTCATTGATGCTCTGCTCAAATTCCTAAATTCCACACATAACCTGATGTCACCATTTTTCTTTCTGACTGGTACTAGGTTTGCAACCCAACAATAATACCTTTTGGGTTGAATAATTCCTCCATCTCTTAACTTCTTCAATTCTTCTTGCATTTTGAGGGATAAGAGTGGGTTGTTGGGCCTATATTTCTACGTGAATGGCTTTGCGTTAGACTCCAAGAGAATCTCATGTTGAAATAGGTCCTCTTTGTATGCTTTTAGTTCAGAATAGGTCCAAGCCATGCAATCTTGATACTTTTTCAACAATTGGATGTATGACTGCTTCTCCTCCTTGCTGAGATTACTTCCTAACCAAATTTTCCTTGGCTTCTCCTTTGTACCAAAATCATGCTCCTCAATATCCCTTAAGGATAACATACATCTGTTAATAATGTGATCAACATTATCAAAATTGGACTCAAGAGCAACCAACCCTCTAGGAATGGTATTGGTCTTTAGTTGGATGATGCCTTTTCCAAACAAGGTTTCTTTTCCTTCTGTTGTACATACCATTGGCTTGAAATCAATGCATTGATCAACAAACTCTCCCTTGTTCTACAGAAATCTTCTGATCTGAGCATCATCATTAAATACCTGCCAGTGTTTGATGTTGTCAGGGATAGTAGGTCTTGTCAATACCTCAACATCATATTCACAATATGGGGACATTGTACAATTGTCAAGCCAAGACCCCAAAACTGCAAGCCTATCTTCCAAGTCATTGAATTTCCTATCATGGTGCACAATTTTGAACGAATCAAACATCTCAATGGAATCCAAAAATGCATGTTTGTATTATTTCATTCATTGATTATTTGTGGCATATAATTTTCTGACTTTTTTTACTATTAATTCTGAGTCTCCTTTGACTATGATGTCCTTGACACCATATTTCCAAGAAATTCTTAAACCCAACAACAATGCCTCATACTCAGCAATGTTGTTGGTGCACTCAAAGTTGAGTTTGAAGGAGAAAATAATTTTTTCCTGACTAGGAGAAAGTATAACAACACTAGCACCATTCCCAAACTTGGAGCAAGCTCCATCAAAAAACAGAGTCCAAGGAGATCCTATCTATTCCAGACACTTGAATTCTTCAATCTTGTGCTCCTTTCCATCAGTGAATCCTAGAAAGTTATCTGCATCAACACTTGTGTACAATTCTTCATATGATGCATTGTTGGGATCCTAAATAAGGTGTAACATTTTATTTTTCCCATACAACCCGAAAAGGATTCCCTCAATTGGAATGGTGGCATAGAACATATCCATTTGGACACTCCCACCAACACTAGCAACCCATTTTCTTGACAGTAGCATGCCCCACTTGGATGGGAAATCAACGATGACAACATTAAGTTTTAAATTCTTACATGGGTAATCCACAAGTTGCACCACCAAACCCTTCAAACATCCTACCACTGGAACTTCTCTGGAGTCCATAGTAGTGCACTTACCATATGTTGTTATTACTTTAATATTCAGCTCATTCATAACTTCTAAAGGAATGACATTGCATGATGCCCCTGAGTCAAACATGCAGTCGTGCAACATATTGTCCTTTATGATCAGGGTAGTGAAGAATGGATCCACATTTATTTGAGAGTCCACCAAGGATGTCCCCAAATAGACCTCAGGTGGTTCAGCTAGCTCTTCTGATACTGGTGGTGTTTCTATTTCTTCAATGACTGGTGGGGTTTCCACTATGTTTATGTTTCTACCTAGGCCAGTCTTCTCTTCTTTCAATTCCAAGTATTAAAATGCTCTCTTTTTGTACTCAGGAATCCTAAGGAAATAAACGATTGGAATAAAGACTTTGATTTGACTTAAAACTTGGGAAATATCATATGGGACATTCCTTGGCGAGGTAGTATGGAAGGAAAGCCAACACACTCATTAGGTGGTACAGGTTTTTTTACAGATTGGGCATGGGGAGAGGTATGATTTTTGTTTGGTACTGCAGGGATTTTAGCAGGAGCATCTTTCCTAGGATCCTCTTTATGAATGTTTGAAAGTAAGGGAGCTTTTGGCTTGGATTGAGGCCCTATCCCTTTGACAACCCTATTTCTTGTGTTGTGTTCTGTTTCTTGAGCCACAACAACATTCATCAGTAGTTGTGTGTCTTCTTCAAATGGGATTCCTCCATGATACTTCTTTATCATTAAAGCCCTTAAATATTCAAAGTCATTATTGGTCAATTCAAAACCTTGTACAGTAGCTACTTATAAAGTATGAGAGGGAGGAAGAGTAGGTACCGTATGAATGTAGTCCCAAAAGGTAGTAGCAATCCGGGCACTGATCACCTCAGTTGAAGTTACCCCTTGTTGCAAGCTCATGGAACAACCCATCATGCATGCATCATCATCATTGTCATCATCTACCTCTTATTCTTATTGTTGATCTTCTTCACAAGGATCATTTTGCATGAAACATCTATCACACCAATTAATGACATATGTCTCCTCTACCATAGCAACTCTGGTAGCTAAAGGATCAAGTACCATTCAGTTATCCCTAGTTTGGGAACGTCTATTTCCAAATCCAGCAAGCCCCTTTCCTCTGTGATTAGATCTTTGGTAATTTGTGAACCTATCTTGGCCTTGTTGCCTATGTTGACCTTGTGATCTCTACCCAATTCCTTTCTTAGCATGGGCTATTTTGTAGGAAATTTCTTTGACATCCCATTCCAAAGTTTTCACAACTTCTTCCAAATCAGCAACCTTTCTTGTTTGAGGCTTTTATAGGTTAACCAGCTTTACACCCTCCCTTTTTGGAGGCTTTCGAATTACCTTGATTTTTTTTTCCTATTTGTAGAGCCATGGTGAAGGCCTACCTCAAATTTGTGGGGTTCTTGTCTCTTAAGTAATATGCAGCCTTTTTATCAAATGCATTAGAATATTTGATCAAACATGACTCATCACAAGGTCTTATCCTAACAGGTAATCTCCTCAAGGTCTTATTAAACCTTCTGTTGAAATCATGTACTGACTCATTAGGATTCTTTTTTATGTTTTCAAATTCTTTCAAAAGGAACCTAGGGTCAGTTCTATCACCATTCTACGATCTAAATGCATTACTCATCTCAGTCCAAGAATCAATAGAGTTATCTAGAAATTCTTTATACCAGTCCCTAGCATCCTCTTCTAAGGTATGGATAAACAACTCGATATATAAATATTCATGTTCAATCTCAAAGTATTCCATCATATTGATAAAAAGCTTTAGATGTTGATCACAAATAATTACATTGCTTCCTTGGAACTTTGGCATTCTGTTCCTTACATCTTGAGGCACTGCATTTGGATATCCAGCCATTCCCACAAAATTTATAGGTCTAAAGGTGTTTACAACAAAAGGGGGTCTGGGTGGGGGCTGTGCGATACTATTTTGAGGAGGTGACCTTAGAGGGGTGAAAAATTGATAAGGGAAAAAGGGTCCTTGGAACAAAGTAGTATAATTTTCAAAATGGATAGCCCCCAAAGGCCTTGTCTCTTGGAAAGCCCTATCAACCTCAGAAAAGACAAGTGTAGAATGTGAAGCAAACCTTTCAAAATCAAATGAAGGCCTTTCTCTAGCTGTAGAATTCAATTCCACAAAGAGGCTACCTGATTCAGAGTCACTTGAATTGCAATATTCAATAATAAGCTAATCACTTTCATCCATGGAGATCCCTCTTCTTATTTGCTGATCTCCCACAACTCTTCAGGATTTTCTTCCTTCTAATTTTGTTTTTCCTAGCTCTGGAAACAATGTCCTAGTAGGATCCCTAACAAAGAAAGACATTCTTCCTTCCATCTTTGCAAATATTAGTAAAAAAATTGACTTTGAAAGAGTTCTAAGACACTAGTACTCATTAAAAAACAGATCAATAAGGAGTCGCCACTAAGGATTTCCACCTTAGTTGTGAAAATGCACTAAGTATAATTTGTCAAATGTTTGTCAATGCTAGAAACTGGAAATGGAAAGATTCTAAACTTTTTTTACCCAGATTTATCAAATGAAAGCTAGTGCATCTAGGTGTGAAAACTAAAAGAACTACACATAGCACTTTGAGCATACAAGAAGTGTTTTACCAGGGTCTTGATTTTGAACTGAAATCCCCAGCAACAGCGCCACTCAGGTGTTGGTCTCCAAATTGATTCTCCCTCAAAGTATGAGAAGCATCACTGGTTTGACAAGAAGCTTAGATACAGATTAGAATATGGTGACTCATTTTGTAGTTGGGGGTGAGATCAAATTGGCCCTCTGTCACTCAAATGTGGAGAAATGGATAGCACCCTCAAGAGGATTTCATCTATTCTCACTATTTTAGGTTGTGCCTTTAAACCAGGGTAAGAGGACCATTTTGTAGCCTATTGTTTATGGAGGAGATGGAGATATCCTTCCTAATGAAGAGGTTAAGGAGACCTTGGAAAAAATATGATCAAAACACCAAATCTGACTCTCACTAGTTGTCACTTCTAGATCATGGAGATATTTTCACAAGGCAAAGGCTACTAAAGACATTTCAAATCTTGGTTGTTTCTGCATGATTTGGTAATGGAAATTATGCATTTATGCACAAAAAAGAAAAATAGGGGTAGTACAGGTAGGATTGGTTATTTTTTAATGAATTTTTTATGGGAGGTGGGGGGTAGGATGAACTTGATTCACCAGATCCTTGAGGAATTTTACAAAATGGAAGGTTAAACCAACAAAATGCCACATAATAGCTAAAATGTTTCTTTGACTAGAATATGTTATTCAATGGAGGCCCAGATTAGCAATCTTTCACACAATAGTTGACATTCTTTCACGAAGGCTTGATTTAGAAAATCCAACAAAGCATCAAGATCTTATTCAAATCACACCTAAGGAACACCCAGAGGCTTACAAACAATCTCTATCAATAGATGAAAGAGAAGTGATTTTAAATCATTTACTCCAATCCCAGATGAAAGCTCTTCTGAGAAACGAAATTAGAGATGCCACTAAACTATCACAAGGATTGAGGCCTATGTGATTGAATCATATTTAATAAAATATTGCAACAGAAACAAGAAAAACTACTCACATACATTCAGAAATAAAACAAACATGTTTTGCTTCAAAACAACATAGAACAACTCAAATTTGATTAAATCTATCAGCAGGGGAAAGTTTCTAGAACATGCTCAGATCTTGTCAATGGATGTAAACTTGCAACCAGCTTGACATGATCAGATTTAATACAAAAGAGATATACAAGATTTGCAAATTGATTCTCAAAATGATGGGCTCCGTCAAGATTTTTCTATTAGAAAATTTTGTCGCGACCCCTAACACTCCAACCATTTTCCTGAAAAATTTGTTCCATTTATAACATTCACAAAAGAGCCCCTTCTTCCCCAAAAGACAAAACTATTTAATGCACTAGTGCTCGCCATGATTTTGATCGTGATTCTCAAAATTAAATCTACAAAAAGTTGCCAAGTGCTCGAGGGGGCAGATCTCATCGAATATCTCCCGTATTCAACTCCTTCCTCTTGAAGATCACTCTTTCTTCAATTTTCCAGCCACTTCCACCCCTAATCTATCAAATCTGGCTCCTTAGGAGCTCGAGAGAAGAAAAATAGAAAATTTGATCGAGCACGATAGTTAGACCATTTTAATGGTGAAAGATGTCTTCCAGATCTTTTCACCAAACTCAGATATCAACATTATTTCACCTCTCTACATGGCGTGTAGGAAATACCAAGAAATCGCGAAGACTCACACTTCCAAGCATGTTTCAATAAAATGGGGGGGAAATTAGATTCAGACTCTCAACTACCGTTGATCTTTACTTTGAATTTGGTTCATCGATGTGGAAGATTCAACTTTAAAATAGGCCTGGGGGCTTCCTTTGACTTTTTACAATCTTTTAGAAAAATGGAAAAAAATTCTATTTTTATCTGCACCACCTCCCTTAGGAAATGAGCCTGAAACGTGTCCTAAGGTGGGCCCCAGTGGAACCACGACCGAATTCTGCCATTTCACCTCCTTTTTGGAAAAGGAAAATTTTTCCAAATTTTCCTCATAGTTTTGCCCTTAAAAAATGATCCTGACACGTGTCCCAATGTGGTTTCAGTGGAACCTCGCTTCCTGTTTTACTTTTAACTATTTTTCCCACAAATGGAAAATTTTCCAAATTTCCTCTGAAGGCTCACACCTCCACCGTTGACTGGAGCAAGCTTTGACCTTTCTTCCATTGGGCTTGCGGGCCATTTTTGATATCTTAACCCTTTTGAGCATAAGAGGCAAAAATTCTAAGTTCCCTCCGATGGTCCTCTTTGCCACTCCTTTTGGCTTGTCAAACTCCCATGTGTCACTATAGCACACCTTGAGATGGTCCCCAAAATTTCAGACCTTGAATGAGTGCGGGCTCGTCATGTGTCCTAGCCTAGAAAAATTTGTTTGAAGGCTCGAAGCTCAGCAGAAGCAACCAAGTTTCATGATTTGGGCCAGTCTCCTTTGGCCGTGTAAAATTCCAAGCAAAATGCAAAGTGAGCGTAGGCCTCCAAGTTTCCTACTGGAACTTCTTTAAAAGACTTTGAGCGAGTGTTGGCTCGCCACTAGTCCTTGTTCTCTGCCAAACTATTTTAACTGAATAAAATTTATCTAAATTGGGGAAAAGCAATGGAAACCTCCACGTGTCCTCCCGAAACTACTCCAAGGCCAAACCAAAAATTAGATCTTCAAACGAGCATCGTTCCTCCACATGGACACATTTTTAAGTTGAGGCGATTCATAGAAATTTTGAAGTACCCATCTGAGCCACATCCAACCAAAATATGCCACATCCCTTGTTGATGCAAGGATGTAAATTTAACTGTGAGAAACACCTGTCAAACCGTAAAATATAGAAAAATGATCATTTGAGCCCGAAAATGAAAATTTATCCAAGGATAGATAATTTAGAAATGTTATAAGGCTCAAATACATCCATCAGAGACACATCCATTCGTTTTTCTTCAAGTATTTAGGGTAGAAATGATGAGGAAAACAAATCCTTGCTGTGGAGAATAGAAAATATGGGAGAACCCAAGTTTTTAAATGAACAGAGAATAAGAGACCCAAATTATAGACCTTTTCCGGAGGAACAAAGAAACAACGAGAAAACCATGGATCCATAAGTGATCTACGACCCATGAACAGATTAAAAATGGAAACAAAGATTAACTAGGCACAAAACGGGGAAAATAAAGTGACAGAGGTCATAAATCGATATATTTTCAAAGGAAAACTGGTGCGAGACTATTTTGGGCACCAACATCATGCTCGCATGGTTTTGCAGGATGGAAGTAAGATGGAAAAAAGGCATGGTGTAATTTATTGTTTATTATTGTAATCTATATTTGTCATTGTAAAATGTATATATGTATAATATATTGCCGTGTTACAGAAAATTTTGTATTTGAAATTCGGTAATATGTATGAGATGCTAGTTTTAGGGATGCCTTGGGAAATGTGTATTTAATCATAGGTGAAATTTTAATTCATATTTATGTATGGTAAAAAGGTTGGATATGTGTGTGTGTGTGTGTGTGTGTGTGTTAAATGTATTTTAATTTAATATCTTGTAGTGCATTTTGAGTTTGCAATAGATGATTAAATAATTGGTGGGTTGTATTCTTTACCTTAAAAATGTAATAAATAAATCTAACCATAAAAATCAACCTTATTTTAAAAATAGTGCATATCTACCCTTCTCGCATGATCTTTCTTATCACAGAAGAAACTGGAAAACTTAGAGTGAACATGACACTATCTAGTTTAATTAAATAAGAGCCCAAATTTTGAGGTGTCATCATATCATGTATGTTTAGTGACATCGTCGTGAACCCGATGGTTAGGAATGACATGGTCAAAATTTTGTCGAGTAAGTAGAAATAACACTTCCTTAGTATCTTAGTGGACTTGTTATCTCTCGAAAGTGCACCCTGCAGAGAGATGGCAACATATTTTCTAAGCCCGCAAAAATCTCTCTCTCTCGTAGATATAATGGAGAAACCTCAGGTCTGTGGGTATACCTATTGTGAGGTGAATCTCCAGGATTAAAAGGCCGGTTCCTTATTGGTGTTCACTAAACTGTTTTCTTTGGGGGAGGTTTAAGGGCAAAAGACGACTGAAAACTAATAATACAAATACTAAGGTGATACACAAAATTTGTGTGAGAACTTTGATTGAGTGAGATACACAACTGATTTGTGAAGAATTATTTGATGCACAAACCAATTAATACCCTTTTTGTAGAAATCTAAGGGTAAAAAAACTTAATTTGTACTAAGGGAGATTCATAATAGTACTAGTAAGCTAACATGCACAATAAAATTTAGCAAAAATGGTAAATTTACAGCAGGGTAAAGTTGTTAATCAAGGAATTTTCATTCAAAAAATTAATTGTGTAACATACACAAGACTGCAAAATAACTTGGAAAGGCATAAAATAAATCACACTCAGGGGGAAAAATTGGCAGAAATTTCTTTAGTACTCTTATATGGAAAAGTTCTATGGGAAGTCATCTTTTAAAAAATCCCCCCTTAAACCCATCCCCAAGAAAATTTTAGTGTACACCAATAAGGAACTAGCCTTTTAATCTTAGAGATTCACCTCACAACAGGTATACCCATAGACTTGAGGTGTCTCCATTATATCTATGAAAGAGACAGATCATTTTTGCAAGCTTAGAAAATCTGATGCCATCTCTCTGCAGGGTGCACTTTCGAGAGATAATAGTTTTTGACACGCCCGGTGGGACCATGAATTAGATCTGCATGCAAATTACAGATTCTATAGTAGATCTAAAGCAGATTTCATAGAAAATAAAAGTTACTTTCAGGAGCAAACTGCTGCTACAACAATTTATTCTAAAGATTTCATGATCTTTTGGCTACTCCGTGAAGCTGATTTCAGACCAGTATTGCAGCATGTTCCATGCCTAAAGTGACCTCAAGATCATCGGTAAGAGGAATTCCTCTTCAGTTTGTTTCTTTACCTTTGAATTCTATTAGAAGGAGAAGATTTGGTAATACATTAACCTTATAATAGACTTGGTTTTGATAACCCTCCTCCTGATATTCCTTCGCCACGTATAAATTTTTCAATCCATATCCTAGTTTTTCCAATGGCTTTTCAACCACCCAGAAATTTTATGACCTTTACTAATGGCAGGCCTGTTAGTAATTCCAGTTTACCATAATATTCCCAATGCTGCCATGAAAAGTTTTCCATCATTTACTGGTGAAAATCAAGTTACACCTGCTAAACATATTAAAGATGTTACAGCCATATGTGTAGTCCATAATATCACTCATGAAGACGTAGCTTTAAGACTTTTAGTCACATCTTTTAAATGACAAGCCTTGCAATGGTATAGAAATCTAGAGATTGGAAGCATAAGAACTTGGGATGATTTAGGTGAAAAACTACTGAAACAGTTCCAAGATAATTCAGACCATTTATCCCTCATAGAACAGCTATCTACTATCAAAAGAGCCCCTCATGAGTATATGTCTAGTTTCAACATCTATTTCTCTAGGACTTGGGAAAGAATCCCAGTAAGTGTTAAGCCTCAAGCTGATCATGCTTTCCTTTACTACCTCAGAGCATTGAATAGCGATATTGCAACTATGATCCAATCCATGGGAGCTTTTACTCTTCCAGAGGCCTATGACACTGCTATAAAAGCTGAAAACAATTTTATTCAGGGTGGAAAATTAGCACCAAGGCCTACAATGCCATTTTTGGCAAGATTTAGCTCCTATTCCACAGCCTATTACAATTGTGGAGCTGAATGTTGCAAACCCATCCCCAGATATGTTTAAATCCTTGAAAACCATGGGAAATAATCTGACGTCAATTGAAAACAAACTTGCATTGCCTAATAGACCTTATCAGGCTCCTTATCAACAAAATAATCAAGGTCAGCAAAATAGGCAACCTTACCAACAAAATCAGAATTATAGGCAGCCTTATCAGCAAAGGCAGTTTGATCCTAATGTTCCTAGTGCATCTAATGCCTTGGTTCTAGTTAATATGGCTACAGAAGAGTGGTGCCAACCTTGCAATCAGCCTCATCAAGCTGCAAATTTCCCAAATGCTTTCCTGAACCTGAATCTTGTTGCACAACCTCAACCTGAAGCATTGTTCATGCCTCAAATGGAGAGTGGGCGGCAAGAAAGTCATGTTCAAAAAGCACTTGAATAGAATTTGGTCAGCTTCAATGAGGAAGATTTCATTTTTGTTACCACTAGAGCTCAAGAGAAGGCTACTGAAAATAAAAAACAGCAAAATAGACCTATGCTACCCACTGTTACTGATAATTCAGCATCTACAGCCCCAAAACTAGCTAACAGTCCTGTTATCCCACAAAATAAAACAACTGTTACAGCTGGTAAAGAGCAGCAGAAACAGCTTCAGCCTAATCCAAGAAGATTATTTATTCCTCAGATATCCAAAGCTGCTGAAGAAGAATCAGTTTTTGCTAAGGCTTATGCTAAAACAGTTGAGTCTATCTCTAAAACGGTTGCTTCTTTTAATATTGTTGATGTAATGAAAAAGCATAATGTTAACATCTCGATGTGGGATGCTTTAAGCATTCCAAGACAGTAGGATTTACTCTCCCATGAACTAGCTAAACTGCAAATTTCTTCAAAAACACAAGAAAAGGAAGTTCAAAAGACAGATATGGTCCTTGGAACACTTGATCAAGACCACTTAAAAGGGGTTAGATGGATGGTTTAGAAATTTTTAAATGCTCAAGACATAAAGAATCCACCACCTTTTTATCTATCGCTGATTATTGGAGAAAATCTAGTTCATAACTGCATGGTGGATAGTGGTGCAAGTAGCATAGTTATGCCAAAAGCAATTGCTGAAAAATTGGGCCTGCAGTATGAACCTATAGAAAAGAGTGTTTTATAGCTTGATGGAACTGCAACTAATACAGTTGGTATAATCATAAATTTAGAGGTAACGTTACATGCTTGCCCAAATGTCTCCATTTTGCAAGATGTTACTGTTGTGGAGTTTACCTCCATATTTTGCTTTGTGCCTATCTAGAGACTTTACAACAAAAAATAAGAGGTTATCTCTCTTTAGATTGGTCTTTCTTGTTTTTCACCACATGTTATGGCACTAAGGTTACCATTAATTCAGAACCATTGGCCATATTTCACATTGAGCCTCATTCTCCAAATGCAGTGGCAAACTATTCAGTGTTAGATCAATCTGATTTCGATGATGTAGCTCAATTTTCAGCATTAGAGGGTGTTTCTAACATGTTTATGGATGAAAAAATAGTTGAAAATCATACCCATGATCCTTTTAAGGAAGTTGAAGAACATATTTTTGGTGTATATTGTATGCATGAAGAAAATGCAACAATTCCCTTGCTGTCCAAAATAGAGAAATCAGCAGAAGGGATTTGGAAGCTTCATTTCGATGGAGCTAAGAATAAGAAAGGACAGGGAGAAGGTTTGATGCTCACTTCCCCAACAAATGAAAGGTATTTTACAGCTTTGAGTCTCCAATTTTCATGCACTTGTAATGTAGTTGAATACGAAGCATTAATTCATGGCTTACTTTGGGCCAGAAAAAGAGGGATCAACACATTACAAATCTTTGGTGACTCTGAGTTGGTAATCAATCAAGTAAAAAGATTTCAATGTTTGTAAGAATCCATTGTTAAAATCTTACAAACATAGAGTTTCAGACTTAATGGAAGATTTTGATGCTATTAATATTCAGTCTATTCCTAGAACTGAAAATAAGCATGATGACAGACTTGTAGCAGTCGGTGCTAGTTTCAAAGTGCTGGAATAGAAATGGAAAACAACAAAATTCAGCCTCATATTAAGTTAATTGTCAGGCCTTCTATTCCTGATAATGAATCAAATTGGCAGGTTTTTGAAAATGATGATCAAATCTGCAGGTTTTTGCAGCAAGAAGCTTGAATTTTCTTTGGTAAATCAGGATAAATTACAACATTTATACGGTGACCAGATTGTTCAACTAAAGACAAAAAATTCCTCGAGGACTTGTCACATTGGAAGACATCTTTAGCACCGATGACCAGTTAAGAAAGGACAAAACTAAGATGTCTACTCATGCTGATAATTATGAAGAGGTTTTAGTTGATGAAGGAAAGAATTTATTTCTTGGAAAGGTATGTTCCTTATCTGAAAAACAGTCTTTTATTAAGCTTTGCACAGAATTTAAGGATGTTTTTTCTTGGAGATACCAAGACTTGAAAGGGTTTGACCCCAGTCTAGCACAACATACCATTGAGTTACAGCCAAATTCTAAACCAGTTAGGCAGAAACAAAGGCCTGTAAATCCCAGAATAGAACCTCTTATGAGGAAAGAGTTATCAAAATTGATTGAATCAGGAATTATTTTCCCAGTTAAGCATTCAAGCTAGGTAGCAAATCTTGTTCCTCTTAGGAAGAAGAATGGAGAAATCAGATTATGTGTGGATTTCAGAGATCTTAACAAAGCATCGTTAAAATATCATTATCCACTACCAAACATGGATCAGATTTTGAGAATAGTTTCAGGATCAGATAGATTATCCCTTCTAGATGGTTATAGCGGATACAATCAGATATTATTCCTAAGAAGAGGATAGATATAAGACAATCTTTTACCACCAAGTGGGGTACTTATGCTTACAAAAGAATGCCTTTTGGTCTTTCAAATGTTAGTGCAACGTTTCAACGTGCAATGGAACATGGATTTTCACAGCCTACTAAATAAATGCATACTTGTTTATTTAGATGATGTTACTGTATTTTCAAAAGATTCTGAAGAACATATAATGCATTTAAGGTAGATTTTTCAGTTATGCAGGCAGTTTGGAATATCCTTGAACCCCAAAAAGTCTATCTTCTCAGTACATCAAGGTAAACTACTTGGCCATATTGTTTCTAAGAAAGGTTTAGCAATTGATCCTTTCAGAATCGAAGCTATATCACAGCTATCATTGCCTCATCACAAGAAGGCATTATAGAGCTTTATGGGAAAAATCAACTTTGTTAGGAGATTTGTTCGAGATTTTGTAGCATTGGTTAAACCATTGACAACTATGTTAAAGAAAGAGAAAACATTCTCTTGGACCAGCAAAGGGAGAGAAGGTTTTGAGGCTATCAAAACAACTATTTCTCAGGCTCCTACTCTTGCAAATCTAAATTTTGATAAATATTTTACAATGTATGCACTTGCAGGAGCTGAGACAGTCTCAGCTATTCTAACCCAGGTCAATGATGAGAATATCGAACAACCAATTGCTTTCTTTGGACATAGATTTTGCATGATTATGAAACAAGGTACACATTCCTTGAAAAATAAGTACTTTCAGCAGTTAGAGGGCTAAATAATTTTAAGTACATTCTTTCAAACAATAGAATTCATGTTCTTGTTTCTCATCCAAGTGTGAAAGCTTTCTTGCTAAACAAAGAATTGAATGAGAAAAGAGAAGGCTGGATAACGAAGGTTATGGAATATGATGTTGATATCTGAGTTGCCAAGACAGTTCGAGGTAAAGGTTTATGTGAGCATATGATCACTGATATGGAGAAACAACAGGCTGACAGAACCCGAAGATTCAGAATAACATACTGAAACCACGTATCAGCAATCAAATATCATGTTGCAACCAGAAAATCAGCAACCTGAACCTTCTCAGGAAATTTAGGAATCAAGGTGGATGACTGATTTGGTTAACTATTTACAACATGGCACCTATCCGGAAGGTATGGATAAGAATAAACGAAGGTATTTCAGGTTACAAGCTATTCCTTATCTTTTCATTGATGGTGTATTGTTCAAAAGAGATATAAATGGAATCTTGCTGTGATGTGTCGATTATGATAAAATTTAGAAAATATTATCAGAATTCCATGAAGGACCTGCAGGAGGTCACTTCTCAGCACGTACTACTACTTTAAAGATCATGAAAGCAGGTTACTATTGGCCTAGCATATTTAAGGACTATTTTGAATGGATCAGAAAGTGCAAAAAATGTGCTTTCTTTGTTAGAAAAGAACATTTAGCTTCGCTGCCTTTGCAACCTATTTCAGTTGATCAACCCTTTATGCAGTGGGGTCTTGACTTTATTGGAATGATAAACCTGCCTTCTTCACAAGGAAATAAGTGGATCTTAACTACTACAGACTATTTTACATGATGGACTGAAGCAATAGCCTTGAAATATGCTAATGAAGCTTCAATACTATCCTTTTATGAAGGTATAGTCAGCAGATTTGGTGTTCCAGCAACTATCATATCAGATAATGCTCTAGCATTTCTCGGTGCTAAAGTAACAGATTGGGCTTTCAATCATGGAATCTATTTAAGCTCTTCATCTAATTATTACCCACAAGGTAATGGCTTAGCTGCGAGTACCAAAAAAAATATGTTAAGGATCATCAGACGAACACTTAAGGATAATCAAAGAGCTTGGCAGCTAATGTTGAATTCAGCACTTTGGGGTGACAGGTTAACCCCTAAGATATCAGTTGGTAACTCACCATACAAAATTGTGTATGGAAAAGAAGCAAGAATGCCAATTTCAGTTGAGTTACCTACATTAGATTTACTGCATCAAATGAAATTACTTGAAAATGAACCATTACAGGTTCATTATGCAGAATTGATGGAATTACAAGAGCTAAGAGATCAAGCTCATTTAAATATGGAGAAGAATAAAAAATAGATGAAGAAGACTTTTGACAAGAAAGCCAAATTCAGAATCTTCAATGAAGGAGATATTATGTTAAAATGGGATGTTGATCGTGCAAAGCCAGGAAGACACTCAAAGTTTGATACACTCTGGAGTGGTCCTTACATGGTCTCAACTTGCAAGGAACACAACGTTTTTCAGCTTTCAAAGCTGAATGGAGAGGAACTCCCCATTCCTGTGAATGGTATGTTTCTCAAACACTATTATTGAAAATATTACAGTGATTGTTAGAGTAGGATTTCCCGTTCAATAAGTGCAGTTTCTACACATTGCATCATTCTTTATTTCAATAAGTGCATTTGTGCACATGGTCTAGTTTTCCAGATCTTTTCCCAGCTTTAGTTTGTTTTGGAAAGGGTTGGACCTTTCGGAAAAGGGGTAGATTTTTGTCACATATTTGGACTCCATACCCAATTGACAAGAGTAAGGCACTAGTCTACAAGCTAGCAGGAAGCTTTCCCCGCAGGATCGCCAGAAATGTTGACAATTTCTGCACTCATACAGAAATGGGCAACTCGAAACTTTGTTATGATGGTTAGCATTGGTGAAGCATACCTAAGCTAGGGGAATTTATATCAGATTATATCGTTACTGCTGATTTGTGAAAAATATTAAGTGAAATCTACAGCTATGTGTGCTGTTACAAAACGTAACAGATCACATAGTCTGTAATTTCATGAATATCCTCAGCAAAAGAACACAGGCCCCAAAGGACAGCTATGTTGTCTTGATGAAGACACTGGATTGCAGAATATGTGAAGTGTTTGGTTCTGGGACAGAAAACATAGTTGCAGTTTTCAAGTAATCAGATTCACTATTATTATGTTTGTGCTCATCAGATTTATTTCTCTGTATTCATCAAAGTTGTTTTGATAAATGAAATTACATCCATCTATGCTAGCATAAAATGTACAAGTGACTCCTTTCCTGCTACTTCCATCAAGAAAATACCGCCAAACAAACAGTGACAATAATGTCTAAATGGAGGTCGTAGGAAGGAGTCAAAATGAAGAGCATATGCTAAGGCAGTCAAACAACATACAAGGAAGCACATCTCATTCAATGGTTTCTTACTGGAGTTACAGGTATTCATTTTAAGGTTATCTCTTATATTAATTCATTTTATTGAGATATTGAGTTGCATACATCATTGCACAATCAAAGGAAAAACTGAATGCAGAAAGAGATAGTCAACTCATTATTTCAATTTAATGCTTTATTCATAAGAGATCAAAAGTTTTCCCACACAAGCCATGGGATGTGACTAAGTAACAACATCATATACATGGAAATGAGAATATTGCATGTGCTAAAGAATAAGAGTAGAGGAGTAAAAGTGAACCCATCATTTCCTTTTCTATCTTCTTCCCTCTCCGCATCATCTTCAGCTTCATCTCGTTCCATCTTTCCTTTCCATCTCCATCTTCTTTTCACCTGCAAGACAAAGAGCAGTACCTATCAAATTTTTGAGCTCCGGGTACATTTTTATTCCTATACACCTGTTCTAAAGAAAATACATATTCTAAGTTCAATGTATCTAATGGTACTTGAAAGAAATAAATACAGGCACATGACACAAGGTAATTCAGGGATACAGATAGGCTTGGTAGTAAAAGAGAGCAGAGTACATAAAGAGAAATGAGTGGCAGAAAGAAATTAAAGAGCTAAGGATTGGAGTAGAAAAGTAGAATTTGAAATAGCTTGCTAAAGAAACAGATGTGGAGATGACACATAAAAGAAGTTGAAAGTAGTTTGCAGAAGAGGAATGAAGAAGAAAATAAAGTCATATGGATGCAAGAGAGGCCAAAAGCCTATATATTTCTAACTTATTTATGAGTTTTGCAGGAACAGGTTGTAACATGGAATGGAAAAATCAACTTTAACTAGTTAAGAAAGAGGCAACTATGGTTTACTGGTTAAGAAAGAAGCATCAGAATAAGTCAAGAAAGGAATATTTTTGCAAAATCAGATTGAAAATCTGGAAAAAGGAGAGAGAAAAATAGGATTTTGAGAAAAATTTGCCAGAGTCTCCCCTTGTAAAATTGACTTTGATTTAAAACAGAATTGAAACACATGTTTTTTTAGCTACTACATACTTTATAAGCTATCTGAACTTCAAAAGGAACAAAAAAAGTCAACAAAATTACATGTTTCATCATTATTAACATGATATTATGATCAAATGAAACATACAGGTATTCCAGAAGTTCATCAAGTTGCAGCTATTCAAAGTTCCTTTTATTTCCAAATTCAAGTGTGAATCAAAAGCCAACTACTTCACAATTTTCCGAAGTTACAATAGATCAAGAAAAGCTAGCATGAACAGATTCATTCAAGTGAGCAAACAATTCAGGGAGATATTTTATATCTTTTCAGAATGGTCAAATTGCAGAAAATCTGGAGAGAGAGTGATTTTGAAATTTTTTTGCCAGAGTTTCCCCTTGCAAAATGGGGTTTTTTCAGAAAAACAGAATTGAAATTAATGCTAAAATTGAAATACAGTTGCTATATTATGACTTCTGAAAAGAGAAATCATTACAGAAAATAAACTTAATGCTTTTCTTTAAGTTTCCAGGAAAAGGATCAGGTTCTTCATTATAGAAAACGAATACAATTATCTATCCAAGAGAGCTGATCAAATACAGATGCAGCTACAGGAGTTATAAATGAGGATCATAAACAATATGTTATTCAGAAAACAGGGGTATATTATTTTCAGAAAGTCAAGAATATTGTCAAAATCAAGCATTCAATAGACATGATTTTCAGAAAATAGTTACTTTTCAAGCACTCATCTCATGAAGAAGATTTAACTGAAATTTTTCAGAAAATCTAATGCAAGGAGCTACCTCAGGATTACATTAAAAGTGAGAAGTAACCTAGGTAAGTCTACAGAAATAAAGGGGTTTCAGAAGAAATATTAACCCAGTTTCAAGATATAACTATCTACATAACAAAGTACAAGGTGAAGTTCTCTTAAAATAAATGGCGAATCCAGTTTCTATTGAAACTCAAATTACAGATCTACAAGCTCGAAGGTGGAGTTTTACCACTACAAAGGGAAAAATGAATCAAGAGACTGATATCATACATTAATTTATAGATTTCAGTTACAGTTCACAAAAGAAATCCCAAATACCGTGTCAAGTTATAGATCTACAAACTCAACAAACAGTCACTACTAACAGGAAGGCCGAGGTTTAAAAGTACGCATCTACAGAAAGAAAAGCAAGCACCCAATACAGTGACAATATCAACAAAAAAGTGTTTACAGTCAAGATTTCAACATACCGAGCCAGATCTCAAAGATAGTCAGAAGGTTCCTTTCCATTTCTTTTAAGCAACTTGCAGAGAATCATATAGTGCAAGAACTCACCGTGATCAGGTAAACTCGAAGCAAGCAAACATTGGCGAAAACTTCCTCTATAGGCTCGGGCTCGAGCTCATTGAAGCTGAGTAATGAAAACAAAAAAACAGAAGAAGAAATAAAGGATTGGTTATTTAACATAGAGCAAAGAAGTAGTGAGAACAGATTGAAAAATGATCTACAGATCATATACAAGAGAAAACAGGTACATGAAAGAAATGTCGAGCTACAAGTACAAATGAAACATAATACCTTCGTGTTTCATCAAAAACACAAGCTGAAGCAATTATCCATGGCATCCAAGGCCAAAAAATGAAGTATGCAAGCTCGAAAACCACCAAACCTCCATGATTCTTTCAAAAAATGCAGAGCAGAGAAAATTTTGCCAGGGCTTCGCCCGCTAGCTCAAAAACCAAATGAAATGACAAAATGCAAAGAGCTCGAAGGTTTTAACTCCTCACTTAACCGAGGGTTGTTTCAAGCCTAACTGTATTAAGGATCAATGGCAGAGCAAGGACAAGTACAAGATCAAATGGTGGAGGATTCCATGCCCAGAGTTCCAAAAGGATAACCACAGTTAGCCGCATCGACCATACTTATTGCTTGGGTCTAAAACCCTAACCACAATGGAGAATCAACGGCATCATGGACACTAGTATAGAGATCAAGGGTCCTGAGCACTTCCTGAAAATCCAAGTTAACCAAGAGCATGGGTTGGGTTACCACCAACCAATTCGCAATGAAGGGGTGAGTCACCGTGAGGAGGGGCCAGCCCACGTGGCCCATATATTAATCATTGCAAGTGACTTTTAAAAATTCCAAACCATAGTGCACCAAAAATAATCAAAGACCACATAATAATATTCCATGATCACCGAAAAGGTGAAGTTTATAATATACCAAGGTCAAAGGTGGCAGACCTTATAGTATGGTCATTTAAATAAACCATGGTAGCCTAATCAAAATTGGTGCCCCCTTTCAAACATGAATTCACCTAATTCCACAAGGTGGCATACCAAACCATGCAAATCAAAGGTGGTCCCCACAAGGGGTTTTGATAAAATTGTAAAGTTTCACTCATGTGACCATTCATAAAAGAGACAAAAAAAAATCAAAGCATATGCACATTGGAGGTGGTCCCCACTCAACTTCATTTTTGCAAATATTGCTAAGGATTACAGTTTTTTCTCACATACAAGAAATTATTTTTTCATGCCTTCACAACAGGACAGAATAGAGAAGATGACGAATTTTCATGCTCAAAGGAGGAAGACTTGCCTAGCAAGAAAATTGTATTTTTAGCAAGTTTTTCACCCTTTCTTTCTTTAAAAATAGAACAGTCAACTTCAGTTTGACTGTATTGTATCTAAGGTTGTTAATGCCTATTTTTATTACATGATTTAGTTTGTATTATTTTATTCCTTTATGGGCGAGTACAACCTTTAGGCTTTTTTTTAGGAAGGGGGTGAACTTTTGCTATATATTGTGTGCCTTTGCAAAGCACAAAGGGGGGAAATTTTCAGAGAACTTCCCAGGGAACTTTTTGGATATATGAGTACTGAAGCCATTTCTACCAGTTTTTCCCTCTGAGTGTGAAGAATTTTATGCCTTTCCAAGTTATTTTACAGTCTTGTGTATGTCAACCTTAATTTTTTGAATGAAAATTCCCTGATTAATCACTTTACCCTACTGCAAATTTACCCTTTTCTGCTAAATTTTATTGTGCATGTTAACTTACTAGTACTATTGTGAATCTCCCTCAGTACAAATTAAGTGTTTTGCCCTTAGATTTCTATAAAGGGATATTAATTGGTTCGTGCATCAAATAATTCTTCACAAATCAGTTGTGTATCTCACTCAGTCAAAGTTCTCACACAAATTTGGTGTATCACCTTAGTATTTGTATTATTATTTTTTAGTCATCTTTTTCCCTTAAACCCCCCCCAAGAAACTAGTTTAGTGAACACCAATAAAGAACCAAATTTTTAATCCCGAAGATTCACCTCAAAATAGGTATACCCATAGACCTGAGGTGTCTCCATTGTATCTACGAGAGAGATATTTTTGCAGGATTAGAAAATTTTCTGCCATCTCTCTACAGGGTGCACTTTCAAGAGATAATAGGACTATGAATCCTTACAAAGTTATATCTAGAAATTAACCTAATCATCAAATGGATTCCTTGATGTGGGATCCAAATGAAACAAATGGAGCTAGTGAAATAGTTTTACTATGACTTAAACTCTTTTTAATGATCTCTTTATTTCCTAAAAGTTAAATGTGTTACCTTGGCTAGTGACAATATAACGCCTTGGTCTTTTAGGGAGGGTTTATAGGGTAATTTTTTTTTCACTCCTTAACTTGATCTATAATAGGGTATAGAGCCCTGAGTGTAAATTGGAATTAAACTAAACCTATGTTGATTAGGAGGTTAACTTGTGGGTAGAAAATTGTAAGTAACTCCTTGTAAATGAATTTGATTTAAAATATGTTGACTTATGAGAAACCAAGAAACTAAAAACTTGGTCTAGTAATACCTTGTTATTTGCTTTTATGAAATTAAGATACAAAAAAATTCACATGAGGAATCGTGAAATGTGGAGGCATGGGATCTTACCTTTAAAACAATAACTTATGGCTCATGGGTAGTCATAATTCTTCCAATCATGTACTTCTTCAATGTGTTAGATAATTACTTTCGTAACTCTTTTTTTTATAAAGTGACGCATATAAGAGACCTAAGAAACAATGTAAACAAGATTAAAAAAAGAGCATATGTGATAATTTTTTAGGAACAAAATTTCACTTGAAATCCTTATGGTTGCATTAAGCATTGAATTTTTGTTCTGAATGGATACAAATTGTTTCTGGTGGGACTAGGCATTTGAGCCAATATAGAGTCCACTAGAAATAAAAATTATGACATGTAAATTCTAAATTGAATCAAACTAGATTTTGAACTAAAACAACCATAGCATGATAAAAAAAACTTTTAACATAAGAACGAGTTATTGGGAGACTCATAGTTACTTGAAATTGACTTTAATTAACAAATGAGCTATGGATAGTTAATTAGATTCGATAAAAGAATCAATCTTGCATTCTCCTTTAAATACTATTCCCCTACAAAGAAAAGTAAATGAAGATTGTAAAGTAAGAAATTTTAAAATTTATATGTTTAGTTCACTTGAAAATGTTATGGTCATACAATGGAGACCTAAGTTTAATGAATATGTAAACCATAAAAATGCCATGTTGTGGAGTATTCCTACTCGGCGTTTCTTACTGTAATTGGGTCATTGTCCCAATATATATCATTTACGTATGACATTGATGGGTACCCTATGTTATCCTATTGTATGAATGGGTTCATGTTTATGTAAGTGTCTTATGTGTTTTTTATTTTCTCTACTCTGAGCCCATGTGGTGTTGTGTAGTGAGAAATGTAAGTCAATATATATATATATATATATATATATATGAATCTGGTATTTTTTAAAGTTGTATTTGTGTGTGAAAATGTGTGTGTTACATACTCACTTCGCACTTTGTGAGCTTTCCTTTGGATTGGCTTGGATTTGGAAAGAGGTTGTAGTTTTTTGGCATGAAGATTGAAGGTCCTCTCAATGGCAAGGCAGGGTCTTATACCTCACATTTTATTTTCCTTGTTTGTGTGTTGTGTTGAAATGTGAATGAATGTATGTGATTTTTGTATAGGATTGGGTAGGTTTTGACCTTAAGGAAGGTGTGGGGAGAAGGAAAGTGGGGCCATTGGGGAGGTAAAATGGATTTGTAATGTTTTGTGGAGGGAGTGTGGGTATGGTGCTCCACCTATGGGAGGTAAAAGGAAGATATTACTGTATTTTGTGTATTTTTAAATGTGGAGAGATAAGAGATTTTGAGTGTGTGTAATGTGCACTTAGAGGTTTTGGGTGGAGCCCTATCCCACTTGGGAGGTATAAGGAGGTGGTAACCATTGTTCCCCTCTCCTTTGGCTCTAGATTTGAGCCTATGTGTTTGTTAGTGGTTGTATATTTTTATCTTTTTTTTTCCACATGTTGCCATCATTGAATGTGTGTTTGTTATGTAGAAGATATTTTTGGAAATCTACCTTGGTTGTAACATTCATTATTGTTCCATTGTTGGGGCTCAGGAGCCAATGAGAAGGTAGGCTTCACCTTCTCATTGGATTAAGGTTGTGAGGTGAGTGTTTCCTAAGTTCCCTTCCTTCTTGTTGTGTTGAAGATGGAGAAAAATTAATGGATTTTTAAATTTGCTTTCTTGGGATGAAGATATATCTTCATTTGGGACAAAAGAATATAGATATTTTTTGCAAAATCTTACATTTTGTCTCCACATTTGAGTGGAGGTATTTTGTACACTTGTATTTTAAATTTGAGATCTTGTAAATGAATTATTTAAAACTTTCTATGAGTTCTTAAGCTATGGAATGTGCATAGTTAAAAGTAGCATTCCATTGAAATTGAATATCCTTTGCATTGTATTGATTTTTGGATCTACAACATAAATCAATTTTGCATTTTATTAAAATTTGAAATTGTTCTCTTTCAAATAGGAACGCATTTGGTTGAGAGAAAGGCATTGGAAAGTGGAATTTTGTTAAAAACTGAAATTTTTTCTTCTTGGGAATTAGAAATATTTTCAAGTAAATGGTTTATTTCCCCTTTGAAAAGCTCTTGTTTTTCCTTGTACTCTTATACCAAAAAAAGACATGTTTGGTTGTGGAATTTTAGTCTTCTTGTTATAAGATATATAACTTTTCAAACATAAAAAAGTAGGCATTTAGCTACTTTTAAATCAAAATACAGAAATATACTGCCTCTCTATGTTGTATTTGTTCACATTGAATGGATAATAAATCTAACAATTTTTCATATACAAATATATATATATTCTTATCCATTTAGTTATACAACTAGATATACGTAAATACATTGCTTGAAAATAAAATTAAAAAAAATATATACACATATACAAAAATATATGTTTATATGAGTGTGTGTGTGTGTGTGTGTGTGTGTATAATTAATAACATTGGGGGGTGGGGGGGGGGGTGGACTGCCCCACGCCCTCCCCATGGCCTGTGTGTGTGTGTGTAAATAAAATAAAGTGGGGTGAGGGGGTAGGGAAGAGGTGGGGGGACGAACCCCCCCCCACCCCCCCCCCCCCCCCCCCCCCCCCCCACACACACACACACACACACACACATATATATATATATAGTGGTAGGGGTGAGGCAACGCCCCCCATCCCACTCCCCCCTCCTTTGTATAGCCATGGCCATACAATAAAAATTGCACCCCTGCTTCGGCCGAACCTGCATTTTTAAAAATATAAAAACAAATTTTATTTATATGTGTATGTATGTATATACATATATACATATATGTGTGTGTATATATATCCAAATAAATGGATTTTCACTAAAAAAAGAATAATAAGAGGGTAATCATATACCCACAACCAGGAAATCTAGTTGTTTAATTTTCAAAAATATATATAATAACTTGGAAATACAAACCCAAAGGGAAAATTATCTAGCAGAGAGAATAAAACAATAGTACAATGAAGGTGTTGGTATCAACGCCAATATTTAACCCTGCACACAAAAAGAAAAAAAAAGAGAAATCCTCCATAGCCTCCACTTCCATTAACTTGCAAAACTCAAATGTGCAAATGAGAGGAATTAGGGAAAAAAAAGAATAAAAGACAAACCTAAGGATAAATTAGGGATTTTTAGTTAAACCTAGATCTAAGGCACCCATTTTCTTAATCTAAGGGTGAGGATTTGACCCTACACTTTTAAGTTGTGGGCATTTTGATGGGGTTAGATGTTTAAAAAGTGAATGGGGATAATTTGATTAATGGGGTCACCTAGGGGACTTTTCACATGGGTATTTTAGATAAATGATCTAAGGGGGTTAAATTAATTAAAAGTAAATGTTTAGATAAATAGATAATTACAAGGCATGGGTATTTCTAAATTGAGGAAATTAAAATTTAAGTAAAATTAGGAATGCTTATTTTATAAACTTAAGAGGATTTTAAATGTGTAAAATAATGAGATTAATTTAGTCAATATTTTAAATAAAATTTAATGGGAACCTTAGAGGATTCCATCCTGAAATGGATTTTGTGAAATAAATAATAATATGTAATTAATAAATTGGTTTTGAGTACTCTAGGTGTGTATAATTTATTAAATGGGAATTAATTAAATGTAATTAATGTATATTAACCTTGCAACATTAAAAAAAATTCCCATATTTTTCCCTAAGTAATTAATGGATTTTGTTGCGGTTTCAGTGCGTCAAAATTTGGGTGGTAGAATAAATAGATTTATCCCCACGATATAAATAGCTTGTTTCAATTTCCACACAATGTTATGTGTAGATTTCTTCATCCATGTATAATCTATATTTATCTTTCCTTGGTGAACACACCATATTTTGCATGTGTTCTATTTGTAGCCCACTCCTCATTTTAGGCTAACTCCTCTTTCTTCAATTCTTATGCGTGTAGACCTTTATGCATATTCTATTTTCTTTCTTACGAGAACTCTTCCTTCTTGTATTATCTTTCCATTCTCATGCGCATCTCCTCATTTACCCTTCTAACTTATATATATTTTCTGTATTCTTATGTGTGCCCTTAAGTGCGTAGTCTTCATCCTCCATGCCTGGTTTATACTTAGCCACTTTCTCAACCCAACATTTTTTTTATCATATTATATTGATTTCTAGCATCTAAAAACTTAAAAGATGGAGTCCAATTTTTTCAAAAGTGAATTGCATAAAAATAAAAAGGGGCACTAATATTTCCTAAACTATATTCAATTATTGAATAATTGGATTATAATATTAGCCACATGTTTTAAGAACTCATATTAGAATATGTCTAGATTTATTGAAATTATGGTTTAAGAAGATCATTTGATAATGTTTTGCAATGGATTGGCTTGTTTATTTATTGACTTTGATTTTAAACCTCTCATCCTAGGAAGCTTGACTTTAGAGCTTGAATTCCAGTGCTTCAAACCTTTGTGCAAGCTACTATTAATGTTTGTTGCTACTTTGAAGGATATTTGTTTAAATTTTCAGTTATATTTTAGAAAGGGTACAAATTTTAGCGACAACACATCCACAATTGCATCTTCTTAATCTTTATGATTTCCTACGACCGCAACATAGATAAAAATATGATTGTTAGTAAAAATTAGTATGAAACTTACTACACTATCAAGATGAAGGAGATGAAAATGTTACAATTTTAAGAATTCATTTTAAAAATAACCAAACATAACATATAGAAAAGAAACATACAATCTACTCCAATATATTATACAACATATTACAAAATCAACCCTTTGAATCACTAGCTTATTGCAAAATCTATATGTAAAGTGTAACATTTTACTATAATCACTATTATTCCTACATTAATTTAAATGATATTATATTTGGTATTTTAAAATTTATTGGAATCTATGAAACCATATTATGTTAAGGTATTTATTTGAAAATATTCAAAACCTCCTCAGGAAAATAATTTTTTGCATATCTAGTAATCATTCCATTCCATAAGATTGTATCTTTGCTCGAAAGGTGTTCACCACATGTTCACAACTACCAAGCATGTTTGAAATATCTCATTTTGGAATAAAATATAAATATGTTAGTAAATGGTTGGTTGAAGTTGTTATATATGTGTCAACAAAGTAAAACTTCGGATCCCTTTGCAACATGGTTTATACCTCACTTCTTAGAGTGGGGGTGTGGTGGGGCTTGCCCCCCACTCTTATCAATCCCTTGTTTTTAGAAAGATAAATTCAACCAATTCTATTTTAAGAAAGTAAAATCCTAACATTGGCGTTTTTCCACTCTATTTTTAGGAGGAAGAATCCTAATTGTACTTCGCCAATTTAGGTGTATATATTTTTGTGGAGATCAACAATTTCTCATAATGAATTTGCATGTAATATGTTCATCTTGAGTTAATCAAGCTTGATATCTTGCACTGTGGATGTTTTCCTAATCACTCAACTGGGGGTTTACCATGTAAATCTAGTGTTCATCTCTTACATGTTTGGTATTTTGTATAATTTAGTTTTCTCTATCTTTGTAAACTGGTATTTTGTTATTCTACTTTCTACATATTCATTTCTGCAAAATTTGTTGTTTGCTAACAGAAGTTACATTTAAATCTTTGAATTCCATAGTTTTAAACATACCAAACTAGTTTTATTCATATTATGACCATTTAATTCAAGGCCACATTACACTGGCATTGTCATTTTTCCAAACAATTAGTTTTTCTTCATTATGACTCCAAATTTTGGATGTGATCTTATCTTTCTTATCAATCTATTAACTTCTACAATATGTCTCAAATTTTCATTTTCGTAGGATCAATTTTCTTGAATTGACTTTAAAATATTGTTTTTCTCACTCTAAGCTTTCATAAATGTGAATACTACTTGCATTTCTCCAACTGAGTAAAAATATAGGAAATTTTTAATATCCTTTGTTTGTTTGAGGGGGGTTTTTGGGAATACTTGATCATGGGGGGATTGTTTCAATTTGTGTGATTTTGGTTTATTAAGGCTACAAATATGTGAATGAAATATATACTATTATCAATGAAATATAATATAATTTCTTATTTATTTAATAATAGATTATCTATCCCGAAATATCTCCTATTAAAAGAAATAAAGTGATATAATATATAATTATTTTATTGTACATGTAATATTAGTATTTTGTAATATTTTTTCCTAGCAAAATAATTACACCATACCACTTCCTAACTCAAACATTATATATCAACTTATCACTTACCAAAAAATAGAAATTAATTCTAAGTATTAATGAATCAAGTAATACTTTTAAGGAAAAAATGTTATGAAAAAATGTAAATTTAAAAAGTAAATAGAATAATAATATTAATATAGGCTTAATCCCTAAGTCACGATTTGTATATTTAATTTGAGCATAATTATTGTACCATATTCTATCCATATTCCTTTTACAATAATTTTTGTCCTTAGTGCACTACTCATTCACTCATAAATATGGTTACATCATTCATAAGATTCTCATTACTCACAATTATCATCTACAAAACTTTACAGTATCATGCCTCTCTTTTAGATCTACTTCTGAAATGGGGATCAAACCATCAACAGTTTGGTCTGAAAGTAATGACTTCATTAGGGATACCTAATAGCCTTTTTTATTTTGATGTATTTAATGAGTGTTTTATATTCCCTATGGGTCACACTTAATGTAAAATTATACCCACTAAAACCCTATATAAAAAAATTCAAAATAAATCATTTAATCACCTCGTAATTTCAAGAGATCCCATTAGAAAATAGAACTCAAAATGAATACAAATCTCCCTGAATAGCAACGTCAGACATTAACAGTAGCCTACACAAAGGTTTGAAGCACTCCAAGCCAACCTTGAGAGTCAAGCTTCTCATGACAAGACACCTAAAATCCAAGTGAATAACTAAGCAAGCCAAGCCATTAAAAAAATTATCAAGTATTCTGGTTAAACAATTTATTTCAATAAATCTAGACATATTCTAATATGAGTGCTTAAAACATGTGACTAATATTAAAATCTAATATATAATATTGAAACATATTGTAAGAATTCATTTTAAAAATAACCAAAATAAACATATAGAAAAGAAACATACAATCTACTCCAATATATTATACAACATATTAACAAAATCAACCCTTTGAATCACTAGCTTATTGCAAAATCTATATGTAAAGTGTAACATTTTACTAGAGATCACTTATTATTCCTACATTAATGTAAATGATATTATATTTGGTATTTTAAAAGTTATTGGGAATCTATGAAACCATATTATGTTAAGGTATTTATTTCAAAAAATATTTGAAACCTCCTCAGGAAAATAATTTTTTGCATATCTAGTTAATCATTCCATTCTATAAGATTGTACCTTTGCTAGCAAGGTGTTCACCACATGTTCACAACTACCAAGCATGTTTGAAATATCCCATTTTGGAATAAAATATAAATATGTTAGTAAATGTTGGTTTGAAGTTGTTATATATGTGTCAACAAAGTCAAAACTTCGGATTCCCTTTGCAACATGGTTTATACCTCACTTCTTAGAGTGGGGGTGTGGTGGGGCTTGCCCCCCACTCTTATCAATCCCTTGTTTTTAGAAGATAAATTCACCCAATTCTATTTTAAGAAAGTAAAATCCTAACATTGGCGTTTTTCCACTCTATTTTTAGGAGGAAGAATCCTAATTGTACTTCGCCAATTAGGTGTATATATTTTTGTGGAGATCACAATTTCTCATAATGAATTTGCATGTAATATGTTCATCTTGAGTTAATCAAGCTTGATATCTTGCACTGTGGATGTTTTCCTAAGCACTCAACTGGGGGTTTACCATGTAAATCTAGTGTTCATCCTCTTACATGTTTGGTATTTTGTATAATTTAGTTTTCTCTATCTTTGTAAACTGGTATTTTGTTATTCTACTTTCTACATATTCATTTCTGCAAAATTTGTTGTTTGCTAACAGAAGTTACATTTAAATCTTTGAATTCCATAGTTTTAAACATACCAAACTAGTTTTATTCATATTACTGACCATTTAATTCAAGGCCACATTACACTGGCATTGTCATTTTCCAAACAATTAGTTTTTCTTCATTATGACTCCAAATTTTGGATGTGATCTTATCTTTCTTATCAATCTATTAACTTCTACAATATGTCTCAAATTTTCATTTTCGTAGGATCAATTTTCTTGAATTGACTTTAAATATTGTTTTTCTCACTCTAAGCTTTCATATAATGTGAATACTACTTGCATTTCTCCAACTGAGTAAAAATATAGGAAATTTTTAATATCCTTTGTTGTTTGAGGGGGGTTTTTGGGAATACTTGATCATGGGGGGATTGTTTCAATTTGTGTGATTTTGGTTTATTAAGGCTACAAATATGTGAATGAAATATAATATAATTTCTTATTTATTTAATAATAGATTATCTATCCCGAAATATCTCCTATTAAAAGAAATAAAGTGATATAATATATAATTATTTTATTGTACATGTAATATTAGTATTTTGTAATATTTTTTCCTAGCAAAATAATTACACATACCACTTCCTAACTCAAACATTATATATCAACTTATCACTTACCAAAAAATAGAAATTAATTCTAAGTATTAATGAATCAAGTAATACTTTTAAGGAAAAAATGTTATGAAAAAATGTAAATTTAAAAAGTAAATAGAATAATAATATTAATATAGGCTTAATCCCTAAGTCACGATTTGTATATTTAATTTGAGCATAATTATTGTACCATATTCTATCCATATTCCTTTTACAATAATTTCTGTCCTTAGTGCACTACTCATTCACTCATAAATATGGTTACATCATTCATAAGATTCTCATTACTCACAATTATCATCTACAAAACTTTACAGTATCATGCCTCTCTTTTAGATCTACTTCTGAAATGGGATCAAACCATCAACAGTTTGGTCTGAAAGTAATGACTTCATTAGGGATACCTAATAGCCTTTTTTATTTTGATGTATTTAATGAGTGTTTTATATTCCCTATGGGTCACACTTAATGTAAAATTATACCCACTAAACCCTATATAAAAAATTCAAAATAAATCATTTAATCACCTCGTAATTTCAAGAGATCCATTAGAAAATAGAACTCAAAATGAATACAAATCTCCCTGAATAGCAACGTCAGACATTAACAGTAGCCTACACAAAGGTTTGAAGCACTCCAAGCCAACCTTGAGAGTCAAGCTTCTCATGACAAGACACCTAAAATCCAAGTGAATAACTAAGCAAGCCAAGCCATTAAAAAAATTATCAAGTATTCTGGTTAAACAATTATTTCAATAAATCTAGACATATTCTAATATGAGTGCTTAAAACATGTGACTAATATTAAAATCTAATATATAATATTGAAACATATTGTAAGAAATAGTGGTACCCTTTTTTTTATAATTTATGGAATTCACTCTCTAAAACATTGGATTCCATCTTTTAAGTTTTGAGATACCATAAATCAACATAATAAGATATACAATGCAAAAATATCCTACTTTTTGGAATAGGAAAAGAGTGTATTAAATTTTAAAGATTATATCTTCAAACCTACTTATATGGTAAAATACTAAAATTCTCTATGGAATTTAGCACATCCACTTCTACATAGCCTGAAATCCTTATATTCCTTGCGACCGCATTCTGAGGCATTTTGTTAAAAATAAAAATAAAAAAATAATTTAAAAAAAATCTAAATTCCTAATATTTTCTTCCATCTTTTTCATATATACTAACAAAGTAATTTTTAACTACAACATTTGAAAAAAAAATCCCTTTCTAAAGATCTTATTCGCAACATGATGGATACATGCAGGAAAATTAAGGTAGAGGGTATAAAAAATAAAGCAAGTTCACCTAAATGGCATAAGATCCCCATGTAAATGGAAGTGGAAATTAGAACCCTTATCGCTTTGTGTAACTCATTCCCTTATGAGAAATAGAAACAATGATGATTTTTAAAAATGAATATGATTTATAGTCTATCTAGACTATTATCAAACAAGGGATTGTCCTAGAAAGAAAACTATTCTAATTTGTTTTACAAAATATCCAACATGTAGTAATTGTTTCTTCTAGAATGTCAATAAATTAACAATAAAAATTAAATGATTGTAATTGATATTGGGTAAGGGATGATAAAACATTACTCGAGATAATTTAACATAGTGAATCCATACAAACAACAAACTAATCAAAATTTTGTTTTTTACGCTTTAAAACATGTGTTTTATATCTACATTTATTTGGTATCTATGTTCAAGAAGAAAATAATCAGTGCATCCAATCTTATAAAAACTTCTCTTACATACTCCATTATTTCACATATATAGACGCCGTAATTTGTGTACATAATCTATAAACAATTAAATTTTCCCTCTTCATTGTACACCTATAGAAACTAACACTTATATACTCCTTTATATTTTTACTTTTCCATCTACTTTCTAGTTGTGAAATGGAACATGTTTTGATATTGCAACAAAAAATAACACTAATTAAACAATTGGCTCACAAATAGAACCATTTCTTCACTTCCGATACATAGAGAGAATCCCTCGTTTATCTTATAAGGAATCCACCTTGTTATTAATAGATCCCACAAAAATGAGTTTTCTCTGCGAATTTTATTCACAATCCACTGCCAAAACACTGTTCAATCCACAATGTCATTGAAAGTATAGAGGTTAACCAAGCTAAGGGACAGTCTTTGAAATAATAAACCATCCACACGACATATTTAGACATGAGAGTTTTAACAATATTTGAGAGAAATGTTGAATGTAATTGATGTGTCCAAATTCAATTTTAAGGTGGAGTGTTAGAAATAAAATTGACTTTCCACAACATGCATGCACATGGAACTTTATTAGAAAAGACTGGATTTTGTCTTTAGGAAAGAAAGTTTTACAGAAAACTTTTAAAGCTAAGAAATTTTGTTTTAGTGAAAAGCATCTTAAAATAGATTGAGAAAAGCATTCTAAGGGATTTATAAATATGTTTGTAAACTCCATGTTTATATGGAGAAGAAAAAAGAAGAGAAGTAAAGTGTTGTGAAATTATTAATATAAGTTATTGTTTCTACATATTGAGCCTGTGTTATGTTTCTTATTTCTATCAGATTGAATTTTATTTTTTATTGTTTAGTTATTAAGAGCACACACCCTCATAAATGTTTTGTCTTCATCCAATCCTTTTCATGGAGAGTGGTGTATAGGAGGTTATCCATTGAGAAGAGCTGGGGTTTATAGAAATTTATATTAATACATATATTTAAATAATTTTTTCTCCCAATATTTGAATCTTGTGATTACATGTATTTTCTAAAATATTATTTGTAATAGATAACAAAGACTTGAAGGATTTTTGGAATGACACTAAGATGTTCGCTAATTTCCTTAAGTGCCTTAAGTTTGGTAGTGTAATGTATAACTCAAATCATTTTGAAACATTCTTTAGAAACCATGTCTCTAAATTTTGAGCCAATGAATTATAGCCCAAACTTGATCACATTAATATTCATGAATCGCTTCCAATTTAATTTTATGGTGCAATGTTACAGCACTTGCTCAACTACAAACATTCATTAAGCATAGAGAGATAAGTATCCTAAGACACCCTATTGAATTCTTTAATATTGGCAGTGTAAACCTATGTCGAAAAGGCCAATTATTTTCTAAATGCCCTTTAAAAGATAAGGGTTTTAACATTATCATACTCCCACCATTCAATCCATTCTCTTTCACTAGTAAGACATGAGGAGAGTTTATATATCCTCCAAATATGCATTAACATGCACTTGAAGTTCGAATTTAAGGTCTCGAGAACATAAAATTAGATATTAATAGGTCCATCAATGCAAATGGAAGGGGAAAGTATTACTTCTATATGATGATGGATCTATCAACTTCTTGGTAACCATATAATAAAAAAATTGATGAAGTGAAGCAAGTTTTGGAGAGCGTTTTTTTATGGTGGTCGTTAGCATTACACACCCAAAACGTGTTTCACAAAAAGAACCATGATTCACTTTCATTTATCATATAAGGACTTTATCATGATATTTATATATCCCACACAAATAAAATTTTGTGGGAATTTATTTCACAATCCACTACCAAATCACTCTTTAATCCACTATCAAATAAGATAAATACTACAAAATTAGATTTCCAAAGAAGATGGATCATTAAATCAAATTGTGTTATGTACATAAAAACCATTTAACTCAGAGGAAAATTAATTTATAAATTTAAGTCAATACTAAATGGGGTGGGTAAAATGTGATAGTATCCTTAGATGGCATTAAAATATTAGAGAATTCACATGATAAAATAAATCCATGGATATGTCAGTACCTATGCTCACCGGAAGTGTGAAAATAATAAATGGAAAATCAAAAGTCTACACTATGGAGAGATTGCATTAAATGGGTCTTCTAGACAGTTGTGGATGACCTTTATAAATGCTAAAATGATACAATATTAATGTAAATTGTTGAAATTTAGCACTTCTAATCGTTGCATATTTAATCCTATTAAGCCATACAATGCAACTTGCAACTCCATTATACACTTTATACTTGTATAAAATCCCACTATGCGTGTTTGGAGAAGTTAGTAAACACAGTTCTAGGTTTTTTCACGCAATGGAATCAAGACATGCCCTTTCGGTGATTTCTTTGGAAGTGATTTTTCTTGTTGGAAATGTTGGGAGTAGTAGAGTAAGGATTACTATTCAGCACACTATTTCCCAACCTGATCTGTTCAAGGGTGGACTAGGTAGAGGGCATGGAGGAGGTGAAGGAATTGGTGGAGGTGGTGGTGCTGGTGATGTTTTAGGTAGAGGCAGTGGTGCTGGTGGTGGCTTTGGTTTTAGAGGATGGGATGGTGGTGGTGGAGGACTAGGAGAGGAAGCATGTGGAGGCTTTAGTAGTGGTAGAGGAGCTGGCGGTAGAGGCGGAGTTAGGGGTGGCACTGGTGGAGGGGTAAGAGCTGGTGATGGGTTTAGTGGAGGCGGAGGCAGTGGTGGAGGTGGTGGATTTGGTTGTGGTGGAGGATTTAGAGGTGGTGGAGGAATTTGAGGCGAAGGTTGTAACACCCACAATTTTCCCACACAAAACCCAAGATAAAAACCCACTAAATTAGTTAGGAAAATTTACATAATAATTTTGTTTTTGTTAAAACTTGTTGGAACGAGATAACCTTCAACTAGATTTGAATAATTTATTGTTAATAATTCCTTCATTTTAATTAACAAACAATTAATATTAATTTCATCCAACATTACGAGCTTAAACCCCCTTCCAGGGTCCCCGCCAATTTTTATTAATTAATCCTTCAAAGCCATTGCCTAAAAGTACCCTTATTGCATTTTTTATTTAATATTCTAGGGCTAAGTCTAAACATACCCTCCCATTGAATTAATCACAAATAAATTTAATCCCTAATATATTAAAATGTTGTCTAATTACCATTGATTAAATTTGATTTAATTAAATATAAGAGTCAAAGGCCTTTTAAATTTTAAAAGGCACCAACTAATATTAAGGTTAAAATTTACGTTTACCTTCCAAACACTCCTTTAGAGGTCCCATTCATAAGCTAGACATGATTGTATTATTTAAGACATATTCCCACCTAATTCTCACCTAATGTTTATAGAGTTGAACCACAACCCTTAGATGGATTCAATATGGGCCCTAGGATCTTAGGGATTTCAAACTAACCCTAATCATCTCTATGGAGTATTCTTATTCTTTACCTTAGGCTTATTTTCTAATTTTTTATTTCCACGTCTTTGGAAGAGAAGAAGGAGGAGGGGCCATGATAGCAAGAAGAGAAACCATGGAAAAATTTTCATGGTTCTAGTTGTAAAGGTTATACTATTATATTATTGCCCATTTGTTTAATGTAGAGATCCTACAAATGGACCTGTTTTGTTATTTAATGAAAACATTTTCTTGTTTTGAGTTCAACCATTGGGTAAAAACACCTCATTTCCATTAATCTAAGAAATATTACACATTTTGGTGCCATAAAAAGATTCGAGAGCTTAACCACTTTAATTGTCAATTCATTTCTAGTTGTTAGAAGTTACCTTTTAAATTGTCTTTATGCTTAGGTTTCCTTAAATTTAAATCTGGGTTTTTAACAAATGTATTTTATTTTTCCCTTAAAAGTGATGAAACTGTCACCCTAAGCAGGCTGGCAGTCCTATGACCATTTCTTTACCCGTGGGGTGTAATTCCCGAAAAATAGATATAATATAAAACAATAGAAATTTGGTGGCATAGGTTAGTGGAGAGGGAGATGGAAGAAATTATTGCATGGAGAGGGTGATGGAAGAAATGATTTCTTGTAGGTGAGATGGAGACAGGTAGAACATGGGCTGATAGGGCAAGTGGGCAGGTTGCTGACCAGTCAGACTTATGTCATTTCCCTGGATTAAAAAAAAAATGATTTTATTTGAGATCCTGAAAAGTATGGAACCACACTGTTTAAAACCAAGGAAATTTGTAAATTTGACAATGTTTGGATAATTGCAGCGATGCTAGAAGGCAGTCATCTAGCTATTGCCAACCTTAGACCTCACCTTTCTACCTTGCTTAAATTATTTTCTTGTTTTGGATCTCTATCATGTTGATGAGGGATTTCATAGTTCCTAAGGAAGAACTTCTCCCTACCTTTGGTTGTTATTGTATGCAACAGAAGAAGATGGAGGGGTTGCTTCATTCAAGACGTAGTGTCTAGCTTAGTGGTTGTCACTTTCTACTTATAGGCATAATGCCCCATGGCACTACAACCTGTGTGCAGTGATCCATACGTTTATATGGTGGTCATCTCTTCTATTTGATGTAGTTTTGTATTGAGTAAGACATTAAAAAAATGCCTTCCCTGTTATCCTATGTGTGTCCTGTACAGGATTTGTTTCTTTCGTTCATCATTTTCGTGAAGCTCTTGGTTTATCACTTGCCTTGTCATGAACTATATGGAAATATGATTTTACGCAGCTTCCTCCCAGCCTACATCCAAATGTGACATGTAGAAAAGAGTATGTGCATCCAAAAAGCATAATAGATATAGAATCAATTTTTCAAATGCTATAGTTGGAAATGCTCTTGTAGATAGATATGTAAAATGTGGAAGTATGCGCTTCGCATGTGAATTATTTGAATAAATGCATGAAATGTGGGCCCATGGACTACAATGATGTCAGGATATGCATGAAATGGTTTTTTTTGAGAATGTTTTGGAAAAGTTGAGAAAAGTGACATATTCTGAATTCATATTTGCAAACAAGATCTTTTTTTGTTTTGATATATATTCAGCAGAGAAAGTTGCTTCTTTGATATCTGAGATTTTCAGATAGAAACAAATCTTGATCCTGGTATATATAAAGGATTATGAAAATATTATGCCTATTTTTTCAAGAGGTTGCAAGATATTTTAAGGGGCAAACTCATCTTAGTGCTTGTTATGTATGATAAGATTAAAAATAATATAAATATATAAAGATGTTATTAGACACTAAAGTGGAGATTTTGAAAGATGAGGAGGCTAATGAAACTTAATTTTGTCCAAGATCTATTGACCTTAGAGGCTCGTAGGTTGCCTCTAAACTGAGATTCTGGCCCTTCCGAGGTTTAAGAATTATACTCCTGAAAAACTCGAGGCTCATGTTTTATATATCAAGTAATTGAAAAGGATGTAAGTTTGGATAAATTTCCACTTTGTATTTTGGGATGAATTTTTACATAAGTATGGAGGAATACAAATCTAGACTTGAGTGTAAATTTGATCTGTAGGTGGATTGAATGAGGGGTCAAGAATTTGTAACGTTCCCACCTACGGAACTTGCAGATGATGCTTTGAAAATTTTCCCATGGATTTTTTGTTAATAAGGAAAGTAGATGAGAGTTCCATGTGCACGCAAACCATTTGACGTAATGCTAAAAAGACATTCAACACCTTCTAGAATATAGATGAACCCTGCCGTACACTACAGACGGAAATTTATCCCTAGTCATGGTTCATCTCTCCTCATCTATCATAATTTTTTTTCTTTAGTTTTTCTTTTGCAATCGGAATAAAATTTTAAATTGAAGGATTTTCATATATTTGATTGTATTAAATAAACTTGTTTTAAAACAATAAAAGGTTATATCGTAACTTACAGGATCTAATATTCCTTGGTAAACAATGAACTTAAACCCTCACTTCGTGATGACATAGATGACGTCCCAACCAAACTAGATTGCTACAATACCAGTTTTTTATTGTCAAGTTGAAGTTGACTTCCCAGTAAATATGTTGACCATTTCTTGTTTAAATAGATAAATTGTGATTTTCAGAGAATCATAAAACAACCTTCATAACTCCAGAAAGGGATGTCAAGCTTCCTTTATGTACCTTGTTATGTGAGGATTCACTTCAATCTTTGGATCCATCTCGAATGATCATTTTTGATAGTTTTTGATGCCCTACTAGGAGCACTGTTACACCATTTTGTAGTTAGCAGGAAGCTACTAAAACTAAAAAGTTGGCTTTTGTTTTTAACCGCCATTTGAACCCTGAGAAATAAAATGTTTATCCACCTTTGCAAACCTTTAGTATGTTTACTAGATAATTTCCTGGAACCTTCAGTTTGAGAAAAAAACATTTTTCTTGATAGTTTGGAAAATCCACTTTGTAGGCCTCTGGTTGTAGTTTGACTAAGTCAAACTGGATCAATTACGACCGGTGGCTCCATAAAACATGGCACCGTTTGAAAATAGTTTTCTAGTTCTAAGTTCCGTCGACTCTGATGAATTATCCATAAATGGGGGAACTTGTAGGAATTTTTATCGTGGCACGTACATCCATCAAACGTTAGTTTTGGATGTGGTTTTTAGAGCCCTTGAGCTAACTTTTAATCATTTTGCAACTTGCCAACTAGGCCAATTACGACTAGATGGCCCCAAAGAAAAACTAGCCACAAAATGCCAATAAAACTAGTATCAATCGTAAACCATTCACTAGTTCTGAATTCCATCAGTTCCTATGAACTCTTGGTATATAAGTGGACACGTAGAAATTTAATCACGTGGTGTGTTTTCTCATTGAGAAGACAATGTTTGAAAGTGGTTTCTTAGCCTCAGAGCCTGATTTGAATGTTTTTGTAGCTAGCAGGAAAATGTAAAAAGAAAGTTGTAGGACCCCTATTCGGCGTTGCCAAACTACCATGGAAACATTTTGACACATGTAAATAACTGTTTGAAACTCTATAGTGTAACTTGTTGTGTGAAATAGAACTTTTGACAAAATGGTGTTTCTCTCTCTTCCTTTCTCTTTCTCTCTCCTTGGTTACGAAATGAAGTGAAATGAAATGAAATGAATACATGTTTCTAAAAAATTTCTTTCGAATGAAAATTATAATTATTATTATATGTAAATGGGAAACTAAAGACATTAATTATGTTAGATTAGGGTGGATTCCATGCCAGTGATTTATTGTTGATTTCATGCTCACATGGTTTTCGCAGGATGCAAGAATGATGGCAAAAAGGCGATGTGTAATTCATTATTTATTATTGTAATTTATATAGGTCATTGTAAAATGAATATATGTATAATGTAGTCTCATGTTACAGAAAATTTATATTTGAAATTTGCTAATATGTATGAGATGCTAGTTTTAGGGATATCTTAGGAAATGTGCATTTAATCATAGGTTCAATTTGATTCATAGTTACGTATGGTAAAAAGGGTTATATATATATATATATATGGTAAATGAATTTGAATTTAATATCTTGTAGTGCATTTTTCAGTGTTCAATAAATGATTAATTAATTAGTGTGTTGTATTCTTACCTTGTAAATGTAATAAAGAGATTTAATCAAAACACTCAACCCTAGTATAAGATTCATGCATAACATGTCTTCATGTGTGATCCTTCTTACCATAGAAGAAATTGAAACCATAGAATGAACTTAAACTTTGCACTCGATGGAACCTCCTAGTTTAGGTAAATAAAACCCTAGTTTGAGTTTACCGTCATAGTCATTATGTTTAGTGACATTGTCATGAACCCATCTTTTAGGAATGACATGGTCCAACTTTATCTGGAGTAATTATCCTTCCTATTCTTAGTATGTGATTTCCTCTAGTTTTGGTAACCATGAGGAGAATGTATTCTCTTCAGGTCAAATGACATCGTGTTGAGTGGTGAATGACCACCTTGGAAGTCACCTTAAATAGTCCTTGTTCTAACTATCAATGACTATGCGGTGTAACCTTACATTTATGGAGTAAGTAGAACTATTAATCCCTTAGTATTCCTAGTGGACTAATAAGTCTTACAAATTTAGATCTAGAATTTTTCTTGAACCATCGAATGAATTCCTTAATGGGAACCCCCAGATGACACAAATGGAGAGAGTGAAATAACCTTGTTGATTATGACTTATACTCTTGTTAATAAACTATTTAGTTCCTCTCATCTAGATGTGTTACCTTGACTTCTATCAACCTAACACCTTGGTCTTTTCTTGAAGGTGGTTTGGCATAAATATGTCCTCTCACCTTAAAACTCATATATAGTTCGATGCGATAGATCCTTAGGTGCAATTGGAATTGAACAAAACCCTAACCTTGATTAGGAGGTTAACTTGTAAGTTCATGATTTGTAGTTATAGTGCTTCCAATCATTTACTTCTTCAAGATAAATTTAGACTAGTAATTTCTTGTAACTCTTTATGTTAGTTTAAAGTGACATGTACCTCAAATAAGATACCTAAGTTATAAAACAATGTAAAATGAAATGAGAAACAAGAGTATATCATATAAGATAATTTGAGGTTAGGAATAATGTCACTTTTGGTTGAAGTCCTTATAACTGAATTAAACATTTTCATGTGTTAAGAATATACAATTTGTTCTTGGTGGGATCTAAACATTCGAGCCAATATAGAGTCCACTAAAAATAAAATAATATACAAATTTATGTTATGAAAATTCTTAATTGAATAAAACTAAATTTGGAAATAAAATACCGTAGTATGAGAACAAATGTGCTTCTAATGGGAAGGAAGTATCTTAGGAAAGGGAAACTTGAACCTTCACCCCTTGAATCATAATATTTCTCCCTCAATAGACATCATGGTTGGTTCACTTGCTTAATGTGGCAAAAAAATTAAACATTGAACAAAACATATTTTAAGAAACATACCTATTAACATAAGAACGAGAGAATTAGGAACTTTGTATGAAATTTGAAATATGAAAAATAATTATGTAAGTTATGGAAGATTCTTCATAAGGGATAAAAAGCCAACTTAAATGGTCTGAACTATAAGTTGAATGTGGAATGAACTTAAGAATCTGTAGGTGGAAAAAAGGGGAAAATTATCCTTACATAATAATGTTATTGGAATGTTAATCGTAACTAAGATGTAATCATGGAAATGATGTGTTGTGGGTTAATCAATCCTTGAGTCCCTTTTCTTGTGGTTAGGTTATTGCTAACATTTGTTCATTAGGGAAAGTGTGGCATCGACATGTATATGGTGTTGTCATGTGCCTATGTGAGTCAATGACTTATGTAAGTGTATGTATGTGTTGTTGAGTTTCTTTACTTGGAGCCCTTGTGGTGTTGTGTAGTGAGCAATGTAAGTCAAAAAAAATTATCCTGGTATTTTACTGTTGTATTTTGTTGTGTGTAAAATGTGGGGTGTTACATTTGTATCAGAGTAGAAGGTTCATGCTCTCAAACCTCTAGGATAGATTGGAGTTGTGATGTTTTTGCATGGTGGTGGTGATATATTGGAAGAGTAATGTGATATAAGTGTGATGTGAACTATGTCATAATTGTGATATTGTGAATGCACATGTTGTGTATGTCACTTAGTGAGTATTTTTATCATGTTGATGTGCTTGTGATGAGAGTATTCTCTCTCCTTTTCATGGATTCTATGAAGAGTTCACGTGTGATGTACCACCTTATTATGTGTGATAAAAGAATGTTATTGTGGATTGTGAGAGTGTTGGAAGCATTTTGTCATTATGTGATATGAAGGTGTATTGATGTATTGCATGAAAAAATTGGTGTAAAATGAATTAGATTGTATCATGATGTCATCACCGTATTGTGATGAATCATGTGCATCACCATGTTGTATTTCAATTGACTATATGTTGTAAGGTTAGACATTGTGTTCCTCATACTGTATAATTCATGTAATATGTGATGGTTTTATGTCATGATTTAGGGGCATATGATGAGTGTATGATCCCTATTGTACAGTGATTGCACTTTGGGTGTAGAATGTGGTAATGTGATGTATCATAACATGTGAAAGTAATGATTGTGTTATACCCTATATATATACCATGCGTAAGACGATTATGGTTAATTTATGTGAATCACCATTGTGTTAGTGATGTAGTTATGTGTTATGTTGTGGACCCTACACTAACCGACCCTAAGGGAAATTTGGTAAAATGTGTATGTTTGGAGTGAGGAAATGTGTACCATTGACCAGTCACTCAAGCTAAGTATGAGATAGGAAGTGGAGCCTTACATAGGCTGAAAACTCACTTTTGTTCGTTTGGTATGTGTGACACTTGCTCAATGGGTTTCATGCATATTGTGTTTTGCGGAGACCTTAGGCTCAATAGATGGATGAATTGTACTCCTTTCTCTCTCCCTAATATGGTTATCGTATGGATTCAACCTATGTGATTTTGACTATGTTGAGCCTTGTCGAAGTGGTGGCGGGATGATTCAGACAGAGATGATGACAATTGTATTATTTGATATGTTATTTTACAAGCTAAGGCTCGATGTATCCGAGTGCCAGCAACTTGATTGAGTACCCCCCTTGGTGGCTATATAAGGCCACATAGTTATCGTAATGTGTTATTCTTATACATGTATTTCATTCGTAAATCAAACACTTTCCCTTTTCTTGCTAGAACCAGCACTTTTCTTGATTTTTTTTAATATATTTTGGGCATTTATTTAGTTTTTGCACTAACATTCAGATTTTTCACTAACCATGGCTAATTAACCATTTTCTTTTCTTAGTCTTAAATTTATGTACCAAATTTAAAAATTTTATAGCCTAGCCCCAAGGCTTGGGATTGTTACCACTTGGCATTTGATATGGATTGTTATGTTGGTCTTTAATATCATAATGTGTTGGATTTGAGGGTCTGGAACCTCGGACATTTTTATGGGGGTCCCCCATGTTGAACCAATTTCCCTTATGGCCTAGGGACTGTTCGTCTGATCATGAGTTGGCACCTTTACCTAGTGAAAAAAACCTTAACTATTGCATTTTTTGGAGCTTTTTCAGAACTTTTTGACCCATTTTCCTCCCAAGTTCCCCACAAAACTCAGGCTTCCTGTTACCCAATCATCCACATCTGACCGCATCGGGTACTTCACGTAATTTTATCCCATCTTTCCCAAATGCATTTGGGATTTCTATGGCCGCATCTGCATTGGTGCATCGTGTCCCTGAATCACATCCTCGCGTCTTTCATGTATCAAGTTCCTAGACCGCCTGTGCTCATTTGGCCCACCTTTCCACATCAGCACAGATCACGTCTTTGCGTCCCTCATGTCCCAAATGTACCAAAGATAGTCTGAGCCAGTATTTTTCCGCTTTTCCCACTTTTCATCTTTTTGAGTCAGTGTCAGGGTGAATTTAATGCGCATTTAATAACCTTCTCTCTCCTGAAACGACTATTTAATTAGACTCCCTCCTACACATTTGTCACATTGCTTGCTTGCACTTCTCTTACTCGAATACTTTCCATTAAATTCGTTTACTTGTGCCCCTGTATACCTTTACATCCTCATCACGATTTTGATATTTAGAAGGTTATCCCCTGTGCATTGGCAAAATGAAGATCAAATTTCCAGGGCCAAGAACATGTATCGCCTCTTGAATCCTCTGTGCCTGATATTGGAGACAGTGAGGTTTGGCACTTAGATTTCACAGATTTTTGGGGAAGATTAACATGCTCTAATCCTAGCTCCCATGGCACAAATGATTAGTGATAGTGGACTTGCATACATGGTTGGTTTTCCTATCTCTGGTATAGTGTGCGGACATGGTGCTTTCCTACAGAACCCATTTTAGCCCGGATACCAAGGAACTCACTAATGTGCATGGTGAATTAATAACAAAAATAGATATTGCCACTATTACTACTACCCTATGCACATTCCAGAAACTGAATATTCCATAATTCTCACTCATGTTCCCAAGCCCAAACCCTGTTCGACCAAGAAAGTTACAAATACAAGGCACGTATAGCAAAATCATGGTTAAAGAACCCTAAGAAGGGGAGCATCCTAACTCTCCAAGGCATTATACAGGTTTGATTTTAATGAGGAGCTGTCTGACTTTATAATTTTGCTCACCCGTATCATGGGGTTTCCTTCCACCAATGATTTTCACTTTCTGGATGTGCCCCTTCATTAACATGATCTGTGAGGGAAAGCAGAACATTAATTGGGCAGAGATTGTCTGCATGAATTTGACTGAGCATTTGTCTAGTGTTTAACATACTAAGAAGTTCTATATCACTTCTTATCTCATGTATACCCTGGCTACATCCTGGTAGTGGTTCAGTTTCACTTACATAGAGGGCCAAAAGAATGAGCCTATTTAAGCATACTGCCCTCAGTTTACCCTGGAAACTAGCAATCAAAATTTTAGAAAGAGTCAATGATGCTTTCACCATGTACATTGTAAGACTCTTGAAGGGAAACACCACTCGGGAGATTTTCTGATGAAGCTATGAACCTGATAGCCAAGTATGGGGCTTTCTTTATCCAATTCAGGAGGTTTTCATACATCAAGATGGCTGGTTATGAAAGCACACCCCTCAAGCTCCCTATGTTCTGTGGTGATAAAGATGTCACTTGGTTGAAAGTATGTAGGCAACTTGATAAGCTACATAGGACATGCAGCGATAAGAAGATCACTGAACTCCATTTCCCTATCTCTTTGGGAAACTCTACATGTAAGACATAGCTTTGGATGCCCAAAATGTAGAAAGGGCTATTACTTCTATCACTGTTCATTTCTTCAGAACAAGATCTTGCTTTGATCTGAAGAATTTTATTGAGTATAACCTCAGGATAAACTATCATCACAAGATAGATACTGAGGATTACTAGGCTGATTGTGCAGAAGATTTTGAAGCAAGACGAAGGCACTATGGAAAAACTCTATCTACAACACATCAGAGATCTCAATCTTTACCAAGTTCCTGAAGGACTTAAGGAGGATGATGAGGACTTACAATCCTTTGAATATGAGACAACAATCAGATACACTCCTTTGGAGGATCTGAGATTGGTATAGAGGAAGAGAGAGATGATTTGGTGGAGATTATGGCCCTTGTTCTTGTAAGAACTAAAGTTTGGCTTGATAGGAAGATTCGTGAATTCAAAAATAATCAGGGTGGATCTTCTTCCAGAGACACCTCTACACCTAGGAAAGGATGAACATACATACCAGCACCGAGGTTCTTTAGCAAAACCCCTCATTCTACCTCAATGAAATAGCCTGAGTCATCTACTCCTTCTACTCAAGTATATGAAAAGAAGATCAACAGAATTCAAACATGAACCAATTGATGAAGAGCCTCTTCTTGAGCCTCCAGAGCTACCTTTAGGGCCAGAGAACATTATTGTTCTTAGTGAGAGTGATAATGGTGAAATACCAAAATCATGTAGGAACTCTTGAAGTAACAGTATGAAAAAGAAAAGGAAATGTCTAGTGCATAGCCTCCTAGTACTGCAGACTCCTCTACAAAGGAAGCTCCTGATACTCCCTCCACTTCTCATACTCCCTCCACTTCTCTACTAGAGGCAACAGTGGTCAATACTCTAAGTGCCATGAGTTCACTTTCTCTTGGGCCCCTTGTTCCTCCCTCTTCTTCTTCCACTTTTTCTTGGGTGTAACCCATGGTTGAAAACAGGAAGAGGAGATCTTCTTCTCAGATAACAGGGCCTAATTTTGATGCTGTGGTAGCCTTGCTAGGAACTACTCCTCCCCCTTCAGCAAAGAGATCTAAGAACACCTCAAGGATAGTAATTGATGCTCAGGGAAAGTAGTTCCTGGAGGTTGTGAAGCCCAAGGTTGATAAGGTAGAGCAGGATCTCTTGGTCTCTCATTTAGAGCTTTCTAGAATCCCAATGGGGGAATCCACTCTTGAGAGTGAGGTTCATAACCTTCAACCAATAGTGACAAAGGTCATTGAACAAGTAGAGAAGGGAACAGAAAACTATAGAACAATTGGAAGAATAGAATCAAGTTCTTTCCAACTTTATCAAATCATTATTGACCAAAGATAAGGTTTTGGATCCTACCCCACTAGCTGCTCTTCCACCCCCCATGATTCTCATCCAAGATGAAGTTCAGAGCATCAAAGATATACATAAGTATTCTACTTATGGAAAGGCTATGGAAGCCATGGTTGATGATATGATTATAGCTGGCTTGAATTTCATTGAGGAAGCCTTCAAGACCAATGAGAAGGTGATTAATCTACAGTAGAAAATCACTTCCTTCAATAAGGGTTATGGATAAAGAGCTGAATCTCTAGATTAGTTGTATTACAGATCTTCATCTTATGGGCCAAACTGAAGAAAATATCTTGTTGGTTAACAGTATATTTGATGAGGCCAAGAGTAACTTGTTAAAGGCATTGAGTTTTTGGTTTAGAATGGAAGATGAAGGTGTTGGAAGAGGCACTAGGTGAGCTAAATAATGTGTGGCAGAAAGGAGAATCTTTCAAAACTTGTGTTTCTTCTACCCTTAAATATATTCATTTCCAATCTTCATGATGAAACCTCAGGTGTTCCTTGCTCTCTTCAAGAGATCAAAGCTCAGTTCAGAACCTTTTTCAAAGAAGACTTGTTCAAAGAAGAATTGATTGCCAAAGAGAAGATAAAGGAAATTTTCTCCCTTTAATCTGCAATTGCTAAGGAAAATAAAGAATACCTGTGGCATCACACTGAATTCGATAAAGAAATGGAAAAATGTATAGGCACTTGGTCTCATGCCATTGCCAACACAAAAATTCGATGAGGTATGGAGATAGTTGAGGCATTGAAGAAATTTAGATATCAAATTCTCAAATCAGTGGGCCCACCTCAGCCATAATTAGAGAGATTCTTTCTTCTGGCTTCTCTTTTTCTCCTTCTATTTTTAGGTTCTGAGATCCTTGTAAATTAATTAAGGATATTGTCTTTGAGAATTTCCTTAATTAATCTTTTAGTTAAAAGAAACGGTTACCAAGTGTAACTAATTTGTAAGATCTATATAATGAGCTCTCCACACCATTCTTAGGGGCTGGAATTCTGACTATTTTTTGAAAGTGTAAAAGAGTTTAAAAATCTATCAATACAAGAAGACTCCTCTTTCTATGTTCTATCTGTGGTTATTCCTCCTTTCCTATCTGTTAAAATTATTAAATCATTTATCTATTTCTGCATCAAGAAGCTTTGTATTCTTGTGGATGTCATCTCCGGAACTTTGTGTCTATGAAATAACATCTTATGGATTTAACGTAAATGATTTTGTTCCATATAATCCTAATTCAACATTTATAAGGAATTATTTTGCTATCTATATTTCTTGAGAATGTTACTCTTCCTTTTCCCACTTCCTAGTTCTTCTATCCTTTTGTACTGATAATCAGAACTATATAAAAACACTTTTATGATATCAGAGTTCCTCTTTAAAACTAAACGTTGTACATTTGTAAATAGGGGTTTTTGCCTTTAAATAAGGGAACCTCTCTCATTAAAGAGGAGGGACTTATGTCCCCTGAATGTTGCTTTCAATAAAGTCCTTATTTTACAACTAACAGTTTTTGGCAACTCTACTGGGGATTTCGTTTTGGACAAATTCCAGTTTTATGAAAAATTTCTTGATCATTGTCTAATCTGATGACTCTAAGATTTACCCATGGTAGGAGGGCTCTTGGAACCAAATATTCTCAGTTTCTACTCTTAGAGCAGCAAGGTTTACCTCTTCCTTTAACATCGATAAGATAGAAGAGCTCGTTCTACAAGTGCACCTCCTATTGAAAACAAAACCCTTGTGAGTGGTATCCCTCAAGAGAAACTCAGCCCTAATCTTTGTGCTTTGATTATTGCTAGTTTTTTAGTTCCTCTTCAAGCAGTGTTTCTAAGGATGGTAGTTCCATTACCTTAGGGCCCACCATGTTGGGCCTCTTTCCCTTCCTCAACCTTTGCATGAGTTACCCAGAGGTAACAGAAAGAACTTCCCTAAGTTCAGAGGTGATGGCAAGGTGTATCCTGATGTGCATATTACAGCTTTCATAGTTACATGTGGAGTCCTCGGAGTTGAGCATGAAGATGTCTCGGTGAGGCTTTTTTATAGAGACTTTGCAAGATAATGCGGCAGATTGGTTCTATCATCTTCTTGCTGGGGCCCATTACTAGTTGGACCACAATGAGAACAAGATTTGAGAACCGTTTCAAACCTACATAATATGTGCATGCTTTGCTAGCTCATATTTTTGAAATAAAGAAAGAACCACAGGAGCCCATGAGGGAATTTGTGGCCAGGTTCAACTAGTTGATTAATAAAATCCCACCAGATACCCAGCTTATGGATCAAATTCAAAAAAAATTCTTCCTAAACGCTCAACTTCCTAAAGTTAGCTATGCATTGAGGAGAGCCAACCTTAGCAACATTGGATAAGGATCAGAGATTATCTATTAGCGTTGAAGATGACTTGATCATGTCTAGTAAGTTGATAAGAGATCCTTCTAAATCTAGAGCTTCTTCTTCCTCTTCTTCTACTCCTAGGAGCTAATGCATGGATCCATTAGTACAAAAGCTTGCTAATGACCTCATTGTCATCAAGAAATAATTGGCTTAGCATGCTCCTTACACAGATGTTCCAAGGAGGAATTTTCAGCCTAGAAATCATTTGCCTTCCTCTCAGAACAAGGTTGGAAATTCAGAGACCACCCATCAAGGTCCCTGTTAATGTAACTTGTGAGGTTGAAGAACCTGAAGATGAAGAGATTAAGGGAGATTTTGAAGAACCTAAAGAAGAGGCTGATGAAGAATTGGAGGAACTTGAGGGATCTCGAGTTAATTTCTTCACCACTGAAGGTGTTGATGAAGAGGATGATTATGATGAAGTACTAGTAGAAATGAATAGTGATTCATATGATTGTTATGACTTGGGAACAACAATAATGAGAAGGAGAAAGTGATGCAACCCACGGTAAGAGGTCCAAGGAGCATCCCACAACTATCCCCGTTGTTGCAAAGAGAGGATCATCCACATAGAAGGTGAGTTCTCCTAAATCTTCATTTTCACAGAAGGTGAGGTCTATTGCTAAAATGTCTTCTTGTCCAGCTCCTAAACTTGATAAGCCTAGGATTCCTAGTGATGATATCCCATCCACCTTTGGATCCTTTGATATCATTGATCACCTTAATAAAACAAAAAACCAAATTTCAGAGGCTGAGTATTATCAAACTCATCCAAAAAGGTTTTCTAAAATGGTCCACTTTATCAATTCCCGTTCCAGAAATTTTCCCAATACTTCTAAAGGTATATTTGCCTACTCCATCTTCCACACTCCAACTAAACCTCGTAGCTGTAGTCACCCCACCTAATGATAAAATCAAACCGTTTTATGTAACCCTCCTCTTAGCTGGCCATAAACTCAACAATTGTGTCATAGACTCAGGAGCATCAGATAATTTCATGCCTTCCAAAGTGGCTCATGCTTTGGGTCTTACTCTCACATGCACTTATGGGTCCTTGATATTCTATGGAGAGTAAGGAGGTTCCTTTGGTTGGAAGGATTAAGGATGCACAAGTAGCTTTTGTTGCTTTGCCATAGAAAAGAAGGTTTTAGCTACTATCTTGGTGGCTCGTTATCCCTCCTTCATATGGTATGTTGTTGAGTAGGAACTTCTGTCAGGATGTGGGAGGAGAAATTCAAATGGATTGGTGACATGCCCTTATACCAGTCAATGGAAAGATGAAGAAGTCTGTTGCCTGAGAAGCAATCTGAAGTATATTGTGCAAAATATAGATGATCCTAAAGCACAAATACTTTATGAAGATATTGGGCATGAAAAAATATATGATTATGTCCTAGGATGAAACAGAATGTCCCAAATCAGTACTTCATGATCCTAATGGCATTTTGGAATTTGGAATTTGATGGAAGTTGTTCCTTGGCTGGGTCTGGAGCTAGTGTGGTGTTGATATGTTCTGAAGGAAAGGTTCAGCCTTTCTCATTCAAAATATAGTTTTAAAATACCAATAACATAGCAGAATATGAATCTCTCATCATTAGGCTTAACGTGGAAAAGGAGGAAGGTGTGAAGAATCTTCTGGCTCGAGGAGATGTAGAACTAGTTGTTAAATAAGGCAGAGACCTTTTCCAAGTAAAGAATAGAAGGTTGAAGCATTATAGAAACCTGGTTTTGGATTCTATTGAATTTCTTGATGCCTTCTCCATGGAGGTATTCCCAAGGGAAAAGAACACCAGGGTTGATTCCCTTGCCGTGTCAGTGTATTTACTCATACCTCATCCTGATTTCTCTTAGGATGAATTCACCATTGAAATGATCCATAGACCAAATGTGTCAGATAATGTAAGTAACTGGCAGGTTTTCAATAATGATTAGCATTTACTTTATTTCTCAGAACTCAGGAATAAATTTTAACAATTATACTTTGAACGAAGTGAAAATTTAACTCCAGAGAGTGTATCTTCCAATGAGGAGGGTGTGAAAGAGGAGATAGATCAAGGTGGGTGCATCAGACTAAAAGGTAACAAGATCCTTAAGGGGTTGGTGAGTCTAGAAGAATTTTTTGATAAACATGACAGGTATGTTAAGACTAAAGCTTCTAGAGGAGCTCAACAATCTGCTGAATATGAAAAGGTTAACATTGGGAAACGTTGCATGCAAGAAGAAAATAAAAATGTAGTAAATATTTTGAAGAGGTATGTTGATGTACTTGCTTATTCTTATGATGATCTGAAAGCCTTTCAGCCCAAAGAAATGCAATATTTCATCCCTCTCAAAAATGATATTAAACCTTTCAAACAGAAGCAAGGGAAATAAAATCCAAATATTGTTGACACCATTTTTCAGGAGATACAAAAGTTGATGAAGGCCAAGATTATCTTTCCAATTCATCATTCAACTTGGATTGCTAACATTGTGCCTGTTAGGAATAAAAATGGTGAGATTCGGATCTGTGTTGATTTTAGGAATTTGAATTAGGCTTCTCTAAAGGAAAAATACCCTCTACCCATGATGGAATGGGTATTGCAAGCTATTACAGGAGATGAAATGTTGTCCTTGCTTGACGGTTTCTCAGGATACAATCAAGTAGAATTCAACACTACAGATCAGCATAAGACTGTGTTTACCACTCCTTGGGGTACTTTTTCTCACAAGAGGATGCCTTTTGGACTTAATAATTCCAGTGCCACCTTTCAAAGGGATATGGACTTGGCCTTTGGAATCCTAAAAGGAAAATGCACTGTCGTGTATCTTGATGACCTGATTGTATTTTCCAAAGACAGAGAAGATCATTTTCTACACCTGGAAAAGGTTCTTTCGAAATGCAAAGAACATGGGGTATCTTTTAATCCCAAGAATTTTGTCATTTTTTTTCACCAAGGGAAAGTTATTGGGACATGTTGTCTCTAAGGAAGGAATCAAGATTGATCCTAAACGAGTCCAAGCTATTCACCAGATTCCTCTTCCTACAAGTAAAACGGGAGTGCATTCTTTCTTTGTTAAGATCAATTTCCTGAGAAGATTCATTCTTGATTTTGCAGAGCTAACTTTGAATATCTCCCAAATGATGAAATGGAAACAAAATTTGGTTTGGTCCCCTATAAGGGAAATAAGAATTCAAAGGCATTAAAAAGGCTATCGCTAGGACTCTTATCTTAGCATGTCCAGATTTCAGCAAAGACTTTATTATCTATTACTATGCCACAAAAAGTACCCTGGCCTATGTTAACTCAGAAAGAATCTGAAGACCACGAGCTCCCAATTGCATTCATGACCTATGTTCTTAAAGATCATGAGCTGAAGTATACTATCATGGAGAAACATGCTTTTGCAGTGGTTAAAGTTGTTAAGTAGTTTCGATTTTATATTCTTAACTCTCATTCAGTGATATTGGTGCCCGATATAACCATCAAGTCCATTCTTACACAACAAGAATTTGGAACTAAGAGAGGAAAATGGGTCGCAAAGGTTCAGGAATATGATATTGATATCAGACCAACTAAAGTAGTCTGAGGTAAAGGCCTATGTGAACTCATCGCTAAAGGAGCTAGTCATGGGTTGCCCAAGGATGAGGAGGATGTTCTTATTGTTTAGTTTCTCAGCTCAATGGATGAATGGTATGCTGATATTTTCCCACTTCCTCACCTATGGTAAGTGTCCATCTCACTTAACTACTAAGGAGAAGAGAGCTATCAATTTAAGATCAGCACAATATGTGTTGTGTGAAAATTCGTTGTTTAAACGTGGAGTAGATGGAAGATTTTTGAAATGTGTTGACAAGGAACAAATAAAACACTCAGCCTTCCATGATCAAGCCTGTGGAGTTCATTTCTCATCTACTGTCACTGCCCACAAAATTTTTCCTGCAAGGTACTATTGGCCTACTTTTTTTTAAGGATGCATGAAAATGGGTTGATAAATGTGAATCTTGTCAAACTTTTGTGGGAAGACCAAAGTTATCTGCTTTTCCACATAAGCTAGTTATGATTAAAGAACCCTTTCAACAATGGGGTTTTGATTTTATTGGAACACTTAACCCATCCTCAAGTGTAGGGCATACTCATGTTATTGACTGCCACAAATTATTTCACTAAATGGGTAGAAGCTATCCCAGTTAAAAGTACCACTTCAGAGGTAGTATGTAATTTCATCAAAGAGAACATCCTTATACGGATTGGAGTACCCAACAAGATTGTGACTAATAACACTTCAAATTTTTATTCTACTGAAATGATGGATTTCTATTATGGATATGGTATTTCCCTTTCTCATTCCTCAGACTACTATCCCCAACAAAAACGGTCAAGTAGAATCAACAAACAAAAATTTGGTGACCATAATGAGAAAGCTTGTTAATGAGTCTTAGAGGAACTGGCACAAAAAGCTCTATGTTTCTCTCTGGGTGGACATGATTACACCTAAAGGAATAATTGGGATGTCCCCTTTTCAAGTAGTGTATGGTGTGGAAGCCCAACTACCGATGACAGTGGAGCTACTAGATTTTTATTTGATGAAGGCCATTGAAGACACTAGTTTTAGTAATTCTCTAGATAAAAGGATCATGTATCTTCAAAAGTTGAATGAAGACAGGCTACAGGATTTTGATAGAATATCTGCCCATCAAGAGAAGGTGAAATATTTATTTGAAAAGAAAAAAAAGATCTATAGATTTCAAATTTGGAGACATTATTTTATTGTGGGATAAGAGACATGAACCTCGAGGAATCCATGGCAATTTCTATTCTATTTGGCTTGGTCCTTTTAGAATCAGGCACTTTGCTGGTGAAAATTCTTTCTATCTTGATTATATGGATGGATCCTCTCTCCCACTTCCTTATAGTGGGCAGTACTTGAAATTTTTCAAGTCCTAGGTGAAAGTAAGTCTTATGTATATTATGTATAGGATGTGTTTTCTTTCCCTTGCCTTTGTTGTTTGCCTTTCCTGGTTTTTGGTGTGTTGTCTTCTGTATTGGTTTGCCCTTGACTCTTTTACCCAATGGATAAAGCACTGGTCTTCTTCCCCCTGTAGTTTTTTTTTTTTGAGTTCTTATCTTGCCTTGTTCTTCTGATCTAATCAAGTCATCCCCAAAAAGAGCTAGTTGTTGTCCTCTCAAAATTTCCCCTCTTTTGAAAGTCTAAATTTTTGAGAATTTTGAGTTGGTTTGCCTTTAATAATGTCCTAGTGAAAAGAAATCTTGAAGAGATGGTGAACAATTGTATTGTTTGGAGTCTTTTTGGTGATTTGCGGATCTATCGGACATTTTTGTCCCCCATGTCCCAAATTCCTCTAGAACCTTTTGTTCGCTCGATCAGCTCGCTTTACCCTGCAAAACCTTAACTATCAAATTTTTTCAGAAACTTTTTGGCCCTTTTGTCCCAAGTTCATTCAGGGCTTCCTTTTATCTGATCATCTACATCAGCTGCACTCAGGTACTTTATGCATACTTTTTTTCCCATCTGTCCCAAATACGTGTGGGGATTTCAGTTCCTGCATTTCCCACATTCACCAGAGTCCCATCATGTCCTTTATGTCACTTGCATCCCTCATGTCTTTCACGTATCTAAGTTTCTTCGATCACCCGTGCTCATTTGGCCCGCTTTTCTTGGCATCGCCTGCATCATGCAGATTGGATCGCGTCTTCGCATGTCCCTCATGTCCCAAATGTACCAAAGACCGTCCGGACCAGTTTTTATTCCACTTTTCCCGCTTTTCATCTTTTTGATTCGGTGCAGGGTGAATTTAATGTGCATTTAATAACCTTCTCTCTCCTGAAATGGCTATTTAATTGGACTCCTTCCAACGCATTTTTCACATTGCTTGCTTGCCTTCTCTTGCTAGAATCCTTGCCATCAAAGCCATTTGCTCGTGCCCCTGTATCCCTTTACATCCTCATCATGATTTTGATCTTTGGAAGGTTATCCCCTGCGCATTACAAGAAATGAAGATGAAGTTTCAGGGCCCAAGAACATGTATCACCTATTGAATCCTTCTGTGCCTGATATTAGAGACAGTGAGCTTCAGACACTTAGATTTCGTAGATTTTTTGGGGAAGATTAACATGCTCTAATCTTGGCTCCCATGGCACAAATGATTAGTGACAGTGGACTTGCATACGTGACTGGTTTCCCTATCTTAGTACAGTGTGCAGACATGGTGCTTTCCCTGCGGAGCCCATTTTAACATGGATACCAAGGAATTCACAAATATGCATGGTGAATTAATCAAAAAACTAGATACAGTTGCCATTACTGCTACTCTACGCATTCCAAAAATTAAAGATTCCATAATTCTCACTCGTGCCACAACCAAAATCATTTTTGACCTAGAAAGTGAAAAATACAAGGCACATATAGAAAATTCATGGTTAAAGAACCCTAAGAAGGGAGCATCTCAACTCTCGAAGGCATTATTCAAGGTTTATTTTAATGCGGAGTTATCTAACTTAATCATTTTTCTCACCCGTATCATGGGGTTTCCTTCCACCAATGAGTTTCAATTCTAGATGTGCCTGTTCATCAACATCATCTGCAAGGACAAGTAGAACATCAATTGGGCTAAGATTGCCTGTGAGAATTTGAATGAGCAGTTGTCTAGTGTTCAACAGACTAAGAAGTTCTATATGACTTCTTATCTCATGTATACCTTGGCTCCATCCTGGCAGTGGTTTAGTTTCACCTACATAGACGGCCAGAAGAATGAGCCTATTTATGCATACTGCCCTCAGTTTACCATGGAAACTAGCAATCACAATTTCAGAAGATTCAATGATGCTTTCACCATGTACATTGTAAGACTCTTATAGGGAAACACTGTCAGGAGATTTTCTGATGAAGCTATGAACCTGATAGCCACGTATGGGGCTTTCTTTATCCAATTCATGAGGTTTTCATAAATTGGACTAGCTGTCTATGAGAGTACACCCCTCAAGCTCCCTATGTTTTGAGGTGATAAGATGGCCTTGCTTGAAATATGCATGCAACTTGATAAGCTACATAGGGAATGCAGAGACAAGAAGATCACTGGCATGTATTTCATTATCTCTTTAGGAAACTATACATGTAAGACAACCTTGGATGCCCAAAATGTAGAAAGGCTTATTACTTTTAGCTCTGTTCAGTTCTTTAGACCTAGATATTTATTTGATCTGAAGAAGGTTATTGAGAAGAACCTCAAGATAAACTATCATCACAAGCTAGATACTGAGAATTAATGGGCTGACTGTGCAGATGATTTATAGGCTAGGCGAAGGCACTATGGCAGACTCTCTCTATAACACATTAGAGATCTCAATCTTTACCAGGTTCCTGAAGGACTTAACGATGATGATGAGGACTTACAGTCCTTTGAATATGATTCAACAATCAAACACACTCCTTTGGAGGATTTGGATTGGTACAAGAAAGAGAGGGATTATTTGGTTGATATTATGGCCCCTATTCTTATAAGAACTAAAGTTTGTCTTGATAAGAAGATTCATGAGTTCAAGAAGAGTCAAGGTGGATCTTCTTCAAGAGAAACCTCTACACCAAGGAGGGAAGCACATACATATAGCACTGAGGTTCTTGAGCAAACCCCTCATTCTTCCTCAATGAAAGAGCCTGAGTCATCTACTCCTTCTTCTACCCAAGTATACCAAAAGAAGATTAGAGAAGTAAAACAAGCACCAATTGAGGAAGAACATTTTCTTGACCATACAGAGCTACCTTCAAGACTAGAGAACATTATTGTTCTTAGTGAGAGTGATGATGGTGAAGTACCAAATCCTACAGGAACTCCTGAAGTAACAGTTGAAAAAGAAAAGGAAATGTCTAGTGCAGAGCCTCCTAGTACCGTAGAATCCTCTACAAAGTAAGATCCTAATACTCCCACCACTTCTCTGCTAGAAGCAATAGTGGTAAATACTCTAAGTTCCATGAGTTCACTTAATCTTGGGCCCCTTTTTCCTTCCTCTTCTTCTTCTAGTTTTTCTTCGATGCAACCCATTTTTGACAACAAGAAGAAGAGAGCTTCTTCTCAGATAATAGGGCCTAATTTTGATGTTGTGGCAGCCATGCTATGAACTACTCCTCCTCCTCTATCTAAGAGATCCAAGACCAATTCAAGGATAGTATTTAATGCTCAAGGCCAGTAGTTCCTAGAGGTTGCAAATCCCAAGGTTGATAAGGCAGAGAAGGATCTCTTGGTCTCTTATTTAGAGCTTTCTATAATCCCAACGAATGAATCCACTCCTAAGAGTGAGTTTCATAACTTTCAAGAAATAGTGACAAAGGTTATTGAATGAGTAGAGAAGGACAAGTAATCTATAGAACAGTTGGAAGAAAAGAATCAAGTTCTTTCCAACTTTATCAAATCATTATTGTCCAAAGATAAGGTTTTGGATCCTACCCCACTAGCTGCTCTTCCACCCTCCCATGATTCTCAGCCAAGATGATGTTCAAATCATCAAAGATATACATAAGTATGCTACTTATGGAAAGGATTTGGAAACCATGGTTGATGATATGATTATAGCTAGCTTGAATTTCATTGAGGAATACTTCAAGGCCAACGAGAAGGTGATTAATCTACAATAAAAACTCACTTCCTCAATAAGGGCTATGGATAAAGAGCTTAAGCTCTGGGTTAGTTGTATTACAGATCTTCGTGTTGTGGGCCAAACTGATGAGAATATCCTATTGGTTAATAGTATTTTTTATTATGCCAAGAATAACTTGTCAAAGACATGGGTTTTTGGTGTAGAATAGAAGGTGAAGGTGTTAGAAGAAGCACTGGGTGAGCTAAATAACGTATCGCAGAAAGGAGAATCTTTCAAGACTTGTGTTTCTTCTACCTTTAAAGATATTCATTTCCATCTTCATGATGAATCCTCAGGTGTTCCTTGCTCTCTTCAAGAGATCAAAGCTTAGTTCAAAACATTTATCAAGGAACAATTGTTAAAATAAGAATTAATTACCAAAGAGAAGATAAATGACATTTTATTCCTTCAATCTGTAATTGCTGAGGCAAATAAAGAACACCTGAGGCATACCGAGTTCAATAAAGATATGGAAAAATATCTAGGCACTTAGTCTTACACCTTTGCCAAAACATCAATCCCACAAGGTATAGAAATAGCTGAAGCATTGAAGAAATTCATATATCGGATCCTCAAATCAGTGGGCCCACCTCAGCCATAATCAGATTTTTCTTCTTTTTTCTTCTTTTTTACTCCTATTTTTAAATTCTTAGCTCTTTGTAAATTAATTAAGGATGTTGTATTGATAATTTCCTTAATTAATATTTTAGTTTAAAGAAATGGTTACCAAGTGTAACTAATTTTTAAGCTATATAATGAGCTTTCCATGCCTTTCTAAGGGGCTGGAAATCTGACATTTCTTTTTGAAAGTGTAAAAGAGTTTAAAAAGCTATCAATATAAGAAGACTCGTCTTTCTGTTCTATCTATTACATTATTAAATCATTTATCTATTTCTACATCAAGAAGCTTTTTATTGTCGTAGATGTCATCTCTGGAACTGTCTATGGAATAACATCTTATGGTTTAACGTAAATGATTTTTTTCTATATGATCCTGAGTCAACATTTATAAGGAATTATTTTTCTATCTATATTTCCTGAGAATGCCACTCTTCCTTTTCCCACTTCCTAGTTCTTCTGTCTTTTTGCATTGATAATCAGTTATATAAAAACACTTACATGATATCAAAGTTCCTCTTTAAAACTAAACGGTGTACATTTATAAATAGGTTTTTGCCTTTAAATAAGGGAACCTCTCCCATTAAAGAGGAGGGACCTCTATCCCCTGACTGTTGCTTTCATTAAACTCCTTCTTTGACAACCAACATTATTGTAATGTGTTATCTCCATATACGTATTTTACTCGTAAATTGAACTTTTCTTTTTCTTTTCTTGCAATAACCAAAAAAATTCTTGATTGACATGTTCTTATATTTTGGGCATTTATTTGGTTGTTGTAATAACATGAAGATTTTTTCACTATGGCTAATTAGCCATTTTCTTTTCTTAGTCTTAAATTTACGTACCAAGTTTAAAAGTTTTATAGCCTAGCCCAAGGCTTTGTATTTTTCCACTTTGCATTTGAATGGATTGTTATGTTGGTTCTAATGTTGTAATGTGTTGGAATATAGTCATGGGATTCACCAGAGTGGTGGAACCTATGGACGCACTTCGTTGTATAAGGTTACACCCTAAGGAGTTACAAATAACTAACGGGTTGTTGAACAATGAGTTATTATGTCACATATGTTTGAGGTATCTAGACTCTATGCACCTAGGGCCATCGGGTGACCGACCTCTTTGTGGGAGAAAAAAAGAAAATTTAGATTTATTTTATTTACATGAGGGAGGCATAAGAGACTTGATGGAGACATAAGAGAATTAAGGGAAGAATAAGAGAATTGAGGGAGGAATAAGATATTTGAGTGGGTGTGATTAATGCTTTGGGAGGTATATAGAGTTGTTGTGTGATTCTTGGGAGGCCTATGGAGTTGTTGTGCAATTCTTGGGAGGTATATGTCTTTGTTTAGTGATGCTTTGGGAGATATATGGAGATTGTTTTTTGATGTCTTGTGATGTGTGGAGTTGGTAGAGTGATTTATGTGTACATTTTTGAGACTGAGCTATGTCTTTTGATGTTGCTTCCATCTTGACACTATGCAGCTATAAAAATGGTCTGGATTTTTGTGAACCTTTGTATGTATACGTGTTAGGAATTCCATGTTGTTGTATTCTTCTTATGTTACAAGTACTATTGTGTTGGGGGAATGTGCAATAAGTACTATGTTGTGTGGATTGTGTATGTTCCTTCTATGGTCTGGTTGAGTTTTTATGATGTGATACAATCGTGAAAGTAATTAGCAAGGTTTCTCGTGGGTTTTTTGTGTTGTATTAAGTTTTGTGTGACATCTTGAGGCCAATTAGTATTAGGTACTCATGAACATAAATTGCGTGTAATATTGAAACAATGAAATATTAATAGCTTGAGGATAAGAAGTAAATTAAAGGAAAAGAGTAACTAATTGATAAAGTCAAAGAGAACTGCCAATTTTTGAGAATATTAAAAGTTTAAAAAAAAAATTAAACTTTATTGACCTCCCTGTGGTCATGCTCTAATGACAAAGATATTATCATTAAACGGAACTTTTCATCATTAACTCCCTTCTCTACTTATCGATTTTTTAAATGTTGGTGTCATGTTGCATTGAGGACGATGCTCTTCTAAGGGGAAGAAAATTTAATCTATGAAAAATAGATATAATATAAAAAATAGGAAAGTTGGTTGGCATAGGTTATTGGAGAGGGTGATGGAAGAAATTATTGATTTTAGGTGAGATGGAGAAGGGTGGAAGATGGGATGACAAGGAACGTGGGTAGGTTTCTGACTAGTCAGACCTACCATTTCCCTAGATTAAATTTTTATTTTATTTTATTTAAGATCTGGAAGCATGGGACCATACTGAAAACCAAGGAAAATTGTAAATTTAGCTGTTTTTAGATAGTTGCAGCGATGGTAGAACTCATTCATATAGTTATTTCCATCCTTAGACCTCATCTTTCTACCTTGCTTGATTTTTTTTTTGGATATGTATATGTTGATGAGGGATTGATCGTTGCTAAGGAAGAACATCTCCCTAATTTTGGTTGTTATTATATGTAGCACAAGAAGATGGAGGGGGCACTTCATTTAGAAGGAATGTCTAGCTTAGTGGTTGCATTTTCTACTTTTGGGCATCATGCCTCATGGCACATACAACATATGCAGTGCTCGATACGTCTATATGTTGGTTATGTTATATTTGGTGTAGTTTTGTATTTAATAAGACATCAAAAAATTCCTTCATGTCATCCCACATGCGTCCATCAGGATTTGTCTCTTTCTTCCTTCATTTTCCGTGAAGCTCTTGGTCTGATCACTTCCCTATCAGTACGCTATATGGAAATCTGATTTTTATGAGCTTCCTCCCAGCTCTACATCCAAATGGGACCTCTAGAAGAAGGTATGGGCATCTAGAAATCATAATAGATAAAGAATAATTATGTTAGATGCTATATTTGGAAGCTCTCTGGTAGATAGACATGCAAAATGTGGAAGTATGCACTTGGCATGTGAACTGTTCGACTAAATGCATGAAATTTGGGCCCATGGACTACAATGATGTCAAGATACACACGAAATGGTTTTGTTGAAAAGGATTTGGAAATCTTGAAAAAGGTGACATATCTGAATACATATTTACAAAGAAGATCTTTTTTTCCTGACAATATTCAACAGACCAAACTGATTCTTTGATATCTAAAATTTTCGTAAAGAAACAAATCTTGCTCCAAGTATATAGAAAGGATTATGAAAATATTATGCCCATTTCTTCAAGATTTTGCAAGATATTTAAAGGGGGAAACTCATCTTAATGCTTTTTATCTATAATAATATTAAAAATAAGTAATAAATAAAGATGTTTTAGACACTAAGGTAGAGATTTTGAAAGATGGGGAGGCTGATGCAACTCACTTTTGTGCAAGACCTATTGACTTAGAGGCTGGTATGATGTCTCTAACTGAGACTCTTGTCATTTCAAAGGTTTAAGAATTATACTCCTGAAATTTAGGCTCATGTTTTACATATCAAGGAATTGAAAAGGATGTAAGTTTGGATAACTTCCACTTTTTATTTTGGGTTGGTTTTTTTCAGATGTATGGAGGAAGCCAAATCTAGATTTGGTGTAAATTTGATGTAGGTGAGGTCAAATGAGGGGTCACTAATATTTAATGTTCCCACCTACAGATCTTGCAGATAAAGCTTTGAAAATGTCCCATGGATTTGTGTTAAAAGGAAAGTAGATGAGAGTTCTGGGTGCACGCAAACCATTTGATGAAATGCTAAAAGACATTCAATGCCTTCTTCAATATGGATGAACCCATGCCATACACTACGGACGCAAATTTATGCTAGGAATGGTTCATCTCTCCTCATCTCTCATAATTTTTTCTCTTTAGTTTTTCTTTTGCAACGAAATAAAAATTTTAACTGAAGGATTTTTCATATATTTGATTGTATTAAATGAACCTTTTTTAAAACAATAAAATGTTATATCGTAACTTACATGATCTAATATTCCTTGGTAAACAATGAACTTAAACCTTCACTTTGTGATGACATAGCGATGTCCAAACAAAACTAGATTGCTACAATACCCTTTTTTTATTGACAAGTTGAAGTTGACTTCCCAGTAAATATGTTGACCATATTCTTGTTTAAATAGATAAATTATGATTTTCAGAGAATCGTAAAAAAACCTTCATAACTCCGGAAAGGGGATGTCAAGCTTCCTTTTTGTAACCTTGTTATGTGAGGAGTCCACTGCAATCTTTAGATTGATCTTGAATGATCATTTGTGATCTTTTTGATGCCCTACTAGGAGCACTATTACACTATTTTGCAGTTGCAAGAAGCTACTAAAACTTAAAAGTTGGCTTTCATTTTGAATCCGCCATTTGAACCCTGAGTAACAAAATGTTTATCTGCCTTCACAAACCTTTAGTATGTTTACTAGAAAATTTCTTGGAACCTTCAGTTTGAGAAAAAAAATCTTTTATTGATAGTTTGGAAAATTCACTTTGTAGTCCTCTGGTTGCAGTTTGACTAGGTAAAAATGGATCAATTACGACCGGTGGCTCCAGAAAACATGGCACCGTTTGAAAACATTTTTCTACTTCTAAGTTTCGCCGACTTTGATGAATTATCCATATATGGGGGAGCTTGTAGGAAATTTATTGTTACGCCACACATCCATCAAAATTTTTGTTTTGGATGTGGTTTTCAGAGACCTTGATATAACTTTTCATCTATTTGCAACTAGGCCAATTACAATCGATGGCCCCAAGAAAACTAGCGCTCCAATTGTATATCGTTCGCTAGTTTTAAATTTTGTCAGTTCCTATGAACTCTTTGTATATAATTAGACACATAGAAATTTAATCGTGGTGTGTTTGCACGTCGGAAGACAATGTTTGAAAGTGGTTTCTTAGCCTCAGAGCCTGATTTTAACATTTTTGTAGCTAGCAGGAAAATGTAAAAAGAAAGTTGTAGGACCCCTATTGCATTTCCAAACCAACATGGAACACATTTTGACACATGTAAATAACTGTTTAAAACTTTATAGTGTAACTTGTTATGTGAAATAGAACTTTTGACGAAATGGTATTTCTTTATCTTCCTTTCTCTTTCTCTCTCTTTGGTTACGAAATGAAGTGAAATGAAATGAAATGAATACATGTTTCTAAAAAATTTCTTTCAAATTCAAATTATTATTATTATTATATGTAAATGGGAAACTAAAAACATTAATTATGTTAGATTATGGTGGATTCCATGCCATCGATCTATCATTGATTTCATGCTCACATGGTTTTGCAGCATCCAAGAATGATTGAAAAAAAGGCGATGTGTAATTCATTATTTATTATTGTAATTTATATAGGTCATTGTAAAATGAATATATGTATAATGTATATATATATGTATAATATAAAGTATAATGTATAATATAATGTATAATGTATAATGTATGTGTAATATATATATATTATATATATGTATGGTATGTATGTATGTATGTATGTATGTATGTATGTAGTATGTATAATATTTGTATTTGAAAGTTGCTAATATGTATGAGATGCTAGTTTTAGGAATATCTTAGGAAATGTGCATTTAATCATAGGTTCAATTTGATTCATAGCTACGTATGTTAAAAAGGTTTGATATATTTATGGTAAATGAATTTGAAGTTAATATCCTTGTAGTGCATTTTTAGTGTGTTGTATTCTAACCTTGTAAATGTAATAAAGATATTTAATCAAAACACTCAACCCTATATAAGATTCATGCATAACATGTCTTCATGTGTGATCCTTATTACCATAGAAGAAATTGAAACTGCACAATGAACTTAAACTTTACACTTGATTGAACCTCCTAGTTTAGGTAAATAAAACCCCCTAGTTTGATTTTATTGTCATAGTCGTTATGTTTAGCGAAATTGTCATGAACCCATCTTTTAGGAACGAAATGGTCCAAATTTATCTAGAGTATGTGGTTTCGTTCTAGTTTTGGTAACCGCGAGGAGAATGTATTCTCTTTAGGTCAGACACCATGTTGAGTGGTGAAGACCACCTTAGAAGTCACCTTAAGAGTCCCTTGTTCGAAGAAACGACTATATAGTGTAACCTTACCATTTATGGAGTAAGTAGAACTATTAATCTCTTAGTATCCTAGTGGACTAATAAGCCTTACAAATTTAGATCTAGAATTTTTATTGTCACCAAATGAATTCCTTGTGGGACCCCCCCAGATGCCAAAAATGGAGAGAGTTTAATAGTTTTTGTATGACTTATACTCTTGTTAATAAAGTATTTAGTTCCTCTCATCTAGATGTGTTACCTTAGTTTCTATCAACATAACACCTTTGTCTTTTCTTGAAGGTGGTTTAACATTAATATTTTCTCTCCCCTTAAAACTCATATATAGTTGAGGCATAGATCCTTAAGTGAAATTGGAATCAAACCAATCCACAGTTGATGAAGAGGTTATCTTGGGGTTCATGTGTAGTTATAGTGTTTCCAACTATTTAATTATTCAAGATGTTAGACTAGTACTTTCGTAACTCTTTATGTTAAAAAGTGACACCAAAAAGAGACCTAAGAAACAATGTAAATGAAATGAGAAATAAGAGTATATGATAATGGTTTAGGAACAAAATTTTCAGTTGAAATCCTTATGGTTGATTTAAGCATTGACTTTTGTTAAGAATGGTTATAATTTGTTCTTGGTGGGACTAGGCATTTGAGCCAATATAGTGTCCAATAAAAATAAAATAAAATAAAATTATGTCATGTAAATTACTAATTGAATCAAACTAAATTTGGAACTAAAACAACCATAGTACGAGAACTATTGTGCTTCTAATGGAAGGAAGTTTTTAGGAAAGAGAAACTTGAACCTCAACTCCTTGAATCATATTATTTATCCCTCAACAACTTATGGTTGGTCCCCTTGATTAATGAGGATAAAATAAATTAAATTTCAACTAAAGATATTTTAAGAAATAAACCTTTACATAAGAATTTGAGAATTAGGAACTTTGTACGAAATTTTAAATATGAAAAATAATAATGTAAGTTATGAATATTTTCATAAGGCTTAAATGGTCAAACTATAAGTTTAATGTGGAATGAACTTATGAATATGTAGGTGGAAAAAAGGGGAAAATTATACTTACATAATAATGTTATTGGAAAGTTAATCATAATGAAGACATATTCATGGTAATGATGTGTTGTGGGTTGGCCAATCCTTGAGTCCCTTTTCTTGTGGTTAGGTTATTGATAACATTTGTTCATTGGGGAAAGTGTGGCATCGACATGTCTATGGTGTTTTCATGTTCCTGTGTGAGTCGATGACTTATGTAAGTGTCGTATGCATTGGTGAGTTTCTTCACTTGGAGCCCTTGTGGTGTTGTGTAGTGAGCAATGTAAGTCAAATAAAAACTTATCCTAGTATTTTTTCTGTTGTATTTGTGTGTGTAAAATGTAGGCGTTACATGGGGAAATTCATTGATTTTCACTCTGTTTTGTGAAGTGGTTTTGAAACTACCTCTTTGCACAAGGCGGTGCTTCTGTTCCCCAAAAATAAAACCTTCCAAATATGCATTTTTTTAGCAGTTCTTCTACTTAAGTTGGTTTTTAAAGAAATAATAAATTAAATTAAGGTGTCTTCCATTCATGGCTTGCTAGATTTATAACATTTTTAGTTTTGTAATAAAATTGTAAACATCAAATCATTCTATATTATTTCTTTCAATATAGAAAGAATGTAACAAAAATATAACTATAACTTCAATACTTGCATATGCCTTCTTTTCAATAGAAACAAGCAACTATTTACTTTCTTGCACAATAACTGAATGAAACCCCATTTTAAGAAACAAATGTATTTTAACAAGATTATTAATATTTTTGAAATGATACAAATCCAACTTTGGAAGCAATAAAGTACTTAGGTTAAAAATTACTTCATTTCCATTTCAAGTCCACTTCCAAGTTTCTACTTCCTCTAGACAATGCAAAATTTTCTCAAGAACTTGGTTCATTGTTACGATATAATGCTCTCAATTTTCAACAATTACAAGTAAATAAGTTTCAAACTATCCACTTTCATTTACAAAAATGGCTAAAATCACAAATATGATAAAAAAAAAAAACCAAGTTCTTCACTTTTAAAATTGCAACTTTACGAGCCTTCCACTTTAAGTTGAAACAACATGACCACAGATTTATAAAGGTAGGATCTTTCTTCATTTTATTCCAATGCAAATATGAACCAATATTCACTTGAACTCCACCATGTTCATCAAAATCAAGCACAAAAAATTGGGGAGTAGGCAACACTCTCCACCCAACCAATAATCCAATGAGGGAGAGAATCCTTCTTCCTCATTGGCCCCCAAGCCCCAACAAGGAAGAAATGAGGAGTATAAATCAACAATTTAAAACCCTACATGGATTCCAAAATTACATTCAACAAGGCATTTAACACAATAAACACAACATCAAGATCACTTAAACTAGCAAGTTCCCAAGTACAAATGCTTAATACACAAGCCAAGAATGAGAAAGTAACATGGGGATTATTCTTATGCCTCCCAAGGGTTTAGGTTTCCACCTTTGATCCTCCAAGAACTCCATCACAATACCAACAAAAACTCTTATGCCTCCCTCTAAGAAAACAAACTCTTATGCTTCCCTCCAAACTCTTATGCCTCCCTCACTCTTATGCCTCCCACAGTAAAACAAAAATATAAGAACATTTTAATTATCAAAAGGTGGGACACCCCAACCCAAATCCCTCCTAAAATTCCCAATAAAAACTCATATGCCTCACTAAATAATATCCTCATTTCTAGTTTCTCGTACAACCTAGAAAAAACATTCTATTTCCCACAACCATAAGCATACAACAATCATCATTCACACACATGAGCACAACAAAAATAGCAAAGGAAAAACAAGGGTGAAGATATACCTTACAATTGAAAGAATTTCAAATCCACAAGAAATATTACATCTTTTCCAAGTTTAAAATATCACAAGCTATCTCCAACTCTAACAAGCACTCGAAAATAAAGTTATCCTCCCAAAAGCAAGAGTCCAAAAATAAAAACAAGTAACCCCTAAATCCTCAGACAAATTAAAATAAATAGAAAGAGAGGAGAGAGAGGTTATGTGGCTCTATGTAAGATGTTATATCATTTCTCCTCCATTCCACATCACAAAGTTAAACCCAATCTCCAAAGAAAAATAATTTGGTTGTTGAGGGAATGACAACCCTTTTACACACTCCAACTCAAGCACACACCTCTAAAGGACACAATTAAATACTCTTGTAAGAAAAGTGCAATTAGTTGATCTTTTATCCATTAAAACACAAAAAAAAGGCCTAAAATAATCCCCTCACATCATAGGCCTAGTAGGTGGGTGACTTTAAGACATGTGGGACAAGCTTAACTTGTCCCAAAAGCCTCCGAAATTGGCTTGAAAGTTAAAATCCGAAATTTGCATGCAAGGTTGAGTGCACCAAACTCAAAAGTAATTAAATTCTTCAAAAATCCAACACAAACCAAGACTACAAACTCACATTAATTACCCCCTTTTATCACATCCTTAAAAAACACTAATTAATCAAGTTTAATCAACTTAAATGGAGCATTTTAACTAATACTAATAAAGGTGACTCAGAAAACTAAAATAATTCAAATACTCTCTGATTAATAAAACAAAAAGGGGAAAACAACAAAATTACCCAAGGTCACTTTTGAGGTCACCCCCCATTGGGGATCTCCTAACAATCTAACAATAACAAACAACAAACAATAACACGAGTTGCCAAGATGACCTGTTGCCAATACCACAAATTCCTTTAGTGTTGGTCTCTTATCCCCCTTTGTTTATTGTGCTACAAATTCCTGCAAAATGAAAAATATACCTTTCTGGCCTTGTGACCACATTAACCACATCGAGATAATAAAACACATATATTTACATATCAATTCTCATAATCAAATATCATAACTAAACAATTGCTAAAACCAAGTAATTCCCCAATTGTTCAAATTTCCAACATTTTGATTCAATAATTCATCAATTTGAAATAAGATCACAAAACCAACTAAATCATCTAGCAATATCTATATATCAAGTCCAATGTGTCAATACAGTAGTAGCACTAGATCATCAATTACTGTTATGTCAATCCATGCATATAATTCATCGTATAAATCACATCATGTCAAAATTCTAACACATACATATTGTCTATCAAATAAGCTAATCATATCATATACAATAATGTACATCAAAATCCACACTACAACCATACAATCCAAATAACAATCATAACACAATAGTAATCATGATGTCATGTGTATCTTATCAGTATGCTAACCAGAATACAGCAGCAAGGTTCAAGATTATAATCAACCAAAATTGAAATCATAGTTCAATAAATGTTGAAGAGGAGTGGACATTATAGAGATGGAGTTGGGGAAGGCCCGTCTGCATTAAAGCAATCTTCAATGTTTTGTGATTTATCACCTTGTCAGAAATTTAACTTGAATTAAAATGGCTGGCTCAAAACTAATATTAGATTTTTTCAGAGTTAATTAAGTTAGTGGTGTTTGCTTTTTTTATTTTTTTTGCTTTTAAAGAGGAAGATTGGATTCAAACTTATATTCATTTACTCAAAATTAAATTGAGTGGATTTTAAGTCTCTTTTAAAATTTAATTTCATATAGTATTGATGTATGATTTCAATATAAAGGTCTAAATTAATATTTCAAATATAAAGATTTGATTTTAAATTAATAAATTTATTCCTTTTTTAATTAAATTTACAACAATGTATGTAATAGTAAATCTATTATTGATAAAGATTAAAGTACAACAAATACAGCTTTAAAAAAAAAATCCATTTTTTTATTTTTACAATGATTGTTTACAAAAATTTGTTCTCTATACTTTAATTAATATTTGAGAAAAAGTATATATCTAATAATAAAATTGAAAATATACTAAAATTTCAAGATAGAAAAGTTAAAGAAAGAATAATAAACATAATACAAAAACTATAAAATTATAGCATGGAATATTTTTGTACAAAATATGAAAGATCTAATATAATTCAAGAATTGAAATTATTATCAAAAATTAAACCGCTAGAGTATGTAAATAGATCCATCTCAATTTAATATGTCCATCTCAATTTAAAATTAAAATAGTGGATATTGTCGTGACCTAAAAAAAATGTCTTATTTAAAAAATTTAAATGTATCAAATTTATTAAAACAAATAATCTTTTCAAATCCTAAATAAGACATCTATTTCTTGCAAGGTAATTGAGTTAGTGATGTTAACATTTTTTAATGTAATTGTTTATTAAGAGTGAACTTTTGTAATGCCTGCAAAATTCTACTCTCAAATCAAAATAGAAACTAGTAATTTAATAGTCAAAATTACGGTAAAAAAATTGTTTTAAAAGAGGTTTGCAAGGTTAGACATTAACCACGATTAATAAATAATCTTTCTACACAAGTTTGTGAAAGTTGGAATTAAAGTAATAATTAATTATTATTAGTTTACTTCCTAAAATATATTTATGGTTTAAAATAATACGTTTACCAAGTTCCATAAGTTTAGTTAGTTATCATGCACCAAGATTACTTTATTTTCTAACACAAAAGTTTAATTATTTGTCTAGCCATTAAGTGGCCTCATTCACCCCATTACCCATGCACTTTTAAAATTAAATTTTATTCCCAAAAAAATACCTCCCACTTAAGTGATGTAGGGTTTAATCTGGGTCATTAGATCAAATCTATCCTAGCCATTTGATTTGGGTTTCCCTAAATATCCTTACAGGTTTCTTTTTATATCTATTTATGCCAAAACAACCTCATTTATTCATTCTTGTTTTGCAGGTTTAGAGGAGGAGAAGGAGGAGAAGCCATGAAAGCAAGAAGTGCAACCATGGAGAAATTTCCTTAGTTCAAGTTGTGATGGAGAAATCTTCCTCCATTCTTCTCTTCATAGTTTAGTTTAAACAAGGGTTTCCTATTGTAAGGTTCCTTTTCTGTTTATTGTAGAGATTCCACCATGGGTCTGTTTTTGTTGGTTAATGTAAACATTCTTTGAGTTCAACAATTGGGGAAAAACTCCATTTCATTAAATTTATGAAATTTTACACATTTGGATGCTCATAAGAAGATTTATTTTTAAAAACCATTAAGTTTGATCATTTACTAGTTGTTGGTAGTTTCATTTTTAAGGTTTAAAGCTTACATTTTAATTAAACTCAATTTTAACTTTTCAAAGTCATGATTTTTATCTTTCCGTCAAAAGTGACAAAACCACCGCCCAACGCAAACCAGCGATCTTGCAATCGCCATCATGCCTGGTAGGCGGTTCATTGACTGTCGCTCTATGTTGGGTGGCAGTTCTAAAACTCCCGCTCTACACAGGGGTGGCAGTTTTGTTTTCAAAAAACATAACCTTAATTTAAAGAATTTTTCAATATTTTTCTACTTAGGATGGTGTTTAATTCAATATACACATTAATTAAGGTGTCCTTCAATTCATTATTTGATATATTGACATCATATCTTAGTTTCATAACTTGAAATTACCAAATGCATAGATTTTCCATTCAAACATACAACCTTCAACAATATGATATGTAAGTCTTTGTTTTTATATAAATATTCTTTGAGATTTTTTTTTCTAAACTAAGAAATAAAAATATGGTAATGAAAGTTGCAAGAACATACCTTTGCAATACAATAACTTATAATCCATTTCTTTTCCTCATAGACAATCTTACAACAAAACAATGAAGAACTCAACAATGCTTTCTTTCGATAGAAACTTTATTTTCCAAGATACATCTATCCTACAACTTTGAATAGCATACAAGTGTAGGAGAGTTTTATTTCAACCAATGTACAACTTAACTTTGTTTCTTTCACTATAATACTTCAAATTGGAATAAATGAATGTACAAACTTTCCTTTAAATATACAAGAGTTACAATATTCCACTGTAAGTGGGAATAATAAGGTGATTTACAACATGGAGGTTCTCCCAACAAACTCAAAACAAAAATTTTCTTTCAAGGTCATCTCCTAGAGTTTAGCTTTATACTTGCATCCTTCAACTCTTAAAAACTTGGATCAAAATACAAATAAAGGGGTATAGGTGACACTCTCCACCCAACCTATAATCCAATAAGGGGAGAATCCATCCCCTTATTTTCCCTTGAGCTCTAACCAAAAAAAAATATTTGGTATTATACAACATTTGAGAACTATTACAAGAGGCTTCCACAACAAACATTCCATAATAACACAATCAAATAACACATTCAAACAAATAACAATATCCCCAACAAGCACAAGGGATTAACTACAACAAGCCAACAAGGAGAAAGGAATATGGGCACCACCTCTTTTTGTCTCCCAAGTGAAGTAGGATGTCCACCCAAAATTTTCCATATGCACAACTCAAAACATAAATCAATCATTATTTCTACACTTGCAAAAATGAAAAATATATCCATGTTATCGTTTTCACTCCCTATAGGTGGAACTCAAACTCACACTCCCTTCAAAATGCATGCCTCACATCTCCCTCTTCCCTCCCCAATGGTCCCATAAATCTATCTCCCACACACAACTTAAGAAAATATACCCATTTACAAAAAACTTAACCACAACACTCATACAATATCCAAACAACACCATTTGTACAACAATTACAATAATACAAAGATGTAAAAATAGGAGAGTCTTCCTCTCCATCAAGCTTCTAATTCCTTTTCTCAAAAAATACTTTGAATCCTTCACCCAATCTCAATCCAAGATAAAAATCTAAAAGAAAAATCCAAGTATGAAAGCCAAGGCCGAATTTCAAAAGTGCAACAGAAGAAAATAAGAAAAGTAACCCAAAATCCATCAAAATCATGCAATAAATAGAAAAGGGATGTGAGGATGATGAGGTGGCTCCATGTAGGATGTCACTTCATCATCCCTCCATTCCAACACACAAGTCAAACACCAAGCCCAAACCAATTAAATCTAAATGTAAGACTTGTGACATACACACATGACACTCCAACTTGAACACCATGTTTATCAAGGACAAACTTAAATGTGGTAAGTAAAAAATCCAACTATTTACCCTTTTTACACTCCCAAATTCATAATTAATCCTAAAATTAACTCCCCATACCATAGGTATGGTTTTTGAATAAATTTAAGAGGCATGGGACAAGCTTAGCTTGTCCCACAAGCCTCCAAAAAAATCCTCCCAAGTAAAAATCAGAATTTTAAAGTTGAGAAAGAGTACACAAGACAAAATCTAACACAGATCTAATTTACATCTACAAGATTTCAAGGACCATCTACCCAATTTATTACCCACGTGTCATATATTCCCTTTTAATTCAAATTTAAGCTAAACTCGTTAATTAAGACACATTAGCAAGTGATGATAAAGTGACAATATTTCCCAAATAATTAAATACATGTACACAAATTAGAAAAAAAGAAAACTTAAAGGAAATGAAAACATTACACCCATGGCCATATAAATGAGGTTACCCCCCATGGGAACCTCCTAACAAAGCATGCAACAAACAAACATAAAATGATACATAAGTTGTCAAATTTTGGCCATGTTTCACAACACTTGACATCCTTTTGTGGTTGGTCCACTATCCCCTTTCGATGTACATGATATAATTTCCCTGCAACACAAACATAATACTGCTCTGACCTTGTGGTCGTATCAACAACATTGAGAATAATATACATACAAAAATCAATAATTGTCATCCAAAATTAGTAATTTTATCATCTATCATCATTTAATTTAATTCAATTTTAACTTCCATAACATCATAATCCTACTCAAATATCCAACATAGGCTATACATCTAGAATATGACATATTAGTATAAAATCATAATATTACAAATCAACATATATATTTGTCCAGCATCGTCATCCAGTGCATCATAATCAAAATATAAATCACAACATCTAAATAGTCCAAATATTTGCATATTCTATCATCTACTAATCAATATATAATAACCAAAATGTCTAAGTATCAATCCAATAGTAATATCGTCATAATGAAAATAGTGTCGAAGAGGAGTGGGCACTACAACTATGGATTCAAAATGATATTTATTAATTCTAATTAAATTGAATATATTATGAATTCTCTCTTTAAATCGTATTTCATATTGTATTGACATATGATTTCAACATAAACTGTCTAAATTAATAATTGAAATATAAATATTTAATTTCACATTAATTATAAATATTCCACATTTAAATTCTCAAGTATAACAATTCATGAAATTGTTAGTCTATTATTGATTTAAAGACTCAAGGACAACTAATTCCAAATTTAAGAAGTATATTCTTTTCATATTTTTATCTTCACAAACATTATTTAAAATTTTATCCTAGTATACATTAAATAATATTTAAATTAATTAATATTTCAAAGTCAGATGTATTACAAGAATTATAATTAAAATGTAATTCTTATTCGATATTTATTTGTAACTTAGTCAAAGAATAGAGGAAAAAATTAATACGTAAATGTCTTGAGGTTGAAGGAGTAGTTGAATCACAACTTACATGATTATCATTCAATTCATAACTTTTCTAATTTATGTGTTGTAGTCACAAGTCTCCTTGTAGACATGTATGTAAAATGTGGATGCACATAGATGTCATGTGAAGTATTTAACAAAATTATATATATTACAAAATATATCCAATGGCTACAATAAAGTTCTCTACATTTAAAATTTTCTCCTTAAACTACCAATAACCTTGTGCCTATCAACCTTCCAAAAACATCTATGAATGTTTTGGCTAGTTATAATGTATTTCTTATTCTATTTTTTTTTGTACATAGTCACAAAAATAAAGAAACATATTAATACATAAGTGCATTGAGGATGAAGGAGTAGTTAAATCACAACATTAATGATTATCATTCAATATGTAACTATTTTGATTCATGATTTTTTTTTATTTTCTCAAAACATCAATTTGTAATATCTTTTGGCCATAAAAATGGGGATATATGACTTTGCAGCATAATCACATGTGTTTGGGATGGTCTTGAAATTGATGGTGGATAAATAACACAGGATGGAACAATGGTGTTATATAATGTGTAAGCTACCTAAACTCTACAATACTCTTAGATCACATTGTTATGTGAGAATTTGAAAGGATAATTTCCACTAGACACAACTAATGTGTAAATTATGCATAGGCAGTAATATTAACTTACATGATGGGGAGATCTGTTTCTTGCTACCCTAAACCTAATACCCTAGGTGATGGTGGCCTCTTTGTAGTGATTGAGGAGGCATGTGATTGACATTGTGTGGGTGGGGATCTGTCTGGGGGTCCCTTTGGTTCCTTCTCAAAGGATTTTGCAGGTTGACATTCTCCTTCCCTTGGATCAAGCAGTGGTATTGGTGGAAACTATGCTCTGGAGAGGGGGTTTGGCTTTGTTGGATGTGGTCGGGTCATCAGTTGTGTGGGTTTTAGAGATGGAAGGATCGCGCCCTATGTTGTGGCTGTGAAGAGATTGAATGCACCAGGTTCTGTGCTAGGTGGGAGATCCTTCCTTGTTGTGGCTAAGGCTAGTGGTCACCCCCCCCCAAAGAAATATAAAAACTAAACTATGGTCTCCTCTAAAATTTCGCATGTGGTCTCATTTGGGGAGGAAGTTATTGAATCAATAAAGTTTTACCATAGCAAGGGTTTGATTTTAAGGTTCAATGGATATTTCCCTAGCCTTCGTGCCTTACACATCTAGATTTATGAGCAATGGTTCCTAATCATTAAAGGTAAATTCAACATATACCCCTCTTCTCATGGAATTTTAATACTAGTGTTTGATAATTCCTTAGATACGGATGTTATTTTAGGGAAAGTTTGGGGATTTCAATTGTATCTCCTCCTCATGAAGCCCTAGTTTACCCACATTAATCCCATGACTAAAACATTTAATATCAGACATGTGTTGATAAGGATGCCCTACTTTCCTTTGCACTTCTAGGGTGACAATTACTTCAAGGCTATGGGTGATGCTCTAAGAAAAATTTTAGCAGTAGATTCAAAGACTGAATCTTATGATCATACCACTTATGCCTAGATTTTTGTGGACATGGATATGTCTATGGAATTCTCGGCTACCATGGAGCTTAAAGTTAAGGACACAGTATGGACACAAAACTTGGATTATGAAGGAATTTTGTTTAGATGTAGAAATTTTTTTACTCTAGGACATCTATCCTCTAATTACCCCATCATAAAGAAACATATTAAGGGACACATTTTGTGGTGGAAGTATTTTAATCCAGATAATTTAGTGGTATATGCTCTTGTGGATAGTGATAGAGAAGATGATTCAGTTAGTGTTATGGATAATCACAAAGAGAAGGGTAAGATTGTTTCCTCCCCTTCTCGACTAGTTATTGTTCATTAGCAGGATGTAGGAAAGGAGGGTTCTTATTTTTTGAGGCCTCCTGGATCTATGCATATTCATAGCCCCAATAATAAAAACAAAGAGGTTCTTGAGATTTGTCTACCTGTCCATCCGAATGAGAATGTGGATCCTAATGGGGGTGACAAATGGAAGGTCATGGAAAACTAGAAGAAAGTAAAAAAAAAAGTTATCCTATAAATATGAACCTTAGATCCCATTGGGGGAAAGACCAGGGTAGTTATGTCTGTTATGTGGGTTGATGGTTAAGTTCTTTTGATTACTTTGCTTTGCAGGGCCCTTTCTCCTTCTAGGTTTTCCCTACGTCTATTTTCTTTTGGATTGTCTAGTTGTTCCACTTATGGCCTCTAATGCCTCAATCCTTGATTTATCCTTTTTCATTAAATGATTTGTCTTTCATTTTGTACAAGGTTTGTTATCCCTTCAAAATATGCCTTATTACCTTATCTAATAAAAAACTAATGTGTAAATTTCTAATTAACAGACATCTCAAAACTAAACAAAAGGTAACAATGTACTACATGTGTATGGTCTTAATACATATTCAAAGATAAAAATGTATTATCTTGTTATGCTTATTAAACCAATTGCTGGAAAAAAATAGTGTGCAACTTTCTTGAAAATACAAAAGTATCCAATATATAAACTATTTTACTATTTTCTACTACAACCTTCAAGACATAACCAAGGCTGAATTAATATTGTTTATCACCCTATGAAATACTTGGAGAGGAAAAACCCCTCGCATTTATTTAAAATATTTTATGATGACACATAAAATTAAAGTTAGAAAGGATTCTTTCATGTTTTGACACAAAAAATTGTTGTTGATGTCATCATAATTTATTATTTTAGTGATGTCACATTTGATTGTCAAAATGGAAAGACTATTTAATCAAGATTCACCCATTGTTGACCTTAAATTTATTTTTATTCTTTTTAGAGTGGATAATACTCTCATAATTTCATTTTTCAACAAGAATGCAAAGAAACATTCTTACTGCATAACATCTAGATTTAGGAACATGGTGTTTATGCCACATTTCCTTAAATGCGTTGACATTTATGAATAATATTTTTAGGGTTTCAATCTTGTTAATTATTATAAATGGATGCATTAAATGTCAATGGGTTTCCTTGAATTCTGCATTGTATATTGATACTATATAATTAGAGCATTTGAATATCATCTCATTATCAAGATCTTTTAAATTTTTCAAAAATGTAAACCTAGATCATTTAAAATACTATATGCATCATTTATTCTTGAAAATTGCCCTATTAATTTATATATACTAATTTTGAATACCTCTAATCTCACACAATCACTTCCTAATAGTGGGATTTTAACATCTCTCATTTCAACAAAGGGAGATTTCATTTTCCTTTTTCATATGTTATCAATTTCATACTATTCTTTCCAATGATCTTAGCATGTTGTTCACATGTTTCAGAAGTTTTTTTCATGATTTGAATTTAACCTATCAAATAATTATACTAATTCAAAACCGTGGTTAAATCAATGTCTACCTTTTGTAGATATTTTCTAGTTTCACACATTCTTCCAAGAATATTGTTCCAAATACAACAAATTAGAGAGGCTTCCAACTTGACTCGTTTTTCATGAATACACTTATCTTCATGTCACATGTTTTTTTTTAATTTTCTTATACTATATTTAGGAAATAATCTTGGATTTTACCATATCTGAAGAAAATATATTTAACTATGTTCCTCTACATGCTTTCCTAGATCAATTTTTTTGTAGACTTTATAGGATTAAAACAATCCTCGCTATATATATAGCATCATGGTTAAATGGTATTTTCAGAATGTGATTATAATTAAATAATTTGCTCCAATACAATATAAATTGTGTGAGATATTTATTTATAACATCATTTTTTATCTTGTACCAAAATTCTATTACTTTAAAAATGATATGCAATTTGTATAATATGTTAATATAGTCACAAAATCATGCACTTACTATTACATTTATAATGCCAAGTATATTATTTTATATATGGATCTTACGGAAAAAAAATTATACGATAATCACTCATCCCCTAGTTCTATCGTCAGTTAGTCAGTCATCATCGTCATTTTTCTTACACAGTCATCATTTATTTACACATTTTTATCGTCTCTCAGGGAGTATCAGGTGTCATTATTTGGTCATTTTTCATCTCTATTCCTTGACTAGGGTGCCTAGGGTATTACTGGGGACTCATGCGTGCCCCAATCCTTAATTTTAGGTTCCCTAGTCCCCATAACAGTTGGGTTTCATTTACTAATTCGAGGTCATTATTTTTCATTTTCCCTCTCATTCTCCTAGGTACTAGTCACAATGTCGAGTCATTAGTGTCAAAATTTGAGCAAGCAATCCCTATATAAACATAGCATACTGACTATCTTATGGGCGGACTATCTACTATCAAGATCTAGCTATCTACTAAGGAAAATAAATTCATTTGGGAATCATTTACATATACATCACAAAAGCATACGGGGAAAGGGTTGTATTCATTCTATTCCATCCACCATTTACATCTTACATCTAGTTTTTTTTTATAGAATATATAGGGTAAAAAGGGGGTTTTAGAAGGTCCCCCAACCTTATACAAAAGAGCCCATCAGGCCAGAATTAGCAATATATATAGCATAGAAAAAAAGTACCCATGAAGATTCCAAAAAAGGAAGACGAAAAGGACAAGAGAAGGAAAGAAGAAAACATCAGAGGAGCTTTTTTAGCTCAGAGACAGCAGTTCTAGCACAAGGCGAACCTGAATCATCTGCGAGTTGTTCAGCAAGGGTGATAAGCTCCAAGCAATATTTGGCAATGGCGCACTTGGTGGACTCGATGAAAGCCTCCTAGGCCTTCAAAGCCTTGAAAGCATGCTAAAGTTTGTTTAATATAGAAGAAACCATATCGACCCTGCGATCATCCCTTTGACTATCAGCAGTCTCAGGATCAGTAGGCGTTGGATTCAGACATGAAGAAGAGTGCCTAGTGTCAGCAGGATGATCTCTGTCTTCGAAGGGAGGATTGTTACCCGTGGCCTGAGTGGTGGGAACGTCCACTGGTTGGATAATCTCCTACTGCTCCGAGTCCGGGGAGTCAGGGTAAAGCTTAGCGAGTCCCAAAATGTCAACATCCAGAGAGGAATTAGGGCTTGAGACTAGAGAGATAGCTTTAAAGTTGGTATCAGTGCCTTCTAAAAACAAGCAAGAGAGGTACGGAGGGAAGACAGGGTTGACAAGGGGCTCGAAAACAACGAGGGGAGGGCTAAGAATGGAAACATCTGAGTCGAAATCAGATGAAAGGTGCAGACAACGATGGCACCGAGAAGAGCAGAGGGAGGTAGAAGAGGGGCGAGGGGAAGGCGAGGGAGAGTTGCGGCAACGATAGGTCTTGGGGGGAAAATGAATCAGGTCGACATGTGAAGCAGCATCAGAAAAGAGCAGGTAAAGAAAACCTTCATGGAGAATGGATCCTTCCCCATCGCATGCCAGTTATACAGAGTGTTCCAAGGAATGAAAAAGGAAAGCCGCTAGATTTATCCTCTTCCCCAAGTGCAGATGAGAGAGGATGAAGAAATGAGGTTCGTAAACAAGCCGATACCGACCGTCAATGGTAAAGTAACGCATTATAACCTCCGTAACTCTGTCCCATGGAGGAGGCAGGGAGTCCTGAGTATAGCCAGAGAGGTATTTAACCGGCCTGTCCCTAGGAGCAATAAAATTCTGCAATTCCACATGTAGTGAGTGCCTGAAGTAGATGTCTCCGGCGGCAGGAAGACCAGTGGCATCTGCAATGGCATTAGTGGAGATGGTGAAGCGCGTGTTGCCAATCTGAACCCGACCCTTTGACCAGGAATCCATAACCACATACAAAACCAGATCCAAATATCCCGCCATTCTCTCCAGGAAGGTCGTAATTCCATTCTCAAGAAAAATGTTCCAAACCTCCACATCATTTTTTACCGAATCACAGGCAGCAGGCTCTAGACACTTCAGCTGTCCCCCCATCGTATAAGTTATTTGAAAAGTGCAGAAGTGTGAGTAATAAGGTTTATTTAACAACCCAACTAGGTCGTGGGAGTAGTCGGCCTTGTTATCATTGTCCTCCCGCTAGATCATCAAATGATTTAAGAGAGGATTAACCCCATGCATGTGGAAATCCTCCACATCAATACACAACACTGCCATCAAAAGGTTCGTCGCCAAGGGTCAAATCAAGTAAATCAGACATAAATGCCACTGCCTTTTGAGGGTGCCATAAAGGATAAGTTGAAACCCATATCATTCCCCCATTCCCCCAGTCAGCATTGGGATATATCATTTTGAGTAATTTGGAAGAGATCAACTAGGAAGTTGTCCGTCTAGCTTTGCTAACTCTCAAGGAGAACACCAATGTTAGCAAGGTGATTGGCCACTTTGTTCCCCTCCCTGAGGACATGCTGGAATTGGATTTGCTAGAAAGATCTTTGAATAATTTTGATATCAGCAATGATATTCTGTATCAACCATTAACCAGAATCAGCTGACTGCAAAAGCTTGATGATGTTGAGGGAAGCACTTTTGACTTGGAGAGGATCATTGACAAATTTGATAGCAAACTCAAGGCCTTTGAGGATGAACAAGGCTTCCACATGATGGTTGGTACCATAATTAAGGTTATGAGCAGTAGCAACCACAATGTAGCCCGATGAGCATCGAAGAATGGCTCCACAACCAGAATTTCCAGGATTACCTTTCGAGGCCCCATCCGTGTTGAGTTTTTTCCAGCCCTAGGAGGGCGCAGCCAATGAACACTTTCTCAAGCAGAGGAAGTGCCTTTACTGATAGGATGAATGGCTAACAAACTTTTCCACTCCTGAGAATTACAGATTTGGATTTTTTGTTGATAATTGGACCACATCTGCGATTTGAGATTATCTTGAAAAGTAAGAGTAATCTGGGTAACCACCCGATCAGGTTCAAGGCTCTGGTCTTTGAATATTATTTTGTTCCTTTCTTTCCATATGCCCCATATACCATGTGGAAGGAGTTTTCAAGACAAAATAAGAGCCGAGTGAGTGAATGGAGAACTCCATTGAGAGAGGGTGTCTTGGATGGACTCGGGGAAGGTCCAAAGCACGCCCATCCTTAATAAAATCCACTACCAGATAACTTGTGACAAAGGACAGTGGATCAAAAGATGGGAAAAATATCCCACCTCCTTAGTACATAGAACACATCTTGTGGGAAGAGAGAAACCCCTCCTTTTCATATTTTCACCAGAGAGGAAAGCATTCTTAGAAGAAAGCTAGGAAAAAAATCCAATTTTGGGGATGATCTAATTCAGCCAGAATTTGGTGAGTGGGGTACCAGAGTCAGCACTATGCGTCGAAAGATAAGCATCCTTAACCGAGAAGGAGCCAGATGGGGAGAGGGGCCAAATTATTTCATCCTCATTTTGGGAGAAGGGGATGTAGATGGAGGCAAGCAAAGTTTTGAGTGAAGTTAGGAGCCTACTCTGGAGGTCACTAATGTCATCCCAGACCTGAATATCCAAGGAGGGAATGGAGTTCAATGTAGTCTAATAGCCCGAAACTAATCTTCTCTACTTATTTATGAGGCTTCTTTTCATAGGGTACCATGATGGATTGTGATCAAGAGGCTCATCCTCAATCCAAAAATCCCACCAGAAGTCAATAATTTGACCATTCCCAAAGATCCATTTAGTGCCAGCTCGGATAATGGGGAGGGAGCTAATAACAGAAGTCCAGATGGCAGAACCTCTAATTGGAATGGAAGTGAGAATTTCTTCGTTATTTGCAAGATACTTAGCTCTGAGAAGTTGAGCCCATGGAGAGTTTCCTTTAGCCACTTCCCAAGCAAGTTTGGCCAAGAGGGCCCCATTCATGTCAACCATTTTTCGAAGACCAAGCCCTCCCTGAGAAGTTGGCTTACAAACCTCCTTCCATGAGAAAATATGGATCCTCTTCCTATCATCAGTCCCAGACCACAAAAATTTCCTTTGTATTTTTTCCACGACCTTCCTCACCGAGTTGGGGACTTTGAGAAGAGACATGAAGTAAGTAGGAAGGCTTTGGAGGGTAGCTTTAACCAGTTGGAGTTTACTAGCCTGACTGAGTAGAACCCCTTTCTAGGCAGCAAGATTTTTTTGATACCTTTCAATAACAGGATTCCATAGATTTTTAGATTGCTTACCATGGAAGAGGGGAATGCCAAGATAAGAGGCGGGGAGGTCCACAATATTGCACCCAAAGATATCAGCAATCTTTCTCTGAGTCTTAGGAGCATTATTGATGAAGGAGATGTTGCTCTTGTTGAAATTGACAGTTTGCTGAGAAGCTGATTGGTAAAGAGAAAGGATATCCATTATAGCCCGGGCCTCAATCACAGAGGCGACACTTAACAGCATAGTGTCATCAGTAAACTGGCTATGTGTGGCTGATGGGAGACTAGAGGTGATTTTCAAACCCGAGATGATAGACTGACTTTTAGCTACTTCCAGAGCTCTACTGAGGGAGTCCTCCATAAGGACAAAGAGGAAGGGTGACAGGGGGTCACCTTGCCTTATACCTCTGCTAATTTTGAAGAAACCTGTTCGAATACCATTGATAAGAATAGAGAAGCAAGGGGTCGAGATGCAAGAGAAGACCCAACTACACCATTTTTTATCGAAACCATATTTTTCTAGAACCCTAATTAAGAAAGGCCAGCTGACTCTGTCAAAATATTTTTGCATATCAAGCTTTAAGATCATTCCTGGGGCTTTCGAGTGAAAAGCTGAATGGATGGCTTCATGAACTGTAATGATACCACCTTGGATGAGACGACCTTTTATGAAACCGTAATAATTTTGCGAGATGAGGTCATTCATTAGTGGTTTTAGTCTACAGGATAGCATCTTAGTGATAACCTTATAAGCAGTGTTGCATAAACTGATAGGCCTAAATTTGGAGACCTCTTTTGAGCTATGCACTTTTGGGGCAAGGGAAATGAAGGTGGTGTTCCATTATTTTAGCAGATTTTTATTAATCTGGAACTCATTCACTGCATTGAAGAGATCTTGCTTGATGATCTCCCAGAACACCTGGAAGAAAGCAGCATGAAAGCCATCCTGACCCGGAGCTTTGTCCCTTTTCATGGAAAATATTGATTTGTGAATTTCCTCCATAGTAAAAGGTTTGGTCATATTGTTGTTCATCTCAGAAGACACCAGATGTAGAATGTGCTGGAGCATAGCAGCCATAGATTGCTCCGGAGGGGGAAAGTCAGCTTGGAGAAGGTTTGAATAGAAGGAGACAAGCTCATTGAAGATATCAGCCTCAGCAGTTAATAGGGTACCCGAGGACGACACCAGCTCTTGAATCTTGTCTCTGGATTTATGCTTGCAAGCAGTGATGTGGAAGAATTTGGTGTTACGATCCCCCTACTCAAGCCAAAGGGCTCAGGAGTGTTGCCTCCAATAGGTCTCCTCTTCTTGGAGTGTATTGTGATAATCACTGAGGAGGGAGGTTTCTTGTTGGTGAAGATGATCCAATCTTCCTTCAGTCTCCATTTGGGCAGAGCATTTTTCCAAACCCTGTGTTATCTTAAGTTTGTGGATCTTGATGTTGCCAAAGACCGTCAAATTCCATATCTTGAGTTGTTTTTTAATTTCCTTAAGCTTGCTGGTGAATCTATACATACTAGAGCCCTCAATTTTTATATTCCACCAATTTTCCACAAGAGGGTTTAGGTGATTGTTTTCAAGCCAAGCAAGCTCGAACCTGAAGGGAGGATTATTGGCATTCAGGTTGTGATTTGCACTCAATAGAAGAGGGATGTGGTCAGAGGCAGCCCGGGGGAGGGAGTTGAGGTAGAAGTCAGGAAAGAGAGAGATCCAGTCTAGAAAGCCCAGAGATCTATCCAATCTGCTTTGAATATGGTTCCTGTCCAATCTACGGTTAGACCAAGTAAAGGAGGAACCATGGAGTTCCATGTCAAGAAGTGAGTTTTCCCTGATGAATTCAGCCAGAGCATCCATGATGGTAGTCATTGAAGGAATTCCTCCCTATTTTTCCAAAGGATAAAGGGGGAAATTAAAATCACCCATTAGAAGGATGGGAATTTTTCCACAGGTGATGATGATGAGCCTCTAAGTTGGGGGCATAAACATTGATAGCAATCCAAGGGGATTCCAAACCAATCTCTTGGAAGAGCATGCATAAAAAATTGGGATGCTTGAACAAACAATCCTCTTTGAGACTTCTGGGATCCCAAAAAGTACAAAGTCCCCCTGAGTTCCCAGTTGAAGGTTAAGATTCAAAAGAAGCCGCTGGCCAGACTTTTAGGAGACGATCGTCTTTTTTTAGTTTTGTTTCCTACAACATTATGGTATCAGGAGAGTTCTAGAATTTGATGTATTTGATAACCCTTTGCTTTTGGAGGGAGTTGAGCCCTCTTATATTCCAAGAGATGATCTTCATTTCTTTGGTTTGGATTTTCTCCCCACCACCATGGAAATTGTGCTCTGGGTTCCTTGAGCGATATTAAAAGCTACTTCCTGCTGGAGTTTTATATTTCTCGGGATCCTTCCCCTAACTTTTTCAGTGCCAATATCGGGTTTCTTGCTGCTACTTCTAGTAAAGCGGTGGTTAAAACTATCATCAGAAGAATGGCCCGAGTGGGAGGTAACAAAGTCCAAAACAGGGGGAAAGAGGGGAGCCATGGGGGAATAGACAAGGAAGGGGAATCTGAGGGGAGGGGACGAGGGGAGGGAAGGGGGGGGATGGAAATGAAAAGAGGAGAAGACCGAGAAGGAGGGGGGGGAGGATGAAATAGCCAAGGAGAGGTTAACTTCCTCAGAGGAAGAGGGGGGGAGAGTCGAAGGGGACATAGGGATGATGAGAGACTAGTAGATAATTTACAATCATAAATGAAGATACTTAATATGAAAGGTTTGAATGGATGTTGAAAATGAATTTGGTGGGTCAACCACTGAATACCTAATTTAGGAGAACATGTTATAAGAGTTTGATATGAATTTTATTTGCAAAACTTGAATGTTATACATGGTGGCTAGTTAATGTTTCAACCAAGTATTGGTTATGTAGAAAATTTCACTTTATTGATTGATTTTTTCCTCGCATGTGCATATATTTGTGTATTAAAACCTAATATTCATCCTTCCTCTTATTCATTTATTTTTCAATGATATAGTCTACAAAAATAATTACTTGTCATAACTAACTTAAAACTTTATTTTAAAACCTCAGAGTTTTTATAGCGTTCTACAATTTCACAAGGAATGGTAATCTAGATAACATGAAACAATATAAATTGTGCGAGATATTTATTTATAACATCATTTTTTATCTTGTACCAAAATTCTATTACTTTAAAAATGATATGAAATTTGTATAATATGTTAATGTAGTCACAAAATCATGTACTTACTATTATAATGCCAAGTATATTATTTTATATATGGATCTTACAGAAAAAACATTATTCAATAATGGTTCATCCCCTAGTTCTATCGTCAGTTAGTCAATCGTCATCGTCATTTTTCTTAGACAGTCATCATTTGTTTACACATTTTTATCGTCTCTCAGGGAGTATCAAGTGTCATTATTTGGTCATTTTTCATCTCTATTCCTTGATTAGGGTGCCTAGGGTAGTACTGGGGACTCATGGGTGCCCCAATCCTTAATTTTAGGTTCCCTAGTCCCCATAACGGTTCGGTTTCATTTACTAATTCAAGGTCAGTATTTTTCATTTTCCCTCTCATTCTCCTACGTACTAGTCGCAATGTCGAGTCATTAGTGTCAAAATTTGAGCAAGAAATCCCTATATAAACATAGCATACTGACTATCTTATGGGCGGACAATCTACTAAGGAAAATGACTTCATTTGTGATTCATTTACATATACATCACAAAATCATAGGGGGAAAGGGTTGTATTCATTCTATTCCATCCATCATTTACATCTTACATCTAGTTATTTCCCCTACTTCTGCATCAATTATGCTAGGGCACCCTAGGAAAACAATTACACACAAAAACATACAGAACTACATTGGCTCTGGAATGTAGTGCAGCACTTTGTTGTAAGTCCACCATTTTGGAAGCTAAGGTCAGTCTGACCCATTCATATGCATATTTCATTTTTTAGAGATTTGATTCTTTCTATGAGGTTTTCCAGGTAGATCTTCATCACATATTCATGGTGACATAAGTGAAGGTATTGTGGTAACCATGAGACAAAGATAAAGATGAATATATTGGGAATATCTAGTGACGCTATCAAATTCAGGTTTAGAGATTTTCTACAAACCAGAGTGCCCATACTTATGACCAAGGTGCCCATAGGTGCCCCAGTCCTCTCCCAGGATCCCCAGTCCAATCGGATCTCCAATTGCTTCAATTTATTGGGTAACACCTTCACACTCTGCTAGATCAGCATATCATTCTATTCAAGTCCAACACACAATGAGGTAATTCATTTTGAGGTTAGTACCCTCTCCCTTCTATTTCATGTATTCAATTTCATTTTAATATCAAATAAAATTATCAACATTTACATTTTATTTCACATTAGCTATTCCATTTCTGTTACTAGTTTAGATTAAGTCGGAATATAAACTATTTTCATATTTTAGCTAATCAGCTAATGCAAAGTTTCTTAATTCATTAGTGACCTTATATCTAGATTGTTATGTATCTTCATTTAGGAATCATAGTAATCCTATATCACCCTTTCCATATTCCCTATTGAAAAATTTAGTTTTGAATCCAGAGATTAGGCATAAAAAATTGAGAAGTAATAATATATGTTAAGTTTTGTTATCCAACAAGTTTCTCATGGGCCCTGAATAAGTATTGTAAAAGCATATATAATTCATCCATATCTTTACACCTTATTGAAGTTCCAAATTAAATTTGTTTCTATTTGTATTCCTACACACAAGTATTTACTATAGAAATTTACGGCTTCAAACTCGTAAACTTTCATCAAACCTTACTCCATGTCTTCAGATAAAATGTAGGGCAATATTAGATATGTGAATTTAAGAAATTTTATAGAAAATGCTATGCACATAGAGTATATTTTCTGTCCTATTTTTCAGCATTAAATTGTAAAAACAAACTTCATTTAGTCACCTCGAAAACTATGCTAACCAATGGATCTAGTTTACATTGTTACATGCCACAATCAGAATCAATATGTTTAAGAACATGCACATGCCTTTCATGCTTTTATATCTAACTTAAATGTTCAAGAAACTAATTAAAAACATCATTCTAAAATATAGCTCATAATTTTGACCATATATATAATTTTATATTGATTTTATCTAGATCTAGGATATTCTTACAAATTAAATATTGCAAATTAAAAGTAAAATATAAGCTTGCAGCTAAAATATACTATCCCAAGTCCCTAAAAAAGTGTAATCCAAGAATCTTAAATAAGACCTCCAGGGGGTCAAAGCATATAACTGTGTCCCACTTTTTTGTAGTTTTTGTACTTTCAGCAAACTATGTCTGACAACCAAAACATGACTAAACATATATAAAATGACCAAACCTACATTTTTAAGAGGCTATAAATACCAAGGTGTAGGGCATCCAGAATTTACCTGATTTTTTAAATTTTTATAGTATTTTTTAATTATTTATTTACTAGTCAGATTTTAAAATATTTATGGCCACAAAGTGGGACACACTTGTATGCTTTGATAACCAATGCATCTATTTTACATTGTTACATGCCACAATCAGAATCAATATGTTTAAGAACATGCACATGCCTTTCATGCTTTTATATCTAACTTAAATGTTCAAGAAACTAATTAAAAACATCATTCTAAAATATAGCTCATAATTTTGACCATATATATAATTTTATATTGATTTTATCTAGATCTAGGATATTCTTACAAATTAAATATTGCAAATTAAAAGTAAAATATAAGCTTGCAGCTAAAATATACTATCCCAAGTCCCTAAAAAAGTGTAATCCAAGAATCTTAAATAAGACCTCCAGGGGGTCAAAGCATATAACTGTGTCCCACTTTTTTGTAGTTTTTGTACTTTCAGCAAACTATGTCTGACAACCAAAACATGACTAAACATATATAAAATGACCAAACCTGCATTTTTAAGAGGCTATAAATACCAAGGTGTAGGGCATCCAGAATTTACCTGATTTTTTAAATTTTTATAGTATTTTTTAATTATTTATTTACTAGTCAGATTTTAAAATATTTATGGCCACAAAGTGGGACACACTTGTATGCTTTGATAACCAATGCATCTATTTTACATTGTTACATGCCACAATCAGAATCAATATGTTTAAGAACATGCACATGCCTTTCATGCTTTTATATCTAACTTAAATGTTCAAGAAACTAATTAAAAACATCATTCTAAAATATAGCTCATAATTTTGACCATATATATAATTTTATATTGATTTTATCTAGATCTAGGATATTCTTACAAATTAAATATTGCAAATTAAAAGTAAAATATAAGCTTGCAGCTAAAATATACTATCCCAAGTCCCTAAAAAAGTGTAATCCAAGAATCTTAAATAAGAGGATGGCCTTTTCCCCCACCTTAAGAAGAAGATAACTTTTTCAAATGAAAAGACTCTCTATACCAAGATTAGGCGGTGGCATTCATTTCGTAAAAGTATTCATCACTCCAATTATGAGTGTCACACAGGGAATACTCTACACCTGCATCTTGAAGCAACTAATGCTATCACTGGGACACTAGATAAAGGTAAGCACATCATAAAATGGTACGTAAAACATCACTCCTTCCTCCAACTCATATTTTTAAGAAGTGAAAAAACGTTCCATTCTTAAACTTGGTGGGAAACCTACAAACTTCATCATAGAAAATGGAAGTTAAGAGAATCATATTTTTTTGAAGTAGTTCCTAGATTAAAATTTCAAATAATGCCTCATCCTTTCAATTTTTGAATTTATACCTTAAGTCTCGACGATTCAAATCACAATCATGTGGTGTAACAAATTAATCATTATCAATTTTTAAGTTTTTGTGATCTAGTGTTATTAGAGATACATAATGTTCTACTTTTTTGATAAATGTATTTCTCACGTGTAAAATTTATAAAGTCAAACAAATAAATAGTATCATAGATTATAGTGAAAATAGATACTACATACTTGAAGAAGTTCCTAATCTTTCAGTCATTAATGCCAAGTAGTCTAAGATGTCATCCCCTTACAACATGAAATTTGTAATTTTGATGATAACTCCATATTGAAAACAAAATTTCACTTCATGAAATTTCTAAAAATTTTGAGTCCAACATATTAAACACCTTTTTCATCCTTTTTCTAAAATCCCAAGCTCCAAACTTGAGTAATTTTTCAAAAAATCATAGCCATGTTTTGAAACCAATGTGAGAAATATCCTTAGTTTTTTTAGGCATGTTGGATAACCAACCACACTCAACATGCTTTAAAATATGAAAAAAACAAAAAAAACAAAAAAAAAAGGAAATTTGTGCATGGTGCAAGATTGAGGAACAAGGTAGGGACCCAAGGTGCTTGGTGTAGATTGTTAGTGCAAGATATTATTTCCCTTTTATTAGTTTATTAGGATGTTCCTAAACAAATGGAGTATTCCTACTCTCATGGTTAAGTTTGCTAATGTGGCATGTATCATATATAGGTGTCATGTGTCATAGCAGTTACTTAACTGTCATTATTAGGTTACTGTGTCATACGAGTTAAACTTGACCAGTTAACCCTCCAACTAGCTATTTTAGGAATGTAAATCTCATTCTTATTCGTGATTTGTTTTCCATTACTTTACGAGCAATTACATAGTCACTCTCCTATATTTACACCTCTATTGTGAGCTATTCAGGTGGTCACTAGAGTTATTGGAATACATTAATATTAAATCAATGTTATATGTTGGTTTCTCAATTACAAGATCTCTTAGTGTAATTACTTGACTCTTTCCTATACTATGCCTTCGTTGATCTAGTGATTATCTCAATCTTGAACCTCGCTTTGATATGGTATCAAATCTAGATTTGGTATATGTTTTTAGATTGTTTTAATTTTGTTTGAAATCATAGGTTTTGGAATGTACTTTGAGTTAATTTTTAGAGGGTTTACAAAAAATTCTAGGATTTTTTTTTTAAAAATCTGAATGAAAACAAATTGAGGGGGCACTTTTACTAATAACATGGATTATTTGCAAAGTTTGTAATTTCTTGTTTCAGTTATCTTGTCTAGGCATTATTTTCATGTGCAAAGAAGGATGCATTGGGTTTCATCTCTTACAGATGCTTACATGACCCAAGCTCAGGGTCCCTAGCTCCTTGAGCTCCTCATTGAGTGCTCTCCTTGGCCATTTCTACCTTAACCCTCTACACCCAACTCAACTACATTGTTGGTGGTGATCTCATCTCTCACAGCTTGTCTAGGATCTTTATTCCAACTTGGCTCATCCCAGACCTCTCCACTCGGCCTACAGAGCTGTGTTGTCTCCTCTAATTCAGCTCAGGGTGAGACTGTGACTTAGTAGTTTACACGTTGGATCTTTGCATTGACTCGGTCTTTTTTTCACCCGGCTCAGCTCCACTAACTCGAACCATAACCTCTTGTTTTCTCGCCAATGAATCTGCTTGAATCATCCTATTTGACTCAAGTGTTTGGATCAACTTACAATGAATCTTTCAAAAATTGACTATGCACTATGCAAGCTTGAGCTATTACCTATCTACTCCCTGGGCTTGGTCATTGAATCTAACCTAACCACTGACATATTTTTTAGTCCTACCAGCTCATCTCTCAACCCAAGCTCACCTTCTAACTTGGTTTCACTCTGTAACTTGCCAACCCATATCAAACCCTCACTCATTTGAAAAAATTAACTAATCCTCCTTGAAACTCTACAAGAACTTATAAAATTCTTGCTTGAAAATACAAAGGGAAATCCAAATTCATTTGCGAATATCCTATGTTTTCTTTATATAAGGCTTAAAATGGGATTAATTTTTGTTGGTTAAAGGTGTAACTCTATTCATTCTACTTAAGGGTAATGAGTTGTGTGTGGGAGAACTAATGTTCAAAAATCACCTGTGTTTATTATAAAATATCTTTACAAGTGCATTTATAAGTGCAAATGAACTAAATAGTAAAAAATGAAAACACCTAGATCTTTTGATTAGCAACTTAGAATTGAGTGCATTATTTTTAAAATACATGTATTTTCATGTTCTATCCATTGGGCCTATCCATTTTGCTATAGCATTGAAATTATAAATTTCATAAAACTAGGGTTAAAACGTAAAACTTCATAGGGGTTGTAATCACATGTAAATGTATTTTCTGCTGATTTCAATGTCTCATTAATTTAAGTGTATTTTTAGGCGACTTATCACACTTATACCACTCATCTCTTTTTTAATTTCTCATATGCATTTTCATATGAATATGACATCTATCTAAGCATGCATTTTTCACTTTTGACTCTATTACACTAATTTCTTTCATTTACAGATACATGATCGATTTTTCGTTCAAATAATTTTGATTCATAGGACCCGATATGCATCACATCCTCCACCACTTCTACTTCATAGGGATAAGTATATATTGTGTCATTTGAGAATGGAATGTTTTATTACTCAACAATGTCTTCATCCATTTTTTATATAGACAAGTACCTACCCTAGTGACCCAAATCAACTCAATGATTGTCTCAAATCATATGACATGGTTCGTGGTCACTTGTTCATATATATTTCCCTACCTCTCCACCATCATGTGGTGCACATGGAGTGTCCTAATACTATTTGGCACATTATTAATACCTTATTTAGAAACCATTTATATATTTTAGTTCCTACTCCTACGATTGTTGTTTCTACCCCATTTCATGTGATAATAGTTCTATTGATACATATTCACATGTTCACATTCCTAATGATAAGGATTATTCTTCAAGTTATGATGACATGACTATTGATGAAGATATATCTCCTCCCTCTCTTTGATCACCTTTCATATAATTTTGAATCTCGCCCTAACTCTCTCACCATGAAATCTCAATTAGATACTAGGAAGAAATGTTCATAGTTCCATGGTGTTCCACTTGCTTTCATTTCATTTGCCTATGATCCACGGGAATTGTATGAGGAATATTCTAATCCTCCTACTTCTTGTGTTGATGGTACCTTCTTATCATAAATTTATCTTCTATTTTTCGAGAAACCATTTTGGGATGAGTTTCTACCAAACCTGAGATTTTTTTTACAAACTATACTTGTGTTGTAGTATAAGGAGATGTTATTCCATTTACATAATCGTACTAGATTTGTAATTTTGATTAGTCCTACATATCCATTTATGGGAGATCCCCTATAAGGATATCAATCATTGTTACTATTTTTTAAATCATCATTGATACACCTCTACTTGTGGATCCTCATTCCCTAGTTGTGAGGGTCATTAGGCCTTCAATTCATATGGACATTCTTTGAGTGAATGATCCAAACCATCATATGATGAATATAATTCAATGGTATTACCATTAGTTCTTGTGCATACTCTTTCCATACCTATGTCATATTTCATATGTGAGATACTCATTGATAGGATATTCATTATTCTTCATCTAATCATTTACTGATCTAGGATCATAATTAGTGATATTTATGTAACACCCACAAAAACACACACACGGAAGAGATGGGAAAGTTAGGGTAAAAAAAATTGAAGTCCAAATGAAACCACAAGAGGTCACAATGGCTACCACCAACTCTCTAAAAGCTTGACGTAACATTGACCACCAACATACAAGGGAAACTATGACACCCAACAAGAAAATTCTCACTTCCCATTTCGAGATGACATCAGATACTAGTCCCACCACATAATAGACTTACGGTTAGAGACATCCCAAGGGGAAAGTCTTTATAAGGTTTCTTATTTCCTAAAAATTCTCTTAATTCTTAACTTTGGTTCTATGAGGTTCATGAAATGATTCACACAATTATTCTTATGAAGATAGATTTCTTCCCTTGTTTTATTAAAGAGAATTAGTTTAAGATCAACTATAAGATGACAATTACGTGTTTACCTCATTTAATTAATCAAGGAGGTATTAAAATCCACAAGGATAATACATTCCCCCTAGGCTACTTGGAAAAAATTGAAGGATTCACTCCTAAGGTATACATCCTAACTTATAACAAGCTCCGTTACGCAAAATAAAAAAGGGGTAAGTCTAAATGATATTTAGTTCCCATTCTAATTTTTAAGGGTCTTGCTTCCTATGCCTACTAATAAATTGAGTTAGTATGGAAGAGATAAAAGAACAAAATAATTAGGCCCTAAGATTACAGTAGAAATGTTAACACATAAGACAAGAAAGATCTTACTCAACTTTCATAGAGGCAGCACAACAAGGATTCTTTTACTCACCATAGAAAGGATTAAACATTAAAAAAAATTAACAAACTCTTCTCATAGTGCAATAAAATAGGTTACAACTCTACTACTTACCACCACTTAAGGTTTGATAAGGTTCACAAGAAACACAATTTATGATGCATAAATCCAATTTTGGGAACCGAAAAGGGTAACGGGTTTAAAAGTGATTCTAAACTCTCAAGGTGGCATCCCAGTTTAGTTGGCAGTCTAAGCAAGATAACAGGTGGTTGATCCAAGAGGGTTTTATAATATGAAAGAAGTTGGTTTTCTAATGGTGCTACTCAAGAAGAAGGCATCATCCATAACGCAAACCCTACAATCCAACCTAAGGGGAAAACAAAATGCGTCAGGATAAGGTATTACTAGGTCATCCCTGATTTACAGGTTTACGGTGATGATAACAAGCTTACTGGTTAAGGAAACCACACAAACTTGGCTTGTATTTTCTTAAGCTATGAGGTGCACTTAAGTGTTAGAATAAAAGAAAAATTATTTATGTTCACAATTCGAAGTTTATAACTTGATAAGTTAGTTGGTGATGTTTTCTTGACCAATTATCCAATTTAGCATGACATTGTTAACTTTTCAATTTTCCTTACATTAATTTACAACTTAATATAATTAGCATCCCAACAACTCAAAAGGTGAAACTACCAACATAGATTGAGATTAATAAGCTATATTTTTTTTACACAAGACGATATTTTCCTTTATTCCACTTAAGGACCCATTACTTTACCAACTTATTTACAACATTTTATGTAATTCAATGCATATATTTCTAAGACCATTATAACGATTGTGACAACATCCTATTATGCACCACATTACATTATTGCCCTACTCTATAAGGGTTTACCACTCAAAGTTATCATCTCCAATGTGTTTACCATTATTATTATTATTTTATTTTATTTTTCATGAAAGCCAAGTTCCCTATCCAAAAGGGTTCACACCAAAGGTAGCTAGAAGTCTTGCGAACCTTGATACATGTTTAAATATAAAGGACCAGAGAGCCAAACATATTAAAAAGACAATACTATTCTTCACAATGTATTATTTCTACTAATAAAATGGCTAATATATAGCCACAGAGGTAGGCACAACAACCTCCTATAAAGTAGGGAAAAAATTAGCTGTTGATAACAAATATTTCTCTTTACGTGAGTTGTTGAAACAACTCTTAACAATATTATTTTGTACCAACTCATATAATTAATAGAGCACTAACAAATACATTTCCCAACATTCCCCCCCCTTAGTGTGAACATGGGGAAAACCTGCCTTTGTACTTGCACCTACTCATGATCAAGTGAGTTTCACATGATGATCAAAAACTTCAAGGATGGTTTTACAAACAGTTGACCAAAAACCGAGAATGGTAGTTTTGCAATTGGTTTACCACAAACCAGAAAGTGATGGTTTTGCAAATGGATTACCAACAACCAAGAATGGTGGTTTTGCAATTGGTTTACCACAAACCACAAATGAAGGTTTTCAAGTGGTTTACCTACAACCACATCATGATATGCCAATTACTATTCTCAGCCCTCATCACAACTCACTACAAGGAAAAACATAGGAAATTATGTTTAAGTTTTTTGCTCGTACACACATAGAAAAATGTGATATAATGGAAATGGAACATTGGATCATATTCCCCCCCTCAATGTGAAATTTTCACTAATTGAAAACATGAACACTGCAAACTGAAACAAACACACAACTGAAAAAATGCCACCAAATTATCTGTGTGGCCTTGTTATTGGCGACTGACGAGAGGTCGTTGAATGACCTCCAACCTCAATTTTCCTCCATCCTCCAATGTCATGTTGCTATTTCAGCCGGATGTGATCATGAAGTTCAAAATACCTTTAATAATTTAGATGTTGCGTACAAGCGAAAATGCATCAAAAATTGAAATATGGGTAATTTTTTATTTTATTTTTCAGACTTTGGGTGATGAAAATTTTTACAATGACATTGACCGACAATATAAACTTTCACAACTCACGAGTAACAAATAATTACTAATTTAACTAACCCTATGACATAAGAAGGTACTTCATTATTGGATTCTAATTAAATTGACAATGACATTTAAACACAATGACAACAATGATAATGTTAGGATAAACTATTGGCTAGTACATGTTCAAATATAACGTTATAGCATTGAGACTACTTACAAAAGACAAAAGACTCTTCACTATATACTTTTACAAAACACATCTTAGACAACGGATTATAGACTACAAAATTAAATGGCATAACATAAGATGACTCTTAAACTATGAAAATGGTATTAAAACACTATACTAAAATTAATAGAAACAATACTATGAGACGTAAAACACAAAATAATGACCCTATGAGACTTAAGTGACTAAAATTTTAACCAACCTTGTTTTATGTTGGAGAGAGAAAAAACCGGTGTATCATATATCCAACAACCAAGTGTAGACGTGTTAAGAAAGCCAAACTTGGACATAAATCCACATGTAATGCTATTATCAAGGGGGCATAAAAATTGTTTCAAATTTGTGAATGAATTAGTGATGGCATGGCAATGGGCATTGACCAACACTAAATGAAAAGCTGGACTGAGTGTTTTCAGTGGAAACACCGAGTGATTTGTATGTTTTAATGAAAAAATATTTCCAAAGAGAGCCGAACGAAACAAGCAAGGAGGAGATCATGAGCGGTTTATAATGCACAAACTGATGCAAAAAGGAGATGAGATACCGTAGGTTATCGTGAGCATGAATTGTGCAGCGGCCACGATCTTGAACAAAACCGAATGTGGGGACATCTTTGTAGAGGAACGTATTGGACCGAGGGTGATCTGAGAGGAGTTAATTCCTCATGCAAATATTCAAAAAAATTGATCATAGCCACAGGAAATAGATAAAGAATAGTGATAGTAACCTCCACACATAAGGCCCGACTACTTTCAAGACATCCCACCATCTCAATCATCTGCCAGACCGATTATTTTTGGCTTTGAAAGAGAATAAGCCAAGTCACGCAAGGATCTCGAAGAAAAGAAATATAAATCAGATCTGGAAATCATAGGGCGCCTTTGCATAAAATTTATAAAGTTTTGGAATGATGTTCAACAGTCTGCAAATAAATGATACACACGTATTTGGGGCAAATACACCACGGAGTAGAAAATACAATTGAACCTCCTCACACAAACAAACCAGACAGTATAAAATACAATAAATTATGGCTTAATCATACAAAAGAATTTTTTCCATCGGCTGGGGCAAATTCCAATAATCAACACAAGTGCCCCTGAAAAATTCATTAGAGCTCCATCAAAGATAGGATTAATTCACTCTGATACCAAATATAAAGGACCAGAGAGCCGAACACATTAAAAAGACAATAATATTCTTCGGTGTATTATTTCTTCTAATACAATGGCTAATATATAGCCACACAGGTAGGCACAACAACCTCTTATAAAGTAGGGAACAAATTACACGTTGCTAACAAATTTCGCTTTAAATGAGTTGTTGAAACAACTCATAACAATATTATTTTCTACCAACTCATATAATTAATGGAGTACTAACAAATATATTTCCCAACATTAAATAGGTAGAAAAATATTGGTCATAACAACGCTAAAACATCCTTAAAAAATTGGAGGCATACAACAAGATACTTATAACAACAAAGATTTCATTTTAATCTCTTCACCGAAATGTTTCACAAGTTGTTACCTCAGTAAACAAAAGAAAAGACAACTTTACATAGCAATTACACAGTTACTAACACACTAACTCCTTATAATTTTTCGAGAAATTTCTATAGTAGGACCTTTCGATAGATTAAGCATTTGAGAAAAAGGGCTTCGTTATCAACACCGGTGCAAATTTTCCACTAGATAGTTCGTCCTTTTTTTTCTACTCCTGGAATTTATCTGCACAATTATTACGTTGGGTCAGTTCACGGGAGCTCAGCATGTTAAAGACTACACATAGGATAAGAGTGCAACCATTAACAATATCATGAAAAGGACCTTCTATTTAATGAAATGGTGATACAATCCAAAACGAAAATCACTAACAACATCATTAATCATGCTATAAATAATACCAAGTCAAAAGTCAAGCGAGAAGCCATAAGAACCCGTTATGAACATTATTTTAAGAACAAAAGTTTACCCATCATTATATTAGGATTCAAAGCCCTGATAGGTTCAAATAAGAGTGTGTAATGTATTGGGATTTTAATCATGTAATCATATAGATTATATGATTGAAATCCAATATTCAAACATCAATCAACAATTCCCTAAATAAATCATCAGATCTAATAGATTTAGATTCATAATTTTAACATTATTTACTTAAACACTATTCACCACTTTCGAAATAAAATTAACCTCACAACAGTCTGGCACTCATTTCCTTGCAAAGGGGATATGGAGGAAACTTCAAACCAACAGGTTCAAATATTTAATTATTTTATCATGCCCTGCATAACAGACATCACGTACGATCAAAGAAATAACCTGTATTTAGCTAATCAAACAATCTAATTTAATCTACAACTTCTAAATTACCAAGGATGTACCCCTTTTCAATTTCTATGATGAGCTAACCCAATACACGATTGTACATGAGTCAAAAATTTGTATTATAACCAAGATAAATCACATGCCCGACATGGTTAAGGTAATACTCACTTCCTTGAACATATTAACCAAATACCAATCAAACTTAAAAATTTACCAATTGTAACGCCATGCCCTTGCAAATGTAAGCACTTTCCCCAAATCATAGTAGCAACTTTCGTACGGAGAGTATTAAATGGTGGACACAAAATATGGAATAAAAATGGTCTATAGAAAAAATATGATAAATACGGTAATTTGTATATATAAAAAATATGATAATTAATTAATATGGTGCTCACTATGCACTTCCACTCTCTAACTGCCCTTAATTAATATGGTGCGGGCTACTATAAAAATAGAAAATTCTAACAAATTCCCTCAATTCCCTGTAATTCCCTCACTTTTTGGCTTTTACAGGTTTTGGTTCCCTAAGTTTCTGCTTTTTCTAATTTTTTAAAATCAAATCCCCGAAAATTTCGGAGTTCCAAATGGTGGACACTGCAAAACGTAAAAGTACGGAAAAAACCTAAAATACGGCCGTATTTGGTAACTATGCCCCAAATCAATTACTCAGCAGATTCGAGGATAAAAGGGGGGGTAAATATTTATTTTCCTGAATTTGGTCCTCCCTATAGGGTGGCCCAGTGATCTAGTAACTTCTAACCCAGATGAAATTGATGGTAAACAAAAAAAAACTATAAGATTTTTACCCTGATAAAGTCAATCAACTTACTTCCTCAATTAGGCAAGGGTTGAAATCATAAATGCTCAAAACGGAAATAGAGGAGAATTCTATGGTAAAACGTTGTTTCCCAGGTTTAATCATTTAATAATTATTTTATTTAGTGGGGAACCCCAAATGGATTCACGAGATATAATTCCCAAATTAAATACTTCAACCTACCATTTAGAAATGTCTTAAAAGATACCCAGGTCAGCCCCCAATCGTGTTTTTCGTTTTTTTTTGTTTTTCTTTTTAATTTTTATTTTTGATGAGAACAAGTTGTGGGGATAGTCACAACATGCTGACCACTCAGGGCATTAATAGAAACTTAAATATATACCATGTTTCTTCATGGCATAAAAAAGAGAGAATATCCTCCGCTAATATGGATTATCTACCCCATACCAAAATTCACAAAGATGGTCATCGACATTACCTAGAAACAAGAACACATAATAAAACAATCCCATAATCCAAACAAGCACTATTGTGAACATTTCCTTAAGCAATAAGTAAATGTAACAAGCCGTAATGTAAATAGGGAATAGTTCCTAGAGGCTATGAGAGACTGGGAGACAACCAAAGAACCCAAGCAAATTTCCATTTCAGCACATAGAAGCAATTCATCTCATAATATTGTTAAAACTAGCATAAAAATCTAATGGTAGTGTTTAACATGCCTGACTAAGCTCCTAGATAGCATTAATGTCCACCAGGCTCCAACAATATTACACTCTTTAGAAATTTTCCCAGCTTTAGCTTATTGGAGGACCGAACCCCAAACACAGTCACGCTTTGGCATAGGTAGGGGAAGAATGCGGTTGTAGCCATGGAGGAAGGTCCTGCTCTTATCCATCGCACTTGCCTTGATATTCACACCTTAGCAGCTACCCTCCACAGTAATACTCCCCCCCAAAAGCATCTCACATGGGTAGAGATGGCGCAACCAACCACCACATCCCAGAATAAGAGCAAAATAAAACATTGAATGAATAAAATAGGAAGTGGCCAGTGAGCAAGAAGAAGTGATGCATCCTTCCTTTTACAAGTCAGAGTAGGGTTAAAATTAGTTAGTAATAAATGAATGGCGATGTGGCCATCGATTCCACCTACCTCCCTCCAACAAAATACCAAAAACATGTAGTTTGGAGAAACTTCTTCCCCACGCCAAGCACGACTTCCTCTAATGACAAGTTGGTCATAAATGAGCAATAAAAGTAGAGTGAGCGGCCAAGAAAGGGATATTAAATGGTGGGGCACATTAAAACATGTCCAAATATGTGGTTACATCCACAATTTTACCTATAAATAGATATTTTGAAAAAATTTATGGTAAGCTTGGAGAAAAGGGGAGGGGGGAAAGCTGGTGGTTAGAGTTTCGAATACAACCATGGAACAAGGACCAATTCGCATAAACCATGGCACCACTAATGGGGTATCCTCCTCCTTTGCTGTGAATTGAGGCTCTCTTGATGGGAACAATTGACAATTAAATAAAATAGCATTAATATAATTAATAAAATATTGCTAACAACTCATTATAGAAAAAATAGTCATCCATCGACAATAAATAAATAATAATAATAATTATTATTATTATTATCATGTTTACAGCTTAAGCATAATAATTAACAATATTAATAATGTTGAAATTCAAGATTGACACTAATATTAATCAATGATCAACAATTTATAATTATAATACTATTATATATATATATATATATATATATATATATATATATATATATGTGTGTGTGTGTGTGTGTATTTCTTTTAAAAGAACACGCCCTAAAACACCAAATCATCATTCAAGCCATGCCTACTTGGATTCAAGAACATGATCTTCCTTTAATAGGGTCATCATAAAGGACGTTGTGGAGGCCCACCACTAGAGGCATCAACACCGACACAGGGAGACAAGATGGGGAGGAAGGATGCTAATCCTTCCCTACAACACGGTCAAAGTCAGCTAACAGTCAACAAGAGTTCACAAAACCATTCCATGCTTAGCAATAGGGTCACTGAAGCAAGAAATGGGGTAAACATCGAATGGGGCATTACAATTTACCCATGCATAGATTAATTCCATTTCTCTTAGGGAATTGGTGTGTTTGGAGGCCATCAATGTTGTGTGATTAATTATATTTCTTTCACTCATATCCATCACCAGACCTACAAATACAATTACATTTTCATCTGAGTCAATTTCCATAAAAATAGAGTTTAGATAGTTGAATATAATTTAATCAAAATCATATAGAAGTTCACTAAGAGAATTTTCATTAATATGAACATATGGATATAAATTTTTATGTTTTATTTTTTAGTGTAGTTCTTTATGTATTATTTTTCTCTATCTCTCTTTCTATTGGTTGTAAATTTGTAATTTTCAACATGTTGATCACTCCAAATATTACTCATCAGTAGATGTTTTACTTGATATGGAAAAATCTTTAAAACATTTACATCTTGAGGAAAACTTATTGTATTTTTTTTATATTTATATTGACATCTAGTTGTGTTTATCAGTTATAGGATATGGTTAATATGGGTTATCAACATTTCCTCAATTTGTGTTAGGTTTACAATTTCTATTGGTTGTGACCTAGGATCCTTCATGTTAGATGTTGGAAATCTATGATGACCTTTATCTTGTATGTATCTATTTCATATAGGTCCTTTGCGTGTTTGAGATACATTTATTCCAAGGTAAAATTCTTGAAAAATATAGTGCATGCTATGTTATGTAATATTATCTAGAACATGTTGAAAAATAATCTAAAAAGTATTTAAATCTCTCCCGAGCATACCATTTGGGTAAATTATACTTTTTTCTCTTTCCTTTGTTATGATGTAATCTATTCTTGTTGATCATTTTTTTTATATTAATTACAAAATTGACTTCTATTTCTCTTTTTCCCATCATTTAGAGTCACTATATATGGTTATTGAATTCACTCCCTTAGACATAACCTCACCATTAGAATACCTTTTGTGATGCCTTCGAATTACTTCATGACTATGTTCTTGTAGTTGTTGTTTTACCTCAATAAATTCATCTAAATGAATTTGTATTTCCAACATTATGCTTAATTTATATTAATCACCTTGAGATGTTTGAGCATGATATGATACCATTTCATCTACATATTCTCTCATTTTTCTAAAATTTCTTCAAATGTCATTTTTCCCATGTGTTTAGCATGTATTTCTCTTTGAATCTCATTTTGACACTTTCTTTGTTCCTCTATAATTTTTTCATTTTATCTTCGATATCATCGAGAATAATCTCTACTATATTCTTTTTACTTCTTTACATTTTTAAAATTCAAATGTGGGAAAGCCATACCTAAATATATAAACAACACACATATAAATATTTATAAGAAAATACTCAAAGAAATCATAAAATATGTACTATAAGTATCAAATTTTTACTTGCTACTATTTTCACTTCTCTTAGCTAATATTTGATTTTCTCTCCTATTTACACATTTTTTTCTTTTAATTTGTATTTTTCTATGTTATTTATCCATGAAGATAAAAATCAATTTAATTATAATCAACATCATATTTATAATAAAAGGTATTATGTATTTGAAAGTTTTTTTGTAACAATTTATTTAAATAAAAGATAACATTTTAATTAATGTATTGAATATCCAAAAACCTAATGAAATATAAACATTTATTATAAATCTCAATAATATTTAATAGCACTTATGCAAAAAAAAAAAAAAACCTGAAAGATATACAAAATGACAAAAATATTAATATCTTTGTTAATATGTATGTATACATGGAAAATTCGAAAAATGAGACCATTGTTTAATAGCCTCCTTAACCTAGAATGAAAGATATGTAATATATTTTTAGTCATGTCAAATACACTTATTATACATGTAGATTTAAGATACTGCAAACATTCTTATAATTATGAAAGATGATAAATATGCTTGCAATACAAATACAAAGTTTTTAAATAGTTTATCAATATGGCCCTTGACCATTATAACATGTGATCATGACCTTATATTTATGAATTATAGGAGAACACCCAATCATTATGACATGCGCTTTCAAATGCTTCAATAGAGAATTGGTGATTATCTTATGGGTAAAGTAGAAGAAGGCGATGTTTCCAAAAAAAATAATGTTTGCACATTAATTAAATGATGTTATATTAAATGCACAACAATAAATAGGATGTTAGAATTTGTTACATGAGATTATTTTAATCTAGTAAATTCAAAATTAACTATACAAAATCATAATAATGTATTAATGCATGCAAAAATGATACATGGTGAAATAATAGCTCAAATACATGAGAGGACATTAATATAGATATGACATTTGTATGTATTGTAATACCTAACATACGACGAATTGTGTGAGATTGTGCATTCCACGTTGATGATGGTGACATTAATTTACATGTTTGAATTTATTTGCTTAGTGAGCAGCTAGTTTACCCCTTATATTGAACAGGTGCGTTTAATGTGTGTAATGAGTGTGCAGGTGACAGGTCATGGGAGAACGTGGGATTCAGGCTAGCTACACAATTTTGCACAAGCAGCCCACGGGGCTAAGTCCTAGCCGTGTTTATTACTTGAGGCCTTAGCATTAGAATTATTGTTTTGGGCACCATGGATGACCCTCATTTACAATGTAATATGCCTTGTAATTATTAATTTTTCTTAGGGTGTTTAGTTTGTGTTGTAAACTTGTTTTGGGGAATTAATGACCCCACTTACATTAAGATTTGAATTAGTCTTATGATGTACTTAATCATAAGGGTTTATGATCACATGTGAAACCTTGGGTGGGGCCCACACCCTCTACCCTTGTGCCAAATTTGAAAAACCCGAAATTGGGTTATTTTAGGCATTTTTAGGGACCCCTTTTTAGTTTGGGAGTTCCCTTAACATGAAAATGGCCCTTTGGACCCTACCTATTAGGTAGGGGGGCTTATTTTCAAGGCTAGAGGGATTTTTCCCTCCCATTTTGCCCTCCTTTGGTCACATCCTTCTAAGGGGTATGGATAAGTGTGCTTTGTTAAAAGTTGCACACAATTGTTTTGTTATCATTTTGGGTATTTTTGGAGAAGAGGGCTAAAAGTCATTTTATCCTTTCTCCTTTTTATCTTTGGCATATTTGACCTTGAAAGAGGAGAGGGGTGACACATTCCACCCCCTCATTTGTGAGGATTTTTCTTGCTTCTCTTCAAATTCTCCCTCATGGGAAAAGAAGAAAACCTTTTTGTTTTTGGAGCTTTTTCTTGGAGTCATGTGGATTTGGAGCTAGAGTTGGCTTGGGGTCAAGAAGTGGAAGAGATTGATTTTGGAAAGCTTTTCTTTAAGGTAGGCTTCTTGAGCTCTATTTTATGTATTGTATCATGTTAGTTATTAGTTGTTTTACTGGGAAATATTTGTTGTTGCATGTGGAAATTATTTGTTGTTTTCTTGATTTTGCTACCTCCATCATATGGCAGGATGGGGTTTTGGATTTGTGGAGGAAGAGAGAGGTATTTTTCCCTCTCAATCCTCATAGGCTTGATGGGAAAGCCTTGTAGGATTTATTCACTCCCCTCAAATGGTTTGAGGTGGGGAAGGTGGGTCTTTTGACTTGAACCTCCTTCCCCCATTCTTGGTGAGGAAACCCTTTTGGGTTTGAAAATCCTTCCAAGAAGGATTGGTGAAAGGGTGGAGAAATAAGGAGGGTATGATGATATTGTTTTGTGCAAATTAATAATGGTTACAACTTTTGGAGAAATCTCTTCTCTTCTCCATTTTTGAGGTAGAACATGGTTTCTCCTCTTGTTCATCTTTGTAAAATTTGGAGTCTTGTCTTGGCCCTTGCCTTATTTTTGTATGAATGTAATGTTGTTTGTCACCCTTACTCTTGTGCATAGTTTTGGATAATTGTCCTCTTTCCCATGGGCTTGGGGGAGGATAGCATGCATCCTAACCTTGGGAAAGACATGTAATGATGCCTATGGTTGGGTGGCAAAAAAAGTTTCTTCTCCTTGGTTGAATTCCTTAAAGGCATTTGAAGTTGGATCTCATGATGGGAGTTGGTGGTAGTTGGAGTTATTTTGGCATCTTCTATCTCTTTGTATCTTCTTTGGATATGGGCTTGGTGGAAGCCTCCTTGTTGTAAAACCTACTTTTAGTTTTTGGTATTTGAAAATTACTTTTAAAACTAGAATAGGTTTACTTGAGCAATCTCTCTCTCTCCATGCTTGCCTGGAATCTTGTAATAAACCTTCATGAGTAGTTATGTATTTGGATACATTTGTATATGTGAGCTTCAATCCTTGAAAAGAAAAGAAATATTGTAATGGTGGTCTTCTTTAATATGAAATTTTGATTGTAGTCTCCTTTTTGAAAGAGTAAATGTATAGATTGGGAATATGCCTTCCTTTTGAACATATGTATACACTCCAAGTTGAGTGCCTTTCTTTTGAAAACCTGCACATCCAAAGGGAAAAGCTGAAACAATATGAGAAGAAGAATGAAAAGAAAGACAAACTCCATAGCTCCTCTAAACCACCTGAAAATAAGAGAGCAAGATAAAATCAAAAGGAAGGAATAAGGTAAAAGAAAGAGAAAGGAAAAGAACATAAAGAAATTTTAGGGTAATATTAGGGTTGTTAGATCCAAGGGTTAAAAATAAAAGTATCCAAAGGTTACCATTAAATCCTACATTACCTTTAAGTTGTGGGAATTCTGGGGTTTTAGGAAATAATCTTAAGGAGGGAGTGGGTGTGGAGGTAAAGTAAATTAAAAGGGGTGTGTAGGATTTTTCTTCTTGCTTAGCATTTGTCTAGCAAGGTAGCCATGATAAGAACTAATTAAGTAAATTTGGTTTTGGGCTGGGGATTGAGTAATTGGGTAAATCAATTTATTTTAAAGTAAATAATTTCAGGAATCAGTTTTGTATCATTAGTTTGTTAGATAATTAATACATTTTTGTGTTAGTATTTGTTAAAGGACAGTTGTATAATTGTTTCCCTCACAGCTCTTCCCTATCGGCCTATATAAAGGTGTGAACTGTATCATTTGAGATATAGCAATACATTCATTCTTCTTGGAGCGCCTATCATTGGTTTCAGAGCAGGTTACGCGTGGAGGAGGAGAGAGGATTTTCTGCTGTGGTTGGAGACTCAGCAAAGTCTGTTGTGCGTGAAGGAAGAGACTGTTCCGCCATTTCTCTACTATGCGTGCGTGAAGGAGTCCCATTTTTGCTGAGCGTGGTGCATTTTTACTGTGCGTGAAGGAGCAAGGTTGCCTGTCCTGCATGGAGGAGACTGGTGCCGCGTGAAGGGAGCAAAGTTTCCTATCCCGCGTGAAGGAGCAAGGTTTCCTGTCCCGCGTGGAGGAGACTGGTGCTGCGTGGAGACTGGAGAAAAGTTTGTGAACCTATGCATGCGTGGAGAGAAGAAATCTGTGCGTGGAGGAGACTGGTGCGCCTTCTTTGCTGTTTAGAAACGTGAGGAGACTCAACCTGTTGTGCCCCAAACATGTTTGCTTTTCATTGCTGGTTAGAAACCTGGGGAGCATTTACTGTACACTAGAACGACCAAGGGAGACTCATGCACTTGCTGGCATGGAGGTGAATCCAACGTGAAACCCCTGTATGTGTGAGCAAAGCCGGGAAATTACAAAACTGTGTTTGCACGTATGTCTCAAATTTCTGATGCACAAAGCACCGCAAGAAATGCACCAAATATTTGGGCATTGAATGACAACGAGGACACCACTGGGCTGTTCTTTGCCTTGGTCAACGAGCTACACAACACTGGTAACATTCTCTTTGACGAGATTGTGCGCCGAGGACTGTTGGAATACTTTTGGTTCGTCGTTCGATGTCAAGCACGGCAGATTCGTGCAGAACTTGAACGTGGTTATGATGCAGATGACGAACACGAAATAGAACGCCCACAGGAGCGTCGGCGTCTCACTGCACGAGCCTATAGAGCCCATCTTCGGGACAGATTCCTTCAGTAAGCATTGTAGCCATTTTTGAAAAATAAATAAATAAATAAAATACATTTTTGAGTTTTGAAAATGTCTGGTCCAAAAAATATTGCTATCCGATGCCCCAACTCTTGAAAGGGCCAAATTTCGCCGCATGGAAAACCAAAATGCGGACGATTCTTCAATTCGAAGATCTTTGGGGGATTGTCCTCTGGCAAAGACGCCCCTCCCACAGATGATGATCTGTTGGAAAAATATGAAAAGGCCTGATGCGAAAGCACTAATGCTCATCACCCTCAGTCTTTCTGATGAGGTGCAGCCATACATTCGAGAAGAAACTGCTTCTTCTCAGGCATGGAGTGCATTGTGTACCAATCTACGAAGCTGAAGAATCTGACGACAAAGTTACAACTTCAGAAAAAGCTTCATACGATGAGTATGCATGATGGCGAATCAGTAGAAGCCTTCTTGCGGTGTGTAGCTGAGTTACGGTGCAGAACTCTCTGCACTTGGTGAACCAGTGGACGCCAAGTTGCTTGTCTCGCTCACCCTGCGAGCTCTTCCTTCACGGTTTCGGAAACTAATCACCATGTTGACAATCACTCAACAGGAGGTGAGTTTTGCAACCCAGGTGAATTATCTCCAGCAGGAAGAAGCCATGCAAAATGTACAAGAAGCCTTCGAAGACAAGGCTCTCATCACGAGGCAAAAAACATAAGCCTCGGAAAGGGCAATCTTCCCCCCAAAATCAGAAGCAGCATGCTCAGCAGCCCATCTTCACAGCAGCCCATCACAAGCGGCCACCCCAGAAGCAGCATAATCACAAGGCGGATCGGTGGTGCCACATTTGCTCCCACGGATACGCACACGACTGCGAACTGTTATTACAACGGTCGGCAAGTATGGAAATTCTGGCGAAGAGAGCACTTTTGGCCTGAGGATATTCCAAGAAATCCCTGATGGCATGCTCGTAATCAGAGGCAGAAGGGCCACATTGCTGCTCAGCAGGATGCCACCCTCCGATGAAGAGGTACCAGATTCGACTCATTCTGACATTGTTCTAGTCTCACAGACTTCACAGCCGTCAGAAGATGTCTAGTTGATTGATTCAGCGTGCCAGAAAACACATGACTGGCAACAAGAAGTTGTTTCATACTCTGAGTGACCGGGTCCCATAGGAGATCGGATCACCATTGCAGACAATCAAGAGTATATTGCAGCAGGGATTGGTGATGTCATCATTCCTCTTGGAACACGAAGATGTACACTCACAAAGGTTCTCTATGTTCCAGGTTTGACTTCAAATCTTTTGTCTGTAAGTCAACTTCTTAACCATAGAATGCAGGTTGAATTCTTTGTTGAGAAAGGGGTCAAGTCCTGCATCAATTTCCCAGGGAGAGTCAGTCATTGCTCACGCATTTCTGAATGGCCGTCTATTTGCACTGGATGCGGTCACTTCATCTAGCATTGCTCTCTCTGCATCAACGGCGGAGGTCCACTACACTTTGGGACTTTGGATATGGGTCATCTTTCTGTCGGGGCTCTGCATCAACTCAGTACGAAGGAAATGCTAAGAGGGGCTACCTCCAGTCTCCCATTCCTTACCTGTTTGCTCAGGAGTGTCTTGCGGGCAAACAACATAGAGGTACATTCAAACAGAGCTCTTATCATTCTACAGAGCCTCTTCAGGTCGTTCACACACCCGATCTGTGCGGACCCCTGCCAGCTAGCTTTCAAGGTTTTGCATACTTTCAGCTCATCATAGATGATTACTCACGGAAAATGTGGGTATATTTCCTTTGGAAGAAGAGTGAGGCACTTGCAAATTTCTAGACCTTCTACCAGCAAGCCACCAGGCAGTCTGGGAAGCCTCTTCTTCTCTCGCCGCTCAGATCGAGGGGTGGGAATTTGTGTCAAATAAGTTCTTAGCATACCTGAAGCAGCATGGCATTCAGCAACATTTGACTGCTCCCTATACGCCCCAACAGAACGGGATTTCCGAGCGCCACAACAGGACTGTCATGGAGATGGGCTCTTTGTATGCTCTCAAACCGCCAAGTTGGAGGATCAGTTTTGGGCAGAAGCAGTCCAAACAGCAGTGTATTTACTCAACCGGGGCACCCACGAAGATCTTGCAGAACAAGACACCGGAAGAGGTATGGACTGGTCGTAAACCTTCTATTCATCATTTAAGAGTTTTTGGTTGTACTGCATATATGCATGTTCTAGATAAGAGAAGGAAGAAGATCGATCCAAAGACACTGCCATGTCTTTTCTTGGGGTATAGTACTACCTCAAAGGGCATATCATCTCATGGATCCTGAGACGAAGAAGATCTACGAGAGTCGAGATGTGGTATGTGATGAGTCGTCCTTTGACTCCTTGCCACACAATGGAGATCTAGTACCGACCTCGTCACATAGATTGCTCACACATCTAGATGATGAGCAAGATGATTCTTCTCAGTAGAGAAGAAGAGCTGAGTGGAGACTTGTTCGTTGATCTTGGCACACTGGAAAACACATCTTCACATCAGGAGCGCCAACATCCGAAATGGGTCCAGAGTACTATCAAGGATGCAAACCTGAACTCACTTCCTGGTAATTCTACGGGAGTTAGAACACGAAGTCAAGCTAGACATGAGGTAAATTTTGTACTCATGAGTTCAGTTGTTGAGAGCAATGAATCTGACACTGTTCGTGAGGCATTAGACCAACCACAGTGGAAAACAGGCTATGGATGCTGAATATGATTCCCTGATTCAGAATCGGACGTGGGAACTTGTCGATCTGCCTCCAGGTAAGAAATCCATTGGCTGCAAATGGATTTTCAAAACAAAATATAAGGCAGATGGTTCAATCGACAAACACAAAGCACGACTTGTTGTAAAGGGTTATGCTCAGCAAGAAGGAATTGACTATGACGAGACCTTTGCACCCACTGCGAAGATCAAAACCATCAGAGTTGTATGTGCACTGGCAGCACAAAATGGATGGAAACTTCAGCAGATGGATTGTCAAGAGTGCTTTTCTAAATGGTGATCTACAAGAAGAAGTGTACATGGCCCAACCTGAAGGGTTTGTAGATGAGCATCAACCACAGAAGGTATGTCGTCTGATAAAGTCTCTTTATGGACTCAAACAAACACCTAGGGCATGGTATATAAAAATTGATGATCACTTATTGCAGCATGGATTCACTCGTAGCCCCTCAGATACAAATTTGTATATCAAGAAGGTAGGAACAGAGATTGTCATTCTGGTTTTGTACGTAGATGATCTCGTGATCACAGGAAGTTCTGACAATCTTGTAGATGATGTAAAGAATGATCTGAAGAAATCCTTCGACATGACTGATTTGGAGCTACTTCACTATTGTCTTGGCTTAGAGATATGGCAGAAGAAGAATCATATCTTCGTCTCCCAGATGAAATATGCCAAGACACTCCTGGAAAAGTATGGTATGTTAGATTGTAAACCAATGTCCACACCTATGGAAAAAGGTTTGCAAATATCTAGATTCCAGGATTCACCACAGGTAGATGGCACTCACTACAGGCAGCTTGTGGGGAGTCTCATTTACTTGACTTATACCAAACAAGATCTTTGCTTTGCTGTGAGCTATCTCCCCAGATTTATGGCAGGAGCCGAAGAAATGTCATTGGATAGCAGCAAAGCATGTGTTGAGATATGTCTGAGGTACAGTTGACTTTGGTCTGGAGTATCAGAAGAAAACTCAGTTCTTCTTATAGGGATATACAGACTCGGACTATGCAGGATCCGTTGATGACAGGAAATCCACTTCAGGATATGTTTTTCATCTCGGGTCTGGACCTATCTCATGGATCAGCAAGAAGCAAACTGTTGTTTCTCTCTCATCCACTGAGGCTAAATACCACGCTGCATGAGGAGCTGTGTGCGAAGTAATTTGGTTACGTCGCATTCTTGCAGATATAGGGATTCCTGAAGAGAAACCTCCCATCATTCACTGCGACAATCAAGGTGTGTTGAAGCTTGTGAAGAATCTTGTTTTCCATGAATGAACAAAGCATATTGAGGTCAAATGTCACTACATTCGTGAGCAGGTCTTGAACCACCAAATTCAGCTCCAGTACTGCCCTACTGATTCTTTAGTATTATCAGTAATCACTTTCAAAAAAAAATCTCTAATTTTTGGTTACACTTGGGTGTGGGTTACGGTGTCCCGAGGCGGGGCGTTACCTTTGGTATCAGAGCAATGGTTGTGCACATGCAGACGCTCTAGGTAGAACTTTTAACTAGTTATAAATGTTTTCATAATATTAAAAGTAAAACAGTTAAAAATCGTTTCCACTAAACTATTCCATGGGTAAAGTTATCTCTTGAGTAACTGCTTGGAGTAAAATGTTTGCTAAGACAATAGATGGTAGGCACATTTTGATCACCTAATTTGTTTAAAACAATCAATAAAAACTTAATAAAATGTCGTGTTTAGATAACATGTAAAATGGTTTTTTGGTGTCCATAGTAAGTGATGGGTTTGGATAGTCTTGTTCCCTAGTGACATGGGAAGCCGCATTAGCTTCTAAAATCAACTTTTAAAATCATTTTATCATATAGATAAAATCAATTTTGAAATTTTTTAATCGCCCTATTGTTTGCGACAACTTAGAATTGGAGTAAAATCGTTTCATTTTGGACCTGTAAAGTGGAGAGCAGTAGGAAATTGAAATTTTTTTTACTTCTAACTTGTAGTATTCCTCCATGTCCATTGTCTGCAATTTGATTAGATTCAAGAAAAAAAAAGGGAATGGAATGTTAGTTTTCCAAGGGTGTTTAGGAGGTCTCTAGACGTGTTGGTACAAAACACAAACTTCACAATAACATTATATAGCATCCGGAAAGAAGATCATAACTAGAGTGTTAGTGTTTATTTTTTCATTCTGTAAGTTTGCGTCGGGTTTCTCTATATATAGGAGAATACATTCAAGCTGTCAAAACTCATTTCCAAGTTGGTATCGGTTATTTTCTAGGCCCATTTTGTAACCAATTTTCACTAAAAGTATGTTGCAATGCACTAGTAAAACTCTAATAGTTGGCTCTGAGAAAGTGATTCCCAACTGAAACCTATTCGCTAGTAATTAGAAATGTGTGTCTTTTTTAACTCTCGGTATAATAGAGAATTCACTGAAATATTTGTTATCACCTTTTGGGTTTTGGGTACATGTCTTGGCAGAATTCCTTTGTAGCCATTTCCTCTAGTATGAAGAACAAGAAAAATAGGTCTTAATAAACAAATAGGGTTTCTTAGGACACCTTTGGAAAGTGAAACATGTTACAAAATGCTTACTGTTTTAAGCTATGGTGTTCTAGGTTGAATGCTAGGACCCAAAATAAAATTTGGTTGACAACAAGTCATTTTTTTTAATTGCTAAAGGCCTTGGTTAGGATGATCCTTTTGGACCATCGAAAAGGGCTAGTTGTTGGTGTTGTAAATAAGCGGTAGGTAAAATATAGGATTGTAGAATTGTTATCTTGATATAAGGATTATGATTAATGGGTGTTGTGTTGGTTGCTTCTTGTTTAGTGATCCTTTGTTTCTTAGGAATCGCAACTGCCATGTTAGAGGCCCCCTTTAGATCGAATCAGAATGTAATGCCTCGTTTGGTTTCTACTTCTTTTACCCCTTTTTTCTAAACACCGATTGTTTATTTGAGATTATTTTGATCGTTGGGTGTTTATGATCTTGTTATGAATTTAAATTAGGGTATTTTCTCCCAGTCATACCTCCTTGTGTTGGTCGTCATTGCTTGCTAGTCGTTGAGGGGTTCCCCATAGCGTCTTTTTACGAGCTTGGTCATTTAGGCTTATCGAATTCTCAGTTAAGTAGTTTGCTGCCGATTCTATTATTTAAAGGCTGTGAAGGATATTTTTAACAAAAAATAAAAAGAAGAGTGTTTAGGAATTTTCTTTTAAGGCACCTAATATCAATTTAAGTTAAAGATAATTGTATATATTTTTTTAATCAATTTTTCGCCATAGGCCTAACCTTGGCTTGCGTGGTAAGGAGTATTCCTTTATGTGTGGCACCTTTTTAGGGAAGACTATTTTATTGTTTTATAATGTTGAAGGACCCTTAATCAATTATGAAATTAATGTTTTTATCTACCAGCCTTGTTTTTCCTGGCAAGCGGCCTGTCCCCAAAGCGTGGGATCCAAAAATAAAATAAAATAAAATTTATTATCCCTATGTTGTGGTTAGCTGGCGGATGGGAGACTTTTCTTGTCACTTCTTTAATGACCTTTTAATTTCATGTTTGGCGTGAGACGGTGGAAGAGCTTTTTTTCCTCTTTTCTTGCTGACAGGACCAATTGGATGGTTGGCTCATTAATTTTTTGCCATGGCTCCCTGTCGTAGCCTGTAAATATTATCTTGTTGATCATTGGCTCCAGGTATATTGGCAAGGAAACATGGGTTGACTCAATGGAGCCCGACTATGAGTCAAGTTTGAAAATCATGGAGGGAGGGGTGACTCCCAGTCGTAGTATTTTGAAAAAGGGCCAGGCTTAGATGGATGAGCTCGAGTAGGAAAGTTCCTCTGAGACAAGTAAATCTGAGACCCTTGATCTTGGAAAGAAGTTGAAGAGCCCGTGATCCAGTATGATGCCAAAGGCATTGGACGATGCAATGAGTCAACATGGACTACGCTAAGTGTGAACTCGTGTTGGAGAGTAGCAAGTTGTAGGGTAGAGTCACTGCCGTGGCTTTGTTTAGCTCGTCCCATGATCTCAAACGGTTACACTTTGTGCCCATAGGATCTAGTGTGCAGTAGAAAACCAAAGTGCTCCAACTCAACAAGATGAGCAAGGCCAAATCAATCATAAGGCGGAGTTATTCCACTTCGACACTGAAGGAAGTAAGTGGTCAAGTTTGTGTCTTCTGAGTAAAGGGAAGGGGTTTGTCCAAAGACATTTAGTCTTATGATGTGCCTATTTTTTTGAGTGGTTTGCGGGAGGCACCAAATATATCTAATGTTGCAAACATCAGATCAATGCCATCAAAATGGAAAAATGGGGGGGCTAACTCCAATACCTTGAGGAGTAGTTTTTGGTTGCTTATGGTGTAGCCTGTAATTAGTTCCCCCTGATCCTGGCCGCATGCATGGTAGTTTTGTTTTCATTTCTTTTGACAGCTGTGGGGGATATATTCTTTCCTTTAATGATGATTCATCTCAAACCTTTCCTGGTTTTGTCCTAGTGACCTGCTCAAGCCCTTTGGGCGCTAGTTGCGGGGATCCTTGCTATGTGGGCCGAGCATATTGGACGCCTATTGGGTTGTATACGGTGGACAAGGGAAAAATTTGTTAGCAGATCCTTTAGTGCCTACCCTAGAATAGTGGAAATACATGGAGACCGCATCTCTTCGAGGCCTTTTTGTCAATTAGTTGTTTATGCCTCGTGAGTGGTTCAAAACTTGGCAAAAAAAAAAAAAATTCTGATTCTTTTTCCTTGGTGCTTTCATAGATGTCCATGTTCTTCTCTAATGTCCCCTTTGGACACGGGATGGGAAGATGTTGGAAAGGTTGGGGAGTGTCGTTGTACTACGCTCCTGCCCGGGCCGTGAATCCTTGCATGTGCCATTGTGGAAACCTATAGTTGTGTTTTGGGCACCCAACAAGATGGAAGATAGTGGAGTTTGGGCTTGAGATTGTGTTATAGACCCTGTTCCGCGTGTGCTCGACTGTAGGAGCTTAATCAGGCACGATATTCTCTATACCATTGAGTCTTATGTAGTTATTTAAATGATTCATTAAATGACCCTGCTCTTCATATAAATGTCTTGTGTGATGGTATGTTGTGTGGTTTCCACTTCCCTTGCTCTTTCATATTTTATGGGAGGATATTAGTTTCCGGCATTAGAAATGACCGTGTTGTTTGAAGCCTTTTATATTGTTTTCTGGGTTTTAATAAATATGAGTTGGGTCAACTTTGTTCTTAAGACTAATAAAATAAAAGAGATGGGGGTCCTGTAATGAAAATTACTAGTTATTTATTTTATGGTCTCACGATTTGAATGTTTTATCAAACATTGTTGTTTGACTCAATTTTATAGTGCCTGTTTCCTTTGTATAATTGTTTCGGTTCGAGATCTGTTGTTCTGGCTTATGTTGGGTATTTGCGAAATAGAAATTGAGTACTGTAAGTGCATTGTTTATAGGTGAATGATGTTATTCTTGTCTCTATCTTTTTCTTTTAGTTCGTTTTAGGTTCTAGTTACTCTCCTCGGTTGGCTTAGTGTGTGCTTAGCTTGACTGATTTTAGAATTGAGCCAAGTTGGTATTACTCTCAAACTAGGTTAGTTGCTTCTGTTATTTGTAAATCCCTCGAAGAACTATTTTATTCTTCTAGCATCATGTTTGATCTTCATAATTTGGTATCAGTTCATGTTCACCATTTGGAGATTCTTGTCTTTGGAATCATCTTCTCTCCCTTGGTGACTGTTGTATGTCTTGAGGAATGTAGTTGATCCTTTTGAATGTCTCCTTGAGATGTTACTCACATCTTTGGGATAGCTTAAAAGGTCGGAGTAAATACTCTTTTTCGTACCTTGATTTTGTTTCACATATGTTGGAAGATACGAGATCTACTTGATTATTATTGAGGAAGTTTTCAAATCTTAAAATTGGGATCCTGGTTTTATGCGTAAGAAATTACTCTACGTTTTGCTCCTTAAAAATGTTTAAATTTCCTTCTCCTGTGACTTAGAGGTTGGTGTATTTGGAAACTCATTGGTTGATGGGTATTTTTTATGCTCATTGTGATACGACCTCCTTGCTGTCATTTTAGTAGAATGGTTGTGTTGACTAGAAAGGTTGATGTCAACTTGTGTTGACGACAGATCCTTTAGAAGCTATGTACTCTTTGTTGTGCTCTTGTGAATGATTGAGTAAACCTCCTGTAAGATTTATAATGGTTATGTTTGCTCTTGTCAAGTTTGTCCTTTTTCTTAAGACATTCTCTTGATTAGAAGAAAGTTTAATAGAAGGATTGTTAGGATAGGATGTGGCCCATACTGGGTCATTTGTGCATTTCATCCCTTTTCTTTTCCAATTTATTTATTTTGTACTGATATAAAATTAACTGTTATAGGCACAACATCTTAATATTATTAAGTCATTTTGGTTTAGATATTCTCATGTCAATTGATTGTTCGGGATCTTACGCTGGAATAGTGAATCCCTAGCTTGGTGAACTAACTTAAACAAATAAGGGCAGATCACGTTTGAAACTAATTTTCTTCTTGTAATTGTTTTTGTTTCGAAATGTTATCTTGTTAAAATGATGGTCATTATTGTGATATAGGTGGAATTCATTATGATGGTTTATTAACTTATCCTATGAGAAAATGATAATTAAATAGAGTTAGTGCCTTCCTTCTTCTTCTTTTTTGACATTTTATGCTTTTGGACAACTCTTTAATTGCTCTTTTTTAGACTCTTGGATTATTTTCATAAGCAACGGTGCTTTTCTTCCTTGAAACAGTTAGATAACAACATATTGTCTTAATGTTATAGCTTTTATCATGCTCAGTTCTTGCGAACTAACATGTGCTAACAAATATGCAGGAGGCTTTCTTGAGTAGAGAAGAAAAAAAAAGAGAGAGAGAAACACGTGTAGAAAGTGGATTCCGGATTTCTTAGGAACTGCTATTGTACGAATGCTTTTTTTTTTGTTTTAAAACATTGGTATGGAAATTGTGGAGACTATTTATAAGGCATTGCGTTATAATTTTGTATTGTTCTCATGTAGTTTGTTGTTATCGTTTGAAATTCAATTTGAGAAATATTATTGTCAATAAGATTAAATGAACTTGATTTGACATGTGTATCCTTCGTTAAATTTTTCACTTTTCGGCATATGATTTATCCTTGAATTATCAAACCTATATCTAACTATCTCAACTTGAATCAACTTACATCACTTTAGTTAGCTTTAGTCATGTGTCGTTTGGTAGAGGACTACGTTTTGAATCTAGCAAAAAACAAGAGAAACAAATATACCTTGTGACCCCACGTAAACTAATCAACAATCTCTTATTGAGGTGAGTCCTTATAATGGTCTTAAGTTGAAATCAATGATTAAATCTTGGAATACAGTAAAATTATATAAATAGAAGGAACGTGATTAAGAAACTCTTCGATCTATCTTACCTATTGAAAATGTAATCAGTATACTTATGTTTGTCTCTTCAAGTGAAACCTGAGTGAAACCTTTAATATTTCCGGTTAGATTCTTAACCCCAATGAAATCTTTATTAATAAATAATAAGATCGTAATGATGAATCCAATATTTAGACAGTCATGTACTGTAAAAAAATAAAATAAAAAAATGACTGCTTGAAAAGGTAAAACATATATGTTTAAAAGAACAATGTTGTAAAAAAATTGATGAAGTTAAGAGCCTTGAGAAATTAACTACCCTCCTAAAAAATGAATAAGTTAATCAAGTAAATGAAGCAACCTCTTACCACCCAATAATTGGTTTACATTGTATATTAACATTAGCAAGGTAGGGGAAAAATTTTCAAAGGAAACATGAATTTCAGATCCTCCTAACATGATTCCTCTGGGAAAAAAAGCAAATAATTTAAGAGTACTTATAGCTAAAACATGATTCTAAAGAAACTTTGTATGGGAAGACCTTGGTTGTAAAATTGCATATTTTGGATGAACCATTGTGTCCTAAGTGTGTGCCTCATGTTTATCTGTAACCAATGTGGGTCCGTGTTGTGGAAAGCATGTCATTAGTGGGTTGTATTCCCTGGAGAACTTGTGTAGTGTCGTATTATCTTCAAGCAAGTCAAAAAAAAATTATCCTGTATTTTATTGTGTTGTTTAATGTGTTTGAGTTGGTGGCTGTTACACAGACCCTTTTGGTATGGGTGTAAACTAAATAATTGTATCTTGTATAAAACCACCCAAGGTGATATAATAGTCTTCCACGTCTCGATATTTCATTACTATGAAATTTGAAATAATTCCTACTTTTGTTGTTAATGTTGCTAATCTTAGTTTTGTAACCCTTTTATAAGGAAACTACCAGAAGATCTTATGATCTTGTTATTACCTTTTTCAAAATTATGATTTAAAATTAAGTACAATTGGATGAAAATAATTTGCTAACTTTTCTCTAAACAATAAATGATAAAGAAAAGGAAAGTTAGTATTTTTCGTTATAGGATGGTGTTGCTTGAAGTGATATCTCTTAGCTAGTTTATCCTCTTCTCATAACGTAGGGATATAGTGTGATATTATAAAATGAACCTAGTTTTCACTAACTCTAAATTATCATCGAAGATATTGGTATAAATTTTAGAGTTAACTTCGGAAATGATCTAGTTAATTTTCGTAATCCCCCTGAAGCTCGATAAACCTATATCTATACCTTAATCTCTTATTAAGTTTTGTTGCATGACAACTTGGTTAAAACCTGCTTACCTTAGTAATTGCACATATGATTTTAACTCTCCTCAAGTTGATTTTAAACGTTATGAGTGATCATGTTTATACTGCTTTTACTTACGTGTAGAAATAAGGGAATCACCCTTTTTCTAACCTCAAATTTGTGGACTTAGAAGAACAATGGTCATGCAAAACCTTTTTATTTTTATATATATAATATATATAAACAACGATATTTTATCCCACTCTTGGAAAGAAAATAAAATGAAATGAATTAGTTTTGAACACTCTCTTAGTTAGGCATTATGTTGTATCGACGATGGTGTTGACTATGAAAGAACAATTAATGTGGTCCAATAGGGGTGAAAGTAATGTTTCAAAACCCACAAAAATATATATTTATTTATAAATCTAAAAAGACAATTGTGTACACTTACCTTGTAAACAATAATGGAATTTTGTAAGTATTATTATCTTGGAAATTTGTTATATATATATATATATATATATAATTAAACAACGTTGGTTGGATAAACAATGTTAATTATTGTTACCCCCCTTAAAAAGCTAAAATTTGGACAATCCTACAACTATTGCTTTAGATGTGATAGATGTTGGTTGTCATTTTTTTTTTTTGTCTTGTGATGCTCTTATGGTTTACACTTTTAATGTTGGGAATTTTGTGAGAAACTTAGGTATTATTTTGTCTTCCTAAATGTTTAGGTGAGAAATTTAATACGATTGATAGAATGGTTGCGATGATCTCACAAATCCGATATGCCTTTGACTATTGGACTCTTAGGAAACTCCTTTATAATATTTCATTCACACAGAAGAACCCTTAGTATGTTATTATAATATGAATGATGTAAGACCTTTTTGCAAGGACTAACAATAATGACTAACTAGCCTTTCCACGCACCGTAGGTAGAGATGTCCTTTGTAATCAGTATAAGCACTAGTTATATATATATATATATATATATATATATATATATATATATATATATATATATATATATATATATATATAAACTGAAATTATTTTAGGGTGCTCTTTAAAACATGGTTCTATTTTATATTGCCACTCAAATAGGGTGGCGTAATTCAAATTTTGTTGTGTAATATGAACTCCACCCTTGTTAATAAGTATATTTATTTTATACTTATGTCTCTCGCAACCTAGTGGGCCAAATTACGATCAAGTAATTGTTAAGTAAAAGTTATCGTAAGTCAGATAGCTTGAAAGAGATTTAGACCTTACCTTTCATTAAAGGTAGATGAGTGTTGATATCTTGTGTGCTTGAGGAAAGTATGAACTGAAAATTTTTTCTTCCATCATGTTGGTATTTTGTAAATTCTAATAAATATGTTGATAAGATTCAGGAAACATTCTCTTTAATGGATTTTGTTTTTGTGTAATTCATTCATGTTTTCTTTTGATTATAACAATTAAGAAATGATAAAATTTAAGTAAAAATTTTCTTATATCGTATTGAACTAGAAATTTGTGGTTTTTTGTTTCATTAAGGAGTTATGGCTTGTTTGGGGAGTAGAAAGTTAAAAAAATTCCCTTTCATAGTGTGAAATTATATGTAAATAAATTATAAACAATAATAAATTCAATTTTTGTTTAGGAGACTTCTAAAGAAATCTTGTCTCGAAATGGAAATGCTCTTTAAAACAATGCATACTATGAAAAATTTGGAAACCAAACTAGAAACCCAGTCCTAACCTAGTGGTTGACTATATATGTATTTCACCCACCAATGTTTTTCTTTGAATACTATCATTTAGTGACCATAAAAATAATGGCCAAATTAAATCAACACCCTTAACTATGCTTGGTATTATGTGAATCTTCTTCTTGGACCTTAGCAAATTGTACGGATGTTTGAACTATTTTAAAAGGCTCGTAAACCATTTTTGTTGTCAAAATTTAGAGTAATGGTGGGTTAGTAGATAAAACCACACGGAACTTGGAAACATTTTTCTCTCTCATCGTATGGTATTTGTGACACCTCAGATAGCTTCCTTCAGTGTTCTAGTACGCAATTAATATTCAAAACCTTTTAATTCATTTTAAAACAGCATTTGTGTTCCCTTCGCTCATCTATTATTTTATTTTATTTTATTTATTCCTTAAATATTGGACCTTATGTTGTATATCCTCTTATTTGGACCCTTATAGGAAAGATAGATGATGAGGAAAATGAATTCGGTTTATACAGTTATCCTTGGTTAACATTCTCTTATTGAGGAATACTTGTTCTTGGACTTTGTTACGATTGAAAAAGACATGTTGTTAAGACAAAAACAAAATGTTTTTTTTTTAGTTCCTCTAAAAATGACCTTAATGTTGGACTAACACTACGATGTGATACCTCGTAAAATTTCATCCCTATCTCTTTCAGTGACTTCCCAGAGAAAGTATAATTTTCAGAGAGGGGGATGTAGTGCCCACATTTTCTAGCCTTAATTACCTGTTGAATTCTTAACCCATAGTTGTGACTTAACATGGTTTTTGACATATTTTTGGACATTATGATATTTTGGTTGGCCTTCATGGACATGTATGGTGAAATTGAGGCATGAAACATCGATTTGACTAGATTAGTAGATTGACACTTTTTATTTGAGATTGTGGATACTAACACTTTTCTATGTGATTTGGATCTAATTCCTATATGTTGGATAATTAGTTTAGTCACGTACATTGATTTTGTAGCATAGTCGTTTTGTTGAAAAGGATACATGATGGCATGGTGATATGACATTTGTATCTATTGTAATACCTAAAATACGATGAATTGTATGAGATTGTGCATTCCACGTTGATGATGGCGATATCATTAATTTACATGTTTGAATTTATTCACTTAGTGAGCAGCGAGTTTACTCTTGAATTGGACAGGTGCAATTAATGTGTGCAATGAGTGTGCAGGTGACAGGTCACAAGAGAACGTGGGATTCAGGAAACCTACACAATTTTACACAAGTAGCCCATGGGGCTAAGTCCTAGTCATGTTTATTGCTTGATGCCTTAGCATTAGAATTATTGTTTTGGGCACCATGGGTGACCCTCATTTACAATGTAATATGTCTTGAAATTATTAATTTTGTTTAGGGTGTTTAGTTTGTGTTGTAAACTTGTTTTAGGGAATTAATGACCCCACTTACATTAATATTTGAATTAGTCTTATGATGTACTTAATCATAAGGGTTTAGTGTCACATGTGAACCCTTGGGTGGGCCCCACACCCTCTACCCTTGTGCCAAATTTGTCAAACCCGAAATTGGGTTATTTTAGGCATTTTTAGGGACCCCTTTTTAGTTTGGGAATTCTCTTAACATGAAAATGGGCCCTTGGACCCTACCTATTAGGTAAGGGGGCTTATTTCCAAGGCCAGAGGGATTTTTCCCTCCCATTTTGCTCTCCTTTGGTCACATCCTTGTAAGGGGTATGGATAAGTGTGCTTTGTTAAAAGCTGCACAAGATTGTTTTGTTATCATTTTGGGTATTTTGGGAGAAGAGGGCTAAAATTTATTTTATCCTTTCTCCTTTTTATCTTTGGCATCCTTGACCTTGAAGGTGGAGAGGGGTGACACATGCCACCCCCTCATTTGTGAGGATTTTGCTTGCTCCTCTTCAAATTCTCCCTCATGGGAAAAGAAGAAAACCTTTTTGTTTTAGAGCTTTTGCTTGGAGTCATGTGGATTTGGAGCTAGAGTTGGCTTGGGTCAAGAAGTGGAAGAGATTGATTTTGGAAATCTTTTCTTTGAGGTAGGCTTCATGAGCTCTATTGTATGTATTGTATCATGCTAGTTTTTAGTTGTTTACTTGAAATTATTTGTTGTTTTCTTGATTTTGGTTCATCCATCATATGGCATGACGGGGTTTTGGAGTTGTGGGGGAAGAGAGAGGGATTTTTCCCTCTTAATCCTCATAGGCTTGATGGGAAAGCCTTGTAGGATTTAGTTACTCCCCTCAAATGGTTTGAGGTGGGTAAGGTGGGTATTTTGGCTTGAACCTCCTTCCCCATTCTTGGTGAGGAAACCCCTTTGGGGTTTGAAAATCCTTCTAAGAAGGATTGGTGAAAGGGTGGAGAAATAAGGATGGCTTGAATGAAATTGGAGAAATAAGGAGGGTATGAATATATTTTTTTGTGTAAATTAATAATGGTTACAACTTTTGGAGAACTCTCTTCTCTTCATCATTTTTGAGGTAGAACATGGTTTCTCCTCTTGTTCATATTTGTAAAATTTGGAGTCTTGTCTTGGTCCTTGCCTTGTTTATGTATGAATGTAATGTTGTTTGTCACCCTCACTCTTGTGCATAGTTGTGGATAGTTTTCCTCTTTCCCATGGGCTTGGGGGAGGCTAGCATGCATCCCAACCTTGGGAAAGGCATGTAATGATGCCTATGGTTGGGTGGAAAAACAAGCTTCTTCTCCTTGGCTGAATTCCTTAAAGGCATTTGAAGTTGGATCTCATGATGGGAGTTGGTGGTAGTTGGAGTTCTTTTGGCATCTTCTATCTCTTTGTGGAGATTACCTCTTTGTATCTTCTTTGGATATGGCTTGGTGGAAGCATCCTTGTTGTAAAACCTCCTTTTTGGTATTTGAAAATTACTTTTAAACTAGAATAGGTTTACTTGAGCAATCTCTCTCTTCATGCTTGCTTGGAATCTTGTAATAAACCTTCATGAGAAGTTATGTATTTGGATACATTTGTATATGTGAGCTTCAATCCTTGAAAAGAAAAGAAATATTGTAATGGTGGTCTTCTTTAATATGAAATTTTGATTATAGTCTCCTTTTTGAAAGAGAAAATGTATAGATTGGGAATACGCCTTCATTTTGAACATATGTATACACTCCAAGTTGAGTGCCCCTCATGTTAAGAATCTGAAATAATAATTTTTTTTTGCATTTGAAAAGAAAATATTTCCTCCTTTGTCATTTGTAATATTAATGATTGGAATAAGGATAGCTTTGAATTTCTTCCTATGTGAAGTTTTTAATGTTTTGTGGCTGATTAATTTTTAATAGCACTCATAGTTAATAAGTAATCTTCTTGAAAATATTCTTTTAGAAATAAGTCTCTTGTTTTAATTAAAACTACTTGGCTACATTCCCTAAAGAAATCCAAATGGAGATAGTTTATTTAAAAATGTATGTGAAATAATTTCATATAAAACAAATCGGTACAGATATTTTACATATTCAAAAGTAGAGTTGATTTACTCTATGGAATCATGATTAAAAAAATATTTTTTACACAGTTGCTCATTAACTTTGTTTTAAAATGATAATAGATTAAGAAATTGAATTTTATTAAGTCCATTTAAAAAAAAAGAGTCATTATACCTATTGTATATATATATATATATATATATATATATATATATATATATATATATATATATATATATATATATATATATATATATATATATATAGTATATATATTATATATATATATATATATATATATATATATATATTTTGCATATATAATAAGAAACCGTATTATATTAACCAGATAATGGTTAGTAACAGTATATATATATATATTATATATATATATATATATATATATATATATATATATTAATAAAGTAAATAAACAAAAATAATAATAATAAACAAAACAAAACTCTTTGAAAGGGTTTTGGGGGAGGCCGAACCACCCCCCCCATCCACCACAGCCATTCCCCAGTGCCGCCACCATGCTACCCCTGCGTAGCAACCCCAATCTCCCTCTCTCCGGCCTATCTCCCACGCATGTCCCTCCCTGTCCCCCGCGCCTATCTCTCCCTGAACCATGCGTTGCCTCCACCATCCGCCACGGCCACTCGCATGTCTCCCCATCTCACACAGCCCTTTCTTTAGACCCGTCGCCCCTTCCACCTTCACAACAAAACTAAATGCCCTCTTTCTCTCCCTAAAAACTTAAAAAATATATACATTTACAATTTTAAATCCAGCCCAACCAAATTTTGAAAGGGATAAATGCAATGAAGAAAATATCTATCCAACTCCTTTAAAACCTGCACATCTTAAGGAAAAATTGAAACAATATGAGAAGAAGAATGAAAAGAAAGAGAAACTCAATAGCTCCAAACCACCTGCAAATAAGAGAGCAAGATAAAATCAAAAGGAGAGAATAAGGTAAAAAAAGAAGGAAAAAGAACATAAAGAAATTTTAGGGTAATTTTAGGGTTGTTAGATCCAAGGGTTAAAAATAAAAGCACCTAATGGTTACCATTAAATCCTACATTACCTTTAAGTTGTGGGAATTTTGGGGTTTTAGGAAATAATCTTAATGAGGGAGTGGGTGTGGAGGTCAAATAAATTAAAAGGGGTATGTAAGGTTTTTTTTCTTCCTTAGCATTTGTCTAGCAAGGTAGCCATGATAAGAACTAATTAAGTAAAAGTGGTTTTTGGCTGGGGATTAAGTAATTGGGTAAATCAATTTAGTTTAAAGTAAATAATTTCGGGAATCCGTTTTGTATCATTAGTTTTAGTATTGTTAGTAATCACTTTCAAAAAAAAAAATCTCTAATTTTTGGTTACACTTGGGTGTGGGTTACGGTGTCCTGAGGCGGGGCATTACAAAGTTATAGAATTATCCAAAAGTATAATTTACTACTTTTATTAATTAAAATTGCCTAATTTTATGATAGAGAGAAATGTGGAGATAAAAGTCATGAAATAGCGAGAGAGATGTGTTCATTAGAATTTGAATGTGATTATTTGTCTTATCAAGGGAGCATATACAAACTCTTCATTGCCAAAATCACAAGTTACTAAAATTTTGAATATACATTTCCCCTCTTTAACTTTGTAATTGAACAAAAAATTGTAAAGGAAAATCATACCTTAGTGTACACACACTTTATGTTCACTCGATAATTTTCTTCTAATGTTTTGTTGTCCGCACACTCAATGGTGAAACCTACATCATAAAGTGCATTCAATGTCTATAATATAAAATGAAACGTAACTCAGAGTATAAATAATGCTTGTAACTTTGAACTTCTATACAGTGAAGTAAAGGAGATGCAAAAATGGAGGAAATACACCTATTTGTTATATGAAGGGAAGAGCTCCCATTCTTGTTGTAATTTGGATATTTAGATTTAGTTTTGAGATGTCAAAGGATGTGGGTAATCATTATTCAATCATGTTAAAGGATAAAATAGGGTGTTAATTGCATGCAACCGAACATCAAAGAAGAGATTAAAACCAAATTACCATGTTAAGAGAGAAGAATCACATATCATAATTTTTAGTAATCCTAATATCTTCTCCTTTAAACTTTATGATAAGAAATTAATCATATCCTATGAATAATGTAGTCACTTAGATACCTTCCATAACCCCACATACCACACCATTATAGATGAATCTAGGTCCAATTTTGTAATTGTTGTCAATGTTGTTACTATTTTGTAAGATAATACCATATAAATAAAAGGGAATGGATATACCATTCCACAACCATGTGTACTATCAATTTGAGAATAAGTTTATTAATTCAAGAATAATGTAGAGAAGATAAAGGTTTCCCATTCCTCCTAACCATATTGTTGTAATTGTATCTGAATAGTGTAAAGGAGAAGGAATGAAGTACTCGTGCCCCATGTATAATGATTTAAATCGAATAATCTATGTCTAAAAGTGTGTAAGAAACTTGTTAATAGCTAGTATAATCTAAGAATATTATAATTTTTTAAGAAACTTCCCTTTGTCTATTAATGTGTATAATAAAATGTCCCACTTTTTGGTATGGTTTGTACCTTAGTAAACATGAATTTTCAGTTTAATTTATTTTCTAAAGGTAATAGCCACAAAACCATACACATTCATGAAAGTCCAAAAACTAACGAAATGTTTTGTTTAAAGTGTAGAATACATGTATATTTTTTTAAAAAAAAAAATTGGAAAAAAATATAGTATTTTTCTTAATTGTATTCATATGTTGTTTCTTATGTTATTTAAGAGGAATGACTGTCCCCCGGTGGTTTTTTAAAACAAAAAATTATCTTTTCACTATGAAATTTTACATATACGTTCAAGATTATAATTTTGATGTGCTGTCAAATTTTCATATTTTTTTGACTTATTTTTTTTTTTTAATTAATTATTTAGTAACTATATTTTAAAATAAATGGTGTTCATATTTAAATGCCAATAACTTTTGATATTTAAATAGAAATTAATTTTTTTTTTCACAGGTAAGATGAATAATTGAACAAATACTAAGTTTATTTTTTTGAAATTTTTTTGATATATTGTACTATTTTTCAAATTTTGTTGATTGTGTACTATTGATTGTCCTAAAATACCGTATGTTAGTAAACATTAAAAAATAAATAGCAAAACAGATTTTTTTAAAATTAAAATTACATTTTTAGAAAGCCAATAAAAATATGAATTTTGTGTCAAAATTTTGTAAGTTAACTATTTCGTTTACCCTAATTACGTGGCACCTGAGTGGCAGATTTTGGCTCACAATTGTCCCCCAAAAGGATTTGGAGCCAAAATGTGCCACTCAGGTGCCACGTCACTGCCACTCATAGGGGTTCGCGTGAATAGCGGTTCGCGCAAACACAGTTCGGGTGAATGTGGTTCACGCTAACCCCCATTTGCGCAAACCCCCTCCGTACCACCAAAGCGCTGCCAAAACGTCTCCTTCTAGATTTAATGATTCACAATTGCGTCTCCCCTTCTAAATTTAATGTTTTACAAGTTACTTATTTAATATTGTTCACTTTTTATGTTTTAAATTTATTTTTATACATATTTTTTGTGTTTTAAACTAAGTGTGTTTTTTTTTTTAAAAAAATTTAACCAAAAATATGTGATATTAAATTAGAAAAGTTGTTTTAAAGTTATAGAAAACTAAAATTAAAAATAACCTAATTTCTACTGAGATTTGTATATAAATAGAGTTGCATGCACATGTAGTTTTGTATTGATTTTACTCTTAGACATTCAGATCTATCACGATTTATGTGTGCGGGTGAAAATTATTGAAGTGGATGAATCATGGGAAATGCAAAGAATGAGAAACGAAAATATACCGAGGAAGAGAATGTAGAGAAGAATGCTAGAAGATCTGTTCGTAGGAGGGCACAAAGAGAAAGAGAGAGAGAAGACACAACAAGTGAAAGACAACGCTACAAAAATTGGTACATATGTATAGAAACCCTTGATAAATCCTAATTTCTTTTTTAGTTCTAAGGTTTAAATATGATAATTTATGTTTTTTAGATTGCGTAAAGGAAAGGGTTTTGATAGGATCCCATGTGTATGTTTAGGGACACATATCATGATGCGCAACAGTATGCTGAAGTGATAACAAAAGTTATGGAATTAATTCCTAAAAAAAATGTGAAACACTTGGTGAAGGAGGATTTACAAAAATTAAAAGAATTTTTCGAACAAGAACCACTATCACGAAAGAAAACAACAAAAAGTGTAGAGATAGTATATGGTGAATTTGTTAATTTGACTACAATTGCTAGAGCACATTTGTTGGTTACATTCTTGAATCATGTTGATATGAGGGAAACATTAGAATTGTTAGGTGTTGATTTTGGATGGAAAAATTCAAAACGTGTAGAAGAAGAATTTGTTGGGAATGTTTTTAAAGGAATAAGTTCTTTAGGTACAAAAACTAGGTCTGCTGATAAGAGTATTTCTCGTAGAGCAATATTAACTTCAGTTGTAAGTGAAGATATAACAAAGAATCGTCATGTTACCACCTTTGCCAAGGCATTGGGTTTATCTAGAAAGATGGTTAGCAGGTATGCAAAAAGGAGGAAGACATTGGATGACTCTACTATGGAAGGAAATTGGGCACTAATGTGTAGAAATCCACGTTTTGATAAAATAGAGGATAATATTGTGAAGATAGTTTCTGATTTTTGGACTGAGAGGACTCGTCCTTCTCCGAATGTGAGGGATGTTTTAAAACATAAGATAACTCGCAATAACTATGATGAACATATAAAACATTGGCTTGAAATAACTCAACATGAGATGTACATAAAGTTTACAGAAGAAAATCCAGATGTTAAGATTGGACAACGAATGTTTGAAAATTTGAAGCCTTGGTTTGTGCGAGTTGATAAATTCCTTGACACATGTTGTTGTCACTATCACGTTGAGTTTGATTATCACTATCAGGTACATAAAAATTTATAGATTCAATGTATATATATTTTGAGGCGTGCTTTCATTTATATCTATATATTTAAAATTTGTTTAAATATCATTTTTTGAGACATGTGATTTAAAATTAATGCATTTCAAAATCTATGTTTTTTTCAAGTGTATAGAAAGTTACGAGAAGAAATTGCCCCACCTACACGTGTCAGTGAATTCATAACTTCAATTATTTACAATGTATCTGATGATCATGTCGATGATCATATGACTTGCATCAAAGGTGTCTGTGACAAGTGTGGGGACTTGAAATTATTGCCAAAAACAAATGAAGATTTGGACACAGTTAACCTAGTTGCTTGCAAGAGGTGATATATATAAATTTATGTTTTTGAATTTGGATGTTAGATTTTATTTTGATTTTTATTTTATTGCAAATGAATACATGACAATTTGTCCATGTTATGAATTGATTTTGTAGGTTCAAATACATAAAAATATTCAACAAGGATTGGAAAAGATGCAACCAGGTTTGGATTTGGTAGAAGAGGAAATCCCCATTGCTACATTCATGCAAAGTTTCTGAAGTTTAATTAGTCCGTACATCAAACATTATCACTATTCAAAGTGGCAGGCTACACAATTCAAGACTAATAGGGACACATTCCCCTATTGGTTTCCATATTGTCCATGGTTGATTTTGCTGAGAATTACTCATTTTCTCATCAAAAAGAAATTCAAACACAGTATTATCATACTGACCAGGTTACTATCATGGTTCAAGTATTTTATAGGCATGCACAATTGGATTTGGATGGGGTTGAAAGTACATATGTGAAGCGAATGATCAAGAAGGAGTAATCACTTCTATATAAGTGATGACAAGGAACATGACACCCACTTTGTGCAAACATTGTTTTGGTTTGTTCTTTCAATATCTTCATCAGCGAGGAATACAAATAGATTACCATTTTGTTTGGTCAGATGGTTGCGCATCACAATTCAAATCCTCTCGCCCTTTCTTTGCACTCAGTCGTTATCATCGTCATCACAAAATTCCTCATTTATGGAGTTTTTTTTAGAGTGGTCATGGGAAGGGAGAACACGATGGTGCGGGTGCATGCATCAAACGTGCTCTAAAGAAACAAAGATTTGATTATGAGGGAGATCGATTGATTGATGCCCACACCGTTGTTGAATGGTGTAAGAAACATTTTGCAATTCAGGTTTCAATCTCACAAGCTTCAACATCACATGCTTCAACCCCACAGGCTTCAACCCCACACAGAGTATTTTGGGAGATAACATGTACATGCACATTTAAAACATAGATATGTAAATCTTGATGTGATTTATTAAGTGAACTACAAGTTACTAACTTTAAATTTTTTTATTCTAATTTTTGTTGTTTGTTTTAAACTTTATTGATCTTTTGAGCATGATTAAATGAAGGTATTGATCAGAGGACAAAGTATGGATGTGAAAGGATTCCCAATTCTAGGTCTTTGCACTCTTTGATGGATAGTAATAACTAGACAATCTGTACAAGAGATTATTCTTGTTTTTGTTATGAATGCATGAACAAATCATATTCAGAGTGCAATAGTCAAAAACATGGGTATGTAGGTGAGTGGAAGCAAGTTCCTTTAGTTGTGGATGACACATATTGATCATATCATGATGATAGTTTTGAAGATGTGCCATTAATTTCAACTGATTATGACCACATATCTGGACTGGTTAAACAAGGTATGTTTTATTTGAAAGGATCAAGTATAATTTGATAATTAAATATATATGTATATAATTTATACTATCATCTGATCATTGAATATTTCTTTGTATTTTTTTTGTAGGAGATGTATTTGCAGTCATTGCTGAAGAAGCCAATATTGAGAAAGTGGAGTACTACTTGTTGCGTTGCAAAGAGGAGAGAACAAAGCTAACATGTGAAATAACAAGTGAAGTGACAACATTTTTTACCAGCTCGGTTGTAGTGCAGGGAACATACTTACAACAAGTGAAAGCCCTCCAAAGTGGGATTCACTTTGTTGATTACAAACCAGACAAAAAGGTGTATCATTACACCCATCGCATAATTGCTACAGGGTTACAATTGCTCAAGTGAAGACTACAAATAGTAAACGCAAAAAATGGAGACTAGATGTAGAAGACCATGAAAAACTTTTACAAGTCATTGACCAACAAGCAGAGCCACTTGGTATTATATAGAAGGACATGGAATAAATTACTAAACCTTGTTGGTAATAAACTATTAAGCTAGATAGCATTGTATTTTCTTCTTGAAGGGACTATGGAGACCACTATACAATAAAGTTGTTTAATACTTGTGATTCTTACTTGTTGTGAGATGGTTTATGGTTTACAAGTATTGTGATATGGTTGTTACATGGAAGTATGTATGGTATAAACATGATTTATGATGTGGATGTATGTTACATTATTATTTTTAATGTGGAAATGTTAGTTGGGAATTCAGATGTACATAGTTTTTGATATATGTTATTTGTTTAGTTGTGAACCAAAAGGTTGTATATGGAGTACCCTTATCACTCCACCCTTATCACAAATAACATGTTCTTCTGGGTTATGTTTTCATTTGCATCAAACTTTGTGTCATATTTGTAATTACTATAACTATAGGATATGGAGCTTATTAATAAAACCTAACATGGGTTACTTTTGGACATTCCTTATATGGATTGTGCCAATAAGATGATTGAAATAAGACTAACCGTAAAAGAATACAAGGTCTGACCTATTTTAATGGATAAATGCCTTCTAACTATATTTTTTGCTTTGACAATATGCCCTTCTTAAAAAGTAAAAATGCCTTCTAAGTATATTTTGTGCTTATGCCCTTCTTAAAAAGGAAATATGCCTTCAAGCATATTTTGTGCTTGACAATATTCACTATTTTAGCTTATTTTACATTTTACATGTGGAATTGTTATATATGCTGATTCCCGTTGTCAAAAGATTTTAAGTGCTCATTATGGATCATGGTACAACATAGCTTGAAAATTATCTTAAGCAATTTAAGACATTGTGTAATGCTAAGCAATTTAAGAAATTGTACAATGCTAAGCAATTTCTCTGGTCTTACTAGTAATTTTAGATTTTGGTTTATTTAATAAATAGATTTTTTTTTTTCTAATTGGAGATTTTGGTTCATAAAATAAATCATTTATATTTCTACCTGCTTGTTGTACTGGTGCTAAGAACAGAAAATAGCTATAGCTAGCTGCCAAAAAATGAAAAGAGGGAATCACAGAGGCTATTTCTTAAGCAATTCAAAAGCGTACATACCATAGAAGAGAAGCGCTCGCACCCTTTTGGAACAATCAATCATCCAAACTCCCCATATTCCATGTTTTCATATACCATACATCCTCTGTTTAGGCAAATGCTGAGAAACATCACCATGTGAGGCTGATGTATGTGACTTCGAACCTCAACCTACAAATAGGATTCAAGAACAAATCATCCCTAAATCTTGTGTACACTCTATTCTTTTATCCTTCTATGACGTCTTTAGTATGTACTTGATAAATTGAGACCCCTTGAGTTTTGAAAGCCTTTTGGTTGTCAAACACTCTAAACAATGAAGAAAATGTTAACCCTAGCACAATAGTTTGAGATCTCTTGGGTTTTGAGAGCCTTTAGTTGTCAAATACTATAAACAATGAAGAAAATGTTATTGACCTTGGGGTAATGATTTCGAATTTTGGTTCCACTTAGATATTTTTTTTCAAACTTTGAAAAAATTTAAAATGGGCACGGACATGTTGATTAATGTCCATCGACAGTAAAACCACCCCTTTTCCAAGGTTAGCAGAATCAATGAAATTATTTTATCAACATAAAATTCAACTAGTCAAATTTCTCCAATTATATTGGCTACTAAAAGCATCAGTTTCAAAATTGTGAACGTGTGCTCAATAATTAGTACCGATCACAAGTTTCATAAACAATCTATCAAGAAAAGTTGCTCCAAAATATTCAATCTCATCCGTATCCTCCTCAAAACAATATTCCTCAACATTTATTACGTTACATCTAACCTTGATTTAAGTATGCTACTAGTCAAGAAAAAATATTAAACAAGGTTGCATCAATACCTCTTTAATTAATACAAGTAATGAATAAAACACTGAATTAGCAAAAAAACAAAATAGGGTGTTCAACATAACAAGGGCTTTGTTTTCATATTTGTCTGAGACGAGAAGTACAGATGCCAACATTTTTTCTTGTGTTGAAAGTAGAGACAAATCGCCATATTGAAGATCTGCAGAATTTGTTCTTTACAGTAAGTGCAGAACACTACTGTTGCCTTTCAGGGTTTCTGGGAGAGGAGGAAGTGGTTGTATGAGTATAAATGCTTTGACAATATTCTCAGAAAGGTGGCCAATTTCAGGCACTACTCACATCAGAGTTTACTGGGTCCAATAGATGGACTAATACTTTCTTCCACCCTATTTAAATTAATGGCAGTATGGAGCATTTTGCTGTCACAACTGATATCCATGATGATGGAAGGTAATGCTCCTAACCCAGCCTGCTCAGAGGCCAGCCAATCTTCAAGATTCCATACATGGAATAGGTTGGGAGTTGCCCCTACGTGCATCCAATCTAAAGCTTATGACTGAGACAATATTACTAGTTTTTTTCTCACATCCACCAGGTGTTCTTCTCCCTTGGATGTAAGAAGTGTTAACTCTTCCATACCTACTAGAAGTAATTTGATGCCACCAAGAACTGATCCCCAGTATCATATCAGTCTGAGTCGCACTGCAGACAGCATTTTAAAGGACATCCTCAGTGACCATTGGACACTGTTGCAGATACTACCTCTGATGTCGCAGATACTACCTCAAATGACTGAGACAGTATTACTAGTTTTTTTCTCACATCCACCAAGTGTTCTTGTCCCTTGGATGTAAGAAGTGCTAACTCTTCAGTCCCTACTGGAAGTACTTTGATGCCACCAAGAATAGATACCCAAAAGCCTATCAGTCTGAGTCACACTGCAGACGACATTTCAAAGGACCATTTGACTCCGTTACAGATACTACCTCTGATGTTGAAGACATCTATAGAAAGGTTTTATTCTCCTTCCTCTACCTTTGTTCTTTGACAAATGTTCAGTCTTCATATTGATTCTCTAATTCATCATAATATTTTTGTGGGACATCCTTTACTTTTGGGCTTTACTTTTACTCTCTTGTAAGCCTTCCTAATGTATTATTTTTAGGTAGTACTTGCTTTACACATTAATTTTTCTTTCCCTGCTTGTTGGACTTCAAGTCCTGTTGACCTAGTTTGGGCTTTAGTTGACATTATTATGATTTCTTTCATTTTTCCTTTCTTCCTTCTTTCCATCTCAAATAATACTTTTACATGCCTCGATAAGTTTCCAAGGTATGTCTATTGAGATGGAAAAGATGGATGCCAGTATTTAAATTTCAGTTTTGTAAAGATTATAATTCTATGCACATTGTGTATTTATAGTCTTCATTTGACCGTATGTACCTTAATTCTTGCATCAGTAAACACGCTTGAAGTCTTGCATCATTAATGTCTTTCACAAGCAGTAAATTTAGTAAGTTTTTCCAGTCTCAGCGTTGTTTAGATATTCCTTCAAATCAGGATTTTGTATTGAGAAAGAAAAGATAAATTACTTCAAAGTTGATCCATTAAAAATAAGATGTTCAAGACACGTAAAAAGCTTATTTATACATATTGGTGACAATTTTCTTGAAAATCGGGATTAAAAAAATCAATAATGATCACATAGTTTTGAGGGGAAAAACAAATGCTTGCCACGAAATGGTAAGTATTTTATGATGTCGTCAAGTGAAATGGGCTAATTCTTTGACTATAGGTTTCATGAATCTATTCAACTGTTAGACCACATCTATACAAACTGGTGCAACATCTCAGGAAGGTGATTTAATTGCCTTTTCATAAAGCACTGCAGGAGAGCTTGTTTTCTGTTTGATTGTCAATAAATATAAGTTCACTCCAAACAGAGAGAATCAGAACTTTGAAGGTGCCCCAATGAAATCATCTATGGCCCAAACCCAGATTTCTGTAATGGATGATTATATTGTAAACAAATGGTGGGAAGCCACTGCTTTATAGAAAGTAATGTCTGCAGTTAAGGGCATCTAGGAAATGTGGACATGCCTGGGAAGGGCTACACGATATAAGAAAACAAATCTTTAAACTATATATCACATGTAGACTCTTGCAGACCATTCCTACTTTGTGGATGCTCTGAGAGAAGTTAATCAGACACCAGTAAATTCTTTCATTTTTTCTAGTTTAATAAATGAAGTTAACAAAGCTAAAACTTGTAAAAGTAAGACAGTAAATGTAGATTCAAACTTGTGCTATAATTTTCTGTTACACCACCATGACGGTACATACATCCTTCTAAATATGATATTCTTGTCACTGAACTTGACCTTGTACTCGCATCCTCGTCTAAAACGTTGCCATAGTTGTGGTTATATTTGGCCATTCCAAACTCTATTTCGCATGGAACATCACATGGCTCTTTCTTCTTATGTGATCTCTGCTCCTTTGACTTATGTGAGACTTTCTTTCCTCGAGGCCATTTGTTTTAAGAACCTTGATAGCCTTGGCAGTATGATCTAAGCTACCCTTATAAGTGGTTCAGAAAAGAAATCAACAGCGATTCAATTTCTTCTATTGAATTTTTTCTACATCTTTGTTCACGTGATTGTATGGCACCTTGTACTTTCTTACTCTCATACAAGTCTCTAACAGCACCCATTTCTACATCTTTTCTCTGGTGTACCTCCTTTACAACAAGCTACCTTGTTGTTTCTGTGTCTTTCTTGTCACCCTCAAAATTTTCTTTATACTCAACATTTTCGGGTGGTGCAGCATTCTAGAGCAAATGGCACTTCAGCATCTCGTGCATCTCAAGTTGCAGAGGATCAGACCAGTGGACAGCCAGGTGAGAATAATGAAACCCGTGAAAAGCTCCAGATGATTAGAGTGAAGTTTTTGCGGATTGCACATAGATTAGGCCAAACTCCACACAATGTTGTGGTTGCACAGGTCTTGTACAGGCTTGGGCTAGCCAAGAAGCTTAGGGGAAGCAGGAATTCGAATAGAACTGGAGCCTTCAGCTTTGACAGAGCAAGTGCAATTGCAGAGCAACAAGAAGCAGCTGGACAGGAGGGCCTTGATTTTACCTGTACCATTATGGTTCTTGGGAAGACAGGAGTGGGTAAGAGTGCAACCATCAATTCAATTTTTGAAGAGGTGAAGTCTGATACAGATGCATTTCACTTAGGGACAAAGAAGGTTCAGGAAATAGTAGGAACAGTTCAAGGAATTAAAATTAGGGTAATTGATACGCCTGGGCTTCTAGCTTCCTCTGCTGATCAGCAGCACAATGAGAAAGTTCTACGATCACTCAAACATTTCATCAAGAAGACACCCCCAGATATTGTTTTGTATTTTGATAAGCTAGATATGCAGAGTAGGGACTATGGAGACTTGTCATTATTGCATACCATCACAGAAACTTTCACTCCAGCTGTTTGGTTTAATGCGATTGTAGTCCTCACTCATGTTGCATCTGCACCGTCTGATGGGCCGAATGGTACTCCTCTGAGATATGAGATGTTTATAGCCCAGATATCCCATGTGGTGCAACCTGTCCTCAACTCTAAATCTAAATATCCCATAAATAACTATGTATCCTACCATAGATTGTCAAAGGAAAGTATGGCATTTGTGAATCAATTATCTGTTGTATCTGTTCCCAATAGTGTGCAGGAAGCCTTGAAAGATCCCAAATGGAGGGAGGCAATGAATGAAGAAATGAAGGCCCTTCAAAAGAACTCAACGTGGGAAGTTGTTGACTTTCCTGAAGGGAAGATACCTGTTGGATGTAGGTGGGTCTTCACCATTAAATACAAAGCCGATGGAGATATGTGTATATTCAAATCAAGTTCCTGCTAACAAAGAACGCTATCAGAGACTGGTTGGAAGATTAATGTATCTTGCACATACTCGACCTGATTTAGCTTATGCGCTGAGTGTGGTCAGTCAATTCATGCACTCCCCAAGCGAAGAACATATGAATGTTGTCATCTGTATCTTACGCTACTTGAAGTCATCTCCAGGAAAGGGAATTTTCTTCACAAAAGGAGACAGTTTGGATATTAACGGCTATACAGATGCACATTGGGCTGGGTTTGTTCAAGATAGACGTTCTACATCTGGCTATTTCACGTTTGTAGGAGGAAATTTGGTTACTTGGCGAAGTAAAAAACAGGAGGTAGTTGCAAGATCTAGTGTTGAAGCCGAATATAGAGGAATGGATAAGGCAATATGTGAATTATTGTGGATAAGAAATCTGATGCAAGATTTACATATTAAGCAAGTCAGCCCTATGAAGTTATATTGTGATAACAAGACAGCATGTGATATTGCTCATAATCATGTCCAACATGATCGAGCTAAACATGTTGAGGTTGATAGGCATTTTATCAAGGAGAAACTGGAAGAAAAATTGATTGAAGTTCCTCATGTTCGATCTCAAGGCCAACTTGCTGATGTGCTGACCAAGGTAGTGTCAAACCAAGCATTTAATGACTGTGGACTTTTCCTGCTTCCACCTTGCAATCTGTTGTTTCAGTATTGTGGCCTATTTGAATGGGTCATGGGTTTGTTTACCTTCTCTTTCATCTGTATCATTACTGAACTTATCTTTGCATCCTGATGAAAGAGTAGCTCTATGTCATTCACAGTTTTCAGAGAGGGCCATAGTATATAGGTTTATGCTTGCATCAATCTGTGAATCTGGCCCTCTCAATCACTTTTCTACAGTTTTTGAGAATGATTTTCTACAGTGATTGCACAGAGAACATACCTCAAGACCTAAATCTTCGTCTGCCACAATTTGTGTTTGGTACTCAATCATGGCTCAGTTGTGCTCTCCTCCTGTTTATTAGAATGATTTTCTACAGTGATCACATTAGGAAAATCAACCTCATCCTCCATTTGTTTTTCCAATTTCCTAATTTGCATGAAATTTAAAGTCTATGTAGGGATATCCTACTCCACAAGTTTTTCCAACAATCTAAATTGTAGCATGCAGCTTCTCGAGTAGTAGAGCAAACCCTCTAGGCTAGGCTATATATAGTCTGGTCGCCTCCAACATCCAGAAAACAATAGAGGATCCTTCTTACAATGGTATAGGAGTCATTTTGTCTTGGATATGGCTATATAATAGTTGGGCATGCTATCCATCTCAGATATTGATAGACCCTTGGTCTTCAAAGCATAACTATGGATGTTGTTTCCTTATCAATCTATATCTATATCTATATAGCACTATGTGTAGAGTAGAGGCACTCACCCATCCCTACCCTATAAATCTATCTCTCCATCAATATTGATGAACAAAGGAAAATCAAAACAAAAATATAAAACCCAAAATTGAAACTGGATTAGCTATAAACAACTAAATCCTCCCTAAGGATTATTCTTAGCTGCTGCAACTAGGTACAAGTGACAAAGCAAACCAATAAGGTGTGAATTACCAAGAGGTCTGATCAACGGTATGAATGGCATATGTCTGAATAATAGAAGAAATTACAAAACTAAAATTTGAAAAAATTACCCCTCTTGCAAACTCCACAACAATACGGCTCCCATTCAAATCTCTTCCATTCAGATAATATCTTGCCTCGTCAGCATCTCAAGCATCACTAAATTCCTGGAGACCAGTAAAGTGTAAAACCTAGAAATAATGAATGTATTGCACAGAACCTAGCTTTACAACCAATAATCACTTGTTGATGATTCATTTGATAAATTTAGCATGGAGAACAAGCCATCTATAAATTTAGCATGGAGAACAAGCCATCTATTTAGCATGGAGAACCACCCATCTATTTGTACAGGGTCCATTTTCACAACAGATTTGGAAGGATGTTAGTCAATGGTTGAAAATGAGGAATCTCTGGCAAGGAGCAAGACTAAAATGTAGAAACAACCTTCACATAACTATGCCTCTAAATCAAATAACATATACTGTTCGACGTTCACATCTCATGAAAAACATGCGATTGCTAGTTATATACCTATTATGATATCATCAAGAGACAAAAATGAAAGATAAGGGGGTGTCTTATATTCACATCCATAATTGTAAATACACGTGTCTAAGACATATATCAAAATATATTAATAATACACGTGTCTAAGACATATATCAAAATATAATAATAATGTCTAGAATGAGTATGAATATATATACATGTCTAAAATCTCTAAAAGTATGTCTAAAATGTTTGAAATCTATAAAATATCACTGAAGTCTCCTCCGTGCACTAGGGCGAGTGCCAGACCCCTCACTACGCTCTGCTGCACCCTGCATGTTAAAAAAAAGGAATATACACGTCATAAACTATATATAGCATGTACCATATATTAAAATATATAAGCAAAAATCTACAACAATTTCTTGATTAATTCAATACATCATATAACTAATATGTACAATTGATTACCTCAGTATCTGTCCCTGCGCGGATGTTGGGAGTATCTACGCTACCCGTAGATCTCTGTCCCGTAGATCCCTGTGAAACAAAATAAATAAAATGTAAGAAGTTGATAAATAAGTTTTTTGAATAAAGTTCATTAATTTCTAACATTTCAATTTAGATTAAATATTAATTATATTAAAACACATGTATTTATACCTCTGTGGAACGCGTCTCCAAATGTATGGGATTGTCATCCACGACCTCAACACCAGCAAATATGTCGCCAACTAAGCCAAGTTGACTCAGACCTGGAACATCGAGATCCATGTTGTGCTTAGTCAAGAGCTGTGTGTATGTGACATGGGTAGATGGTGTGGGCTGTGAAGCTCCACACACTGGAGCAGAAGCCTAAACACAAAAGTACATGTTTAATTTTAATATTAATAAATTGTAAAGTAATGATCAATTAAAATAAATTTTAATTATATTAAAGGTTTAATTTTCACACACCGGAACAGAAATGTGCTAAACATTAGGTGTGACAATCCCAGCAATAGGAAGTCTATCTGTAGCAGCGGCAGTAGTACCCTGACTAGAAGATACACTCCCACTCTGCTCTATAAAATCTAAAACCCCCCATAGTGGAATGCTGCAATGCCGAGCAATCACCTCATACACACGCAACAAGTCAGTAGCCATGATACATCCTAGCCGATGTGCCTGAGTGGGATTTGTAACTAGCTCAAAGTCATCTGGGGAAATCAAAGATGCATGAGCATATACCTCGCTGCGTGCATCACTGGTGCTACTAGCACCTCCACTTCTAGTATCACGTCTCTGAAGGTACTGACCCACATGGTCAGAAGAGATCAATTGGGTCTCGTGAGCAATGCCAGCAAGACCCTCGATAGTAGCCTCATGTGCAGTCATAACGACAGGTGCTGCGACATCCTGAAAGCTTGATAAGAATGGTTGTGGCCTTGGTACAAGCTGCCGCGTGTCAACAACTGCAGGAGCTCCCTCCTTTCTATATGCCTGCCTGTGGCTAATACGGCCACGCCCCTGCCCCAAATAACTAGGGATGTCTAAATAGTTCACCTTTAGGTTTAAGTGAACCTCAACATGTAGCATCATTATGAAGTATAATGGTAATTGGTCATTATTTGGAAATTGGCCTTGAGAGGCCACAAATCTAGGATAAATCAAAGGGGCACATAAAGGACATGAACATTTGTTTACATAATATGCCCTTATTTTCCATTTGTCTGCATAAAAACTCCAACAAGACCTCTTAATGACTTCCTTATCGGAAAGTCGTGATGTAATCTCATTATAACCTACATCTCCTGAGACACTTGATTTTAGTGAATCCATAAATTTTTTTATTGATTCAGAATCAAATGGATTATATGTTTTCAAACTTGTCTCTATTCTACGAAGATCAACCAGTATTTTTTCGCAATGGGCTTTATACTGCCCAACTGTAGTTGGATTTTCAAGAATAGATTGCAATTTTGCAATCTCTAAATCGGTCCTCTCAAACAAATTAGGAGTTCCAGAAGAAGCCATGACTGTAAAAAAAATGAAAGTAAAATTCTAATTAATAGTACTTTTAATTAAAAAAATTTCCTAAGATATTCTCCTATATTAATGAAAACAGAAATATGAAATTTTCAAGCTTCAATGCAACTAATATAGAAAATAAATTACAAAATCAAATAAATTACATAAATTACAAATCACAATGATAACAAAATATACCAAGTGATGCTGCAGAGTTCAGAAATGAAATTTTTTGAATACATTTAGATGATCTTAAAGTCAAAGCAATGTTTCTAGAAGAGAATGTAAGTTTACCTGGGCACAAACCATTATCAAAGCCTCACATTGAGTGGGATTCACCTTTCCCTGGAACACAATTTTTGTGCATATGATACAAAATTAGCACAATCAAATAGAACACCAATCCAATTTTAAACAACAAAACACATCGGTAAAAGACATGTCTAATGCATCTATATCTCCACATGTACAAGTTGACCACTTATGCATGCTTAAAAATCACAAAAACATTGAAATTATTTGTAATCTATTATTGATGTCATCACAGTGTTTGTATACAAAATCAGGGATAAATCAACTTTACATTTCAAGGAAGCTGTTTATTTCTAGTAATTAAGTAAGAAAATTCCTTAATAATAAATGAATGTTCACGTATTTTTCATTGCCTTTTATTTTCTTTTAATTGTTCTGCAAGTAAGGTTAAGGCAACAATAATGGTGGATAGATCGAACTTCTAGATCAAACTTTTTTTTCACCCCCTAGCTAGATACATATTTTCAAATTGATAACTGAGATTTTTTTTTTGCAATATATACTATAGTAATGCCAAGCAATTTTCTTGCATAAAATGATGCACTTAAGAATAACCTACCTTCCAGTTGGATTCAGTTTAATGTATTCTGACTTGGTCTCAGGTCTTGACATAGTGTAGCGCAAAAGTTCAAATTACTGGCTCATTTGTGCTATGTCTATTTACAAATTAGTTATGTTATACATTTGACAAAACATGAGTACAAACTAAAACTATGCATGCGATCTCAACTATGCTTGTTTATAGAAACTACGGACACTAATCAAAACTGCAATGCATAAGAGGCTAGGGAATCAAGACTTCCATTATATAAAACAACAAGATATTGCACTAATCTATTACTGCAAAATCAACCTTCTACGGACGGTTTCTTACACTCTTTCATCTTTCTTCTTACTCTAAGAGCATTACATTTTTCTCTCTCTTATACAAAATGACACAAGATATGACATTGCACAAGCTTTATCATTTGACTGGCCTTGGTCCTCAATGACCTTCCAAGGGTAACATTCCTATCCCAATCATTCAAAAATGAAAGACTGTATCTTTTGTTGTATGGTTATGGTGTAGGCCCCAATAGAAATGTTCTTAAGTTATAAATAAAATGTTCCCCTGTGCCCGCAAACAATCTCCTAGGTCCCAACCATCTCTAATCTCTCTTTTTATCTATGCAAAATGATCACTCCTCATCTCTGCTTGCACTGATTCTAATGTCCTAATTGAACTGACTCTTTAACTTTCTAACCGGAAAACTTCTGGTACAAGAAATAATTTTCTATTCTCTAGGTGTAGGTTCTTGATTAAGATTGCATTTTCTCCGAACTTAATCACGGCTTCAAAAATAAAGGATAATTTTTTGAACAACATATAAAGTAAATAGAAAGAAATCCCGTTGGGCCAAATTAGTCTAGTATGGCTTAGCCATGAGTCGTGATCTAAAAGAAATATTTACCTTGTGCCTTGTAAGGCAAACATGAAATTATTGTTAGAAAACTAGTCTAAAATTAGTAAAGAAGCACTTAACCATGGATGCCCTGCATCACTTTAAGGAAACAATAATGGAACTTACATTGGATAGATCGAACTTCCAAATCATAAAAGCATGCTCATATGCATGCGCACATACCTCGCCAATGTGTAAATAAGCAAAACATAGAAACAACGTACTTTAGAGAACTAAGAATGAAAAATACCCACAAATTTTAGGAGTTAACCCCCAAAACTCGTGAATTAGCAAGACAACAGGAAAAGCTTGTCATTTGAAGGATTATCTGGCATTGCAACAAATTCTTTGAGTTCCCTCTGGTCACTGGTGCGTATGATTGTATTTGCAACCTCTTCAAGCATCCCGGCCCTAGGTCTAGTCCTTATACCCTTCCATTTGTGCATCACGAAATTCCACCTTCTTCGCCACTTTTCCACTGATTCCCAGTCCTTTCATTATATGGGTTTCTCCTTCCCTGCAATTATGAGTGCCCCACAGGCTTCGCCTGATCATAATCAAACTAATGATTTTGAACACCTAGTTGTAGAGAGGTTTCTACAAAATTCAGAGCATCTCTCGACTATCCTAAAACAGGTTGCATAATCCTATTACTGTGCATGAAACCAGTGTAAACTCAAATGTAACTGTTCGAAGTAGGTTTTTTCAAGAGAGAATGTGGTTATCCAAGTGAATCGGATGTCCAGGCTTGTGGGATAGATTGGTAACAATAGATGTGCTTCCTGGGTAGTTCAGAACCGTAGGCCGCAATTCAATGATTAAATTTGTAGGGCTGGTCTTAATTCCGAATGGAAGGGTTATAATAATCCAACATTTCTATGACAAAAAATATCGATCACAAAAATTAGGAAGAAAAATAAAATCAATTGACAATTTTAATTAAGTACATAAGTTTGCTTATAAAAATATATCTCAAATAATGTATTTTTCTCCATGGCTCAAATTTATAGAAGAAAACAATTCTAGATACATATAGGGTTCACTTCAATGGTGATAACTGATTTTTTTTTGCAATATATACTACAGTAATGCCAAACAATTTTCCTGGAGCATAAAATGATGTGCTTTAAGAATACTCCTACCTTCCAGTTGGATTCAGTTTAATGTATTCTGACTTGATCTCGGGTCTTGACATAGTGCAATGCAAAAGTTCAAATTACTGGCTGAACAGGCAGTTGATTGAATTTGTATTCATTATCATTGAAAAGTGACTCTTATAAATTCTTTTGAAGTGATTTGATTGGTGGGTTATGTTTCTATTTTTTCTCACACTTGGCTCACACTCACACTCACTTGAATACCAAGCTTAACCCAACATTTCTGAAAAGAATGGTTTTACCACAATGCTCACGGTTCTTCCTTATTATATAACACTTGTAGTAAGAATGTTTTGGCTTTTCCATAATAAGCACAATTGTACCTTCCAAATGATGAGAAAATGCCATTACCAATAAAGACCTAATGCTGCCATGATGATGACCCAGGTTCATGCCCATAACAATCAACTTACATTGGATACGCAGGCTACTCAAATCAATGTTCTTCATGAATTCGAATCCGGGGTAGCTTGATGTATCATTTTAGGGCGAGTTTTTTTTGGTTTCCTATTTTCAAAGCTGTCGTAAACTGAACCTTAGTCGTACGTGAGGAAGGGCGGGTGCAGGGTTTACGACTTGCAGATCGGAAATCTTGAGAAGCTCCACAAGAGTGAGCAATGTTGATTTCAGTCAAGGAAAACATATTCAGGTTGCTCTTCCATGTTGGCCATTCTCATGGCTTCTAGATCTATTTATAGCTACGAGAAAGATTCAAATATATATACCAATTCACAAGTTTCTGGCGACTGGAAATCTTTCCTCAATTGGGGAATGGCATTTCCTCAACACTTCGTATCTCAACAAGAGTTGTGTGTTACCTGTAGTCCCAGAAGCCTTTTTCTTTATCCTCATTTGGGTGTCATGTAAACAGCCAGGTATGAATGGCTTTGAATATACAGGGTTTAACACTTGAAGGTGTTAAAAAATTATGAAACATATGATGCATTACCAGCGAGTCTTAACAGAATGCACAGGGTGTTCAAGATCTTTATACCTCTTTTCCATACTTCATGCCTCGATTCAACTGAAAAAGTTCAATGCACCTCATGCAAAAACCCATTGGAAGAAAAATAAGTTTAAGGTATTGAAAAACTTGTGGTTTTGGGTTATTGTTGCATTTAACCATCCACCACGGTACAAATCCTTTTAAATATATTTATATTTGAGTCCATTTTGATACAGACTCACACTTTTTAAACTTGTAAATCAATCTTTGATATGTAAATATGGGCAACGATATCAATATTTATATAACATCGATAGACACCCTTAAGACTGATTCTTGGCCAAAGAGCCCTTCGGTATTTTGGCAGTGCACTCTACAATCTCGGCTCCAATCAACAATTATGCCACTATTGGGATCTTAGTATGGCATAGGCAGCTGTGAGCTACATAATATACTCATTTTTCTAGAAACTAAAAAGATCCTTTATGTTACAATTTGCAGCACATAAAAGAAGCCCTTCAAAAAAATACATTGAACAACGGGGGAAACCAAGAGGACCTTGGAAAAATGTACAGGTAACAACCATATGAATTCTTCCTTAGTCGTGGATCAAAGCTAATAGAAATAAAGCTAGATAAAATTAGCTTGAAACTACAGTATAATCGTCCATTGTAAAAAACAAGTTTCTCTGAACCTGGTAAAAGAATACTTTTATTGTCTGATTGGACGTACATAATGGAAGGGTATAAATATTGCCTATTGCCCTCAGAGTTTCTCAAAGAGACCATTTACAAGTAACAAGGATGTAGCATACAAAACTTAGTCGTGGCCAACTAGGTATTTTTCCAGAGTTGACCTTCACATTGAACCTGGTAAAAGAATACTTTTTATTGTCATTCATAATGGAAGGGTATAAATATTTCCTATTGCCCTCAGAGTTTCTAGGAGAAAAAATGGGGTTTTACCAAAAAAAAACGAGCCAGGGTTTTGCAAAAAATGGTATTTTAATGGCTACGATTTTGCTAAAAAAATGGGTACAATTTTGCTAACATACCTGGGCTCGTCGTTGCTGGGCTTCGTCGCTAGTGGGCTCACTGGTGTGGTGGGCTCTCGGCTGGTGTGGTGGGCTCTGGTCGGTCGCACAAATTTCACGCGAAGGAGGCGGGGCAGAGGAAAATGATTTCCTCTGCAGCGCCTCCACTGTATAAACAGGGTGGTTCGCGTGAACACCCTTCATGCGAAAGGGGTTCACGTGAACCACATGTTTGCGTGAACCTGATCAATTGCGACACATGGCAAGATAACGACTTTCGTGTCTCTTCACGTGAAATGGGTTCGCGCGAATGGGTGTTCGCGCGAACCCTCCTTGGATAACGCCCATTTACCATTTTTGCTCACATTTTCGGGACAACAAGTGGGACACAACACCATGCATTGACCCAAATTGGATTATTTAACCGTTCATATAAATACTTAATTAAATAATCTCAATTTAATGTACTACATTCAAATTGGCATTGGAAAACTATAAAATTATATTGTAAACATTAAATATTATCCATACACCCAATTTTGTAGTTAATATCTTCATTTTTTGAATTTCCCATGAAACATGTAACTTACGTTAATTGGTTTAAAAGATTAAAATAATACCATAACTGATTAAAAGCAACAGTAATGAAGGTAAGATAGAGACTTAAAACTCCATAAATTGATAATGGAGTTCATTCATGAGTGACTACATCACTGGGTTCACAAACTAATGAATCAATCCTAATAATGATGCAAAATAAATAACATTTTATTGTCATGCATTTTTGCAAGCCCAAAAATTCAAAACTTGAGCCATGACAACTAAACCAGATATGAAAATTTGCTTCAAAGTCCTCCTAAACCCCTCTCCTGGTTAGTTTTTATTTCATTTCATGATCATCCCAACCTTTCAAGTCCTCCAAATATGTTGAAAAAACATGTGCATCTATTTGAAATGATATGACAAGATCAATTTTTGCATCTGACAAAGTACAACTAAAGACTAGTTCTTTGGCAAGCCTAAAAATGCCAATGTTGACCATTTCAAGGAAGGTGTGCATCCTACGGGAAGGTTCCAAAGGATCATAATCATCCAGGAGTGGTATTGGAGACCCAAGATGGTGTTGGAAGTGATTTAGGAAATTTAAGAGAAGATTCGGTGGTTTAGGGACAAATTGTTTAAAATTGGTTTTTTCAGGGGTAAGGAATGAATTGTCAAAATTTGAACATAATCTTATCTAGATGTTTATGGGAGATCTGTAAGGAGTTATAAAGGGAAAAAATAGGAAATTAAAATATTAGATAATCCTCTTCATGGTGGAAGAAATAAATTCTACACAATTGTTGCACTGAGAAAAGCAGCAAATTATGAGCCATAGGTGAAGGTGCACGAGACAGAAAAAGATAGGAAATGATACAAATATAGAAAAATATGTAAAGGTATGCACACAAGTGTATGAAAAGTAAATGCGTGAATGACAATGTGCATGGAAAGAGAACAACAGATAGCTATAAACATAGAGTATAGCTAAAAATAGGAAAAGTAGAGATGGCGTGATAAGAAAGGAAAATCTACAAATGGATAAAGAACCACTAGGGAAGCATGCATGGATAAAATCATGCTATTTATAACACATGGATAGAGTCATCTTGTAGTGCCCCCATTTTCTAGCTTCATTTATCTGCTGACTCTATACTCATATTTGATGATTATATAAGGAATATGGCACCTTTTAGATATTATGTTATGATATTTGATCATTCGTGCACATGTATGATGATTTGGGTGCATAACGCCAATTTAGATTTGCCATGTATGATAGTTCATTTCAGTATATGTTTTATATACTAACATGTTACGATGTTTTGGATTTTATTGGATATGTGATGGACATATGGTTGTGTCACACATCTTGATATCATGAATTATTTGGTTATTTGATGTTAGCATACTATAGTATGGATGGATGTCGTTATATGTTACTGCAATGGCTAACACATGATGAATTATATGAAATTGTGTATGTTTCTCATTTACAATTCCTTAATGATGATGTGTTAGCATAGTTAGTAGGATTATATTTTTATTGATTTAATTAGTGGTGAATTTATACATTTTATTGGACAAATGTGTTTAATGTTTGCAATGAATGTGCATGTAACAGGGGATAGGAGAACGCAGATTTCAGGGTGGTTACTCAAGTTTGCTCAAGCGACCAATTGGGCCAATTCCTAACCGTGATTTTTGTATGAGGCCTTGTTTGAGTTTGTATATTGATAGGGGCATCATGGGTGACTCCAAGTTTGCAATTTATTTATTTGTGTTTATTAGTCTTGAATAACCTAGTTTAGGGAACCTAGTGGTCCCCACTTGCATTAGAGGTGTGTTTGATTAATTGAGTTTGATTTTAGGAGGTTATGGTCACTTAAACACCCATTGTGTGGGCCCCAAACCTCCATACTTGTGCCCAAAATGCCAAACTATGAATTGGCCTATTTTTGGCATTTTTAGAGACCCCTTTTAGTTTTGGGGGTTCTCTTGGCATGAAAATAAGCCCTTGCACCCTACCTATAGGTAGGGGGGCTTCATTTTTTGGTCAAATGGGATTTTTCCCTCCCATTTGACCTCTCATAAGTCACCATTATTACAAGAATGGTTGGGTGGAGTGTTTTCTAAAAATTTGAATGTTATTGGCTTATTATCCTTTTAAGGAATTTGGGGGAAATGCTCTTAAAGTATGTTTGTTTTCTTGTATTTTAAAATTTTGGAATCTTGGGTGGGGGGGAAGAGAGATGGGTGACACATGCCACCCTCTCATTGGAGAGGTTATTTCTCTTGTTTTTCTTTATATACATCTTCGTGTAAGAGGAAAGGTTTTTCACCTTGTCATTTTTTCATTTTGGTTTTGGGAGGTTGTGCTTGGAGCTTGGCTTGGAGTGGATTGGATTTATTAGATACTTAGAGAGTTTTTGGAGCTAGGATTCTTGTTTCTTATTTGATTTTATGTGTTGAAATTGATAAAGGAATGAATGTGTGGTGTTGTTATGTGCTTGTATGTGGTTGAATGGTTTGTGTGCTATTTGTTATTTTATTTTATTTTTCCATCCATGATATGGCTTGATGGATTATGGATTTGTGTGGGGGAAGAGGGAGGGAATTTCCCTCTTAAACCTCATGGTTTGATGGAAAAACCATGTTGGTTTCTTATCTTTTATCCCCTCATATGGTTTGAGTTGGGGAAGTTGGTTCATATGGTATGAACCCCTTCCCCATCCTTCGAAAGGAAACCCAAGAGGTTTGAAAATCCTCCCAAGGAGGAATTTTGGGGAAAGGGGGAAGAAATAAGGACGGGTGTTTGTTATGGAGGAATAAGGAGGATTTTCAAGATTTTGTTATGTCTATTTCCTATGGTTGGATCACATCTTTTGGCTCTTTTATATTTCTCATCCACTCTTCCCCATTTTTGGGAAAGCATGGAGTTTTCTCACCTTATGTTGTGGCTTCTTTTGGATTTTTTATGTGTGTTTATGGTTTTAGTGTTGTGGTGGTTGTTTTTGTTTCCCCCTTCCCATTCTTGTGCACATTTTAGGAATGCTTTCTCTCTCTCCCATGGGCTTGGAGGGAGGCTAACATGTCTTCCAATCTTTGGAAAGGCATTTAATGATTCCTATAGGTTGGGTGGAAAATCACGCCTTTCTCCTTTTATTTTAAAGACCTTGTGGATGACATACAATTTGGAACTTGAAGCTTGTTGAAGAGGATTGAAGACTGTATATGTGGTTCCCAACTTTGGTAAATTTCTTCAGTTAAGTGTTGTAAATTTGGTTGTACCTCCTTTGTAAGTCTCCCACATTGGGATGTGTTGTAACTTACTCTTAAAAATTTGTATCTTTGTAATTATTTTCCCTACCTTGTTATGGGCTTTGCATGATTGCATTAGAAGAACGATTTTGATCCTCTTCATAAGGAGTCCAATATTGTTTTAAATGGTTTTTTCATATTGAAGAAATAAAATTCTCTTGTTTGTATTTGTTTTATAAAAAGTATTTCAATGAAATTTTTGAGTTGGCATTTCCATGTTGTATTGTCACTTGATCTTGCAATGAATCATGTTGTAATTCAACTCCATCATGTTGAAAAGCTCTTATTATTACTCTTGAATGTGTGGTGTAAACTTTAGAAAATGGATGATTAAAGTATGTCTTGAAAACTCTTTTTCAGAAGAAGTCTTGTTGCATAGTACTCTTGATCCTTGTATGGTATGGATGCTTCTATTATTTCCTTTTTTTGGTATTGTAAGTCATTGAAAAATGAGGGATGTAAGGGTATGTTTGGAGTGCATTTAGCAAGGGAGTGTACTAGAAAATTGGTTTTGAGATATTATTTTATTTTTCACTTAAAATGTGGGATCAAAATTTATTAGTTTTCTCTTTCAATTTCTAAAGTATAAATCTACTTTCCTTTCATTTGAAATCCCTTCCTTTAAACCATGAAGGTGAATCAATGAAAACTATTCCTTAATTTGAACCTTTGCACTTCAATGCATTCTTTGAGTTAGAATTGTTTAGAGGAAAATGTTTACATGTTTTCTTTTATATAAGGATGAAGAAGTGAACCTATTGCAATTTCTCTAATAATTACTTTTCCTCATTTCTGTTGTTCAAGTTTATAAATTTGAATTTAAGGAAGGCCATTGTAAAAAGGAAAAAAATTAGGCCATTATAACTTACACCCTTTGGTATATTGATATAACCTCTCTCTCTCTCTCTATATATATATATATATATATGCTGGTAATAATATATTAGCAGATTTAAAATGAAACCCCTTTGTATGTAAATTTATATCTAACTTTTATATATATATATATATCAAAAAGGATATTTTTTTAGTATATTATCGAGCTTGGTGATGTTAAAAAAAGGAAAAAACATGACAATACCATTCAAAATTATATATATATATATATATATATATATAAAATGGGAAGGGGCAGGCCACCTTATACCTCCCTTTCACCACGACACTCCCCATAGGGCCACCCCCTGCCTCCACGTCCACACACACCCCTCTACGCCGCACAAACCCCCTTTGTTAGAGTGCAGCCTCACGGCCGTTGGTCATGGCTTTTCTTACCAAAAACCCTGTATTAATAAATTAAAAAAATCGTACACACACATGCCATACATTTGTCTAATATATGAGTGCAAACCAATAAACATGTGGTATATAGAAATAAGAGGGGGGAGAAAAGGAGAAAGAACCAAAGAAAATATATACAATCCTGAAAACCCATATAGAAAAACAATTAGTATTACATATCCTATAACAAAAAAGAAGAAGCTTATAACATGTCACCATGATTGCATTCCCCATTACACACAGTTGCCCCACCAATTTCCCTCCCTCCACCGCGTCCATATGAGAAACCTTGTACAAAGGGAAGAAAAATAAATAATAAAAAATATAAATATCCATATTTATGCTCAAACTATTCCTGCACATCCGGCTACCACCTGTAAATGCCAAAAAAAAAGAGAAGAAATGAGAAATGGAAGAAAATAAAATGAATGTTTAGAAGAAATGAATATACGTGTAGGTTAATATGATTAGGGTTTTCTTTGAGATCCCTAAAGATCTAGGGTGTCCATTTTTTTAATCCAATGGACAATATTTTGCTCGGATAGGTTACTTCTTTATGTGGGTTTTCAAATTTTGACTTTCCCCTTTTTAAAATTTTATAATTCTTTATTTTTTCTCATGATACATTTGTTACTTTATTTATCTTTGTTATTATTTTAAATAAGCATGTAGTTTTGGAATTGTGGGATGTAATATGTATGGGTGGGTATTAAAATATTTATAGATGTGTATAATAAATAATATAAGTTAAGGATGGTAGTGAGATATTTCTTTATTGAAGCCGAATTAATAAATAATATAAGTTAGGGATGGTAACCGTGGCACCTCGATATATTGTAAGTTGTTGAGTATTGAGCTAGAAATATTTGTACTGGTCTTTTACCATGGCCTATTTTTCCCGAGTACGTAAAATAATAATAATGAAATTATATACACTTAACAAGATGTGGATTTAAAAATTGAATAAATAAACCATAACAAATTGGATTACTCTAGATAATTTTTCCCTAATGAGGGACACCCATCACCGTCGTTGCCCACCATTGAATTACAATGAGTTAAATTTCGAACCTTCCATAAGGGAAAACTGTATCAACATCCCCGTGGGTTAGAGCCATCTATTATCTTGAATTTTTAGATACCAACGACTTGTCTGTGGAATCAGAAAATAGGAAGCGATATCAATGAATTTAATCTTCATGTGGTGTCTCATGAACTTTAAGCTCAATTAAAAAAAATACATGAAATTTTAGACAACCATCCAAAAACTTAGTTGGTTTTATAGCCGTATAGATTAGAGCACTACACGTCTAAGGATATATTTAGAATGGAGGCCAAAGTATGACTTAAAGCAACATACAATCTATGTTTAAGATTATCTATTATTAGAGTTAAATCATGTAACGGTTAAGGACAAGTTCTTGCCACTATACATGTATGACTCACATTAATTTTATAGTAGTGAGTTGTATTTAGTGTGTGTAATGTAATTGTGTGCATAACTAATGAGTACAAGTATGAATTTTAATGTTAGAATTGTGTATGTGTTTTAATAGATGATTTGTTATGGATTTCCAAGGTTGAGAGAGATGAACGAGGTGTTGTTGGCATTCAGATATTGATTTTAATTATATATGTTGTTGAATGAATGATCAAGTATCCTTATTCTTATTATTTTTTATGATTTCTATCTCTATTGTCTTCTATTCTATGTTGCACAATGGTTTATGCTAACTATACATATTTCATGACTCAAAAAGAGGGACCTGGTAGGTTGTGTGAGCTTCGGGTGAGCACTTGGGCATCAATATAAGTGATGTGCTAGTGCACTCGACTAAGTGTTTTAAAAAACTAAGACTACAACAAGACCTAATAATCTCTCAAGGCAGCTCAACTTCTGCAAACACACCTTGTTATCTTGATAAATATAGGGATATTTTATGGAGAATTGATAATAATTATGTTATGAAAAATATTCCATTTATATTTAAAAGGTCTTGGGAGTCAATTTCATATAAAATTTCACCTTAAAATACCCCCCCAAAGCTCTAGGAATTTTTTTTCCAAGTTTCCTCTAGTGTAAGGTATGTTGATCCCATAGTGATATTTTCAAGTGCCACATGTCAAACTTTCACTACTTTAGCACATTTTTTGTCCAAGGGTAAATAGGGGGGAAAAGAAGGGATAGAAATGGGATCCCATGTGAAAACTCATCTTTAACTAAACTTCAACCACCATGGTCAAAAAATAGTTAACAAGAAAACATAAAGCAAAGCTTAACTTGTTGTTGAGCTAAATTTTTTGCACACTTATGAATATCCACAATTTTTTTAACTTTAAAACCTTCCAAAAATCCAAAATATAACATATATTCTCCATGTCCATGAATATTAAGTGTTTTACATGGCTCTCTATCCAAAAATTAAAGCACAAGATCCCTGCGTGAAGTTGAACACAAGTTGAACTCACTACTTTCACATTGTTGGTCACTTTGGTGATTTTTTCATTGTAAAATTTTCAAGTATCCATTTACAACTTCCTTAAAATAGTAGAAAACCTGAAACCATACCTCTGAAAGTTATATTTTTCATTTTCAAGAGTTTCAACAAACAAATCACTGTGAAAATTGGAGTAAGCAATCACGGTGTAGAGATGAATCTAGTAATGGTATTTTCATTGTAAACTGACACCAGTTTGACCAGATACTAAAAATATAAATTTATTTATACATTTACATACTAATAAATAGTATTTCTCTCAAAACATCAATATCTAATCACTTAAAACATTCAGAATAATGTAGAACAACAAATAGGCAAAAACGGGAGATTTTCCCAAACTAACAGCTTCTGAAAAAGTAACCCACTAAAAATATTAAAATTCCTTAAAATAGTAAAGCATCATAAATATAGGATAATTAAGTTTTCTAGAAGCTTTAGAATACAAAAATTTAGCAAAACATCCCAAAATAGCAACTCCTAGTCCCACCTTCCAAAAATAATAAGTCACAGTTTTCAGTGGAAAAAGTTGTTGTTGGCTCTGTTTTCACTCATCTCATGTAAATTAATAATCCTCACATGGTTGTAAATTTTTTAGGTAGCTCAAACAATTAAATAAACACTCCTCAAATATCCTATAGCATTGTTCTAATCTCATTTATGTCAAGGAACAAATAGATCATATGAAGGCATAACAAGTGACAATCATGAACATTGTGAGGTCATAACAAAATTTGAAAAGAGTCAAGAGACCCATTAAAATCCTAGACTCAAAAATTACATCATCATGGTCATAATTTAAATGGGAAACTCATTGGGAAAATGAGAAACATCATGCCTTGAATCTATCATCATCTCTTTGAAAAGCAAGTTGAAGTGAGCTAGTCAAGTCATGAAAGTATTCAAACCATCATATGTGAATAATAAAAGGCTCATCCTTTATCATCGAAATCAAATGAGCATGAAGGTATGAAATAATCCCAATTCTAATTTCATTCAAGTACTCTAGAGTATCGAATAGGTTATCTTCATGTGTGGCATCATGAATGCAAGAACAATAAATCATCCCAATTTCATTCAATGTCGTAGTGTTCTTAAACACTCAATCGAACACAAGTATTCGTGTGATCATTCTCCCAAACATAAATCATTGCAATTAAAACCAAGAAACCATTGAACATGAACCTTAAAAAAGTAATATAATGAAAGGAGAGTGCAAAGTGGTTCCATATTCCATAAATATTCATAAGAAGGTAAAGCTCATCATAGATCCGATAGAGCATCTTGATTCAAGCAAGAGTGATGCATCATAGCCTCCTTATATTCAAGAGAATCCAATTATATATTTATCACTTATGGAAACCATCCCATAATGAGCACGTAAATAGGAGGTGTATAAACAAATTATGGAGCTCAAAAAGGTAAGAAGGTAATGATCTTCATTCGTAGTATTGTGTATATAAAAATGGGAAATCAATTTTTTTCATTTGCTTCCACCCACTTTCTAGTGTTCTTAAAACATCACCTAAAGCATTGTAATGTTTTCATATCTCAAGAAGGAAGTACATTTTCATCATCTTATTCCATTCCAACTGGTGGACGCTTCTCAAGAATATCATTTGGGAAGCAACCATCTATCGAAAAATTGAAACACTCATCACGGTAAGAGAAGGATAAAAATCAAGAGGTGTGAACACCATGGAGATGTATCTCATGATCATTGAAGTCATTTGTTAAATCCTAAGAACCAATAAATTGATCCTCACTCTTATTGTGATATCAAGAAGGAACCATTATGATTGATGCCCGCAGTCATCATAGGCTCACATCAAAATGTTTCACAATAATTTTTCTAAACAATCATTCAGTAGCCTAGAGTTTTAGTGTATTTTGCAAAGGGAGAAAATGGTGATTATCATTATTCAACCATCAAATATTTCTTCTTAGATTAAGCACCCGTCTCCTCTCTCTCTCTCGCTCTCTCCTCCTCTCTCTTCTCTCTCTCTCTCTCCTCTCTCTCTCTCTCTCCTCTCTCTCTCTCTCTCTCTCGATCTCTCTCGATCTCGTCTCTCTCTCTATGTTCTAATTTCTCATTGAAGAATGTAATTTTTTCTATTTCATCCTATTCACTTAAGTGACCCTTAGTTAAACATTGTAAGAGTCATTTTTCCAATAATAAGAAAAATAATCACTTCCTAGGAATATGAAAGGTCACAAGTGATGAGGACATGTGAAAGGTCATGTGGGGGGTAGATGCAAGGATAGTTTGAAATGCTAAAAATTGTGATGGCTTCTCCATTCCAAAAGGGGGTTGGAAAATTTTGATTGAATGTATGTTGTTGAGATTACCACTTCTACATAAAGTAATAAAATTTGAAATTCTTCTATTTCCTATCTCACGTTCCTCTACTCTCTCTTTCTAACATTGCATATATGATAATCTTGTATAACCAAGAAAGGTGTCTTCACCTTTGATAAATGAATCAATAAAAAAATTGTCTTTGATTTGTTATTTCTTATTATGGGTTACATTATTGTGTTATTATAATTGAATGTTTACTTACTATGGTTATTGTATGTGAATTATGTTAGTTCCTACTCATAACATTCACCCTCTCTCTCCTAATTTTCCTAACTCCCCTTTACCCCTCATCACTGCAAATTATTCCCTTGTACTTCATACAATCATTTTACCACAGGTTTAGAAGAGTGTTCCTATATGATTCTTAGCTTATTGGCCACCCACAGAATTAGGATAGTTTACATTCAATAATGGGAGATTTCCCATACACAAGAAGGAGGGGCTTATCCCCATACTTGTTATCACCGAATCACAGCACCCCTGGATGTTGATCAGATTTCTAGTTTGATCACTCTAACCATCCAGTGTGATTGGATAACATGGGTACTATCTCCAAGTTGTGGGACTTGCTACTTGAGATAGACCTCCAAAGAAAGCTGGTTCTTGCTCCTAAACTACCTGCCACAATCTACTCTAATGCAGGAGAAATTAGCTATTCTAACCTAAAATTCCAAGGGACCAGAGAGAGAGAATGCATAAAATGAAAGCCTACACTAAAGTGGTGATGCACCAGAAAAAGAGGGTGTGAGAGTAATCTCCAAATGTGTGAAATACAGAGGCAAAGTGCACACTAAAAGAGGTGATAACAGTTCATCATAATCTAGCAAAATGCATTCACAACAATATTCCAAGCACACACAATGATAATGAATTCCTGCAAGAACATAATAAATAGACACAATATACTTGTAGAAAGATTAAAGGGGCAAGAAGAAAGCAAGGAAACACAGCAGGGGAAGATATATCCACAAACTGATATTTTATTGCTTCATGATATGCACAGTTCAATCTATTACAAGATAAGGGCCTGGATCACCATGCAAGGAGTCCACTACAAGGGCCTCCAACACACTGGCTTCACAAAGCAATTTTGACAGAGCTTTGTTACCCAAAAACTCTCTCCCTTTTACAATGAGCCCAACACTCCAATTTATAGAAAAAAGAGAAGGAAAAGAGAAGGAAGAAATGGAGATCCCGAAATCTGTCCTTCAACCACCTGTAAGAGGCATTAAATTGAGTGGAATGGGTATACATTAATTGCAAAAGGCTCCCCATACTGTCCCATGTACTGCAGCAGAGAAAGAATGATGGCCATGCCTCTTAATTGCACTCCCAGCTACCAAATAAACACTGTTCTGAACCCGGCCACGTTTCCTTAAAAATATCAATCAATCTCTAATCAAATCTGGAATTTCTTGATTTCTGTGCATCGTGCTCGGAACCATGATTCCAACGGTACCAATTTTGCGTGATTTTGTTGAGAAATGCAGAAGTTATGGCCTTCTGAGTGCGGGCAGCTGTTTTGGGCCTGGCAGGCGTTTTCTGTCATTTGACGGGAAAGAGCATTCACTGACTGGAGCCGAACACGTTTCCTTAATTTAAATATATCTACCCTCATTAAAATTAATAAATCCAGTTTTTGTGGCGTAGAGGACGTCGTGCTCATTCCAGAAAGTCCAATTTTATCAAAATCGGAGCTCGGAGTCAAAAGTTATGGCCGTTTGAAGTTTCCGGACCAAACGCTGACTTTTCTTCATGTGACACGTGTCATGATTTGATTGGCTCTCGGCTCCTTCGGATTTTCGCGTCCCGGATGTCCCTTTGTCCCATTTGGCATAGTGCTCCTTGTGCTGATTTCGGGCGAGCCGGCCGGTTCGCGTCCATTTGTCCCATGCGTCCCTTTTGCCTTCCGGGCTGCCTCGACTCTTTTTGCCCGGTTCGGCCGGTTCGCACATTTTTGGCCCAAATGTGCCATTTACTTTTGGACCATTTGTTCCCATTTCAGCCGAACCGGCCGGTTCGGGTATTTTTGTTCCACTTGGCCCACTTTGTTTTGGACTGCCTGGAGTGATTTCGGCCGAACCGGCCGGTTCGGGTATTTTTGACCCAAACGTCCCAGACTGTCCCTCTCAGCAGTTAGTCAATTTTTTCTCTGTTGAACTGGCATTTCGCGCCCGCCGCGTACTTTTGTCCCATTTGTCCCTGCTGCGTTTCAGACTGTTTATGCTGATTTCGCCCGGTTCGGCCGGTTCGCGCTTTTTTGTCCCATGCGTCCCAGAGGCGACCTTGAGCAGGACTTAGCCAATTTTCATGATTTTTCCTGGATCGACCTATTTGCCTTCTTGAACCTTTTTTTTCGAATTTTCTCAGAACTTACTCTCTTCCTCTTGGACAGGGGAGTTAGACAAATATGAGGGGACCCTAGAACCATGAATTTTTGCCCTGAATCAATATAATTGCTTGCATGTTATCAAAATTACCTTGGGGGCGAATTTTGGATAACAATACTATTTGTGAAACTCAATAATTCACAACATGAAAAACTATTTTGCCAACACAATCTTACATAGAAATCTCCATTATGAGCATTAGGATCCATAATCAATTGTATCTCATCCTTTAGTAAGTTTGCAATATCACTTCCTAGAAAATCATACAAGTACCTACTATTGTTTCTCCAAAATGGGATTTATCTCTCTTCCCGAGGTGGTTTTATCTCTCCAAAATAGGTAAAATTTATCCAACTTGGGAAATAATATGTCTCTATTATGTCTCCTTCATAAATATTGCATAAACATTACATAATAAGTAGAAAATTCTCCTTTGAAATGAATAAATTCCCAAAAACGTGGGTCTAGGACTACACAGTCCCATAACATTGCCTTTTAAATAGTATTGAGCTCCCTTTATATCATTCTTAACCTGCAGGGTGAATTTGTTGGGTATTATCCTTTCGATATGGGTGAGCTAGGTTAAATTTTGTGGTGTAGCATCTAGTTAACACGATGAGATCCCTCTCCACCACTAATTCGAGTTTTTGGTGTGACGAAAAATCGTAACATGGTATCAGAGCCAGGAAGTGAAGCGCACCTGACTTGGAGTAGTACTGGGATGGGTGACCTCCCAGGAAGTCCTGATGTCATTACCTCCTAATGTTGTTGGACCTAATTTGGTGAATACATCTTGGGCCCAGGTCTCACGTGGTTGCATCTAGCTCCATCGTGCGGGGGTGTGTTGCATAGCAGCAGGTTAACACAATGAGATTTCTCTCAACCACCAGTTTGATTTTTTGGTGCAACAAAAAATCATAACAAAAATCTCATTCTCACCTTTTTCGTTTTGTATTGTAATTGTGGGGATATTAATCCCACATGGTGTGGGGATTTGTGATTCGAACGCTTAATATATCCTTGAGTGGGTATTGTCTAACGTGGCTTCAACCACACTTTAAAAAAAATTAGTTACCTAAGCCAACTCACCATCACTCGTGTTTATCCTCAACTTTTGAGGTTGGGTTTGGTTAGTTGATTTGGACATGTTGACTATGTAGTTTTTTTATAAGTTGTTGATGTATAAAATCTCAAGCTCAAAATGGAAATTCTATTTTGTTTGTTAGATTACTCACAAAATTGGTGAGGATCTCACCTTGGAACTCAAGATCGATGGCTGGTTTGTTACATCCAACTTGCCAAATGCGATAGCTTTTTGCATATTCTACAATCTTGATGCTTGGGCTTGGTTAGGTGATGTGGCTTGGTTAAATTTCTGATTGAATCAGAAATCACTATGACTTTGCAATGTATAATGTCGCTGACCTCTTAGCTCATTCCCAGCTAGGATTCCTAGCTCGGTGAGTTGGGATACTTTACAAAACTTAAAACTAATACCACATGCATCATACATGAACATCAATAATCTTAATAAGTAAAATCACATGTAATACATAGTGAAGAATGATGGTTGGGTCCCCCTACATATAAAAGTAGACCCCACTAAATTTTGAACCCCCAGTTGGAACTCTATCTAGGAACCACCATAACCATCGAATATCAGAGGATTAAACCAATATATTTCTGAAAAATAATCTACCACTTGTCACATTCTTAACTTGCTAAATCACCAATGTGTACAAACATGCGCTTTATTTTTTCCCAATGAGAAATCTTTGTGCATGCTCTATGATCTTGACATTTAGGCTCGGTTAGATGATGATGCTCAGTTAACTTTCCATTTAACTCAGCAAGCACTATGACTTGGTAATGTATAATTTGTCTCATCCCTTAGCTTAGTACCAGCTTGGTTTCCTAGCTCGGCAATATGGGATCGTTTGAACAACTAGAAAATTGTCCCACAAGCATCATACATGAGCATGAGTAAGATTAATAAGAAAAATCACAAGTAATTCATAGTGTAGAATGGCAGTAGGGTCCCTCTCTATACAAAATGTGGACCTTATTGACTTTTGGGCCCCTCTTTGGCACTCTATATGTGACCCACTTCAACCATAGAAGACTAGAGTATAAAACTAATCTTTTTCTTAGGAAGACTCTACCACTTTTCACCAACACATGTGTCCACTTGTCACATCGGTTTTGTTCAAACATGTGCTTAATTTATGTTAATGGGAGTGTAAATTTAGTAGATGATATATATGGAAGGATTCTGATCATGGTATGGAAAACCTTGGTTAAGGAAATGCATTGTCATTTCCATGGCATTGGTAGATATATTTCAAAAACCTTTATTTTTGTTAGGGGTAAAGTATTAATTATTGTTGAGATTTTTTATGATGGATATAGGATCTCTATTCTCGATCTCAATCACATTACATTCTGTTGAGTTACCCTACTCTGATTGATCAGAGTGACAAGGTTGGGAGTAGAGTCTCACAACCAAGGTTATAGTTACTAGAAATATCTATTCTTTTAGGATGAGAGATATAAAACTTAATAGCATGGAGAGGAGATGGAGGAACAAAGCAATATCCTATAGAAACTTTCAAGGGGTTCACTTGTGCCAAAAATATCCTCAGAGGTGATATCTTTATAAATTGAAGCTAAAAATAAGGCTCTAGAAATTTGCACCATAGACACAATTGTCTCTGTCAAATGTTTACATAGGGACCGATGGTGTAAGGAAATAAACCCACAGAAATAAATATAGAATCAAACCTATTATAAATATAAAATAGGGGCCGATGGTATTTGAGAAGTGACAAAAAAATTAGACATGATCACACGAGTAATAAGGTTTACACAGGGGCTGAATGCATCTAAAACTAGATGTGACAGGATCAGACAGAATCAACCCTAGGTGATGGTGTCTCTGTAAGCATATTTTTTAGGTATTTTTGGATTTTTATTTTTTTCAATGAACTAAAATTTGAATTTAGATGCTTTTAACTATTTTTACTCGATCATAAGGTATTTCATATTCACAAAGGTTCACCATAGGATGTATGCAGGCCAAAATGCATCTCAATAACTTGCACTCTTAAATCATCCATTCCAAAAGGGCATCAAGGAAATGATTATGAAACATACATGTACTGGCATACAAAGGGATATACTTTAAGCATTTTTAATGCACACTAGGGTCACATATCTAGAGAGTATTAATCCCTACACTAGGTCAACCTAGAGTTTCTAAGGCCTGCGGTCAAGATAGAGGAAGGAACCTTGTTGAGATGTTGGTATTTGGGTGTGAGAGGTATAAATCAACAATAAATGAAATAAGCATTCATGAAATAAATTAAACGAAAGCTAGGGAGCTTATAATGGATAAGAGTACTATGCTAACTAACATCAAAACATATCAAGTACTAAGATAACATAGTACAATGAAGAAGGAAATGGACTTACCTATGCAAAATGAAAAGGGATGGTTAGAGAACTCACCCTGTACCTATATGGTGGTCACTGATGTCATAGTGCCCACTTCTCTTCGAAACCTTGTGATATTGATCCTGATACTGGTAGCTATATTATGGACATTATTATAGTTTAATTTCATATGATGTTAGATGTTAGATCATGGATTATTGTGGACTTTGATTCAAATATGGTGCATGATGATTATTAGAGACATTTTAGATATTGATGATGATATATTGTTTGACATGGTTACATTATAGATGTTGTTCGAACTTGTGATATTTGGATATTTTGAGTAGACCTAGAAAATGAGAATTGAATTAAAATTGGTGATGATATAGTTGTTGGATGAAATTGTAAGTGATACTGTTGATTGTCTTGATGTTTGTTGTGATTCACATATATGACGATGATCTTGGAAATTATATTTATATTATTTGGATGTTCTAATATGGCCACGAGGCCGAAAGGAGGGTATTTATTGTTTTGCAGGTTTAAAATATCACAACAAACATCGGGGGATTGGAGACCAACCACATTGGAATTCTAGATGAATTCAACAAGGTCACCATGGAAACTTGTATTTGTTTTGTGTGTTTGATTTGTGTTAGGGATTCCCATGGGGGGGATCACCTTTAAACGTGACCAAGGGTTATGTGTATTTATTTATTTGGTTCCTTTTTATTGATGTTTGTATGTGTTTATTAAGTGATGTGTTTATCCCTTTTATTTAAATAAATTGTGGTATATAATGTGAGTAATCATATTGTTAAAATAAATTAATCAAATTGGGTCACAAGAAAGTAATTATTGGAGTGGGTGACTCTTGTATTAAATGTTGTAAGATATGTGTAAGCAATGTGTAAGTGATGTGTAAGAGATATGTAAGTAAATTTGGAGTATGAAACACTTCATCTTCTTTGGAATTCGAAATTGTCCTTGGAGACTGATTTTGGAGGCTTGTGGGACAAGTTAAACTTGTCCCATACCTCTTAAATTTGCATACCAACCTCACCTATGGTTGGAGAGTTTAAATCTAGCCTTCATTATGCATTTTTGTAAGTCTAGCCTGAATGTTTTAATTGCACTTCTTGCTTGAAATTAATTTCAGTCCTTTGGGATATGGGCTTGATTTGAGTGTGTAAGTAAGACTATCATATTATTCACCTACTTATTTATTGTGTCTTGGAGATTGAAGTTTGACTTGTGAGTTGGAGTTGAGGATGTGTGATGTGGCATCCTACAAAGATCCACCTCATCCTCCTCTCTTCCCCCTTCTATATATTCAAATTCATTTTATTGTTTTGGGGTTACACTCTTTTGGTTGCTTCACTTTTGGAATACTCCTTTTGGGGTGAATTCTTTTGCTGTTTTGGAGCTCTTGCTTTTGGAGAAGTTTTTGAATACTTTTTGCATGCCTTGTACTTGGCTGATTTGGATTTCTTGCATTGGGATAAAGCTTGTTGTTTTGGAACTTGGAACAACTCCATCATGGAGAGGTAGGAGCTTGGCTCTTGAAATGCTTCTTCTTCTATTGTGAAATTGTTATTGTTGTGAATGTTTTGGCATGTTGTGTGGGATGTTGGGTAGATGGCCAAGGAATGGTGTAGGAGAAGACTATGGGGTTCATTTTGTGGGAGGCACAAGTGTTTTGGGGAGGTATAAGTGTGGAGGGAGCTGGGATTTGGGTTCCACCTTACAAAGAAATAGCTTGCATTTCTTTACTCATTATGGGGTGCCATAAGAGGTTGGGAGGCATAAGGAAATGTGAGGAATAAGGTGGTACTTGGGGGAGGCATAAGGGCATGTCAGGGATTTGAAATTTTATATATATATATATATATATATATATATATATATATATATATACTATATATATGTATTGCGTTTTGTTTTCAGGTGGTGATACCTCATTTCCCCTTTGGAGGCATAAGTAGCATCCCCCATAGTTTCTTGCTCCTTTGGCTTGCTTGATGAAGCCTCAGTGTTTTTTGTCATGCTTTAATGTAGTTGTAAACTACATTCTTTTTTGGATTGTGTTTTAAATGTGAAAATGTTGCTTGTGTGTTGTGGAAGCCTTTGTTGCCATGAGTTGAATCACATCTTCTATTGCATTATGGTTGGGGATCGGGGGCCAATGAAGAAGGATGGCTTCTCCTTTTCATTGGATGTCTTGGTTGGGTGGAGAGCATTTTCCTTTCCCCTGCTCTTGTTGTGATCAGAATTGGAAGAATGATAAATCTACATGTTGTTGTTCTCAAGCAAAGGAGAAAAAAAATAGTTTGACAGTCCCTTGTTGAAATGAAATCTTATTGTAACCTTTCCCACTTGAAGTGGATGAACTTGTATATGTTTTGTAATGGAAATATGTTGTATTGAATATGAAAGTTATAATTTTGAAATGTAAAGGAGAGATATACTCTTGTTTCTTGTTTTGAAAGAAAGAGATGTATTTTGTATATTGTATTGTGAAAATCAATAGAAAAGAGAAGTTGTAAAAGAAGGAAATCTTGTCTTTTGAATAAAATTTGCATTCTTTTCCACAATTGGAACTACTGTTGTTTAAAATATGAGTTTGAAATGTATTTGAAATCTCTATTTGAAAGGAAGAAATGCGTGTGAGGAAAATACAGAACTCTGTCTTTTGAAATGTGTAAAATTGGAAATCAGAATTGCATTTTGGTTTTGAATAGTTTGATTTGAATCAACTAAATGTATTAGATTAGAATTGGAATGAATTCTAATACTTGGAAGATGAAAATGGAAAATAGATCCTTTAAAATTTGATCTCTATTTTGTATTTTCAAACTGGAAAATACTTTATCCAAAATGCACAGTTCAAACCTGCAACAATGAAATAACAAATTAAATGATTAAATTGAAGTAGTATGCCCTAAATGAATTCAATTGGACAAAAACACTTAAGGAATTTCTTAGAAAACTTAGCAAAATCGGGCTCAAACCATTTTGTTGTCGTTTTTGCTGTCAAAGTTGTATTTTTTTTATTGGGAGTCAATCAAACAAACTTACCTTCCAAATCCATCCTAAATCCATCTAAGAACAATTCTCCATGTCTAATTGACATGTTGAGAGAGGAAGAAGATCAATTGATTAAAATTTCATAAGTTAAAATTTACCAGCTTGCCTTTTAAAATCCTGCAGATCATTTTTCATGAAATTGACCCCTTAAACATTAACAAAATGAAAATTAATGATTCCTTATGCAAAGAGGACATCGAGATATTTCCAAAAAGTCCTCATTTTCCCAAAAATGATCTCCCAATCAAAATTTATGGCCTTCTGAAGTTTTTCTTCATTTGGCGTCAAAAATAATTCTAACTGTCAAAAAAAAAAATTGGGAAAATTTCCTTGGCAGACCCGTGGGCCCAAATTTTCCCTTAGCACTTTTTGGTCAAAAAATGCCAAAGGCATGAATTTCCCCTACCGCTCTGCTGACCCGCAAGCCTTTCTTTTTGTCAAAAATCACCTAAGTTCAAAAAAGAAATTTTGGAAAAAATTTCCCCCATGGACCCGCCACCCAGCTTTTGCCTTTTTGGTTGTTTTTCGTGGCCGCGCAGGCCCGCAATAGTTAACTTAACCTTTAAAATAATTTGGGAAAATTTTCTAAGTTTCCTCCACCACCCCACCGGCAGCCAATCAGGTGCTGCCACATGGCATCACAAGGCATCGGTGGAGGAGCGGATCCCTTTTTAGCTTAGCACTTCAGAAATTTTTTTGGGAAAAATTTCCTAAATTCTCCCATTGGCCCGCCGATCCACATCCAATGGATGGCTGACACATGTCTTCATGACACGTCTGTAGAGGCATGTGGAGCTTTTTAAGTCTTTAAACCTTTTTCTCACAAAAGTCAAATTTTTCTAAATTTCTCCGATGGCCCGACGGGCCGCAACCAATCATTGAGTGACACATGGCATCATTCGGGGAAGTCAGAGGCGCGGGCTATTTTAATCCTTTGCACTTTTAACCCTAAAGTCTAAAATCTCTAAGTTTCCCCACAAGTTTGTTTCTCCCACGACCAATTAGCGACTTGACACATGGCACTTTGGGTGTCGGTGGAGGTGTGGATCATTTGATTCCATAGTGCTTTTGGCCAAAAAGGATCATTGTCTTAAAATCCTCCGACGGCCCGATTTTCCGCCAGAGTTTAGAAATGCTGACACATGTTCTCTTCGGGCTCGTGGGCACATGGAGGCAGATCATGATTTTTTTCTAAAAGGGAAAATGTGCTAAAACTCTCCCCACTCCGCTGGCCCACGCATGGGAAAATTTTCTTCCCCAGGCCCGCAGACCCGCTCTTGGGAAAATTTTCCTCCCAAGGTCCCTGGCCCATAACTTGAGAAATATGAGGAGTTAGGAGGACTTCTTTATATCACCAGAAAGGTGAGGAAATTTCCTATCTAATGGGAATGTTTTTGGGAAGTTTTGAGTGTGCATTAATTTTGAGAAAAATCAAGTTGAATCTTTTAAGCCTGTTAGAGAGTGGTATAGTGAGAAATTACCCTCTTAACCTAATTGATTAATCTAACCCTAAGTTTGGACCTTGTGATCTTTTATAATTGTCATATTAATAAAACTATAAGCTATTAATAGTATTTTGATTTGAAACTTGCTTGCGACAACTGTTGTCTTGTAACCTGGTTGTAGACTCTTTTAAACAAAAAAAAATTATTCCATAATTTTCCTAACTAATCCTAGGTTGTTCTTGGGTCTCAAGTGGGTTGTTTTTAGCGGGCATCACACTTGGTATCAGAGCCATGGGTTCAAATCTTGGACCCTTGGGCACACTAGAAAACTTGAGACATGAACTTTAAACCTAGCACACTTTCAAATCTAGAGAACAACCTTGTTGAAATTACATACTTAGTAAACATGGAAAACTGAATAAAACTTAGAAAGAAGAACTAACTCTCACCTTGGTCTATGCAGGAGGCACAAATGGGATGAGGGGTCTTTTCACATAGACTTAGGCTTGCCACCACTGGATCATGCATGTAGCAGCCATCCTACCATAGATTTTACAGACACTCCAGGATGTTAATGCCACCTTACGTGGAGGGTCCATGGGAGCACGTGCCACTAGACATGATAGAGAGCCATTAGATGAGGCTCATGCACCTTCTCAACATAGTGATGATCAAAGAGTAGAGAAATCCCATGTGGAGTCAGCTAGAGAAGAGTCACCATAGAGGGGATAGGGAGACCAGGTTTCAGGACACAAAGATAGGTCTCAGAGCCCTAGGCTTAGGGATGAGCATGCAGAGAGGCCTAGGGGTCGCCAGACCACCACTGCAGACCATATCAGGGAGATCCTGAAGCTACAACCAGCTCATTATTCTGGTGACATAGGTGGATTTCAGGTAGAGGCCTGGTTGGTGAGCTTGAGCGGATGCTTCAAGCTTTGCCCTTGTTCTAGCAACATGAAAGCTTGTGTTGCAATCCATCTTCTAAGGGATGGAGCAGGTGTATGGTGGAGGATAGAGGAGCAGAAGCTCCATGTTGATTCTGAGATAGTTACCTGGGAGCTCTTTGAGGAGCGGTTCAGGAGCCAGATATTTATCTCAGAGGTTCATACAACAGAGGATTGATGAGTTTCATGACCTCCAATAGGCATCTCTTACAGTGGTTGAGTATGAGAGTAGATTTCTAGATCTACTCCAGTATGTTGATTACATGTAGGATGAGCGGGTGTGGATCCACAGGTTCATCCGGGGCCTGAATCTAGACATTGGAGGTGCAGTACAGATCCATTGTCCACAGACATTGGTTGAGGCCGTTGAGAAGGCCTATATAGTAGAGGAGACTCAGGGAAAGACCCTAATAGGCTAGAGACCGAGTCCGGAGCCATATACAGCAGATGCAGGACAACAGATCGAGGGGGTCAGTACCTCCTCCTCGTGGTGGACAGGGTTCAACACAGTCATCTTTTAGACCATAAGCAGTATAGCAGCAGTAGCAGCAGTAGTCTCACCCACCATATAGACCTCCACAGAGGTTTGATGCATAGAGGGGTCAGAGTATGGGGCCTCCTCCTAGGGGTCCCATTAGGACACAAGGTCACCTAGAGCTCACTCAGTAGGAGCTCACCAGTAGAGACCTCACTAGTCCACAACAGGGTCATCAAGATCCACACCACACCCCTCTAGGTACCGACTGGAGCTGCTACATAGGGGAGAGGATCAAGTGGTTGTTTTGGGTGTGGCATTACTAGACATTTTTGGAGAGACTTCCCACAAAACCCTAATAACAAGGGTAAGGACACAGATCTCAGAGCCTACTGTTGGTGACATGGGGCACAGTCATAGGATGTACATAGTGGTCGAGAACCACTAGGTAGAGCATCATAATACAGTTATTGAGACTACAGGTAACATTGGTGGTATTCCTACCTCCATTTTGTTTGATTCTGGTTCTTCTGATTCTTTTATTGCACCATCTTTAGTAGAGTGATGCAGGCTGGTGGCAGTTAGGCAGGGTCATAGTTGGGATGTTGAGATGGCTTCTGGAGCCAAGATCTCTATAGACTCCTTAGTTAAGGAGTGTGTAGTGGATTTGGGACCTTTCACCACTACCTCGGATCTTTGTATCCTTCCGTTGGGCTCTTATGGAGTCATCTTGGGCATGGACTGGTTATCTGCACATAGAGATAGAGTGGATTGTTACCACAAGATCATATCTTGTACAGATGATCTAGGAGTTGAGGCAGTGATAGCGGGGGTCAGGAGACTCATTTCTATTCACACCATCTCTGCTATGTAGCTTAAGCGGTGTGTGCGATGGGGTTGTCAGATGTTTGCTATCACAGTTAGTGACCGATCAGAGGATGGGTCTAGTGGACCATCACTAGATGACCATCCCATTTTGAGAGAGTTTTTTTGATGTCTTTCTAGGGGAGCTACCAGGGTTACCACCCCCACGTGAGATAGATTTTCATATAGATCTGGTTTGGGAGCAGAGCCTATCTCACGAGCACCTTATCAGATGACTACCCCTGAGCTCTACGAGCTCAAGTTACAGCTTGAGGGCCTTCTGGAGAAAGGCCTAATTCATCCTAGTGTATCCCCTTGGGGTGCACCGGTGATCTTTGTAAAGAAGAAGGATGGATCCTTGTGGTTGTGTATTGATTACCACCAGCTGAACAAAGTAACGATCAAGAATCATTATCCCCTTCCACGCATTGATGATTTGTTTGATCAGATGAAGGGAGCCACAACTTTCTCTAAGATAGACCTTAAGTCAGGCTACCATCAGCTGAGGATTTCAGAGGTGGACATTCATAAGACTGCCTTCTGTATGAGATATGGCCACTATGAGTTCACAGTGGTACCTTTTGGTTTGACGAATGCCCCTGCAGTGTTTATGAGTTTGATGAATGGGGTATTTAGGACCTTCTTAGATTGCTTCGTGCTCATCTTCCTTGATGACATTTTGATTTACTCACGAATGTGTGAGGAGCATGAGGGGCACCTTTGCCAGGTTCTTCAGTGTCTTCGTGAGTAGCAAGCTTTACAGGGAACTTGGAGAAGTGTGCATTCTTTCAGACAGAGGTGCAGTATTTGGGTCATATCATTTCTGGGGAAGGTATCACCATCGATCCTTCCAAGATTAGAGCTATTATGGATTGGCCAGCACCCACTACTGTGACTGAGGTGCACAGCTTCATGGGATTAGCAGGTTACTATAGGAGATTTTTTCAGGACTTCTCTCGGATTGCACACCCCATCACTTCCCTTCAGCGGAAAGGGAAGAAGTTTTTTTGGTCAGACAGGTGTGAGCAGGCCTTTAGGACACTGAAGGAATGTCTCACTACAACACCTATCCTTGCAGTTTCAGATCCACATGGTGATTTTTTGTTTGCATGGATGCTTCTTTGGAAGGACTTGGAGGTGTGTTGATGCAGGAGGGAAGAGTAGTGGCTTTTGAGTCTCGCAAACTCAAATATTATGAGCTTAATTATCCGACTCATGATCTTGAGCTTGCGGTAGTTGTGCACGCTTTGGTTTGATGGAGGCACTTTCTTCTTGGTCAGAGATTCACACTCAGGACAGATCACTTGAGTCTTCGCCACCTCTTCATGCAGTCCCAATCTCAACGCTCGTCAACAGTGTTGGATGGAGTTACTTTGTGAGTATGATATGGAGATAGAGCATGTGAAAGGGAAGGAGAATGTGGTTATAGATGCTCTTAGCAGATGGAGACATGTGGCTATGGCCACCTCAGTGAGCATAGATTTGTGGAGTAGGATTCTACAACAGCTTCCTCATGACAAGCTTCTACATTGCAGCCAGAGTAGAGATCGAGTCTCAGAGACCCCTTGAAGGGAATTTTGATGGTTTTTCTTTAGAGGAAGATGGCCTTCTTAGGCACAGAGGATGGATTTATGTTCCTAGAGATGGAGGCTTGAGGCAGGACATCTTGGCAGAGGCACATTGTGCACCCTATTCAGCCCATCCTGGGGTGAAGAAGATGCATGCCACCTTGAGACAGTTGTATCATTGGAGAGGACTTCATAGAGACGTGGCTCAGTTTGTGTCATGCTGTTTAGAGTGCCAGAAAGTGAAGGCTGAGCATCAGCATCCAAGCTGGCCTTCTCTTATCCTCATGCTATACCGGAATGGAAGTGGGACACCATTTCCATGGACTTCATTGTTGGGCTACCGATGTCGAGATACCACCATGATGCCATCATGGTCACGGTGGATAAATTGACAAAAGTGGCTCATTTTTCTCCAGTAAAGACCACTTATACAGCTAGTGCAGTGGCACAGGTATATCTTGATGAGATTTTCAGGTTGCACAGGATTCCATGGAAGATCATTTGTGACTGTGATCCTTTGTATACTTCCCATTTTTGGACCACCATGCAGTATGCCCTCGGGACGAGGATCAACTTCAGCACAACATATCACCCTGAGACTGATGGCTAGACCAAGTGGGTGAATCATATCTTGGAGGACATGCTTAGGATGTATGTTATGGACCAACAGTCCAAATGGGAGGAGTACCTATACTTGGTGGAGTTTTCCTACAATAATAGTTTTCAGAGTTCTATAGGCATGGCTCCTTTTCAGGCTTTGTATGGTAGAGAGTGTAGGACACCCCTTAGTTAGGATAGGTTAGAGGACAGGGTTTCTCTAGGACCAGCTTTATTGCAGGACATGGAGCAGCAGGTGGTTATGATCAGACAGAGGCTGCAAGAGGCACAAGACAGGTAGAAGAAGTACGTGGATCAACATAGGACCAACCATAGTTTTGATGTGGGCATGAAGGTTTTCCTTTGTGTCAGGCCACACAAGATCCCCATCCGTTATGGAAAAGGTTCTAAGTTAGCTCCTAGATTCATTGGTCCTTTTGAGATCTTGGAGTGTATTGGCCCTTTGGCCTACCATCTAGCATTTCCACCTAGCTTGTCTCGTGTACATGATGTGTTTCATGTTTCAGTTCTTAGGAGATATGTTGCAGATCCTTCTCATGTGTTAGATTGGACATCATTGCAGGTGCAGGATCAGGGGTAGGTGATGGTGGATCCCATTTGCATTATAGATCACAGGACCTTGGGCCTTCGAGGCAGAGAGATTGATCAGGTCTGGGTGCAGTGGGATAGATATGATGAGACTGTGCAGCTACATGGGAGGATGCTACTTTGTTACGAGTTCAGTTCCCACATTTGTTCCAGTGACTTCCAGGAGGAAGTCGAATCTAAGGGGAGGGGGATGTAGTGCCCACTTCCCTTCGACACCTTGTGATATTGATGATGATACTGCTGACTATATTATGGACATTGTTATAGTTTAATTTATATGATGTTAGATGTTAGATCATGGTTTATTGTGGACTTTGATTCAAATATGGTGCATGATGACTATTAGAGACATTTTAGATATTGATGTGGATATATTGTTTGACATGGTTACATTATAGATGTTTTTTCAGACTTGTGATATTTGGATATTTTGAGTAGACCTAGAAAATGAGAATTGAATTAAATTTGATGATGATATAGTTGTGGATGAAATTGTAAGTGATACTACTGATTGTCTTGATGATTGTTATGATTCACATATATGTCGATGATCTTAAAATTATATTTATATTCATTTGGATGTTCTAATATGGCCATGAGGCCAAAGGAGGTATTTGTATTTTGCAGGTTTAAAATATCACAACAAACATCGGGGGATTGGAGACCAACCACATTGGAATTCTAGATGAATTCAACAAGGTCACCATGGCAACTTGTATTTGTTTGTGTGTTTGATTGTGTTAGGGATTCCCATGGGGGGGATCACCTTTAAACGTGACCAAGGGTTATGTGTATTTATTTATTTGGTTCCTTTTTATTGATGTTTGTATGTGTTTATTAAGTGATGTGTTTATCCCTTTTATTTAAATAAATTGTGGTATATAATGTGAGTAATCATATTGTTAAAATAAATTAATCAAATTGGGTCATAAGAAAGTAATTATTGGAGTGGTTGACTCTTGTATTAAATGTTGTAAGATATGTGTAATGTGTAAGTGATGTGTAAGAGATATGTAAGTAAAAATTGGAGTATGAAACACTTCATCTTCTTTGGAATTTGAAATTGTCCTTGGAGACTGATTTTGGAGGCTTGTGGGACAAGTTAAACTTGTCCCATACCTCTTAAATTTGCATACCAACCTTACCTATGGTTGGAGAGTTTAAATCTAGCTTTCATTATGCATTTTTGTAAGTCTAGCTGAATGTTTTAATTGCACTTCTTGCTTGAAAATTAATTTCAGTCCTTTGGGATATGGGCTTGATTTGAGTGTGTAAGTAAAACTGTCATATTATTCACCTACTTATTTATTGTGTCTTGGAGATTGAAGTTGACTTGTGAGTTGGAGTTGAGGATGTGTGATGTGGCATCCTACAAAGATCCACCTCATCCTCCTCTCTTCCCCCTTCTATATATTTGAATTCATTTTATTGTTTGGGGGTTACACTCTTTTGGTTGCTTCACTTTTGCATACTTCATTTGGGGCGAATTATTTTGCTGTTTGGAGCTCTTGCTTTTGGAGAAAGTTGTAGACATTTTACAGGCCTGTGTTTTGTTGATCTTGGGCTATTTTGCATTGGAAAGCTTGTGGTTGGGAACTTGAAACAAACTCCATTATGGAGAGGTAAGAGCTTGGCTCTTGAAATGCTCTTCTTTTATTGTGCAAATGTTATTGTTGTGAATGTTTTGGCATTTGTGTGGGCTGTTTGGGTAGATGGCCTAGGGATGGTGTAGGAGAAGACTATGGGGTATTTCTGTGGGAGGCATAAGTGTTTTGGGGAGGTATAAGTGTGGAGGGAGTTGGGATTTGGGTTCCACCTTACAAAGAAATAGCTTGCATTTCTTTACTCATTATGGGGTGCCATAAGAGGTTCCATAAGGAAAAGAGGTTGGGGGAGGCATATGTCAGGGGAAATGATATATATGTATATATTTGGCAGTTTGTTCAATAAGGGTGTACTTGATAGGCATAAGGGCATGTTAGGGACATAAGGAAATATGAGGAATAAGGGGTACTTGGGGGAGGCATAAGGGCATATATTTGATATATATATATATTTGGCGGTTTGTTTTCAGGTGGTGATACCCATTTCCCCTTGGGAGGCATAAACAACATCCCCCATAGTTTCTTGCTCCTTTGGCTTGCTTGATGAAGCCTTAGTGTTGTTTATCATGCTTTAATGTAGTTGTAAACTACATTTATGTTCTGGACTGTGTTTTAAATGTGAAATTTGCATGTGTGTTTGTGGAAGCCTGTTGTTGCCATGAGTTGAAACACATCTTCTATTGCATTATGGTTGGGGCTTGGGGGCCAATGAAGAAGGATGGATTCTCCTTTTCATTGGATGTCTTGGTTGGGTGGAGAGCGTTGCCTTTCCCCTGCTCTTGTTGTGATCAGAATTGGAAGAATGATAAATCTACATGTTGTTGTTTTGGAGCAAAGGAGAAAAAAAATAGTTTGACAGTCCCTTGTTGAAATGAAATCTTATTGTAACCTTTCCCACTTGAAGTGGATGAAATTGTATATGTTTTGTAATGGAAATATGTTGTATTGAATATGAAAGTTGTAATTTTGAAATGTAAAGGAGAGATATACTTTGTTTTCTATTTTGAAAGAAAGAGATGTATTTTGTATATTGTATTGTGAAAATCAAATAGAAAAGAGAAGTTGTAAAAGAAGGAAATCTTGTCTTTTGAATAAAATTTGCATTCTTTTCCACAATTGGAACTACTGTTGTTTAAAATCTGAGTTTGAAATGTATTTGAAATCTCTATTTGAAAGGAAGAAATGTGTGAGGAAAATACAGAACTCTATCTTTTGAAATGTGTAGAATTGGAAATCAGAATTGCATTTTGGTTTTGAATAGTTTGATTTGAATCAACTAAATGTATTAGATTAGAATTGGAATGAATTCTAATACTTGGAAGATGAAAATGGCAAATAGATCCTTTAAAATTTGATCTTTGTTTTGTATTTTCAAACTGGTAAATACTTTATCCAAAATGCACAGTTCGAACCTGCAACAATGAAATAACAAATTAAATGATTAAATTGAAGTAGTATGCCCTAAATGAATTCAATTGGACAAAAACACTTAAGGAATTTCTTAGAAAACTTAGCAAAATCGGGCTCAAACTGTTTTGTTGTTTTTTTGTCAAAGTTATATTTTTGTTTATTGGGAGTCAATCAAACAAACTTACCTTCCAAATCCATCCTAAATCCATCTAAGAACAATTCTCCATGTCTAATTGACATGTTGAGAGAGGAAGAAGATCAATTGATTAAAATTTCATAAGTTAAAATTTACCAGCTTGCCTTTTAAAAGCCTACAGATCATTTTCATGAAATTGACCCCTTAAACATTATCAAAATGAAATATTAATGATTCTTGTACAAAGAGGACGTCGAGAGATTTCCAAAAAGTCCTCGTTTCCCCAAAAATGATCTCCCAATCAAAAGTTATGGCCTTCTGAAGTTTTTCTTCATTTGGCGTAAAAAATAATTCTAACTGTAAAAAAAAAATTGGGAAAAATTTCCTTGGCGGACCCATGGGTCTGAATTTTCCCTTAGCACTTTTTGGTCAAAAACACCAAAGGCATGAATTTCCCCACCGCTCGCTGACCCACAAGCCTTTCTTTTTGTCAAAAATCACCTAAGTTCAAAAAAGAAATTTTGGAAACTTTTTCCCCGCTGGACCCGCCGCCCCGCTTTTGTCTTTTTGATTGTTTTTCGCGGCGAATGCGGGGGCCGCACAATAGTTAACTTAACCTTTAAAATAATTTGGGAAATTTTTCTAAGTTTCCTCCGCCACCTTGCCAGCCTGCAGCCAATCAAGTGCTGCCACGTGGTGTCACAAGGCGTTGGAGTGAAGGAGCAGATCCCCTTTTTAGCTTAGCGCTTTCAGAAATTTTTTGGAAATTTTTCCTAAATTCTCCCACCGGCCCATCGATCTGCATCCAATGGATGGCTGACACGTGTCTTCACGACGTGGTAGATGTGGAGATTTTTAAGTCTTTAAACCTTTTTCTTGCAAAATTCAAATTTTGCTAAATTCTCCTGACGGCCTACTTGGGCCGCAACCAATCATTGATTGACACATGGCATCATTCAGGGAAGTCGGAGGCATGGGCTATTTTAATCCTTTGCACTTTTAACCCTAAAGTATTAAATCTCTAAGTTTCCCCGCAAGTCTATTTCTCCCGCAACCAATCATGGGCTTGACATGTGGCACTTTGGGCGATGCTAGAGGTGCGGATCGTTTGATTCCATAATGCTTTTCAGCCAAAAAGGATCATTGTCTTAAAATCCTCCGACGGCCTGATTTTCTTCGCCAGAGTTTAGAAATGCCGACACGTGTCCTCTTAGGGCTAGCTCGCACGGAGGTAGATCAAATTCTTTTGTTCCAAAATGGGAAAATGTGCTAAAACTCTCCGGAAGTGAAATCCGCTTTTAGCTTGCAAGGGTGCATGGGAAAATTTTCTTCCCTAGGCCTGCAGACCTACTCTTGGGAAAATTTTCCTCCCAAGGTCCGTCAACCCATAACTTGAGAAATATGAGGAGTTAGGAGGACTTCTTTATATCACCAGAAAGGTGAGGAAATTTCCTATCTAATGGGAATGTTTTTGGGAAGTTTTGGGTGTGTTAATTTTGAGAAAAAAAACCAAGTTGAATCTTTTAAGCCTGTTAGAGAGTGGTATAGTGAGAAATTACCCTCTTAACCTAATTGATTAATCTAACCCTAAGTTTGGACCTTGTGATCTTTTATAATTTTCATATTAATAAAACTATAAGCTATTAATAGTATTTGGCTTTGAAACTTGCTTGCGACAACTGTTGTCTTGTAACCTGGTTGTTCTTGGGTCTCAAGTGGGTTGTTTTTACAGGTGTTACAGATGCATCTTTCTCTCCATATCACTTAAGTACACTGAGAAAGATTTACTATTACTTGGATGAGGGGATCACATTAATCCTGTACTAGACTGATTATAGGTGACCTATTACATCGCCAAGTAACCATCACATACTCAAAATACTATCCATACACAATACAAGGGAAGATGCAAGATTACACGACATAGCACATGGTCAACAATTGGAGGTCATCCCCCCCATGGGGACCCCCTGACAATATCAAAACTAATGGAAAACTAACAACCTTACTACAAGTTGTCATGTTGACATTCGATGTATCTCAATTTAGGTGATTCCGTTATGGTATAGGATCTCCAATCTCCCATGGGTGATTTGATTGTCTAAGTGATATAATTACACTGCAAAAATCACACAATCACCTCATTTGGCCTCGCGATGGTTTTATCAAAACATTCTAAAAAGAGGTAAGGTTTAGTGACACACATAAATCAATAACCATTTGCATATAGCTAAATCATGGATCTGGATGACTAAAATATAGCTATCATTTGATCTAAAGATTTTAACAACATTCTCAATTCTATCTTTTATTAGACCTATGAAGACAAGGTTACACGATTAGTTCAAAAGATAAATCCTAGGTCAAGAACAAATAGCTAACATCTCTAAATTTTAATAATATATATGCAAAAAACACAGGATCATCATCAACATAACCATGTCCTCATTACCAACAGGCCCTCTTAAGAAGCCACAAAAATCTATAAATATGATACATCAATAACCCTTATCCGCACAATAGTCAGAATATCTCTATCATGGTAACATCATACTGAAAGACCAAAAGTGATACATTCAGGTATCCATAGGTAGGACCGTATAAGTTGGCCAACAGTATAGCCCACATCCTAACCCATATAATAATTTTCTGTACAAAGAAGAGGAGTAGGTCACTACAGAAATTATGACATGAAGCACGTAGGTTTTTAACTTATTTAACACTGTAAGAATTTCTATTCGATTATAATCATGAGATTATAACTATAAATGCCATAAATTCACGGACATAGTCACATGATATTTACTAACTTCATTTTGAATGCAATAATTTGAACCTTTTGGCACATTCTATCCTCTTCTATTATTGATGCACTGTCTATTTTAAGGACAAGTTTCAAATTTTTAGTAGGTTGCTTTTCATGGACCTATCTATCTTTGGGATAAGTCATTATCACTTCTTAATGTGAGATATTAATCATTTTGTGAATATTTCCTGATCCATCCCAGATGACCCAAGGACTTAGGATAAATTGGGATGACTTCTCTATTTTTTAGTACATGTGGGGAAGAATAGAATATGTTATTTTTAGTAAGTGGATAAAATGGCCTCCATACCTGTGACGGAATTGACTATTTTTGGATTTTTTTATCCTGTTACGAATTCATGCTCCGAATCTATACATCTGTGTTTGACTCTCAGTGGATAAGCTCAAAAATATATAAAAATCGAATTTTTCACCTAATGAGAGCTTCGGGCACGTTAAGTGTTACATGTGGAAGCAGTTACATGGAGTCACCAAGATACACTTTTAAGGTTTTCTTCCCCACCTCCGATTGAAATGAAATCAAATCTATCGGGACTAGGTTTTTCATTTGGATTTCTGTCATGCAGAAACTCTAGCTTGATCCGACTGCCAGATTGATGGGAAATCTTGCGAATTGAGAGCCGAGGCAAGAAATGGAGTTATATCCAGTTTATCAAATAATACTAGAATCTAATTAGTTTCATTCATTCTTGTAAGTTTACATCTTGAAGGCCTCTGAAAATAGAGGCTCAAGTGTGCTACAACAAAACCTTGTCACTTCAATCAAAATCTCCTCTCAGATTGTGAGATATGAGCATTTCACGGTTTTCGTGTCATGTAGGGATATTTGGCAATGATTCATACATGTGCAGACTTTTTAATCACTGAAAAATATTGGTTTCATCAGTGTTTCAACAACAAGGGAGGATGAGAAATGGGTGATAGATGTGAAATAAAATGATTGGAAGAAACAACAATGGTTGGCACACAAAATTACGCCCCTTTCCCATTGGTCCGCGTGGCGTTGTAATGACTACCTCAGAGACCATGGGGGCAATATGTGGATGGAGCACTCTGGGGATAAATTGTCTTAGTTAATTTTCTAACGTTAAGGTCGTATAAAGGTCTCGGGGCGTAACCATGAGGTTGGGCGCAATTTTTTAGGATCCTAACCGTCCACATCATGTTTGGGATGGTTGGTGCATTTTATAAAGTGCACCACTTGTTTGATTTTTTTGCATAGTCCGCATTAATTCTACCAAAAAATGTCATAGTTACTCGTTTACCTATCAATGGAGCAACTTGTTGGATGCATACCTTGAGCTCCAATGAATAAAATTTTTCTATCACTTATTTATATTAGCATTTGAATAAAGTATATTTTTGAACACAATGGTGGTTGTCTCTTTACCATGATTTCAGCCTGAAACCCACTGAAAACTAGGCATCTTTCTCTGGGATCATTTAGGTTGTGCATGTTGAAAACAATTATGTGGATTATAAACAAACTTGAGTGATGTGCAAAATTATGAGACCATTTACATTGTCTTTGTTTAGGACCACAATAGTTGTAACACATGGGAGTTGTCCGATGATATTCCCCTTTGGCTCCTATATCCTTATGGAGCTCCCGAAATCGCTTCCCAAAGCTTTAGGAGTTATTTTTGCACTGTGCACTGCTATATCAACCCTCCATGACCCATTTTTGCTACTATTGCTCCAAAATTGATTCATTAGTACAAGATTCAAATATATATTCCAAAACCATGATTGCACAATGTTCTGAATCTACTCTGAGCTTTAGCAAGATGACCTCCTCGATGATTCCAAATATGGAGAGCTTTGGATTCTCATTGCGAGGGGTGTGCACCAACCTCAGGAAAGACTCATTAGGGAATGGAACCTTTCCTTAAGCTCCTCAAAGATCTGGGATTTGAAAATCATTTTGTCTTGAAAGCGCTTGAGCATACTTATGGATGAATTTTACTACATTAGTCACCTATGGGCAATACGAATACATGTATGTCATTTCATCCACTTGTGAAACTGATGGGATAGGACCGTTATGTGAGGGCTAGGGTGATTTGGAGGGCTTGGGATGACCTTGGTACGAAAAAAATTCACATGTAGGGTATGGTATCAATTTCAATTTTAATTTTATTATGTCTATAGTTAAATTTTAAGGTGTTATTTTATATACCTTGCAATAAACTCTTGAATCACAGGATTTTACTTGAGGAAATGTTTTTGACCATGACAAATTAGGCATATAATCAAACAATTGAGCAATTTCAAAGTGTAATTACAGACTTCGTGGCATATCTTCCTTTAGAGATTGTATTCTCTTTCATATTTGGAAAGCTCACATATACTATGAGGTGGTTAGGAGATATAGATAAAACCTAAATTTGTTTATTCTCCAGGTAATGTTGACAGTGGTTGTTTTGTCTACTGCATCGCATACAAATTTAAGACTTGCAGAGACGAATAAAGATTGCCCTTGAATTATCCTCTCTATTTACAAGGAATTACACGCACATTGGGGGAGTGTTCTTTCCCCGACTGAGTCAGGTCAATCCTTGACCTAAATATTGATGCCACCACCTCAGCCATCTCCACTTCTTCGGCCACCTCCATGTAGTGTTATGCTTGGTCACATAAGCCACTCTCGCAACCACCACTCCTCCTCTCCCCAGGGTGGCCCTCCAACTCTAATCTCACTCTATTTTTGTGATGTAAAGTCCTCCATGTGAGTGATAGGCCGTAAGTAGGATCTCCACATTGGTTAATAATCTATAGCTTGGATGTTTGAATATGTATGGTTGGAGAAAATCTATATAAAACCCCTAAAGGTTGGAAAAATTACCTGAGATGCCTTTATAGATTGTAGAGTATAGATCAAATTAGGATGGACTGTGCCTAGCATAAGTTGATCCCCGTTTTTTGCTGAGCCATCGAGTAGAGATTTAATCCCTCATTTTCAGAGATGAATCCTCCTCAACTCTTGGAGAGGCAACATGTGCTTGATGCTCTCTGTTTTTCTATAGATATAGCTTATCCTTTTTCCCGCACACGCATTCACATGTCTATCACATGCACGTACGCACACACGCATGTACGCGCACGCACATGCACGCACACACTCGTTTTTGGGACCGTGTTGTCTTTAAAAGTCGCCCCTATCAAGTTTTGTAACTCTGAATATCATTTCTTTATTACATATACATGGGAAGTTACCAGATAGTAAGTTTAGGTAGCTAGTTTAAATATAATCTTATGTGCAACATTCTATAATATAATGTCATTTTAGTTTTACCATCTTTCAATGCACGAATTAACAAGTTATAAATGTCCAATATGATTTTGGCATCTTCTCATTTAATTATTTTATATTTAAGACTATTGGGTAAGTGATGTTCCTAGCATATTAAATTATGAGCATCTTCATTTTCAATGTTAATGTTGCTTCTTTATTGTACTAATAAGAACCATTTGAATTACGACCATGTGACTATTTTTTTCAGTATTATATTTTCTTCACGTATTGAGGGCATATGACACCATACTTAGTTTATAATTTCTAATCTCTTAATGTGTATGGGTAGGACAATGTTCATAGTTGAAAAAGAAATTAAAAATGTTAATCTTTCACTAAATATGGTGGTGCTCTCAACCGTAGCCAATCTTGATCTCGAGACTTATATAGTAATTTATATCTCCAAATTCACTTGAACTATCACAATATCTATGCTAGAAACCTTACATTATGTATTTAACCTTTCCAAACACTTCAATATATTATCTTTAATATATTATACAAAACTATTCCATATAAAACTGAGTTATTGATAGTCTATAGTTTCAATGAGCATCTTAATTACAATTTAAAATATGGGTTTTTGGTGTAATGGTATCTCTTATAACACTCTATTTACATATCTTAAGTTTGTACAAGCTATAGGTGTGATGCCCCCACCTAATATCAAACAAAGGCCAAATACATATATGACCTCTATCTAATATTAATCAAAGATTTTCTAAATTAGAAGTAGTTGAAGAGCCTAATACTTAAAAATAAGCATTTGTTGTGGTTAAATTCTTTATCAATAACAAAGGAATAGACTTGACTGTATAAATATTAAAAAAATGATTAAAAGCTAAAATAAATTTATTTTTAATTTGAAATCATATATGAATACCATTTGAAATTAAACTTAAACCAATACTTTAAAACATGTTCAATTCAATTTAAATGAATGAATATCATTTTAAATCCAAAACTTATCCTTAAAACAAAATAATTACATTAAAAAAACCTTGAAGGATGAGATATTTCCTCAAGATTTGGGAAGCTCGCTTCTTTTAAGAAGTTTGATGCATATAATTATTTTAAAGTAATATGTTCTATTTATGTCGTGACAATATCGACTTTCTATATATTATTTATCAGGACGCCTCCATTTAAATATGCAGGTGAGCTGACTTAACCACTAAATCCAATCTTGTGATTCTCTTTCTCATATCTTCCACACCAAATTTGTTAAATATATGTCACTAATTACACATATATTTTGTTATTTAAATTCATTGTATTCCACTGGCCATACATTTTAAGAGATGCAACTACAACCCGGAAAGGACTAAAGTAAACATAACATTTACAATAGATATCCTTAAACAAAGACAAAATAACAAGGTCATGGTTTAATAATATTTGACCCAATAATAGAACTTTTTTCAACATTTTCTTCCATAATAATCGTGGATCTCCCTTCCCTTGATTTAAACATTTAACATGGACAAGGGCTGTCAAGTATTTATTTTTTAGCACAGTTATTTTCATTTGTCATTCAAGGTGATAATTCACAAATCATTCAGGGTGATAATTGACAAGGACAAGAGAAATACGTGGCCATGGATATGTCAGTGTGCTCACTGGAAGTGTGAAAATAATAAATGGAAAATCAAAAGTCTACACTATAGCGCAATCACATTAAATGGGTCTTTGAGACAGTTATGGATAATAGTTTGTTTGATTACTTGCAACATTAGTGAGTTGTTCACCTTGGAACTCAAGTTTGACGGTTGATTTGTTGTGTCCAACTCTCCCAATGAGTTATATTTTTTCATGTTCTACGATCTTGATGCTCGGGCTCGATTAATTTTCTTCTTGACTCGAAAATCATTGTGACTTTGCAATGTATAATGTGGCTCACCCCAACTCACCCCTTAACTTGGTTACCTAGCTCGATGAGTTGGGATACTTTGAACAAGTTGGAACTCATCCCACATGCATCATACTTGAACATCAGTAAGCTTAATAAGTAAAATCATGTGCAATACATGCTGAAGAATGGTGGTAGGATCCTCCTATATAAAAAATGCGGGCCCCATCGGATTTTAAGCCCCTCAGTTGGAACTCTATGTGGGACCCACCTGAACCATCAAAGGTTAGAGAATAAAACCAATATTTTTCTCAAAAATTATCTACCACTTGTCACCACCGCATGTGTCGACTTGTCACGTTCTCAACTTGCCACATGAGCATTGTGTACAAACCTACGCTTTATTTTTGCCCAATTAGTTAGCTTTGTGCTTGCTCTATGATCTTGAAGTTCTTGGTGTAGGATATTTACCATGTATATATTTTAAGTACATGGATTTCCTTCAAATAGGTGATTCACCATGCTTAGGTGTCCTAGGGTGTCATTATGGCCTTACACGCCTCATAGAGCGTCATAGGAGTTACATTTGACCGGCTATTCGAGGAATGTAACTCCCACCTCTTAACGGTTACATTTGTGGGGGAGTTACACACCCCACTACTATATTTATACCATTTCATCTTGAGAAATACAATGGAATGGAATAGAGTATGGGATTTGAGCCATTTTTTCCTTAATGCATGCACGTTTCTCTCATGGGTGATTTCTTTCTTTGATCTTGAAGCTACATCATTTTGCAGTTGAGTGCAACATTTTGATGCTCACGGATTCCCTCCAGATATTCTTCATTCCTTTGACATGGGGCCCACACCTCTTCCACTGTCAGAGGAATGACAAAGATCTGGAGGGAATCCGTGAGCATCAAAACATTGCACTCAACCGAAAAATGATGTAGCTTCAAGATCAAAGAAAGAAATCACCCATGAGAGAAATGTGCATGCAATAAGGAAAAAATGGCTCAAATCCCATACTCTATTCCATTCCATTGTATTTCTCAAGATGAGAGGGTGTACATATAGTAGTGGGGTTTGTAACTCCCCCACAAATGTATCTATCAAGAGGTGGGAATTACATTCCCATAATAGTCGATCAAATGTAACTCCTATGACGCTTTATGATGCGTGTAAGGCCATAATGACACCCTAGGACACCTAAGAATGGTGAATCACCTATGTGGAGGAATCCCATGTACTTAAAATATATGCATGGTAAATATCCTACACCAACAGAAGCTTGGACTTAGTTAGGTGATGTGGCCCGGTTAACTTGTCATTTGACTTGGTAAGTACTGTGACTTGGAAATGTATAATGTGGCTCATCCCATCTCACCTCTTAGCTCAGTCCCAGCTTGGTTTCCTAGCTTGGAAAGTTGGGATCATTTGACCAACTAGGAAATTATCCCGCATGCATCATATATGAACAACAAATACAATGCACAGTGAAGAATGGCGGAAGGGTCCCCCTCCATAAAAAAAGTAAACCCTGCCAACTTTTGGGCCCCTATTTGGAACTTGATATGTGACCCACCTCAACCATCGATGAATAGAGGATAAAAAAAAAATTTCTCAGGAAGACTCTTCCACTTTTCACCATCACATGTGTCCACTTGTCACATTCTCAACTTGCCACATCAGCATTATGAAAACTTGCACTTTATTTTTGCCAATGGGAGTTGAAATTTAGCAAACAAAATATTCCTCATACGGACTTTGGTTTACCTCATTCAAAAGGTTTGTAAAATATTTTGATGATTAATTTTGATGATTAATTTTGTATGCAACTAGTTTTGGGAAGTTTAGCAAATAAAATGATCTAGCAATTTCCTTGATTTACATCTCCCCACTAAAAAAAACTTTTTACCACCAAAATTTTCCACTCCAAGAAAATGAAGGTATAACTTCCTTATTTTTGGTTGATTTCCTTCTCTATTGAACAAAAAAATATTCCTACACCCTTCTGGTAACTCAGGGTCATTACCAATAGAAAAAAATTTATCTCACCTTGATCACTGATAACTATGACAATCTCTCCTAATAGGGAGTGATTCTCCTTCTCCAAAAATGGAAATTATCTATAAAGATAAATTCTCCACAAAAGGGGAAAAAAAAATTCTCTCTAAATATGAGGTCGATTCTTCCATTATGGAGCTATGTCTGAAAGTGTATTAATAAGTGTTTTTTTCTCCTAGTTTTAAGATTTAAATTGTCCCAAATTAGAAGTAATGAAGAATATTTGCAAACAGCCTCCTGTCTCTCCCATCTGAACCTCTAGAATCACATTGTCTCTATGTTTTTTCTAGAGATTCCTCTTATCCACTACATTCTTAGAGGCTAAAAAGGGATTTTTATTTCTACTTGCTTAAAAAAAGGAAAACAACGCATGATAACACAAGTAATTTTCTTCATGGATACATGTTAGCATCCCTATATTACATTAAAATCCACTTGTACAATTTTCCCCATTTTAGTGTCTTATGGTTTGTTACAAAAATACTTGGATTTTTCAGTTACAAACATTGCCCACTATTCAGGTCTTATTAATTACATACAATAAATTACACATTTTACAAAATACATTTTTTTCAAATGCTAACAAATGAATGCCAACATATATTCATGAAACAACAGTACTTGTTACCTTTTGTAATGATATCATGACACCTCATCTTCCATCTTAGAATATCACTATGACTCACTGTACTACCCACTTCCCTTCGACACCTTTTGTTATTGATTATGATATTGTTGACTATACTTATGGATGATATTGTAGCTCTTGATATGACATGATGATAGATGATAGAGATCAGGGACTATTGTTGATTTCGATTCACATATGATGCATGTGGATTATTGGAGACATTTTATATTGATGTTGTTATGATGTTGACATGGTTGTGTGTGTGTGTGTGTGTGTGTGTGTGTGTGTGTGTGTGTGTGTGTGTGTGTGTGTGTGTGTGTGTGTGTGTGTGTGTGTGTTTGGACATGTGTTATTTCGTCATATTGAGTAGACCCAGAAAATTGAATTGATCTTGTGATCATATGATTATGGATGAAATTGTAAAGGATATTGTTGATTTCCTGGATTATGTTTGATTCATATATATAGATAATTTGGAGTTTATATTGTATATTTATTTTGGATGAATTGATGCAGCCACAAGGCCGAAGGAGATATTCATGTTTTGTAGGTAAACATGTCACGAACAAACATCAAGGGATTGGAGACCAACCACATTGGAATTCTAGATGAATTCAAGCAAGGGTCACCATGGCAACGTGTATTTGTCTGTGTATGTGTGTGTATGAATAGGTGTTAGAGGTTTCCATGTGGGGGAATCACCTTTGAATGTGACCAAGGGGGTTATGTGTATTCTTTTATTTTGTTCCCTTTGTTTAATTTTAGTATGTGGTTTTTAGTGATGTATTTTCCCCTTCATTATTTATTTAATTGGTGTCAAGATTAGGGAGTAATCATATTGTTAAATTAATTAAAATGGGTCAAAAGAATGCATTTATTAGAGCCGATGGCTCATGGTTTATGTGTTGTAAGTAATATGTAAGTACCTTTGAGTGTGAAACACTCCACTTTCCTTTTGAAATTCGGATCTGTCTTTATGGACTGATTTTGGAGGCTTGTGGACAAGTTAAACAAGTCCCACAACTCTTAAATTGTCTATACCAACCCTACCTATGGGATTGGGGAGTCAAAAATAGACCTCATTATGTATTTTGGGAAGACAAGTTGTAATTTTTTATTGCACCTTCTTGCATGAAATTAATTTTGGTCCATAAGGGTTGTGGGCTTCGATTGTGTGTGTAAGTACAATGTCAGTTATTCACCCACTTATTAATTGTGCTTTGGAGTTTGAGGTTGACTTGTGAGGTGGACTTGAGGATGAGTGATGTGGCATTCATGACATGAAGCCACCTCATCCTTCTCTCTCCCTTTTCTATTTATTCGACATTCTTTTGCTATTTTGGGGTTACTTCATGGGGTTACTTCATGTTGGTCTGGTGCTGTTGCAATTGGAGAGAGTTACAGGATTTTGAATGCTTTTGGATTTGTTGGGTGCTTTGGGACTGATTTGGATTTTGAAAAATCTTACTGTTTAACTATGTGGATCAAGCTCTATCATGGAGAGATAGGAGCTTAAATCTTGTAAAAAGGTTTTCTTCTGTATATTGTGCTTATGTGAATGTTTTTGAATGTTTGGTATGTTTGTTGGTTGGTTGGGTAGATTTCCTAGGTGTGGTGTAGGAGAAGACTATGGGGACTATTTTGTGGTGAGGCATAAGAGTTGTGGGGAGGCATAAGAGTTATTTGTGGAGGGATTTTGGGTTGGGTGTTCCACCTTGGACAAGAAATAGCTTGCATTTCTTACTTTTGGGGGAGGCATAAGAGGACTTGGGGGAGGCATAAGAGTATGTAGGGGTTTGAGATGAATATTTTGGCAGGTTTTTAAGGTGGTCACCCATTCCCCATTGGGAGGTATAAGCAGCTTCCCCCATAGATCTTGCTCCTTTGGCCTTTGTGTGATGAGGCCTCATATATTTTGTTATTGTCCTTCTTGTGACTATAACTACATTTTATTTTAGACTGTGATATGATTATGAAATTTTTTTGTGTTGTGGAAGATTATCTTGTTGCCATGAGTTGAATCCATTTCCTATTGTAATGTGGTTGGGGCTCGGCGGCCAATGAGGAGGATGACTTCTCCTCTTCATTGGAATTTTGTGTTGGGTGGAGAGCATTGCCTCTCCCCTTGTTTTGTTGTGACCAATTTGAAACATGGAGGATCTTTCCTTGTTGCTGTATGTGGAGCTTATGTGAAGGAAATTTTTGCAGTTCTCTTTGGGTCCCTTATTGTAAAATCTCCCACTTCAAGTGGATGACTTTGTAATAATAGTTGCAGTGAAAATTTTCTCAGTGTTTGGATATGAAATTTGTATTTGTATGTGAAAAAGGAATGAGAAATATTTATTTGGCGTATTTTGGGAAACAAAAAAGAAGTGTAAAAGGAATTATTTCATTTAATTGGATGTTGATTTACTTTTCATCAAATGGTGTTACTCTTTTTTAAAACTTGTTGTTGTAAGTATATTGTAAACTCTCTATTGAAGGATGGAAATGCTTGTGTCAATATTATTACATTCCTCTGCATTATTTGATTGGCACATTTTGAAAATAGAATTGCACTTTCTTTTCACGTATTGAATTAATTAAAGTTAAACATTGTAAACTAGATTGGAATGAACTTAACATTTAGAGTATGGTAAATGAAAATAGATCAATTTGGGTTTAAGTATGTTTTCCATTTGAATTCACTGTACAATCTGCAAATAAATATTAAAAAACATACAGAGTACCCTGCAACAATGAAAGAAAAAATGAAACTTAAAAATGAACTAAGGATGAACAAATCATATCACAAAATAGTTGCATTGCCCTATTAATTTATTCAGAACTCCAGTAATCAGGCAAGAGGCATAATAATGCAATTTCATGGAAAAGAAAACAAATTCGTATTGAAATCTCAACCGTTAATATTTTATCCTTGCAATCCATTTGAAATATTTCAAGTTTATTTCTCCATGCCTGTTTGGTGTGTTGAAGAATAAAGAATAGCGGATTAGACCAATTCTGGCAGTTGAAAAGTTTAGTTCACATTTTTATGGCAGGAAATATGTTTTTCTAAAATTCACCCATATAAGTTTTTTAAAAATAAGATTTTTTTCTTCCTATATAAAGAGGAGTTTGATCCCTTTCCAAAAAGTCCTCATTTGCTCAAATCCGAGCTTCCAATCAAAATTTATGACCATCTAAAGTTTGGTTTGCAAAAATTTACTTTTTTTCAAATTCCTCCACGGCCCCATAGCCCCACCAATTCGTTTTTGGAAAAACACCTCTGCGGGTTCGCAGGCCTGCACCTTCAAACTTTTCTTTTGAAAAGAAAAATTGGCACAAAATCTTAAGTCTCCCTGACCGGTCTGCTTCCCTGCCTGTCACTGTAGGTCTGACATGTGGATTCTTTGGGTGTTGGCGGAGGAGTGAATGGTTTTAGACCCTTATCTCTTTAAAAAATAATGGCAAAAATTCCTAAGTCAGGCCCGCTAGCCCTTATTCCCATAGGTCACTGTTGGACTAACACGTGGCTTCGCTAGGCATCGGCGAAGGCGCGAGTTATTTTTAACCTTCACGCTTTTTAACACAAATTTCAATATTTCTAAGTTTTCCCTGACAGTCCTGCTTCCCCACTTGAAATTTTGGGCATGACACGTGGCATCTCTGGGCATCGGTGGAGGCGTGGCTCATTTTAAAACCTTTTTTACCTTTTTAACAAAGGAGTTAAAATGCAAGTTACCTCCAACGACTTGCCTTCCCATGTGGGCTTAAAATCATGCCACGTTTCCCTGTACGGCTTGGGAAAATTTTCTTCCCTGGGAAAAGTCTTCCCTGGGGAGGCCCACCTTTGGGAAAATTTTCTTCCCAAGGCCCGTAGGCCCGCCTTTGGGAAAAATTTCCTCCCCAGGCCCACCAGCCTGTAACTTAAGAAATATGAGGAGTTATGAGGACTTCTTTATATCATTGGAAAGGGGAAGATATTTCCTATCTAATGAAATGTTTTTAGGAAACCCTAAGTGTGTTAAATATGTGAAAAATCAGGTTGAAGTGCAAATATGAGTCTGAGAGTGGGTAAGTGGGAAATTACCCCTTTTTAACTTAAATGTTTAACTCTAAAGCATGGGTTGACCTTTTTAAGGGGTCGTGTTAGGGGATAAGAGAATGTTTTTCTATCCCATGTAAATAAGAACCTTGGTTATTATTTAGACCTAGTGAAATTAAATACCTTGGGCATTTAATTGTCTTTGGCCCCTTTGACCCTCTAAAATTAATTAAGGAATATTTAAATATAGTGTTAATTTAATTATTTATTAAATTAACACCTAAGAGAAATTTAACTATATTTGGATTAATTACACTCATTAATTTTGTAATGTGGATCTAATGTTTGTTACAATGGGAAAATTTCATTTATTAAATTTTAATTGACTTTGAATCTTTGTTGTGACAACTGTTGCTTGAAAGCCTGGTAGTGGTCATGCTTTTGAAAGAAAAAAAATTATTCCATAATTTTTCTATCTAAACCTAGGTTGTTCTTGGGTCTCGAGTGGTCATTTTAGTGGGCGTTACACTTGGTATCAGAGTCATGGGTTCAAAGCTTGGACCCTTGGGCACACTAGAAAACTTGAGACATGAACACTAAACCTAGTGCAATATTAAACCTAGCACACTTTTAAATCTAGAAAACAACTTTGTTTGAAAATTACATATTTAGTAAACATGGAAAACTGAATAAAACCTAGAATAATGAACTAACTCTCACCTTGGTCTGTGCAGGAGGCACGAACAAGACGAGGGGTCCTTTCACATAGATCTAGACTTGCCACCACCAGATCATACTGTAGTAGCCATCCTACCTCATATTTTACAGACACTTCAGGATGTTAATGCACTTTACACGGAGGGTCCGTAGGAGGATGGTCAGCCAGACATGATAGGGAGCCATCCATTGAGGCTCATGCATCTCCTCGACATAGCGAGGAGCATAGAGGAGAGAACTCCTGCATGGAGTCAGGAAAAGCAGAGTCACCGCAGAGGGGACAGGGAGACCAGATTTCTAGACACAGGGATAGGTCTCAGAGCCCTAGGCTTAGAGATGAGCATGTAGAGAGGCCTAGGGGTCACCAGACTACAAGCTGTAGACCATATCAGGGAGATCCTAAAGCTACGACATCTCATTATTCTGGTGATACAGGTGGATTTTAGGAAGAGGCCTGGTTGGTGAGCTTGAGCGGGTGCTTCAAGCTCTGCCCTTGTACTAGCAACATGAAAGCTCATGTGTTGCGATCCATCTTCTGAGGGATAGAGTCGGTGTCTGGTGGAGGATTGAGGAGTAGAAGCTCCACGTTGATTCAGAGATGGTTACAATGGGAGCTCTTTGAGGAGTGGTTCAGGAGTAGGTACTTATCACAGAGGTTCATTCAGTAGAGGATAGATGAGTTTCATGACCTCTGACAGGCATCTTTGATAGTAGCTGAGTATGAGAGTCAATTTCTAGATCTACTCCAGTATGTTGACTACATGTAGGATGAGCAGGTATGGATTCATATGTTCATCCAGGGGCCTGAATGTAGACATTGGGTGGTGTGGTGCGTATCCATTGTCCGCAGACATTAGCTGAGGCCATTGAGAAGGCCTATATAGACAGAGGAGACTCAGGGAAAGACATAGTAGGCTAGAGATAGAGTACTGGAGCCACATCCAATAGATGCAGGACAACAGGTCGAGGGGGTCAGCTCCTCCTCCTCGTGGTGGACAGGGTTCAGCACAGTCATCTTTTAGCCACCACAGCAGTCAGCAGTAGCAGACCCACCCACCATACAGGCCTCCACAGAGATTCGATGCATAGAGGGGTTGGAGTATGGGGCCTCCTCCTAGGGGTCCCATTAGGACACAGGGTGCACCAAGAGCTCAATCAGTAGGATCCTCGTCAGTAGAGACCTCAGCAGTCCATAGCCAGATCATTAAGATCCACAACACAGACCTCTAGAGTACCGGCTGGAGCTGCTACTCATGGGAGAGGACCAGGAAGTTGTTATGGTTGTGGTGTTGCTAGAAATTTTTGGAGAGAGTGCCCATAGAACCCTAGTAACAAGGGTAAGATGTAGATCTCAGAGCCTACTGTTGGTGACATGGGGTGCAATCATCAGATCTATGCAGCGGTCAAGAACCTGCCAGGCTGAGCATCAGAGTACCTGTGATTGAGATGACAGGTAGCATTGGTGGTGTTCCTACCTCCATTCTATTTGATTCTAGTTCTTCTGATTCTTTTATTACACCATCTTTGGTAGAGCGATGCAGGCTGGTGGAAGTTAGGTAGGGTCTTAGTTGGGATGTCGAGATGGCTTCTGGAGCCAAGATCTCTATAGACTCCTTAGTTAAGGAGTGTGTAGTGGATTTGGGACCTTTCACCACTACCTCGGATCTTCGTATCCTTTTGTTGGGTTTGTATGGAGTCATCTTGGGCATGGACTAGTTGTCTGCACACATAGACCCAGAGTGGATTGTTACCATAATATTATATCATGTAAAAATGATCTAGGAGTTGAGTCAGTGATAGTAGGGGTTAGGAGACCTGTTTCCATTCGCACCATCTCCGCCATGCAGCTTAAGCAGTGTGTGCGATGGGGTTGTCAGATGTATGTTGTCACAGTTAGTGACAGATCAGAGGATGAGTCTAGTGGACCATCACTTGATGACCATCCCATCTTGAGAGATTTTTCTGATGTCTTTCCAGGGGAGCTACCAAGGTTACCACCCCCACATGAGATATATTTTCACATAGATCTGGTTCCGGGAGCAGAGCCTATCTCACGAGCACCTTATCGGATGACCACCCTTGAGCTCTGTGAGCTCAAGTTATAGCTAGAGGTCCTTTTGGAGAAAGGCCTAATCCATCCTAGTGTATCCCCTTGGGGTGCACGGTGATATTTGTAAAGAAGAAGGATGGATCTCTGCGGTTGTGTATTGATTACCACTAGCTGAACAAAGTAACGATCAAGAATCGTTACCCCCTTCTGTGCATTGATGATTTATTTGATCAAGATGAAGGGGGCCACAATTTTCTCTAAGATAGATCTTAAGTCAGGTTATCATTAGTTGAGGATTACAGAGGTAGACATTCATAAGACCACCTTCCGTATGAGATATGGCCACTACGAGTTCATAGTGGTGCCTTTTGGTTTGATGAATGCCCCCGTCAGTGTTTATGAGCTTGATGAATGGGGTGTTCAGGACATTTCTTGGATCACTTCATGCTCATCTTCCTTGATGACATTTTGATTTACTCACGTACGTGTGAGGAGCACGAGGGGCACCTTCGCCAAGTTCTTTAGTGTCTTCATGAGTAAAGCAACTTTACGGGAACCTGGAGAAGTGTGTATTCTTTCAGGAAGAGGTACAGTATTTGGGCCACATCATTTCTAGGGAAGGTATCGTAGTCGATCCTTCCAAGATTTGAGCTATTATGGATTGGTCAAACACCCACTAGTGTGACAGAGGTGCACAACTTCATGGGTTTAGTAGGTTATTACAGGAGATTTGTTCAGGACTTCTCTCGGGTTACGCACCCCATCACTTCCCTTCAGCAGAAAGGGAAGAAGTTTGTTTGGTTAGACAGATGTGAGCAGGCCTTTAGGAAACTAAAGGAATGCCTCATGATAGTGCATCTGTTCTTGCAGTGCCAGATCTGCAGGGTGAGTTTTTCGTATGCACGGATGCTTCTTTGGCAGGAGTTGGAGGTGTGTTGATGCAGGAGGGCAGAGTAGTTTCTTTTGAGTCTCGCAAACTCAAATATTATGAGCTCAATTATCTGACTCATGATCTTGAGCTTATGGTAGTTGTGCATGCCTTAGTTCGATGGAGAAATTTCCTTCTTGGCTGAAGATTCACACTCAGGACTGATCACTTGAGTCTTCGCCACCTCTTCACGCAGCCCAATCTCAATGCTCGTCAGCGGCGTTGGATGGAGTTGTTTTGTGAGTATGATATGGAGATAGAGCATGTGAAAGGGAAGGAGAATGTGGTTGCAGATGCTCTCAGCAGGAGGAGACATGTGGTTATGGCCACTTCAGTGGGCACAAATTTACGGAGCAGGATTCTACAAAGCTTCCTCATGACAATTTCTACATTGCAGCTAGAGTAGAGATCGAGTCTCAGAGACCCCTTGAAGGGAATTTTGATGGGTTTTCATTAGAGGAAGATGGTCTTCTTAGGCACAAAGACCAGATTTATGTTTCTAGAGATGGAGGCTTGAGGCAGGACATCTTGACAGAGGCACATCGTGCACCCTATTCAGCCCATCTCAGGGTGAAGAAGATGCACGCCACTTTGAGATAGTTGTATCATTGGAGGGGACTTTGTAGAGACGTGGCATATTTGTGTGTCACTCTGTTTAGAGTGTCAGAAAGTGAAGGCCAAGCATCAGCATCCAGCTGGCCTTCTCTTTCCTGCATGCTATACCAGAATGGAAATGGGACACCATTTCCATGGACTTCATTATTGGGCTACCGATGTCGAGATACCACCACAACGCCATCATGGTCACGGTGGATAAATTGACAAAAGTGGCTCATTTTTCTCTAGTGAAGACCACCTATACAACTAGTGTAGTGGCATGGGTGTATCTAGATGAGATTTTCAGATTGGCACGGGATTCCTGTGGAAGATCATTTGTGACCTGATCCTCTGTATACTTCCCACTTTTGGACTACCATGCAGCATGCCCTCAGGATGAAGATCAATTTCAGCATGGCGTATCACCCTGAGACAGATGGATAGACTGAGTGGGTGAATCAGATCTTAGAGGACATGCTTAGGATGTATGTTATGGATCACCAGTCAAGATGGGAGGAGTATTTGTACTTGGTGGAGTTTTCCTACAATAATAGTTTTCAAAGTTTGATAGGCATGGCTCCTTTCCAAGCACTGTATGGTAGAGAGTGCAGGACACCTCTTAGTTGGGACAAGGTTAGAGGACAAGGTTTCTCTTGGGCCATATTTATTGCAGGACATGGAGCAATAGGTGGTTATGATCAGACAGAGACTGTAGGAGGCACAAGACAGACAGAAGAAGTATGCAGATTAGCATAGGACCGACCATAGTTTTGAGGTGGGCATGAAGGTTTTCCTTCATGTCAGGCCACATAAGAGCCCTATCCAATTACGGAAAAGGTTCTAAGTTAGCTCCTAGATTCGTAGGCCCCTTTGAGATCTTGGAGTGTATCAGTCCTTTGGCCTACCGTCTAGCGTTGCCACCTAGCTTGTCTCACATCCATGATGTGTTTCATGTTTCAGTACTTAGGAGATATGTTGTAGACCCTTCTCATGTGCTAGATTGGACCTCATTGTAGGTGCAAGATCAGGGGTAGGTGATGGTGGAGCCCGTTCATATTATAGAGTGTAGGACCCTGGGCCTTCGAGGCAGAGAGATTGACCAGGTTCGGTGCAGTGGGACAGATATGATGAGACTACTGGCTACATGGGAGGATGCTACTTTTTTATGAGTTCAGTTTCCACACCTATTCCAGTGACTTCTAGGAGGAATTCGAGTCTAAGGGGAGGGGGATGTAGTGCCCACTTCCCTTCGACACCTTTTTTATTGATTATGATATTGTCAACTATACTTATGGATGTTATTGTAGCTTTGATATGGCATGATGCTAGATGTTAGAGATCATGGACTATTGTTGATTTTGATTCACATATGATGCATGTGGATTATTGGAGACATTTTATATTGATGTTGTTATGATGTTGACATGGTTATGTGTGTGTGTGTGTGTGTGTGTGTGTGTGTGTGTGTGTGTGTGTGTGTGTGTGTGTGTGTTGGACATGTGTTATTTTGTCATATTGAGTAGACCTAGAAAATTGAATTAATCTTGTGATCATATGATTATGGATGAAATTTTAAAGGAGATTGTTTTTTTCCTGGATGATGTTTTGATTCATATATATACATAATTTGGAGTTATATTGTATATTTATTTTGGATGAATTGATGCGGCCACAAGGCCGAAGGAGGTATTCGTGTTTTGCAGGTAAACATGTCACAACAAACATCGGGGGATTGGAGACCAACCACATTGGAATTCTAGATGAATTCAACAAGGGTCACCATGGCAACGTGTATTTGTTTGTGTGTGTGTATGAATTGATGTTAGGGGTTCCCATGGGGGAATCACCTTCAAATGTGACCAAGGGGTTATGTGTATTCTTTTATTTAGTTCCCTTTGTTTAATTTTAGTATGTGGTTTTTAGTGATGTATTTTCCCCTTCATTATTTAATTATTGGTGTCAAGATTAGTGAGTAATTATGTTGTTAAATTAATTAAATGGGTCAAAAGAATGCAATTTATTAGAGTTGATGGCTCTTGGTTTATGTGTTGTAAGTAATGTGTAAGTAACTTGGAGTGTGAAACACTCCACCTTCCTTTTGAAATTCGGATCTGTCCTTAGGGGCTGATTTTGGAGGCTTGTGGGACAAGTTAAACTTGTCCCACACCTCTTAAATTGTTACACTAACCCTACCTATGGGTTGGGGAGTCAAAATTAGGCCTCATTATGTATTTTGGGAAGGAAAGTTGTAATTTTTTATTGCACCTTCTTGCATGAAATTAATTTTGGTCCTTGGGGTGTGGGCTTGGATTGTGTGTGTAAGTAAAAGGTCATTTATTCACCCACTTTTTAATTGTGCTTTGGAGTTTGAAGTTGACTTGTGAGGTGGAGTTAAGGATGAGTGATGTGGCATCCTACATGGAGCCACCTCATCCTCCTCTCTCCCTTTTCTATTTATTCGAATTATTTTGCTATTTTGGGGGTTACTTCATGGGGGCGGTTACTTCATGTTGGTTTGGTGCTCTTGCAATTGGAGAGAGTTAGAGGATTTTGAATGCTTGTGGATTTGTTGGTGCTTTGGGACTATTTGGATTTGAATAAGCTTGTTGTTGAACTTTTGGATCAAGCTCTATCATGGAGAGGTAGGAGCTTGACTCTTGTAAAAAGGTTTTCTTTCTGTATTGTGCTTATGTGAATGTTTTTGAATGTTTGGTATGTTTGTTGGTTGGTTGGGTAGATTTCCTAGGTGTGGTGTAGGAGAAGACTATGGGGATATTTTGTGGGGAGGAATAAGATTTGTAGGGAGGTATAAGAGTTATTTGTGGAGGGATTTTGGGTTGGGTGTTCCATATTGGACAAGAAATAGCTTGCATTTCTTACTTTTGGGGGAGGCAAAAGAGAATTGAGAGGCATAAGAGTTACTTAGGGGGGAGGCATAAGATTATGTAGGGGTTTGAGATGAATATTTTGGTGGGTTTTTAAGGTGGTCACCCATTCCCCATTGGGAGGTATAAGTAGCTTCCCCCATAGATCTTTCTCCTTTGGCCTTTTTGTGATGAGCCCTTATATATTTTGTTATTGTCCTTCTTGTGACTGTAACTGCACTTTATTTTGGATTGTGATATGATTGTGAAATTCTTATTTTTTGTTGTGGAAGATTTTCTTGTTTCCATGAGTTGAATCCATTTCCTATTGTAATGTGGTTGGGGCTTGGGGGGCCAATGAGGAGGATGAGGCTTCTCCTCTTCATTGGAATTCTTGTTGGGTGGAGAGCGTTGCCTCTCCCCTTGTTTTGTTGTTACCAATTTGAAACATGGCGGATCTTTCCTATTGTTGTACGTGGAGCTTGTGTGAAGGAAAATTTTGTAGTTCTCCTTGGGTCCCTTATTGTAAAATCTCCCACTTCAAGTGGATGACTTTGTAATAATAATTGCAATGAAAAGCTGCTGAGTGTTTGGATATGAAAGTTGTATTTGTATGTGAAAAAGGAATGGATAAATATTTATTTGGCGTATTTTGGAAAATAGAAAAGAAGTGTAAAAGGAATTATTTCATTTAATTGGATGTTGATTCACTTTTCATCAAATGGTGTTACTCTTGTTTAAAACTTGTTGTTGTAAGTATATTGTAAACTCTCTGTTGAAGGCTTGAAATGCTTGTGTCAATATTATTACATTCCTCTGCATTATTTGATTGGCACATTTTGAAAATAGAATTGCATTCTTGCTTTTCATGTATTGAATGAATTAAAGTTAAACATTGTAAACTTAGATTGGAATGAACTTAAAATTTAGAGTATGGTAAATGAAAATAGATCAATTTGGGTTTAAGTATGTTTTCCATTTGAATTCACTATAAAATTTGCAAATAAATATAAAAAATTATATAGAGTACCCTGCAACAATGAAAGACAAAATAAAACTTTAGAATGAACTAAGGATGAACAAAACACATCATAAAACAATTGAATTTCGTAATAATTTATTCAGAAACTCCATTAATTGAGAAAGAGGCATAATAACGCAATTTCACATAAAAGAAAAGAAATTCGCATTGAAATCTAAACCGTTAATATTTTATCCTTACAAATCTATTTGAAATCTTTCAAGTGCATTTCTCCACACATGTTTTGGCATGTGTTGAAGAAGAAAGAATAGCGGATTAGACCAATTCTGGCAGTTGAAAATTTTTAGTTCACATTTTTATGGAAGGAAATACGTTTTCCTAAAATTCACCCTTCTATGTTTGATTGAAAATAATATTTTGTGCTTCCTATGTAAAGAGGAGTTCAAGCCCTTTCCAAAAAGTCCTCATTTTCTCAAATCTGAGCTTCCAGTCAAAAGTTATGAGCACATGAAGTTTTGTTTGCAAAAAAATAACTTTTTTCAAATTCCTCCATGGCCCCCCGCAACGCCACAAATTCACTTTTGGAAAAACACCTCCGCGGGTTCACGGGCCCACACCTTCAAACTTTTATTTTTTAAACAATGGCACGAAAATCTCAAGTCTTCTCATCGGTCCGCTTCCCATCCTGTCACTGTAGGTCTAACACGTGGCTTCTTCGCACGTTGGTGACAGGTGCAGATGGTTTTAGACCCTTATCGCTTTTGGATTTTTTTAAAATGGAAAAAATTCCTAAGTCACCCCCGCTGGCCTGCTTTCCTGCAGGTCACAATTGGACTGACATGTTGCTTTGCTAGGCGATCAGCAGAGGCGTGGGTTGTTTTTAATTGTCACGCTTTTTAACACAAAATGCCAATATTTCTAACTTTTCCCCGACGGTTCACTTCCTCGCTTGAAATTTTGGGCATGACACGTGGCATCTCTAGGCATCAGCGGAGGCGCGAGCTCATTTTAAAACCTTTTGCCTTTTTACCCAAAGGGATTTAGAATCCAAGTTACCTCTGATGACCCACCTTCCCATGTGGGCTTAAAAACATGCCACGTGTCCCTTGTGGCTTGGGAATATTTTCTTCCGTAGGCCTCGCAGTGCTGGGTGCCATTGGGAAAAATTTCTTCCCCATGCCCATTGGCCCGAAACCTTTGGGAAAAAATTCCCTGGGCCTCCCCTAGCCCGTCGGCTTGTAACTTAAGAAATATGAAGAGTTAGGAGGACTTATTTATATCATTGGAAAGGGGAAGATATTTCCTATCTAATGGAGATGTTTTTAGGAAACCCTAATTGCATTAAATATGTTAAAAATCAGGTTGAAGTGCAAAGATGAGTCTGAGAGTGGGTATGTGGGAAATTACCCCTTTTTAACTTAAATGTTTAACTCTAAAGCATGGGTTGACCTTTTTAAAGGGTCGCGTTAGGGGATAAGAGAATTTTTTCTATCCCATGTAAATAAGAACCTTGGTTATTATTTAGACCTAGTAAAATTAAATACCTTGGGCATTCAATTGTGTTGGCCCCTTTGACCCTCTAAAATTAATTAGGGAATATTTAAATATAGTGTTAATTTAATTATTTATTAAATTAACAACTAAGAGAAATTTAACTATACTTGGATTAATTACACTCATTAATTTTGTAATGTGGATCTAATGTTTATTACGACGAGGAAAATTTCATTTGTTAAATTTTAATTGACTTTGAATCTTTGTTGTGACAACTGTTGCTCGAAGCCTGGTAGTGGTCATGCCTTTCAAAAAAATTTATTCCATAATTTTTTCTATCTAAACCTAGGTTGTTCTTGGGTCGTGAGTGGTCGTTTTAGTGGGCGTTACACTCACGACTCTAACTACTTATTACATTTCATATAATTGTATTTAACCTCAACACTAGTTTTTGAAGAACATTTTGTTAAGTTCCCTCTTACTCCAAAATTTGTCTTTACCCATCTTGTCACATTTACAAAGAAGGTATAAACCATAAAAATTTACAATATTAACATGCATATGAGAAGGAAAATAATTTGATACAACTTTCTATCAGTTTCTCATATTGTTTCTCCTCAAATGGATATTTGATCCAGTCTCTACCTCAACATTTTTACTGAAACAATGAATTAGTTTCTCTTGTATATAATAGAATTAACATATGAATAGGAGGTTACAAAATAAACATGCTAAATACATTTTAGCTAAGTAAAATAAACTACCTATAATGGAAAGAAAATATATCATCAAACCATTCTAGTAAAGGTTCGTATTTCAGTTATACTTTGTTATTGGGTTTCACGAAGTAGTCTAGATTCTACACGAGACTAGATTGTCTATCAGACTATTATTTTTTGTTCCACTCTCTATTTATGAAGTTCTTGATGTATATTTCTAACATTTATCAATCTTTTTTTCCACTCATTTGACAATGAATACCAAAAAAAAATCATATTCCCTGTATTTTGTTTAGGAGGATAGTCTTTATCAAACTTCCTTAATATGGATTTTCTCTTCCAACACATGGCCACACAGTAGTTACATAATCCAAAAACAAATACTTGGAAATGAATACCTCAAATTTTTTGTTACCTGATCAACCTTTACGTAATTGAATTGTACATTGTATTATTTACCTTTCCCAGACTTTCTAGGACTTTTTCTTGTGCAAGATGACTGAGGTGAAACTATTTTCTTTCACATTTTGCATTTACTCACATCATTACTTTGTGAGGTTTAACCAATTTTCAAAGCAATATCATCCTCATTGGTAGGATTATCAAAACAAATATTGTTTTTACCTTGAATAAGATGATTTTGGAGCTCTAGTTGTAAAGGCTCTTTTGTTGTTTTTGGAGCTTTCCCCAATTTTTATCTTACCACTATCATATCCCAATCCTACTTAGCCAGGTCTTTCCTCTACTTGCATGGGATTAGTAATACCTTGGACATTTATTCCAACGCCCTTTCCATCAAAACCCATATTTTTAAGTAATTTTGGATCTAGTTACCTCTAGTATGATGCCCAAACTTACCAAAATCAATGCTTGATTCATGATGGTAAAAAGGTAAACATGACGATTCACTTACAATGCATTCATCAGTGGTAGAGGGTTGTGTTTTTATGATAGAATTTTTCTGTCTCCTCGACATCATCACCATTTTTATATCTTTCCAAGATCTTATCTTTGGCCTACAAATCATATTGTAATGTATACTTGTTTTGGCAAGCACTATGACTTGGAAATGTATACTTTGTCTCACCCCTTAGCTTGGTCCCAATTCGGATACCTAGCTTGATGAGTTGGAAGAGTTTGAACAACTTTGAAATTTTCCTACATGCATCATATGTTAACATCAGTAATCTTAATAATTAAAATCACATACAATGTAGAGTGAATAATGACGGTATGGTCCCTCTCCATACAAAGAGTGGACCCCACCGACTATTGGGCCCCGATCCAGAACTCTATATAGGACCCACCTTGACCATCGAAGACCGAAGGCTAAAAATCTTCTTTTTCTTAGGTAGACTCTACAACTTTTCACCACCACCTCTTTCCACTTATCATGTTCTCAACTTGTCATATCAACTTTTTTGTAAGCCTCCACATTATTTTTTTATTTTACCAATTTTTTTAAATTTTTATTAATGGTAAATAGTTTTTTGAAAGGGACTACACCCTTATACAAGAAGGCTTAAAAGCCAGATTTAATGATTATAACATAGAAATAAAGATCAAAATCAGTATAAATAAATAAATACCAACAACAAAAAATAATCTACTCAGAATAGAACCAAAAAATAGTAACGCATTAGCATAACAACAACTGATGCACAATGACAAAACTACATTGGCACAACAATGCCAAATCAGAAAAAAGGATGTTGTTCGGAAAAGAAAAATGAGGTGAATGGAATAACTGAACAACATAAAAGAAAATAATCATCCAAGTGGAGTACTGTTATTCTTAGAAATATTTTTTTTTTGTTTATGCACCGTTACCTAACCTGTTGAATCCTCCTTCATTAGAAGAGGAGGAGTATTTTCCTTATCTGTATTTACTCAAGCTAGGACAGTAGTAATGTTAGCCTCGTATTTTTCTTTATCCGCATTGACTCCAGTTGGGAAAACATTGTTGTTAGCTTCAGATAAAAATTTTACATTTTCTTTGATACCAACAACAAGAATTTTAGATAGCGGGGTTTCCAGAACATATTCAAATTCAGCTTCTGAATCTGCATTTGAATCAAGATCATGTTGATGGAAAATCACAGCACCCATGGATTTCTGTAACTCGATGGGTTAAGACTTTTAGTGTGATTGCATAACATGGAGCTTTTCCCAAGTGTGGGACCTTGTGAAAACGGGAAAGCTCTCCAGATGAAGGTCGGTTCCTATTCCTCTGTTCAGATGCACACGTAAGAATGCAGAGGGTTTACTAAAAAACCTAATCTAACTTACCAAGGAGACAAGGTAAGAAGGTGCATAAAAATAAACCTAAACTAACAAAGGTGACGCACCAAGGAATGAAGAAACATTTGTCTTGCCAATAAACACAAACTGTTAAAATGTAATGCAAGATCATGCACAGATAACCAGATTTGCAGTGAAATATCAGGAGGATGCAAATGAACATAGAGAGGTTTGAGAATCATCCATAGATATGCATTATTTGCTCCAAATATTGACACAATACACTACAGAATTCCAAGAGGCAAAGTTGCATTACAGTTTTAGATGGGAGGTTTGAACTCCACAAATTCACCTGCCAAAGAGAAGAAGGGAGGGGAAAATCAAGAATGTCCAACCTTTAGAAAGAAGCCCCTCCTTAAAATTTATAGGGAGAAAAAGAGAGGGAGAAGAGAGGAATTCGAAATCTAACCCAACCACCTCCAGACTGCACTTAAACTCATCTCATTATGGCAATAGGTGAGAACCCTGGCAAACCCAAAATATGGCGAACTGTATTTTACATTTTTTAAGAACTTGTTCGCACCTAATTAAATATATCTAGTCATAGTTGGACAGAGGACCTTGTAAGCTTTCCGAAAAGTCCAACCTTGCATTAATCGGAGCTCCCTGTGAAACGTTATGGCCATTTGAATATTCCCCAAGTAAGGGTCCATTTCCAGTCAGGGTTTTGGATTCTCCTTTACATTTGCATCGGGTTTAGAGGATGCCTCGACATGTGTTTGATGCTTGTGTTTTCCCCGAAATCCGCTTCCGCCACTATTGCCAAGATTTCCTTTGTTTCGGGTTCATAAATTGGACTTGCATATGCATCAGGTTTGGAAGGTGGCTCAACATGTTTTCACCCCATGCTTTCCCGACTCCAAAACCTGATTTTCCTAGGTAGTGTTTCGGGTTCTCGGAACTCCCAAGCATCAGGACATTCCTTGCGATTTTCATGCTTCATGTCTCATGTTTCTCGAAACCCAAAACCTAAAATTCCTTGTGTCGGGTTTTTGGACCTCTCCGACAATTTTCCTTGTGTCAGGTTTTTGGACCTCTCCGACATATTTTCCTTGTGTTAGGTTTTTGGACCTCTCCAACATATTTTCCTTGTGTCGGGTTTTTGGACTTATCCGACATATTTTCCTTGTGTCGGGTTTTTGGACCTCTCCGACATATTTTCCTTGTGTCATTTTTTATATTTACCCGGGGGTAGATATATACAACAGATCCTCTTTGGCTTCAAAAACTAGGTGTTCTGGGAAGACATCTTTCCACCAGTTGTGTCTCTCATGTTCACACTTTTCCATCCCACAATCAGTGGAATTATGACCTAAACAGAAACATCTCCTACACCTAAATTGTAGGCCTTCATATACCAAAGGTTGTGACCATGTTCTACTTTGCACTCTGAGATCAATGGTGGCGGGAAGGTTTGTAGATGTGTCAAGTTCCACCAAGTTCTTGGCATAAGTAGTGTGGGTGTAATCAGTAATTTGAGAATCTATATAAATTATGGTTCCCCAAGGTGTTACCAATAGATTTCAAACAATCCTGACTCCAAAATTTCAAGGGTAAATGGGGTATCTTGATCCATATGGGTTTACAGGAAAATGATTCAATGAGCGGGTTAAAAGGATGGGAACTAGGGTATAATGATCAAGTACTTAGATTGGCAGACCCAGAGCTTAGAAGCAATGGTGTTTCTATCCGCTATTGAATAAAAAGACATAATGAAAATACCTTTAGCACAAGGATACAAATCGAACCTTCCTTCAATAATCAGAGTCCAGTGATTAGAGATCCAAGCATGAAGATTAGGAAGGTTGGGCCATAGTCCCCTAAATCTGTAAATTAACGCATGTTCCTTGTACTAGTTTTAAGAGGAGATGACCTCTTCCCCAAATGTAATCCATTGGGTAATGTCTTCATATTTCATGTGGGAACCTTTTCCATTTAATGCATCTTTAAAAGAAGGTAAAGGCTTGGTAAAGGAACCCCTACCATTCCCTCCATTGCCCTTACCATCAATGATCTCCGGTTTGGTAGAGTCAATATAACCTACACTTTTGTCCTAGTTTGTAGCAAAGGTAAGACTGATCCAAGAGAGATTTAATTTTTCATATTTTTGTGGATTCCTGTCTCCATCGAGCACATTGTAGTTTCCCTAGCTACCATTAAAGAGGCTCCTACATAGAGGTCCTTTAGCCACAAAGATCTCAGGAAATAGATCATTGGAAGAGGGAAGCAATTTCTGATGGCCGCCTCCACCTTGCTCATAGATTTCTCCCTTGTTTTCATGTACACCCTAAGAACCAAGGTTGTCGCTTGGGGAACCAGAGCTAGCATGTGGGTCGGCCAGAACCCTAGCTTTTGGATGGACATCACCAGTGAAACCACCTCCATCATGAGCAAGATGATCTCCTTCTTTCCCTCCCTGTTCGACAGAACACTCTGACCGCTAGTGTTATTGGAAAGGGTTTGTGAAATAGAGTTGGATGGGGTCTTACTACTACCATTTCCATGAGATCCATGGTGGTCGCTTCTAGAGGAACCATCGCAATTTAGGGTTTGAGGTGAGGTGAGGCGTTTAGGGTTCGAAGAGGATCTCGCCATTTAACTACCAGTTGGATATGAACTTCAACAAATAATTTCTTCCTCATATGGACTCTATTTAGCCTCATTAAAAAAAATTCAAAAATATATTAATGATTAATTCTGTATATAAACTAGTTTTAGGGGGTTAAGGAACAAGATAAAACCAGAAATATTGACCTTGGATCAATGTACATGGTGGAGACCATGGCACATAGATAAAGTGACATGAAAATCATAAACATTAAGAGTATAAATTAGTACATGTGTATATAATTAGCAATAATAATATAGTTATATTCAATAAAGATGATTCCAACAATAAAAATAGTCAACATATCATAAGAAGTAGTAATAATATCAATGTAGAAAGAGTTACATGTTATAAGTAAGAGTGGTAATAGTATATGTGTAAAAAGATAGAAATAGTAGTATAGATATATGTAATCAATAGTATAGAAACATAGTCACATGGAGGCATAGGGCTAAAAACATGGGCCACAAAACATATATCAAAATATAATTGTAATAGAAGGTGTTGTAGGCCATATACATAAAAGCAACTGTATGCACTCAAGATAGGAACATAACCACAAACATGGGATAACCACAATGTGACAAGAAAATCAAGGTGCTCAAGCCATACATAATAAGGAATCATATAGTTCAAAGAAATCCAATAGTCAATTATAAGAAATGAGTCAAACAACATAGTAATAAAGTAAGAAATTAGCCCACATAAGCAAGTAGTGATAGTAATATATATGTAAGCAAGTATATCAAACAAGTGATAGTAAACAAGTATATAGGTTAACACGCTACACAAGACATGCGTGTCAATCATATTAGCCCAAAATATAACATGATAATGTGGCTCTCCCCCTTAACTACTAGAAAAACCAGGCCACCATCACTGCCTATTTCCGAATTTCTTCCAAGGAATAAACTAGCTTTGTGTTAGTCATTACATGACAGTAAGAGAAGGTGCATGGAATTATTTGGGAAATTCATATTTATAAGGAAAAATATTTGTTGTCATGAAAAAAACATTTAGGGTTAAAATTTTAAATTTGACTTCAATAGTATAGTATATATATAGATATATATATAATCTATCTAGACTATCAATCGCATGTATATAATGCAATGTGAACGTCGAATAGTATATGTTATTTGATTTAGTGGGATAGTTACTACTTTTGTAGTTGATGTTGATAAGGGGTGTGCCCAATCCAGATGCACCATTTGTTTTTGGGGGTCAAACACTGCATTTTCTTTCCTTGAGTCTTTAGAAAAAATTGTATATGTTTACGCAAGGAACATATTGGACCAAATTTTGGGGATTTTAAGTCTAGTGAAAATATGGGTTTTTATAAAGGGAAGAAGGCAAGGTGGCACTTCTAAGGAATACATGAATGGAGAAAGCCGATTAATAGAGATGTGATTTTATGTTTTTTAAAATGGGCCACAATCTACCAAAGTCATTCAAATCCTTCTAAGAACCAACAAATAACAAAAAAGGTAAAAGGCATGAAGCTGGAAATACTAATGGACACGGTAAAGAATGCAAAGTAGAAGTATTTGCAAATAAAAAAATTTTAAAAAGTAAACAGGAGGGAAAAAACTAAGTGTTATAACTGAAATCCTAGGAATCTAAAAATGATTGTTTTAAATGGAAGCAAGATGTGGTGTCTCCTCATAGGCATGAAAAATCATATTAAGGCAATGTAGTAGCATTTGAGCTATGTATTGGGAGATGGCTACATAGGTACTAAAATCCAAGTGGACTATCCATATGAGTCATAGTGCTTTATGTATTGTCAGAATACATAACAAGGTTTTATCAACACCAATTGAAAAAATGGGTTCTGATTGTATGGTGACTTCAATCATGATGGAGGTCTTCATTATACAAGGACACACACTTTTCTTTGATATTTATTACGGATCATGTTTGGGAAATTAATCATCCATAATTTATAAAGGAATCGGTACATTAATGAATTATAGAAACTGTTAGGGATAAAAAGGATCAAATAGGTTATATAGAAAAAGATTAGGTGTTGCACAGGTGTGCAGTTAGGATTTTCAAAGACAAGAGACATTGTGTTGTATTTTTTAATTGGGTTTTCTGTAAAAAAAAAGAATTGTGCTCCATTAGAGTGAGCTAACCTCAAAAACATGGCCTCAATTCAGAAAGGCTAATGAATTTATTACATATTATGTCCCATATTGTTATGTGTTTTCTATTGAAGCCTTATCACCATCACAAGATCCTGATCATGCCTTTAATTACAAAAATGGTAAAATGGATATTGTTGTAAAACCCCATATGCTATGTGTAGTCTTTTTTCGTAGAAACCAATTACGATGATAACCTATTCTGAACATCAAACCTGGTAAATCGTCATCATTGTTGAACAAGAATACAAACAATTGATGAAAAGAGTTACAAAATTTCTCAGCCAAACAAGGAAGCTCATAGTCCGTGCAACAGTGCTCTATGAGGACCTCTAGTTCATCTCGTCTCAAAAGGGAGTTTTTTATGTCCATAACATGTAAAAGTCAATTGTGATGCATAATGACTTCTAAAGGTTTCTATAGATGTCATTCTAAAACAAGGAATCGAGGTACTCATTATTACTCTAACAAAGGGCAACATAGAATTTTGAAGGCCAAACATCTCCATAGTTACCTAACTTCCAAAAAATGTGAGACATCCTTTTTAAAGGATAAAATAAATTTTTGACTACAGTGGAAGAGAATCCAATATAATGTGTAGTAAAATGGAAGAATGTAAGGAAATAACCCTATGCACACCATGCAATGTGATGTAACAGTATAATGGAAGAGAGAGAAAAAATAATGGGTCATAGACTCACAACGATGTAATCTGAGATTTAAAAAAACACCATGGAAGGAAAGAATACAGTAGAAAGGGGAAACTGTTGATATTGCAGCAACCTACCGGGATCCTGGGATTGTAAAAAGGATCTTCTAGTTTGCCTTAATTTGCACCAGGAAACGACCCTCTGATCGACCCACCATGCATGATGTTGTTAGAGTTCTAAATTTGATGTTGTCAATGCCTGCTCCTAAGCAAGTTCCTAGTATCTGATCAAACCAACTAACCCCATACAAATTTCATATTATAAGGAGAAAGCCAATAAATTGACAGACTAAAGAAAACCAACGAAAGATTATTTCATAAAAGAAAAACCCATACATTTTCTCCACAAAAGCAATGTTATTTTTTTTCTCAATGGCAATGATGTACTATCTTTAAACAATAGAATTCATTAGATAGATTAATAAGCCACGTCACTTATCCTTAACATTGAACATGTGATGACTACTTTTGCACTAAGAATCTATACACCATAATATGATGGTAGATCTGCCCTGGTTTGTAAACTGTATTGGGAAATTTTTGGGTGGTGGACACCATCAAGGAAGGTCTGGGTCTCTAAGGACAAGGCTGAATATTTCCAATAGATTGCACCTCCTTTTCCCACAGTCGTCTTCAACATATTTGAACTATAAAATTACAAGCTCGAAGTAGTTGTCCACAAATTTAGAATCCTACCATTGAAATCAACCTTCACTCTAACTACATGTCTTAGAACACGGTTCTTCTTTGGAGGGGTCCAAAGCCATATTTATATCATACCCTCCAGGCACATTATTTATTCTACTCCCAACAGTGGTCTCTTTATTAAAATCACAGGGGTGTTCCTTGTACATGCACAACAACCCTTGTTAGAATAAGATGTTGATCCACCGGAGTATAAGTGGAAGCCTATATTTTCACTTTATTATCAAGTATGGTTCTGCTACTCTTATGTCCTGCAAGGTTCTAATAAATATGTTGCACCAAGCAAATAGGGTGGCCTTATTTCTGGGATCACCCTCATAACAAGTTTCAACTCCTTATTTCGAGTTATGGTATATGTAGCATATACATCAAGGGAATCATAACAACCATCAATCAACAAAATTTACATTAAACAACATATAAATCAAGATCATCAAGAATCATAACAACCATCAATCAATAGAATTTACATTAAAGAAAATATGAATCAAAATCACCAAGGAATCCTAAAAAACATCAATCAATAGAATTTATATTAAACAATGTAGACTTCTTGCCAAAAATATAATCATTTTTTTTTAAAGAAATGAAAATGGGAACTAACTGACCATAGAGTGCATTATTCCCATCATTGGTAGTCAAATGGTTAGCTACTCTCCCCACAATTAGACCAAATTAAGGGCCTAAAGTGCCATTTTGCATAGATTTAAAGCAAGAAACACAATAAATTAAATCAGACACATATCATATAGGAATCAAATGAGTCAAAGCCAAGAACAAAACAAAAATATAGTGAAATATACTTTGTGTGGCCAAAATAATGACTATGAATATTGAATTAAACTGATACCCACATCCTCAATTTGGATTTAAAGCAACATCCAATATTTACCTTTGGCATCCGAGGCAACTACAGACAATAGAGTGGGTGCCTTCTATTTTATAAACATTATCAAAAGATGAAAAGATCCATTTTTAACTGGAACCCCCCTCATGCAAATCAAAGTGTGGCAAACAGATGACACTCAAACATTTAAAAGTTAGATTTTTGAGATTGTTTCGACATGTTTCTATTTATGACATATATATCTAGATTATCTATATTCAATCCTCTCTCTTATTGCCTTTAATGGTGTATGTCTATATACAGCTCTTTGTGGAGGAACAAGGTCTACACATATCTTTTGGAAAGGAATAAAATAGACACACCTCTTATGGAGGTATTTGCCTTTCATATGTTGTAATAATCTTAAATAAACATGGATTATAATCGATGAAGAATCATATTGATTGGTTTTCAAGAAAATATTATCGAAGATTCTCTTTCCTAATGCCTAGCCTGAGATGTTCACTGATTTTCAAGGTCTTGAAGATCATTTGGGAGATATGGACTTAAAAATTGCTGGTACAAGGAAAGGAGTGACAGTTATACAACTAGACATCAAACCTGTCGGGATACCTCACAATACTCTTTACGAGTGCCTTGAACCTGGCTTAAAGGCTCATGCTAAGATTTTAGATTTTATGAATCAAGAGCTAAAAGAGACATGCGAAAAAACTAAACGAAATTCTCCACGAATAGGTAAAGGCATAAAAAAAAATCAGAGATACTGAGTGATGCTTATTCATAAACTATAATCTTGTAAACAATGACACTCAGACATTTAAAAGTTAGATTTCTGAGATTGTTTCGACATGTTTTTATTTGTGAAAGATATATCTAGATATCTATATTCAATCCTCTCTCTTACTGCCCTTAACAGTGTAGGTCTATACACAACTCTTTGTGGAGGAAATTTTAAATAAGGTTCTTATCAATTTTACAATGTTGGACATCTCACCTGTTTTCCCCAACCTCAACATGGATCTTGGCTGCCATTAAGATCAAGTAAAGCCCAAGAATAATGTTGGAAGATAGTGACCATAATATTAAGCAAAGGAAAAATCTTCATTGAAGGAGGACATGTTAAGACTAGTATTAGGTTATAATTACATACTTACAATAATCAGGACAGGTATAGGCATTCCACAACCATTTTAAGCTTCAATTAAGGATTTCAAGTATCAACAGTCAATATCTTTTGTGTAATACTCTTATGGATTAAGTTGTGTATACGAATTTATTTTTAGTTCATTGCAACACAAGTAGGATTCCATATAACTCCAGTGATTATTTTATCAATTACAATTACAACAATGCAAAAAAAACTTTCCTCAGAGCAAAATTGTAACTACAGATGATTTTTCACGGAAAACCCTAAACCAATTGTAAATATAACATGCAACTACAAAACACAGAAAAACACAAAAAACGTTTGGACCCCCGTCGAAACTATCAAAATGGCCGTCAAATTTAATCGCCTTGAAAAAACGACCGAAAGGGCCTTTCCCATAGATGGAAAGCCTTCGGCGTAATTATGTGTCAAAAACTTGAAATATTTTTGCATGACAGTTAGCCTCCTCCCGTGATCAACTCACATTAACTTAAATATTTTTGCATAAGACTCTTCCGAGACTAGTTAACAGCAAGCTGAACAAGTCTAGGTATTTTGTAAGGCCGGTTATAAGCGAACTTTCACAAGTCAATCAACTCCCACCATTGTAAAATAAGACAGTATCCTTGGATGGCATTAAAATATTAGAGAATACACGGGATAAAAGAAAGCCATGGATATGCCAGTACCTAAGCTCACCAGAAGTGTGAAAATAATAAAAGGAAAATCAAAAGTCTACACTGTAGCATTAAATGGGTCTTCGAGACAGTTGTGGATGACCTTTCTAACTGCGAAAACGATATAGCATTGATGTAAATTGTTGACATTCAGCACTGCCAGTCGTTGCATATTTAAGGCTATTCAGCCATACAATGCAACTGGCAAGTCCATTATACACTTTATACTTGTATAAAAGCCCACCATGCGTGTTTAGAGAAGTTAACAAACACAGTTCCAAGTTTTTTAGGCAATGGATTCAAGACATGCCCTTTCGGTGCTTGCTTTGGCAGTCCTTTTGCTCGTTGGAGATGTTGGGAGCAGCAGAGTAAGGCTTACTCAGCAGACTATTTCCCAGCCTGACTTGTTCAAGGGTGGACTCGGCAGAGGGCGTGGAGGAGGTGGAGGAATTGGTGGAGGCGGCGGTGCTGGTGGTGGTTTAGGCGGTGGTAGTGGTGCTGGTGGCGGCTTTGGTGGTGGAGGAGGGGCTGGTGGTGGTGGAGGACTAGGAGGGGGTGCAGGTGGAGGCTTTGGCGGTGGCGGAGGAGCTGGCGGTGGAGGCGGAGTTGGGGGTGGCGTTGGTGGAGGGGCAGGCGCTGGCGGCGGGTTTGGTGGAGGCGGAGGCAGTGGTGGAGGTGGCGGCTTTGGTGTTGGTGGAGGATTTGGAGGTGGTGGAGGAATTGGAGGCGGAGGTGGAGCTGGGGGAGGTGCTGGTGGTGGTGCAGGAGGTGGAGCTGGAGGTGGCGCTGGTGGCGGTGGAGGGTTTGGTGGCGGCGGTGGAATTGGCGGAGGACACTCTGCTAGTCCTTAACTAACTGATATTGCGCTGCAATTCAATAAATGTTTCATTGAAAGCTACTTACATGAAACTGTAGTATTATTCGTTTAAAATAATAGAGGAATGTATTTGAATTATAGCATATATTGTTTACAAGCTGTGGAACAATAGAACATAGGTGTCTGACACAATCAATAAAATTAAATAAATCCTCCACATAGTAAAATAAATTCAAGAAGATCCCACGAAACTCCAAAGGAAATAGTGGAGTTTGAATTAAAAACACAAATGGAAGCATTGTTTTTGGCATGGCCCGTCTGCACAATAGCAATCTTCGATATCACCTCTTCGGAAATATAACTTGAAAAATGGCTGGCTCAAAAATAATATTAGATTAGTGTTTTTTTTTTTTTTTTTTTTTTGCTTTTAAAGGTGAAGATTGGATTCAAACTTATATTCATTTATTAAGAATTAAATTGAGTGGGTTTTAAGTCTCTTTTCAAATTTAAGTTCATATAGTATTGATGTATGATTTCAATATAAAAGGTCTGAATTAATATTTCAAATATAAAGATTTGATTTTAAATTAATAAATTTTACAACAATTTATGTAATTGTAAATCTATTATTGATAAAGATTAAAATACAACAAATACAAATTTTACAAATATTTTTCTTTCATTTTTTATGTTTAAGTGATTGTTTAAAATTTATGTTCTCTATACTTTTAATTTATATTTAAGCAAAAACACATATCTAATAGCAAAATTGAAAATATATTAAAGTTTTAAGAGAGGAAAATTGAAGAAAGAATAATAAGCATGATATTAAAACTATAAAATTATATCATGAAATATTTTTGTCCAACATATGAAAGATTGAATATAATACAAGAATTGAATTTTGTATTTTAGATTAGGTAAAATTTTGGTTTGGAGGGGACCAAAAAACCCGGTATAGAACTAGAGAAAAGATAAAGCATTAGAGATCACAAGGGGAGGCCTCTACCAGTGGCCACTAACACCAGAACAAAGCCAAGTCACAAAGTGACCCAAAAAAAAGTCGTGGAAGAACCCAAAGGAAGCGGGGTCAAAGAAGCAATTAATCAATAAAGAACCATGACCCAAAGACACAGAAGGGACGACTCAACACGCCCCCTTGGACGTGGCTCGACTACAAGTCATTCGTTTCAAATGCTCAAAATTAAGTTTCTTAGGTTGGACCAAAGTCCACCTACCCTCATCAAAATGAGCTCGAAAGGCCCCACCACTAACATCACCCGATCACAGCCTGAGGACCACCTTGATCCTGTCATCCGAAATAACTGCTTGTCCATGCTAGCTCGCAACAACACCACTCCGCCCAGCATTCCCATCAGTCTTGTCCATGTCGTTGTTTGAAATTTGAATATGTTGCATCTAGCCCCCTAACCCACTCCAGGAAGCACCCTTGTCAGAACTGACCTCCGACACAGCCACCACATCACCACAAAGGTCAGAGTGAGTACCAGCAATAGTAGAATCATTGATGTTGTTTTTAAAATTTAAAATTTGAATTGTATCACGCTACACAAAGTTCTCAACTGACCTGTCAATGTTCCAAAGTTCTTCTCCCTCCTTCAGCGCAACCGTCTCCATGCCACTGCACATTCCATTCACTTACTCCACGCAAGTCTCCATGGCTGCCATCCAACCGCCTCCTCCATTTTGTCCCCATTTTCGATGTCCACCTTCATGTCAACATTTGAACCATCCGACTCCTTCGCCTCAGTATCATCTTCTTGGAACATGATCCCCTGATTACTGAAAGGATCAGCAAACTTTGACTTGTTCAAATTCTCACCATGGTCACAGTTCTTCGTATCATAACCGACCATTCGACATTTTCCATAGATGATTAATGATTTCTCGATTTGTTTCCATTTCATGTACGATGATTCTAAAGTTATTCTTTTGGCATCATGTGCCCCTCGGGAACATTGATGCACATCCTAGCGAAAGCCAACCTAGATCTAGCTTTTGTAGTCGGATCAACATCTATTAACACACCCATGGATAGAGAACTCCCCAGAAACACTTCAGGCTCCCAGAACTCAAAGGGGAGTTCCGAGAGGCGAATCCAAACAGGAAGAGTCTGAAATGTGAATCTTTGAAGCAAGGTAGGCCTCCACCTATAGAGGGAAAGGCATGACTTCCTATAAAACCACGGCCCCTCTTGCAACACCTTAATCAAATTTGCTTCATTTTGAAAAAAGAAAAGAGGAAACCTTCACCTGCAAGATCCTGTACCTCGACCTTACAACCCCATTTCCTTCTACCCCAATCCCTGACAAAATCAATGTTCGTCCTAAGTCCCGCAAAACGTCCTGCATTCGTAAACTGGGATCGTTCCTTTGCCTTATTGGCCACCATCTGCGTCACAGTTAAATGAGGTTCATCATCAGGCTAGGTAGGAATTATTTTTATCGGTTCCTGAGGCACTGCCCCAAAAATCCTGGCAGCCCATGTTGAAGGGACTACATCGGGATCCCCTGCCACATACCTTGTTCTTGTCTCATGCTACTCGCTCGAAGTTTGTTGCACGTTGTCTGCATATCGTTGCTCATATTATTACCAGAAATTCAACCGCAAGAATATCTAAATCGGTCAATCTCAATTTAATATGTCCATCGCAATTTAATATTAACAAAGTGGATATTTTGATTACCTAAATACAATGTATTAATTAAAAAGTGTTAAATGTATCAAAGTTATTAATATAAATAATCTTTCCAAATCCTCAAAAGAAACCTCTACTCCTTACAAGGTAATTAAGTTAGTGATGTTACCATTTTTTAATGTAATTGTTTATTAAGAGTGAACTATGGATTCAAAATGAGATTGATTAATTTTAATTAAATTGAATATGTTATGAAGTCGTTAAATCTTATTTCATATGGTATTGACATATGATTTCAACATAAGCAGTTTAAATTAACAGTTAAAATAAAAATATTTGATTTTACATTAATTATAAATATTTACTATTTAAATTTTCAAGTATAATAATTCGTGTAATTGTTATTCTATTATTGATAAAGACTCAAGCATAGTTAATGTCAAATTTAAAAAATAAATTCTTTTCATATTTTTATCTTCACAAAAATTATTTAAATTTTATTCTGGTATATATTGATTAATATTTGAATGGAATTACATATTTAATAATAACATTGAAGGATGCATAGGATGCATTAGATTTTTATCAAACATAGATACATAAATAAAATATTAATAAACATCATGCTAGCACTATAGACCATAAATTTATATCATGGAATATTTTTGTACAAAATCTTCAATGTCATATGTATTACAAGAATTGTAATTAAAGTGTAATTCTTATTCTATATTTATTTGTAACTTAGTCAAATAATGGAGGAATAAAGTAATACATAAATGTCTTAAGGATGGAGGAGTAGTTGAAATCACAACATAAATGATTATCATTCAAATCATAACTTTTCTAATTCATGTGTTGTAGTCACAAGTCTCCTTGTAGACATGTATGTATAATGTGGATGCCTATAGATGTCATGTGAAATATTTAATAAAATTATATATATTATAAAATATATCAAATGGCTACAATAATGTTCTCCCCATTCAAAATGTTCTCCTTAAAACACCTTAACAAACTTTTGTCTGTCAACCTTCCACAAACATTTATGGATATTTTGGCTACTTATAATGTATTTCTTATTCTATGTTTTTTTTTCACATACTCAAAAAACGGAGGAAAAAATTGATACATAAGTGTCTTGAGGATGGAGTAGTTAAATCACAACATTAATGATTATATTCCGTTTGTAACTAATTTGATTCATGATTTTTTCATTTTCTCAAAACATCGATTTGTAATGTCTTTTTGCCATAAAAAAGGGGATATATGACTTCGCAACATAATCACATGTGCTTAAGATGGTCTTGAAAGCGATGGTGAATAAATAACATGGCATGGAACACTGGTGTTATATAATGTGCAAGCTACTTAAATTATCAAATACTCTTGGATCACATTCTTACGTGAGAATTTGAAAAGATAATTTCCACTAAACATAACTAATGTGTAAACTTATAATTAACAGACTCCCCAAAACTAATCAAGAGGTAACAATGTACTACATGTGTATGCACTTACTACATCTTCAAAAGTACAAATGTATTATCTTGTTATCCTTATAAAATTAATAATTGTTGAAAAAAAGAGTGTACAATTTTCTTGGAAATACAAAAGTATCCAATAGATACACTATTCTACTATTTTCTACAGCCTTCAAGACATAACTAAGGCTGAATTAATATTTTTAATCACCCAAAAACCCCTCACATTTTTTTAAAACATATTATGATGACACGTTCTAGATTTAAGAACATGGAGTTTATGGCACTTTTTCTTAAATGTGCTGACATTTATGATAATATTTTCAGGGTTTCAATTTTTTTAATTCTTATAAATGGATGCATTCAATGTCAAGGGATGCCTTGAAGTCTACATTGTATATTGATACTATATAATTAGAGCATTTCGATAACGTCTCATTATCAAGATATTTTAATTTTTCCAAAAATGTAAACCTAGATCATTTAAAATTTGGTGGAATGGATACCCCTCAGTCCTTGGCAACTAAGCTTAAGAATTTGTGCACCTAATCCGTGCAGTTAATTCAGATTCAATCAAAAAAAAAAATACTATATGCATCATTTTTTCTTTACAATTACCTTTATTAAACTATATATAATAATGTAGAATACATGTACTCTCATACAAGTCCTTCCTAATTGTGGGATTTTGACATCTCTCATTTCAACAAAGTGAAATTTTCTTTTCCTTTTTCATTTGTTATCAATTTTATACTCTTCTTTCCCATGATCTTATGATCTTAGCATGTTGTTCATATGTTTCAGAAGTTTTTTTCATCCTTTAAATTTAATCTATCAAATAATTATGCTAAGTCCCAACCATGGTTAAATCAATGTCTACTTTTTATAGATATTTTCTCCTTCCTTTAAATTTAATCTATCAATTAATTGTACTAAGTCCCAACCATGGTTAAATCAATGTCTACTTTTAATAGATATTTTCTAGCTACACACATTATTTCAAGAATATTGTACCAAATACAACAGATTAGAGAGGTTTCAGCTTTTCTATTTTTTGATGAATACACTTTTCTTCATGTCACATGTTATTTTTTTATTATTGTCTTCTATTATATTTAGAAAATCATCTTGGATTTTACTATATCTAAATAAAATATCTTTAAATATGTTCTTCTACATGTTTTCATAGATCAATTTTTTTGTGGGCTTTACAGGATTGAAAAAATTCTCACTACATATAACATCATGTTTAAATGGTGTTTTCACAATGTAATTCTAATTAAATAATGTGTTCTAATACACATTTCTAAAATCATATTTTCCATGTACTTTATAGGAAACAAGAAGGCATCCCTTAATAGTAGAATCATGTTTGAATGATATTTTCTTAATAAAATCCTCTACATTATCCAAGTATATGTCTCCACCAAACCCAAAATACAATCATAATGTTCTGTTACGATTTTGAACCCATGGTCTTTAATTGTGTAATTAAATTGGTACTATCCTTCATGTGTTAATCCTTCCTTTCTACCAGTAGAGATAAAACTAACAAAGGTAATGGAAATCTTCTTTACCATTTTTTGCTGATTTTTTTCAGATAGATGGAGTGCCTCTATTATATTCCCATGGATTGTATACCTCGTAATTATTGCAGTCCAAGTGACTACCTCTCCTTCAAATATTTGTGAAAAAACTAAATAAAATGGTGTCTTTATTTCACCCTAGGCAACTATCTAGGTTGTAGAAGGTTTGATCCTCCCTTGGGAATAACATGATTTTTGAAAAAACCATGTGATGTGCAAGGATGATAACATAGTAGAGACTCATTTTTTCATTCGATGAATGGGATGTTGATTTGAACTTTGAACTTTCTAAACTAGTAGATAATCTACAACCATAAAATGAAGATAGCAGGTTTTGAATGGAAGTTGAAAACATCCAATGAATACCTAATTTAGGAGAACATGTTATAAGATTTTGATATGAATTTTATTTACAAAACTTGAATGTTATACCTAGTGTTTAGTTAATGTTTCAACCAAATATTTGTTATGTAGGAAAGTTCACTTTATTGATGGTTTTTTTACTCGCATGTGCATATCTTTGTTATCAAAACCTAATGTTTATCCTTCCTCTTATTTATTTATTTTTCAATAATTCCATAATATAGTCTAGTAAAATAATTACTTGTCATAACTAACTTAAATATTTATTTTAAAACCTCGCGTTGTTTATAGTGCTCTATAATTTCACAAGGAATGGTAATTCATATAACATAAAACAATGTAAATGGTGCGAGAAATTTATTTATAACATCATTTTTTTCTCTTGTTTTCAAAGTTGTCTAATTCATCAATGACCTTATAGCTTGAGTGTTATGTATCTCCATGGAGGAATCATGGTAATCCTATATCAGCATTTTCATGTTCCTTATTGCAAAATTTAGATTTGAATCCAGATATTATACATAAATAATTGAAAAGTAATCTTATATGTTAATTTTTGCTATCCACGAATTTTCTCATGGGCCCTAAATAAGTGTTGTAAAAGAATATATAATTCATCCATATCTTTACGTATTATAGAATTTTCCAATTAAATATGTTTCTAGTTGTATGCCTACACACTAGTATTTACTATAGAAAATTACGGCCTCAAACTTCTAACCGTTCATTAAACCTTACTCCATGTCTTCAGATAAAATGTAAGGATATCTTAGATCTGTGAACTTAAGAAATTTTATAGAAAATGATATGCACATAAAGTAGATTTTTTTGTCCTATTTTTCAGCATTAATCTACAAAAAGAACCTTAATTTAGCCACCTCAAAAACTATGCTAACCAATATATCTAATTTACATTGTTACATGCCACAAACGTAATCAATATGTTTAAGAATATGCACATTCCTTTCAAGATTTTATATCTAACTTGAATGTTCAAGAAACTAATAAAAATAATCATTCTAAAATATAGCTCATAATTGTGACCATATATCTAATTTAATATTGATTTTATCCGGATTGAGGATATGCTTACAAATTAAATCTGGCAAATTTTAAAAGTGAAATTATAAGGTTACAACTAAGATATACCATCCCAAGTACCTAGAAAAAGTGTAATCCAAGAATCCTAAATAAGAGGATGGCCTTTTGCCCCACCTAAAGAAGAAGATAATTTTTTCAAATGATAAGACTCTCTATACCAAGTTTAGGAGGTGGTATTTTAATATAGATTTGTATATAAATTATAAAAATATATATTAAAATGATATAATAAATATAGAATAATTAATAAAAAATTACAATATTGTGTGTTTTTGAAGGGTAGTATTGAATAATTACTATCACCTGAAAAATTGTTTGACAGGCATACGTGGTCAATTTTAACCCCTGCTTGCAGCTACGATATACCATCCCAAGTCCCTAGAAAGAGTGCAATCCAAGAATCGTAAATAAGATAAAAAATTTCAGATGACAATGTACTCTACATTCCAAAATTAGGACGTTGCATTCATTTCATAAAAGTATTCATCACTCCAATTGTGAGTGTCACATTGTGAATACTCTACATTTGCATCTCTGTAATGCTCAAAATTACAAGAGCTGAAAAATGAGGATTATTTTTTAACACATAAACATAATAACAAATTACACAGCTGCAATCATACATATTTATTTAATCAAAATCATTAATCGATTTTTTCTCTTTTGAACTATCCGATAACATCCATGTAAGCCATGTGCGACTGAGAAGGGTGTATCTAGATCTCCACGATCTCCCTTCGTCACTACTTCAAGTGACAATGCTTACTAGCATTTCGGCTCAACCTTTTAAAGGACATGGGAACTATGTGAAAGTCGTTGGGTCTACCACGAAAGCTATTTTCTCGACTTCATATTCTGGTATCCGACCATTGTCTACCTCATGTTCAGTATTTCAACTTCCCATGATCAGGTTACATATAATACTTTTTATTTAATTACAGGACTAGGTGATCAGACAATGCACAACCATTAATGCATTACGTTGGCAAAAGTTATCCGCCATGCAGGTTACGGCTAAACACAAGACAACACACTAGTCTTATGAGTTTCAAGTCTTCCGCCACCTCACAACTATCCCTTTCATAGTTATCTAGATCTTTATAGTTTGTTTTTATTTTATTTCCAATTAAACCTATCTTGCAAGAGTTTATATTGAGATAGATCCCAAAGGCCAACTAGGATCTTTATGAGATAAGTACATTCGTTATGTTGAAATGTAAGTATATTAACATTCTGCATGTACTTATTCTTTAATATGCCTAATGGATATTTTCATCTATTTACCATCCCATTTATTCTTTTTTTTCCTGATCTTTGATTCTTTAACCTTAAATTACCTTTTTACAACGATACTCTTCCATTCTCTATACAACAGGATTTACAATCTTATCATATTACTACCAAGTTTACCGAAAGGCATGAATTAAATATATATTAAAATATGTATATTTAATTATTCCTTCGATTCGCTATGCCACTAAATAACTTATTTAATTTAGAAATTAAAGACAATTGATTGTTACAATAATTGCCCAATTAGCGGCTTCATATATTGATAACTATCAAATAAATGTATTCAACAATATGTGAAAAGTAAGATTTCACAACTCAAGTATTCATCATTTACTCATATTGAGATATTATTACACACAATTTAATATCTTTATTAAAAGCATATATTACATATGTCGTTAAGGTGAAATATATAACTGGCATAATAATTCTCACATACTGAGGTTTTAATATTTACAATGGGTCTAAGATCCCAATAATTCAACCAAAATTTGAAGGATATCGTCCTTTCACCAATTGAAATCCAAGTATCTCATTTAGATCCATGTTATAATAAAAACTTCACAAGACATGAGTTTCCGCACAGCTGAATGTAATGGCTAATGGTCCTACAAGACTGGAGTAGTGGTATGATGTCATTTCAAAATGAACTGACATGAATATTAACTCCATTTTCTGATGCAATTAATTAATAAAATATAAAAGGATATACATGTTATTTTATCAACAAGCACATGGTAATACAGCTGAAAATGTATTACTACCTAGCTTCTATAAAGATACAGTTATGGATGCACACAAATAGAACAACCAATTTCTATATCAGTGATCATGTTTCCCTCTAATCACAAAGGTCAATACATCTGTATTCTAGCTTCAATCAATAAGTATTTGACATTTAAAATTTCTACATAACTTCGTAAACATAATATGATTAAGAAGAGTAATTTTTTTCAGTCAATGAGAAACTCTACAAATTAGCACAAATATCACCATATTTACATCACTTTAACATGTTCTATCTAGTAAACAAACATCCCAACCAACAATATAGTAGCACCATAGTTACATCATTTAAACATACTCTTTTTAGTAAAAGAACAACTAATAATTTATTTCATAAGATATCATTATTTTAAACCCAATCATGCCTCCAATTACTCCTTGGTGCATCTCGGTCAAGCTGTCCTAGCTTTCATGCCCTTACCAAGACAAGAAATTTATTTTTCACAATATTACAAGAATCCAAGTTATATTGTCAGGCTGGAAGTTACAAACTAAATGCCATTTTTTTTGTAATTATTCACACATAACAAGACACCCTCATTTATACATGAATCGATTTAGTGGTCCATAATAATAAAATTTATGGAAAATGCAGCCCCATGCAAGAGCTTTGACACCCAGAAATTATCATTCAAAATATCTCAATAAATTAAAAATCAGACCTGCATATAACAACTGAGAAGAAAAATACAAAACCCCAACCGGTTGCATACCCATATTGATTGGGTTACCCAAATCGATTCCTTTATGCAAATTGATTTGTATACCCAAATCGGTTTGTTTACAAAAAATACAACCAATTTTCAGTTTAAAAAAATGAAAACCCACAAGCACAAATCAATTTTAAACACGCAAATTCACAAAACGTTTTTCTTCTTCCTGTGTAGGAAAAACCCAACTCTTTTCCTTTTGGGTATAATTTATTATAATGCAGAGAAGGAATTTTTAACCTGTCCTTTACTTTATTTTTTCTGATCAAAACCCAAAACTCCATCTACGTATTTTTCTGGGTTAGGTTAAAACCACACAAAGAAAACTAAAAAGAATACAAAATCCATCAATTTCTTTTTCATACTTCATCTTCAAACAATTAAATCAAAAGTTTTCCTCAATTTCCTTGATTGCCATTAAAAATAGAATGTGTATTTCCTCATTTTTTACAAATAATGCAACAGAGAAAGGAGAAGATATTCATGCCTGAAGTAAACCCATAATTGGGAACCTTTTACTCTTCTCACTCCAATAAGTTGAATCCTTCTTTCCTCCAAAACTCATGCAGGTATTGCAGAAGGGGATTATAAAAATAGACGAAAGAAAAATACAAGAAAAATATAATGAAGAACTATAGTTGGGCGCCATATTGAAGAATTTTCGGGCTTCCCAATGCTGGTACGTGTTTTAGTGCATGTCGTACACTTGTACCATGTGAAGGTGTTTCACTTTATGAAACCCATAAATTTCAATAACTAAATAAAACTTTTGGCTTACATGCCAAATCCCTCTAATATATATATATACTAATTAATAGTTCATACAATTTTTTTACTTTAGTTGTTATCCAGCTTAATGGTTAAGTTAAAATTAACCTTCATAATATAATTCCACATATTTCCAACAATATATTACCATAAAAATTAGTTGAATTTCTAGGTTTATATAAAACATTCCAATACGAAAAATCACCAAGTCTGTAAATAATAATTCGAATATTCTCATAAAGCTAGCTTGATATAGCATTGTCAAATAAAACAGAGACAATTATCATTGCGGTAATGCAAAAGTCGAACAAAACAAAAGATGACTAAACCAATTAAAATAAAGTAATCGGAATACAAATAACCAAAAGATTCACTATCATTTATGAACCATTTTACCTATGATTAAGGCCTAATCATGTTTTAGGAAGGATCATCAAGGTGGGTGTGGGGTTATTAGTTTCGCAGTTTCATGCCCCACAGCAAAAGTTGTGGGTCATGATACGACAAACCAAATGAATTTTACACCCAATGATGATCTCGTCTAATCCTATTTAGACTTAACCGTAGTTAATGTAACTTACAAGAAATTTTGGGATGTTACATACTCCACCCCTTAGAATAATCATCATCTCGATGATTTCAGGATAAATAGATAAAATAACCCATTATTCATTTGTTGCATAAATATATTTCAAATCAGCTTAGAATTTGTAGCAATATTATTTCAGCTGAATCATAAAGATCACATCAAACCTTGTACATTTATAAAATCAATCATATAATCTATAGAAATAATACATTACTGCCTAAATGACATATTTTCCAGGTTCATTAACCAAATTCTTCAACAGTAACTATTAATCAAAAAGTATCTTAGTCCCAATATTCAGTTGTAGGCTTATCTACAGAATTTTCTTATCTACCACTTTTACAGAAAAAATGAATTTAGTACTTTAACAAAACATGTTCATAAAAAATCATTCAAACAGATGCAGAAAAGAAGTATGGATATCTTTTAGATTCTCCCAAGTGGCACTTTCTTCATAATATTGGTCCCACTGGACCCTACATTTTGAAACCTCGCGGTTTCTCAAGTGTAACTTCCAGGTTTCTAGTATCCTTATAGGATCAACTGTGATTACCCCTGGATCCAGAACCTACAATGAATCCCAATTAAGTACATTTGTTAAATCAGGTACACATTTCTTAAGCAAGGATACATGAAATACATTGTGCATCCTGGATAGAGCGAGAGGCACTGCTATCTTGTAGGCTACTGGTCTAATGACCTCTAGGACTTCAAATGGTCCTACAAACCTAGGAGATAGTTTGGATTACTTGCCAAACGAAATGGAAATATTTTTAGGTTTGACCCTAAGAAAAAATTTATCTCCCACATTAAACTTTATGTTAGTTCTTTTTAAATTTGCATAAATTTTCTACCTATTGGTTACTTCTTTCAATATTTTTTGGATTAATTTAACCTATTTTTCCATTTCCGAAAGCATTTCTAGTCCAATCAGTACCCTATCTTCAAGATTATCCCAACTTATAGGTGTTTTAAACCTATGACCATATAAGGCCTCAAAAGGAGCCATCTAAATGGAAGAATGGTAAGTGTTATTATAGAAAAATTCAACCAAGGGAAGATAAGCTTCCCATTTGTATTTCTGATCCATGCAATACATTCTTAGTAAATCTTCTAAAACTTGATTTACTCTTTCGGTTTGACCATCTGTTTCAAGACGGTAGGTAGAACTTATGTTTAATTTTGTCCCTAAGGCAGCGTACAAAGTCTGCCAAAATCTAGAAGTTATCCTTGAGTCCCTATCTGAAATTATTACTTCTGGAACTACGTGTAATCGGAAAACTTCTTGTATAAACCTTTTTGCTAGTATGGGTCAATTATCTGTTAAATTACCTGCTATAAAATGTGACACTTTAGTTAACTTGTCTACAACTACAAGTATAACATCATGTTTATTTTGGGACATAGGTAGACCTTGGATAAAATCCATACTTATAACTTGCCACTTATATTCTGGCACGTTGTGAGGATATAATAGTCTTGCTAGATGTAAATGTTCAACCTTTAATTGCTGACATTCCAGGCATTCTAAGACGTAAAGAATCACATCATTTTTCATCTTTTTCTAGAAGTATTGTTTTTTGATTTCCGCCATCATCTCTGTTACTCCTGGATGTCCCGAATATGGAGCATCATGAAATTCTCTCATGACTTTATTTCTAATTTATTTACCTTCTGGTACATATATTCTACTATTATAACGCTGAATCCCATCTATTTCCACCTTAAAACCATCATACCTTTTGTCCCTTGGATCTTTTTCTAGAGATGTTTTAACATGATTATAGTAGGGGGTCATTGGTTAACACAATTTTAACTTCATCTTTGAACTGGGTTCTTAATGTAATTATAGCAGCAATCTTCTTTCTGTGACTTAAGGCATCAGCCACCCTATTCTCTTTTCCCTTAATGTAACTTTTATCAAATTCATAATTTTCTAGGAACTCCCAGCCATCTTCATTGCCTTGCATTTAGATTCGGTTGAGTAAAAATGTACCTGAGCCCAAGATGATCTATTTTGAGTTCAAAAGGTTTTCCTAGCAAATAGTGCCTCCATACCTACAGCGCATGAACAATCACATCAAGCTCAAGATCATGTGGTGCATAATTTAATTCATGCACCCTCAACTTCCTACTTTCAAAATCTACCACATGCCCATCTTGTAGTAGTACTCTACCCAAACCTTCCCCTGAAGCATTGGTTACCACTAAGAAATTTTAACTTCATCTTTGAACTGGGTTCTTAATACGATGCGATTGGATAACATGGGTACTATCTCCAAGTTGTGGGACTTGCTACTTGAGATAGACCTCCAGAGAAAGCTGGTTCTTGCTCCTAAACTACCTGCCACAATCTACTCTAATGCAGGGGAAACTAACTATTCTAATCTAAATTTCCAAGGGACCAGGGAGAGACAATGCATAAAATGAAAGCCTACACTAAAGCGGTGATGTCCCAGAAAAGTAGGGTGTGAGAGTAGTCTCCAAATGTGTGAAATACAGAGGCAAAGTGCACACTAGAAGAGGTGATGACAGTTCTCCATAATCTAGCAAAATGCATTCACAACAATATTCCAAGCATAAATAATGATAATGAATCCCTGCAAGAACATAATAATAGACACAATATTCTTGTAAATAAAGTTAAAGGGGCAAGAAGAATGCAAGAAAACATAGCAGGGGAAGATACATCCACAAACTTGTATTTTATTGCTTCCTGGTATGCACAGTTCAATCTATTACAAGATAAGGGTCTGGATCACCATGCAAGGAGTCCACAACAAGGGCCTGCAACACATTGGATTCAAAAATAAATTTTGGCAGAGCTTTGCTACAAAACTACCTCCCTTTTACAATGATCCCAACACTCCAATTTATAGAAAAATGAGAAGGGAAAGAGAAGGGAAAATGGAAATCCTGAAATCTGTCCTTCAACCACCTGTAAGAGGAATTAATTGGAGTAAAATGATTATATATTACTTTCAAAAGGCTCCCCATACTGTCCCATGTGCTGTAGCAGAGAAAGAATGATGACCATGCCTCTTAATTGCACTCCCAACTACCAAATAAAACACTGTTATGAACCCGGTCACGTTTTCTTAAAAATATCAATCAATTTCACATCAAATCTGGAATTTATTTATTTTTGTGCATTGGAATTGGAGCCACGATTCCAACAGTACCAATTTTGTGTGATTTCATTGAGAAATGCAAAAGTTATGGCCTTCTGAGTGCGGGCAGCTATTTTGGGTCTGGCAGGCGTTTTCTGTCATTTGACGGGAATGAGCATCAACTGACTGGAGCTGAATATGTTTCTCTTATTTAAATATATCTACCCTCATTAAAAATAAGAAATCCAATTTTGTGAAAATCGGAGCTCGGAGTCAAAAGTTATGGCCGTTTGAAGTTTCCGGACCAAACGTTGACTTTTCTTCCTTGCTATCGGCCGCTTCAGCTTTTCGCGTCCCTTACGTCCCGCGCGTACCTTTGTCCCGGCTGTCCCGAATGAAAATCTCCTGCTTCGGCCGATTTTGGCTCCCTTGTTCCTGTTTGCTGCATAGACACGTGGCGAGATTCCATTCGCTCTCGGCTCTTTCGGCTTTTCGCGTCCTCCGCGTACTTTTGGCCCGGATGTCCCAGTACGAAAGTCCTCTGTTTCAGCCGATTCAGCCGATTCACGTACTCCGCGTACTTTTTTCCCAACTGTCCCGGACTGCCTGGGAAAAATTTCTCCGAACCGCCCGAAATGGACTGACTTGTGCCAAACCGGCCAATCCGCATCTTTTGTGTACCTTTGTCCCAACTGTCCCAACTGCACGAAAACAACACTTAGTCGATTTTTTCCACTTTTCATCCGGTTCACCTTTTCGCATCCCATGCGTCCCGACGTCCCAGATGCCCCTTTGCTTTGCAAACTGCCTGGCGGCCTTTTGGCCAATTTGCGCCCAGATGTCCCTCATGTCCCGACTGTTGCGAGGACTAGGACTTAGCCATTTTTCATGATTTTTCCTGGCCCAAGCTTGTTTTCTGCAAATTTTTCACATTTTTAAAACTTGTTGGGTTTTCCTCTTGGATAGGAGAGTTAGAAAGAAGCCGAGGGGACCCCAGAAATACGATTTTTGCCTTGAATCAATATAATTGCTTGGGACTAAAGAATTTGATGCATGTTATCAAACTTACCTTGAGGGGTGAATTTTGGATAACATCTACCTTTTAACTCATTAAAGGATTATTCACGCTTATTATCCCAAACAAATTTCTTACCCTTCTTTTGCAAAGAAGTGATAGGTCCTGCTAACCTAGAGAAGTACTTTATGAACTTTTGATAGTAGCCTACTAGACCCATAAAACTTCTCACTTCATGCACATCCTTTTGTGCTAGCCATTCCATGATGGCACCAATCTTCGAAGGGTCCACCGAGATTTATTCTTTACTTAATAAGTGGCCTAAGTATTGTACTTCATATTGATAGAAAGCACACTTAGATAATTTTCCATATAATTTATTCTTTTCTGAGAATTCCCAGCACAATCCTCAAATGTTCATCATGTTCTTCCTCATTCTTGGATTATATTAATATATCATTGAGAAAGATAAGTAAAAATTAGTCTAAGTATTTCCTAAACACATTGTTCATCAGGTTCATGAAAGTGGCAGGTACATTTGTTAAACCAAAAGGGTAAAAATGTAAACTCGTAATGCCCATACCTTGTTCTAAAAGTGGTTTTATGGATATCTTCATCCTTGATTCGTAGCTGATGATAATCAGAATCTAATATAAATCTTGGAAAACACTTTTGCACTCCTCATTTGATCAAATAGATCATCGATTCGGGGCAGCGGGTACCGATTCTTCACAATTACCTTGTTGACCTTTCGGTAATCAATACAAAGTCTAAGGGTTCCATCCTTATTTTTTACGAAGATAACCGGTGCACCCCCATGGTGATATGCTTGGTTTAATCAGACCCAAAGACAACAAATCATGTAATTGAGCTTTCAAATCAACTAATTTAGTTGTTTTCATTTTGTATGGTGACTTAGAGATTGGTTCTGTTACTGGTTTGACCTCTAATGTGAAGTCAAATTCACGCTTAGGTAGTAATTCCGGGAAACTCATTTAGAAACACATCTTTAAATTCCCTTAGGATGGGAAATGCCTTCAATTTCAGGCTCAATTTCCTGTCCCGAATTTGTTATTTTTATAACATATAGATGGCAGCCCTTCCGAATTTCCTTTCTTAGCTACATGGTAGAAATCTACCTAGTGACAAACTCTCTTTTAACACCTTAAACACTTTTTGTTTTCTGTTGATCATCGCAGTAGGTTACACCTTTCCCTAAGCAATCCAAGGTTTTATTATGTTGACTTAACCAATTTATACCTATGACAACATCATAGGATCCAAGAGGTGCCACATACAAGTTTAATATTGTGATGAACTCAGGTAATTCTTGTGGTGCCTCAAACAAACACTGATTCACTCTTTGTGCGACATTATTTCCATATTGTACAGTCCAATTGTGTTCCATGTACCCAACTCTTATTTTGATTTTATCAGTAAATTTAGATGAAACAAAACATTCTGTTGAACCGAAATCAAATAAAATAGAAACAGGTTCTCCAAAAAGCTTACCTGAAGTTTCTATTAGAGTCACTTGCTTTTTCCACTTGCTTATTATACACTGTAGCATAAATCTTATGTTGTTGCCCCTCTTTATTTACTGTGGTAAATCCCTTCTGTTGGTCATTCCATTGTCCTCTTTACAGACAGTTGTTAGCGAAATGATCACCACCACACTTAAAACATCCTCCCAATGGTCCTTTTCTCTCAATATTATTATGGCTGAAACTTGTTGCTTTGTTGCCCATTTTTATTATTATTCACAACAGTTCTACCCGTTATTCCTCTTTTATTGACAGGCCTGAACTTATTTTTTCCCTTTTTCCATGTTGGTTTACTTGCAGTTGATGTTTAGAAATTCCTATATGTCCCTTCTATTTTACTCTTTAGAGGCATAAATACTTCGCAGCTTTAGTTCTTGCTTGATAGCTTTTTCAAACACTATTTCCATCTAGGTAGGTCCATGAACATCTACCACACCACCAATACTAGGATTCAATCCCATTATAAATTTTCTCACTCTAAACTTCTCATCCTTTTGATACAAAGGAACATATTTCAGAAATCGAGTGAAACATTCCTAATATTCTGTAACTGAGTACATTCCTTGAGTCAGATTTTGGAATTCTGCCATCTTTTTGTCAAATTATAGCTGGGGTATCCATCTTTGATGGAAGTAGGCCTTAAAATTCTCCCAACCTTATCATACTTGAATCAATTTTTTCCTAGTTCCATTTTCCACTCATACCACTAAGAATATGCTTCACAGGATGATTGGTAGGCTCCCCATACTACTTTTGTCTCCTTTGAAAAGTCCCTAATCTAAAAATACTTTTCCATTTCAAAGAGAAAATTTTTAGCATCATCCACAAGAGTTGTACCATCAAATTTAGTTAGGGATATTCTTTTAATGTCCCTTGCTAACTCAGCAGCCAACCTTGCTTTCTTATTTTCCCTTTCATTTAAGTGCTCAGGTTTAATCATCATATTACTCATCACCTTGATTCACATCCCTACAATCCTCATTCTCTTCACCATCCTGACCTTGTTGTTCTAAGGCAACAACTAAGTTTTCGGTGTCATTCAAAAGGTTGAAGATTTATTCTAACTTAGCAATCATATTATCTGGCACGTCATCAATATTTACCCCACTGTTGCTTTTCATACTAGCTCTTGTTATCGGCCTAGCAATAGTTTTCATGTTGTATAATATAGGATAATTTTATTAGAATGTGTGTCCCATCAATGTCCAAGTGTCTGAGCCTCTAGCTCTAATACCAAAATGTAACGCTCAAAAATTACAAAAGCTGAAAAATGAGGATTATTTTTTAACACATAAACATAATAACAAATTACACAGTTGCAATCATACAAATTTATTTAATCAAATTCCATTAATCAATTTTTTTCTCTTTTTACGTATCCAATAACATCCATGTAAGTCATGTGCGGCTGAGAAGGGTGTATCTAGATCTCCACGATCTCCCTTTATCACTACTTTAAGTGATAATGCTTACTAGCATTTCGGCTCAACCTTTTAAAGGACATGGGAACTATGTGAAAGTCCTTGGGTCTACCATGAAGCTAGTTTCCCAACTTCGTATTCCGGTATTTGACCATTTTCTATCTCATGTTCAGTATTTCAACTTTCCATGATCAGGCTATAGACAATTTTTTTTATTTAATTAGAGGACTAGGTGATCAAACAATGCACAACCATAAATGCATTACTTTGGCAAAAGTTATCCACCCGTTTGGGTTACAGCTAACCTCAAGACAACACACTAGTATTATGAGTTTTAAGTCTTCCAGCCACCTCACAATTATCCCCTTTCGCAGTTATCTAGATCTTTATAGTTTGTTTTTATTTTATTTCTAATTAAACCTATCTTGCAAGAGTTTATATTGAGATAGATGCCAAAGGCCAACTAGGGATCTTTATGAGATAAGTACATTTGTTATACTGAAATGTAACTATATCATAATTCCGCATGTACTTATCCCTTAATATTCCTAATTGATATTTTCATTTATTTACCATCCCATTTATTCTCTTTTTTCTTGATGTTTTATTCTTTAACCTTCAATTACCTTTTTACAATGATACTCTTCCATTCTCTATACAACATGATTTACAATCTTATCGTATTAATACCAAGTTTATCGAAAGCATGAATTAAAATATATATTAAAACATGCATATTTAATTGTTCCTTCGTTTAGCTACGCCACTAAATAGCTTATTTAATTTAGAAATTTAAGACAATTGATTGTTACAATAATTGCCCAATTATCGACTTCATACATTGATAACTATCAAATAAATGTATTCAACAATTTATGAAAAGTAAGATTTCACAACTCAAGTATTCATCATTTACTCATATTGAGATATTATTACACACAAAGTAATCATCTCTTTATTAAAATCATATATTACATATGTTGTTAAGGTGAAATATATAACGGGTATAATAATTCTCACATAGTGAGGTTTGAATATTTACAATGGGCCCAAGATCCCAATAATTCAGCTAAAATTTCAAGGATATCATCCTTTCACCAATTTAAATCCAAGTATCTCATTTAGATCCATGCTATGATAAACATTCACAAGACATGAGTTTTTCGCACATCTGAATGTGAAGGCTAATGGTCCTGCAAGACTGGGAGGAATGGTATGATGTCAGTTCAAAATGAACTGACATGAATATTAACTCCATTTTCTGATACAATTAATTAATTAAAGTATGAAAGGGATATACATGTTGTTTTATCAAGAAGCACATGGTAATATAGCTGAAAATGTATTACTACCTGGTTTCTATAAAGATACAGCTATGGATGCACACAAATAGAACAACTAATTTCTATTTCGGAAATCATGTTTCCCTCTAATCACAAAGGTCAATAAATCTTTATTCCAGCTTCAATCAATAAGCATTTGACATTTAAAATTTCTACATAACTTCATAAAAATAATATGATTAAGAAGAGTATTTTTTTTCAGTCAATGATCATCTCTACAAATTAGCATAAATATCACCATATTTACATCACTTTAACATGTTCTATCTGGTAAAAAAACAACCCAACCAATAATATAGTAGCACTATGGTTACATCATTTAAACATACTCTTTTTAGTAAAAGAACAACTAAAAATTTATTTCATAAGATATCATTATTTTAAACCCAATCATGCCTCATAATTACTCCTTGGTGCATCTCAGTCAAGCTGTCCTAGCTTTCATGCCCTTACCAAGACAAGCAATTTATTTTTCACATTCTTACAAGAATCCAATTCATATTGCCAGGATGGAAGTTACAGGCTAAATGCCATTTTTTTGTAATTATTCACACATACCAAGACAACCCTAATTTATACATGAACTAATTTAGTGGTCCATAATAATAAAATTTCTGTAAAATTTAGCCCCATGCAAGAGATTTGACACCCACAAATTATAATTCAAAATATCTCAATAAATTAAAAATCAAACCTACATATAACAACCAAGAAGAAAAATACAAAACCCTAACCAGTTGCACATCCATATTGATTGGGTTACCCAAATTGATGAACTGTTGGTACCCAAATTAGTTCTCCTTTTCAAGCCAAGTAGGAACACAGATTCAACAGGGAGCTTAGAGGCAGATAGATCATAAATGTATGTCATTTTGTAGCTAGGGAGAAATGTAATTGTCCCCTTTGTTACTTGGATTTTTGAAGAGATGGATAGCACCTCAAAAGGATGTGATATTATCCTAAATATTTTAGGTTTTTCCTTTCAACCAAGGTAAGAGAACCTATTGTGTAACCTCTGTTATTTGAAAGGAGATACAGATACCTTTATTTTGCATAAATTTTGTGGAGAAGACCTTGGGGGAAATATGATCTACACACCAGATCTAACTCTCACGATTTGTCACTTCCAGATCATGGAGATATCTTCCCAACAAGGCAAAGGTTACTAAAGACATTTAAGACCCTAATCTATTCAGCATACTTTAGTGAAAGGATTTTAGTCTTGTGTGGGTATACAGAGAAAAACCAGGGGTAGTATGGGTAGGATTAGTTGTTGTTAAATGAATTTCAGTGGGAGGGGAGACAAGAGTGGACTTTACTCACCAGATCCTTGAGAGCTTCTGCAAAATGGAAAGATTCAATCAACAAAATGCCACTAAAAATTAAATTGTTTCCTCAACTAGAATATGTGCTTCAATGGAGGCCCAGATCAGCACTCTTTCAAACAACCTGTGGGATTCTGTCACGAAGGATTGAGTCATAGAACCCAATAATAGCACCAAGATTTAAACCAAGTCATTCCTGAGGTAACACCCAGAGGCATACAGATAATCTCTATCAACAAAATGAAATAAAAGTGATTTTAAACTATTTATCCCATTCCCAAATGAAGGCTCTTCTGAGAAATGAAATTTCAGATGCCACTAAACTATCACAATGAATGAGACCTATGTGATTGGACCCTATTTTGGTATGAGATTGTAATAGAAACAAGAAAAACTACTCGTATGCATTCAGAGATGAAATAAATACACTTTTCTCAAGATTAACATAGAATAACTCAAAGTTTGATCAAATTTATCAGCAAGGGAAAGTTTCCAGAACAATCTCAAAGCTTATCAATTATTTTACACTTACAAACACCTTGACACGATCAAATTTGACACAAAGAGAGATATACACGCGTCTCCTAGATGGATTCTCAAAATGGATGGGCTCTGTCAAGCTTTTTCTACTGGAGAAAATCAATCCTGATCTTTCCAAAAACTCCTAACCATCTGCACAAAAAATTCGTTACATTTACAACATTTCCAATAGAACCCCTTCCTCCCAAAAGACAAAAACTTTAAATGCACCAGTGCTCGCCATGATTCTTTCATGATTCCTAGAATCGGATCTGTAAAAAGTCACCAAGTTCTCGAGGGAAAATCTCTTCAATTTCTTCTTGCATTTAACTCCTTTCTCGGGGAAAAACACACCTCCATCCATTCGCTAACCACTTCTACGCTCCATATCAATCAAATCTAACCCCTTGTGTGCTCAGGAGAATAAAGACAGAAAACCAGATTGGGCTTGAGATTCAGACCATTTTAATGGTGAAAGACACCTCCAGATCTCCTCCACCAAACTCTAGATATCAAAATTAACTCACTCCTCTGTTTAGCGTGTAGAAAATATCAAGAAATCATGAAGACTCGCACTCCCAGGATCTTTACAAGAAAAATTGGGGGGAAAATTAGATTTAAACGCTCAGCAATCGTTGATCATTGATTTTGAATGTGGGCCATCCACATGGAAGATGCAAAAACAGGGTCAGAGGGTTTCCTTATGACCTTTTCTGACCTTTTTATAAAAATGGAAAAAAAATTAACTTTTTCCCCCACACCTCCGCTTCTAAAAAATGGGCCTGACACATGTCCTGACGCTGGGCCCAAAAAAGAAACGTAGATAAATTTTTTCCATTTGACTCTCTTTTGGAAAAAGGAAAATTTTCCAAGTTTTCCCCATAGCTCCGCCCTTGAGAAATACTTTTGACACGTTTCCCAATGTGGGTCCCAGTGAAACTATGCTTCCCCTTTTACTTTTAACTCTTTTTCCTCAAAAGAAAAATTTTCCAATTTTCCTCCACGTGGGTCCGCACCTCCACCATTGACCGGGGAAAAACATTCACTACTTCCCATTGGGCTCACAAGCCATTTTTTTCTATTTTAACCTTTTATGAAGAAAAGAGGAAAAAAATTTGAATTGCCTCCGATGGTCCAACCTCCCCACCCCCTATGACTTTTCAAATTGCCATGTGTCACCATGGCACTCCTTGAGATGGTCCCAAAATTTTGATACTTTGAATGAGCGTGGGCTTGCCACATGTCCTACTCCGACGAGGTCTGTCTAAATGCTTGAAGTTCAGTGAAAGGTGCCACATGTCATTCTTCGAGGTGATATCCTTTTGGCCATTGAAAATTCTAAGTAAAATGCAAAGTGAGCGGAGGCCTCCACGTGTCAGCATGACGCTTCTTCAAATTGAAACTCAAGGGCTGATCCCCGAACATGCACATTTATTCCATGTGTCTCCATGGCCGCAACTTTAAGATGGTGCCCAAAGCAGAGACACTAAATGAGCGCAAGCTTGCCACGTGTCCCTGTTCCGCCAAACTACTCCAACTTGTATAAAATTTGTCTATGTATGAGAAAACAGCGGAAGCCTCCACGTGTCCTCCCAGACACTACTCCAAGGCAAAGCCCAAAAGAAAATCTTCAAATGAGCTTCATTCCTCCACGTGTCTTGGACTTCCCAAAAACCTTTAGAAATTTGTCTAAGTATGGGAAATCCAGCGGAAGCCTCCACGTGTCTCTTTCCTGCTAGCCCTCCACGTGTCCTACCGGCGTTACTTTAAAGGCCAAACCAAAAATTTTATTCTCAAACAAGCGTTGTTCCTCCATGTGGAAACATTTTAAAGTTGAGGCTTTTTATAGAATTTCCAAAGTATTAAACAGATCCGCATCCAACCAAAATATGTCACATTTCCCTGTCGATTAAATGATGCAAATTTAACCAAGAGAAATGCCCATCAAACCGTAAAACATAGAGAAACATCCATTCGAGCCAGAAAATGAGGTTTTTTTTCAAGGACAGAGAATTTAGATTGTTGCAAGGCTCAAACATGATCCTTAGGGACATATCAACTCATTTCTCCTTGAGTACCTAGGGAAAAAAATGGCAAGAAAAAAAAATTCTGACTGTGGAGAATGGAGAAAATGGGGAAAACATGAGTTTGGAAGGGAAAGAGCACGGGAGACCCAAAATATAGAGCTTTTCCAGAGGGACAAAGGAACCATGAGACAAATACGGACCCACACATGATCTTCAACCCAGGAGCAAATTAAAATGGCAACAAAGACTAGCCAAACACAATACGGAGAAAGATAAAATGATAGAGGTCGTGAATCAATAAATCTTCAAGGGCACAAATGGGGTGAGATAATTTTGAGCACAAACATTGGCTTCGACTCGGGGATGGGCACTCCCTGAGAGTGCCATAAGAAAAATAGTAGACCAAGTGCCAAAATTTATCCATTGGGCAGCGGAGTCATCTTTCAGAGCAGAAACCAAGAGCCATCTTCAAAAACAAATAGAGAATCCAACAAAAACATGTCACCGAGGACCAAAATGAGCAAAAATAGAAAAAATAGGGAACACACAACAAACTATACACTATATAGAAGGCTTATGCCTTGATTAAGAGGAATCAATCCAAGAAATGCTTCAGATGCCTACCATTAATAGGCAGCTCAAGAAATTCACCATCTAAATCCGTCAAGAAGAAGGTTTGTTCACTAATTCTAATGTCAATGGAGTAAGGGCCCATCCACAATGAATCAAACTTTCCATGCTTGCCCTTATCCTCATGCCTGCTATCCCATAATAGCACAAGATCTCCAATATTGAAGGCTCTAGAAGTGACCTTCTTGTCAAATAATTTCTTTAGCTTTTCTCTGAACCTTATGTGCCTCTGGTGAGATGCCCTCCTCTCTTCATCAAAATCAACAATCTGGTTGATGCGGGCATCATGAGGACTCACTTCTTGATCTTCCAGTTGTTGAATGAATTGATATGAAGATAATTGCATATGCAGGGGTAGCAGGGCCTAAGTCCAATATACCAACTCAAATGGACTCTTTCCAGTGGCTCTTTTGATAGTGATCCTATCAGCCTAGATAGCAAACTTCAGCTGTTTACCCCCATTTTCTCTTGTTCAACTCAAAATTTCTTCTGATAATCTTTAGAAAAATCTTATTGCTGGACTCATCTTGTCTATTTCCTTGGGGATTATAATTAGACACATATGTCAAATTGATCCCATATCCTTTACACATTGCCACCAGAGGTCTATCCCTTAAACTCATGGCATTATCAGCTATGATTTTGACTGGTACTCCAAACCTACAAACAATATTGTTTAGCACAAAATCCATGACAACTTGGTGTGTAGCCTTCTTGGTGGGGATTCTTCCACCCACTTGGTAAAGTAATCAGTGGCTACAAGAATCCACTTATGGCCAGCACTTGAAGGGTCTGAAATCTCACCAATGAATTCCACTCCCCATTGTTTAAATGGGGCTTCAATTGATACAAACTACAAAGGTAGGGAGCCTGAAGCCTTCAGCCTTCTAGAGAAACACTGGAAACTCTCACATATTTTGACCATCATGGTTGCATCCTTGACAAGATTTGGCCACCAATAACCAGCCCTTAGGATCTTATGTGTTGTGACTCTTGCAACAAAATTCCCCCCACAAACTCCTCCATGGAGATCAACAATTATTTTGGGGGGCTTCATCTTAGTGATGCATCATAAGAGGACTCCCTCTGGGTTCTTCCATGCCAACCCAAAATTAGTAATGACATATTTTTGGGAAGCCAACTTAAGAGATCTTTTCTGGTTCTTATTCAAATGCTTAGGGTAGTTTAAGTGTCTGAGATAGAACATCACATCCTTGTACCACTCAGAACTCATCAATCTTTCAAAAATAGTTTCCCTTTCTTCCTCAATCTCATTTACCTCAATGGTCTACAAGTTTCTCTCAGCCATGAGCTTAGTCTAACCCCAAACCTCTCACCAACTTCGTGGTTTGGATGTCCATATCATACTCTTGCAATTTTTTCACCCATCTACATCTTTTACTTGAGACTTCCATCTCTGACAGTATGTCTTTTACCATGGTATGGGGAACATAAGCAACAAACTTTTGAACTTAAAATGTAAGGCCTGAAAAACCTTTATTGCTTTGACCAAGGAAAATGTTTGCTTTTCCATGATGGTGTATTTTAGTTCTGCTCCTTGCAAAGCCTTACAGAAAAAGGCAATGGGCCTCTCACCCCCTTCATCATCCTTCTATATTAGGACAGAAGCAATAGTCTTTTCTGAAGCAAAGGAAAACATCTGGAAAGGTTTCTTATAATCTGGGGCTGCCAAAACAGGGGCATGCTTCAATGCCTCTTTGATTCCATTGAAAGCTTGGATGGTAGCCTCTTCCCATTTGATGATCTGATCCTTCTTTAACATGGAATTGATTGGGATAGTCAACTCAGTAATGTTTGATATAAACCTTCTAATGAAGTTTATCTACCCAAAGAAGGACTGAATTCCTTTTTTGGTTCTTGGAATTGGAACTTTTCTTATGGCCTCCACTCTTTCTAGATCAATCATCACTCCTTCATGTGACACAATGTGACCAAGAAATTTTTCCTTCTGCACTCCAAAATGGCATTTCTTTGGATTGAGTGAGATGCCATATTCCCTACATCTGATCAGCATCTTCTCTAAGTGCAAAAAATGTTCACTTCTCCTTCTTGAAAACACTGTTACATCATCTTGGTAAACATCAATAAATTCATTAATGTAACCAACAAAAGCAACATCCATTGCTCTCTGAAAAGTGGCTCCAGCATTCATCAGACCGAAGGGCATCCTAACATATACATACATTCCCCATGGAGTAGTGAAGGCTATCTTGATCCTTTCTAATTCTTTCACCATGACTTGATTATAACTAGAGAAGCCATCTAAAGTAGAAAGCAACTCAGAACCAGTCACCAACTGCAGCATGTGTTCCATGTTATGTAAAGGATATTTGTCCTTCATTGAGGCCTTGTTTAGATTCCTAAATTCCACACACAACCTGATGTCACCATTCTTCTTTCTTACTGGCACTAGGTTGGCAACCCAAGAAGAATACCTTATGGGCTGGATAATTCCTCCATCCCTTAGCTTCTTCAGCTCCTCTTACACTTTGAGAGATAACAGAGGATTAATTGGTCTCTGCTTCTGCCTGAAGGGTTATGCACTGGGATCCAAGGGAATCTCATGCTGGAACAAGTCTTCTCTATATGCTTTGAGCTCAGAATAGGTCCAAGCCATGCAATATTGGTATTTCTTTAACAACTAGATGTATGACTACTTTTCATATTTACTAAGACCTGCTTCCCAACTAAATCTTCCTTGGTTTCTCCTCGTGTGCCAAGGTCATGCTCCTCAACATCCCTCAAGGCTGCCATATGCTTATTAATAATGGAGTCAGCATTATCAAAATTTGATTCAAGAGAAACCAGCCCTCTAGGAAGGGTGTTGGTCTTTAACTGGATGATGCCTTTGCCAAATAAGGTTTCCTTCCCCTCTATTGTATAGACCATTGGATCCCAATCAATGTTTTGATCAGCAAAATCTCCATCATTTTGCAGGAACCTTCTAACCTAAGCCTCATCATCAAAAACATGCCAATGTTTTATATTGTCAGGGACAGAGGGTCTTGTCACTACCTCCACCTCATATTCACAATAAGGGGATGTTGCAAAACTGTCAAACTGATACCCCAACACTGTAAGCTTGTCTTCCAAGTCCTTGAACCTCCTGTCATGATGCACAATGTTGAAGGAGTCAAACATCTCAATGAATTCCCAAACTGCATGCTTGTACTTTTTTAGTCGTTGATTCTTTGTGGCATATGGTTTTCTGACTTGTTGAAAACTAACTCTGAGTCTCCTTTGACAATGATGTCCCTGACACCATACTTCCAAGAAATTCTTAAACCTAACAACAATGCCTCATACTCAGCAATGTTGTTAGTACACTCAAAGTTAAGCTTAAAGGAAAAAACAAACCTTTCCTAGCTTGGAGAAATTAGGACAGCACCAGCACCATTTCCAAATTTGGAGCAAGCTCCATCAAACAATAAAGTCCAAGGAGAGCCTACCTGCTCAAGACACTTAGACTCCTCAATCTTGTGCTCCTTTCCCTTAGCAAATCCTAACAAATTTGTCAGCATCAACATTTGTATATAATACTTCATAGGACGCATTGTTGGGATCCTCAATAAGGTGCAACATTTTCTTCTCCCCATATAACCTGACAAGGCTTCCCTCAACTGGGATAGTGGCATAAGACATGTCCATTTGGAAACTACCACCAACACTTTCAGCCCACTTTCTTGATAGAAACATACCCCACTTGGCTGGGCAATCAATTATGACAACATCAAGTTTTAAATTTTTACCTAGGTAGGCTCGCAAGTTGCACCACCAAACCCTTCACACATCCCACTACTGGAACCTATCTAGAGTCCATGGCATTGTACATTCCCATATGCTATTGTTACCTTAATATTCAGCTCATTCATGACCTCCAAAGGCATGATATTGCATGATGCCCCTGAGTCAAACATGTAATTATGGAGCAACCTATCCTTGATGATCAAAGTAGTGAAGAATGGATCCACATTCAGCTAAGAGTCTACCAAAGATGTTCCCAAATAAACCTCAGGTGGTTTAGCTAGCTCTTCTGATGTTGATGGTGTCTCAGACTCCTCAATGGCTAGAGGATTCTCCATAATGTTCACATTTCTTCCCAAGGTTGTCCTCTCTTCATTCAATCCCAAGTATTCAAATGCTCTCTTTTTGTGCTCAGGAATCCTAAGCAACTCAACAATTGGGATAGAGACTTTGATTTGACTCAAAACTTTGGCAATGTCATATGGGACATTCTTGGGCAAGGCAATATTGGAAGAAAGGATGATACATTCATTGGGTGGCAGAGGATTTTTGATAGCTTGAGAATGAGGAGGGGTGTGATTTTTACTTGGAACTATAGGGATTTTGGCAGATGGATCGTTTCTAAGGAGCCTCTTTAGGAATGTTAGAAAGCAACGGATATTTTGGGTTGGCTT